>JAYKKM010000427.1:847500-1555000 GCA_035772405.1 Chrysogorgia sp. JL179-B06
ATATATATATATATATATATATATATATATATAATGATTTCATGGACTCCCCGGTTCTCATCTACATTCCTGTATTTGTGACTGCAGTGCTGTATACCAATGTATACTGGAAGATCAGGAAAGCAAAATCAAACGGCAACCCAGAAACCCAGCAGAATTCTTCCGAGGCGATCAACGAAAGACGAAACAACCTGATGCAACAGAAAGTTGCTAGTTTTGTTCTTATTCTGACCATGGTTATGCTAATAACCATGTTACCCCTACTACTTACCTATACAGTAATCTACACATGCGCGTTGTTCGACTTAAACTACAAGTTTATGGAAACTGTAGGCATGCTCTGGAAATATTTCAAGATCATGGGAATAGTGAATTTCGTCGTCAATCCGATATTCTATGTTTGGAGATTGAGTATGTATCGCAAGGCGTTTTGGAGAATGTTTGGTAAGGCTGACAGTGAGAACTCATAAAGGGATATATCATTCTACGACACATAACGAATGAGAAACAGAGAATTTCAGTAGAGGGGACATGGTGTAACATCAGGATGATTTTGTACAAGACTATCAAGACAAAGGATTATTTTATTTCCGGCTTATACACTTTGTTGTTTTAACAAATTGACCTAGTGTTGATTCATTTTAAAGAACTTCTAAAACGATAAAGAATGACACAATGGCGTAGTTCACAGTTTATATATTATCTCGTTCTATGGCGTCACAAGTTCTGCTCACAATGATGACCAATGTGAAAATGAAGCATATCTTCAAAAACTATTGAACAAAATTCCTTAAAACTTTCCACAAGTATATACAGCTCACTAACTGATTAAATATCTCCACGAGAACTTTATCGTTGCTATAGTTCAATTAATGTTGACTCAATTAGCTGCATTGTGGGACATTCACAAAAATATTGTTACCACAAAAATATTGTTACCGCTGTCTGCTCCTCAGGCCTTCATGGCATCATGGGAACTGGTTGTCTTGCAAGAAGGCACTGATCTCAAAAACTGTGACGCTCGCGTAATAGGTTTAGTGTCTGGCCAATATAGTTTCTTTGTTAACATTAAATGCATAAAATCTTGAACCTAATTTGACGTCTCATATTAGGCTTCTCTTACTGGATAATTGGAGCCAACGGCGGCCATTACTAAGGGACCAAAGTCGCAGTAAATCTGTAGGTAGGCCATGAATCGTTTTACCCAGTAATTTGAAAAATGTCTTCTGCTCCTGTTTATAGTAAAATTATTTTATTTTGTCGATGGTAAGAGCATAAAAAACCTCATAGGATCCTCAGTTGCTCCCTTAGTATTCCGGCTTCATTTTCGGAACAATAGTTGCTCGATCCAGTCTTCTTTCGAGATCAGTGCAAGAGGGCTTGGCAGATTTTGTTGAAAACATGGCACAGAATAATCGTGAACAATTAACGAAACAGCTACCTTAATTTCTAAATCCGAAGATTTGAAGAAGACTTAGGGTAGCTATTTTGCAAATATTTCAGGAATTGTTATCATAAGATTCCGCCCAAAACTTTGTTTTTTGTACAGTTGCATAAATAACTGACCATTTATATTTTGAGTCACCTAAGAGCTCTTCAAGATATAGCATGACTACGAACTATCATGTCGTACTGGACACTAAACTGTTCAATTTGGTCCATTTATTCTTTATGGATGATGATGAAATCAGCCGCCATTTTGTTTACAAAACCTGCCGTTGCAGAATTGCAAGCAACCTTCCCTTGATGCATCGCGGGCCTGTAGAGGAGGCAGGAAGTCAAAATGTCTTAAAAAATATCTAATTGTCTTACGTTGTGTTAAATTACAAGATATAGTAGTGTTCATGACGGGAGAAAGATCTAATAAAGTTTTTAGATATATTGAAAGTGTTCACATGAATTGTAATATGGTTGAAGATTTCGCACTTTGGCTTTGTGGCATGTTCTTTGATGCGGCCGTTATAGAGACAGTGGTCCGTTTTACCCGTGATATATCCGTCTTGACAAGCTGGTACTAAGTGGGCTTTCGATCTTTGCACGAAACAGAGTAATTTGTCTTGCTTGTTTTCCAGTTTATCACAATTTTGCATGAATGAAACAAAGCAATTTGACTCGGGGTCTCCTAGTTTATCGCAAATTTGCGTGAATGTTTAAGGAGACGGGCGAGTGCTGAGCGAGTATATGGCGTCTACATCTCTTTGCTGTCGGTCGCGTAGCGACAAAGACTGTTTTTATGAAACTAATTTACTTCACAGCAGCTCTCCAGTCAATTCTCTGTTGAGTCAATCAACTCCGCTAGTTGGTTGATGTTGATATCCCTCTTTTTGAAGTTCCTCTTTCTCGTGTCTTTATAATGTCGGGTTAGCGTAAGGTCGGGGAGTCTACATAATGTCGTACAAAAAACAGTTGAAAAGACGAAATGTCTTATGCTCGTAATTGCTTGAAATTTGGCAAGAAATATAAGGCCATGCTTTTTACAAATATGTAAAAATGTGGAACACCAATAATTTGCAAAACTGGTCAGTTCGAACCACGCTCGAGCCAACTTTCTCAATTTACTTTAGTAGTATATCGGTAAATCATTCCCGTTAATTCTGAGTTTACACAAAAGCTTCATAGAGTTATAAAACAAGTGTTAAGTTAAATATGGCTAGGCCATCTCTTTGTTAATCAGGTAAACAAAGTTTAGCATTTTGACCAGATGGTTTAATCATAATTATGCCAGTGTATTTATTTGAGTTCACAAACTTATATACCTTAATTTGGCGCACGACGCAGACCGAACTAAACCATCCAACTCGACAATTGGCAAAACCTAAAAGTGGAACCCGAAAATACAAAAAACTGTAAGTGAAGCCTGCATGGTTGTTATTTTGTTCTCTCAATTGCATACTAATCCAATACACAGCAGACGGAACAATCCGAGAGTCAGACTTCATGGAGATAAACTTTTGTTATTTCTAACTTTTCTTCTCAACGACAGGTAACATTCGTGAGTTTATAGATCTTCGTCGATTGAAACGGCTTTTGACAAAATGAAACATCTATTTAAGTGTACAAAACTGATGGTATTGTTTCGAGGTACTTTCTTTATATAGACAAATAGACCTTTTACCAGTGTATTTTTAACAATTTCATTTAATAATGGAATGCATTGAAGGAAATTGGGAAAAGTGACTATTTGAATGGCGTCAAAACAATTCGGGGAAAATAAGTTCTCAATGTAAACGTAGATCTGCTCTTGAGAAAGCTCTTTAAGGTAACCTTAAACCATTATTGCGTTTTCTTTACCACAGGTTACAATCATGTCAACGACAGAAAACGCCATATTCGGGGTCGTGCTAACTCTATCTGCTCTTTCGTTCCTGTTGAATGGCACCTTCTTGATCGTTGTTTGTAAAAACTGGACACTTGTAAAACAAAGGAGGATTACCTATCACGTCACTAACCTTGCTATTGCTGATTCCATAGTAGGAGCAAGCTCATTTTGTGGTTACGTTTCAAGAATAGCAGTTGGAAGGATGACCACGTTGAGTTCAGTGTTCACGGCAATTGTAATGACGGCCACTCTAACGTCTTTACTAGCCGTGTGTCTGATGGCGATTGAGCGGGCGGTATGCATCAAGAAACCTCATACCTGGAACCAAATTCTTCCACTGAAAAGAATCCTCATAGCCATGGCAGTGAATTGGGTTCTCCCGCTAGCATTGGGAATTCTCTTGTATTTCTACCACTTGACAGTGATGTTCGTTGGCCTGGTTCTCATCTACATTCCCATCCTTGTGACTGCAGTGTTGTATATCAATGTCTACTGGAAGATCAGGAAAGCAAACGAAGTAGATGATGAAAATCAGCAGAATTCTTCCAAGGCGATCAACGAAAGACGAAACAACCTGATGCAGCAGAAAGTTGGTAGTTTTGTTCTTATTCTGACCATGGTAATGTTAATAACCATGACACCCGCTGTACTTAACCTAACAGTCAAAAGTACATGCGAATTGTTCGAGTTAAACTGCAAGTTTATAGAAACCTTAAAGGTGATGAAGCAATATTTCTTCTTGTTGTCAATAATGAATTTCGTCGTCAATCCAATATTCTATGTTTGGAGATTAAGTATGTATCGCAAGGCGTTTTGGAAAATGTTTGGAAGGGCTGACAGTGAGAACTCATAAAGAGATATATCATTCTACGACACATAACGAATCAGAAACAAAGAATTTCAGCAGAAGAGACAAGTGGTAATAACATGTAAATGAATTTATAGGAAACCCTAAAAGTGACTAGCCATCAGTTTTAAAAGATTATTTAAAGTATGAAATGAAATTAAGTTGTGTCTTATTCATAAATGCACTCCGAATTAATGATTAGGAATGGCAATTTAGAGTTCTTAATTCATATCTCGCGTCGTTCTTGCAGATATTTAGACTTTTGTGATATGCAAATGAGATAACCTGTTTCTACATTTTTATAAAATCAAGTATTTCTTTGACATTATTCAACGAAATCACTTAAAATTTTGCACAGTACACTTCGTGACACCTAATATTATTACATTGGAATAGCGATCGCAGATTATACTGTACTATTTCTAAACATCCTGATATTATAGGCTACTTCATTTGCATATCACACATGCAAGTATCCCGCATCATAGCCTAAAATGATAATACTTTATTAAAGATTACAAATTTACAACGTAAAATGAGTAAGTCAATATATGACACTACATTACGTGTCTCTTATACCGTTAATATTTTGCTACGGCCCTAAGTGCAGAAGCGATCAAGGAAAAAGAGCTAAAATCCAAAACAGCCATGCCGCTTTTGTGCTGTTTCTAATTGTTTTTGGGTGTGAAATCTATCTCAAAAACAAGTGACGGCAAGCGCCATTCCTAGACTTTGTGTTCTTGGTGGGTTTTTGTCGTGTTCCCGTTTGTCGCCATTTCGTTTACAAAATCTGCCGTCGTTTGCAAGCAACCTTCCCTTGATGCATCGCGTGCCTGCAGAGAAGGCAGGAAGTCAAAATGTCTTAGAAAATAACTAATTGTCTTGACGTTGTGTTCATGTCGGGAGAAAGATGTAATAAAGTTTTTAGATATATTGAAAGTGTTCACATGAATTGTGATATGGTTGAAGATTTCGCACTTTGGCTTTGTGGCATCTTCTTTCATGCGGCCGGTATATAGGCAGTGATCCATTTTTCCCGATATATATTGTCAAGCTGGTACTCAGTTGGCGTTCAGAGCAATTTGACTCGCTCGTTTTCCAGTTAATCACAAATTTGCATGGATGAAACAAAGCAATTTGACTCCGGGTTTAGGCTAGTTTATCGCAAATTTGCGTGAATGTTTTAAGACGGGCGAGTAATGAGCGAGTAGTCCACATAATGTCGTACAAAAACAGTCGAAATGATTGCTTGAAATTTGGCAAGAAAGATAAGAAGGCCATGCTTTTTACAAATATTTAAAAATGTGGAACACCATTAATTTGATCATTGAGGAACCTTAAGTATTATCCGTGAGATTGTGCAATATTTCCATTCTATGTCAGACTTTAGGATTCTGATCTCAAACGTGGTCAGTTCGACTCACGCTCGAGCCCACCTTTTCAGTTCACTTAGTAGTATATTTGCAATGACCGACATTTTTGGCCAGACGCTATATTTTGTGTTTCACTGGTCGGCTCATGTGGTTTAAATTTAATAGTGATGCTGCCAGGTAATTTCAAAATCGCTTAATATTTTAGCCGAAATAATTGTATACCTAGTACGGGTATTAATGTTTACCGTTGCAGATATTTGTCGTATTATATCCTAAACAAACGCGTCTCAATTAACTCAAACATGATCTACACCTTCGCAAAACTTTCGTAGATCTGTTATCAGTGAAAGAAATACGATTTCAAACATTGCTAGCCTACAACCTATATGATTTGAACAAACTTATAATTTCCAAATATGTTTAAAATGTTTCCCCCTATTCCCCAGTATATCGTTACAACTTAGCGCGAAACTATCTTCTAGTTCAGCACTCGTTTTTATAGCCTCGGACATACTCACAAAAAATGGACACAAGCCAATGATCTTACTTATCTCACATTTCTTTGTAACTCAAATGTCAGCAGACACATGTGCGCATTGCGTACCTATTTTTACAAATATTTAAAAATGTGGACCACCAATAATTTGATCATTGAGGAACCTTAAGTATTATAGTATCATCCGTGAGATTTTGAAATATTTCGATTCGATGCCAGATTTTAGGATTCTGAAAAAAATTCAAAACTGGTCAGTTCGAATCACGCTCGAGCCAACTTTCTCAGTCTACTCTAGCAGTATATCGGTAAATCATTCCCGTTTAGAGCTCAGAAATGTTCTAAGTTTACACAAAAGCTTCAGTAGAGTTAATAAAGCAAGTGTTGAGTTAAATATGGCTAGGCCATCTCTTCGTTAATTAAATTCAGGTAAACACTAGTTTAGCATTTTGAACAGATGGTTTAATGAATTATAATTGAACATAATTATAATTATGGCAGTCTATTTATTGGAGTTCACAAACATATAAACATACCTTAATTTGGCGCACGACGCAGACCGAAAACCATCCAACTAAACAAAGGCTACAAAATCTAAAAGTGGAACACGAAAATACAAAAAAACTGTAAGTGAAGCCCGATTGTTATTTTGTCAGTCTCTTAGTTCTATACTAATCCAATACACAGCAGACGAAACAATCCGAGAGTCAGACTTCGTGAGGATAAACTTTTGTTGATTTATAAAATAATTTACTTCTCAACGCGACAAGTGAAATTTGTGAGTTTAGCATTTTGAACAGATGGTTTAGTCAATATTATAATTATGCCAGTCTGTTTATTTCAGTTCACAAACATATATACCTTAATTTGGCACACGACCCAGACCGAAAACCATCGATCTTGACAAAGGCTGCAAAACCTAAAAGTGGAACCCGAAAATAAAAAAAAACTGTAAGTGAAGCCCGATTGTTATTTTGTCAGTCTCTCAGTTCTATAGAACTATAATCAAATAAATACACAGTATAATAGACGGAACAATCCGACAGTCAGACTTCGTGAAGATAATTCCTTAATTTGTTATTTCTAAATTTACTTCTCAACGACAGGTAACATTCGTGAGTTTGTAGATCTTCGTCGATTCAAACGGCTTAGTTTCTTTTTTCTTTCTGACAAAATGAAACATCTATGTGTACAAAACTGATGGTATTGTTTCGAGGTACTTTCTTTATATAGACAAATAGACCTTTTAGCAGAGTATTTTTAACAATTTCATTTAATAATGGGATGCATTGAAGGAAATTGGGGAAGTAACTATTTGAATGGCGTCAAAATAATTTGGGTAAAATAAGTTAGTCGTCAATAAATGTAGATCTTCTCTTCCTTATAAACATGCATTAATGCGTTCTCTTACCACAGGTTACAATCATGTCAACATCAGAAAACGCCATATTCGGGGTCGTGCTAACTCTGCTATCTGCTCTTTCGTTCCTGTTAAATGGCACCTTCTTGACCGTTGTTTGTAAAAACTGGACACTTGTAAAACGAAGGAGGATTACCTATCATGTCACTAACCTTGCTATTACTGATTCCATAGTCGGAGCAAGCACATTTTGTGCTTACGTTTCAGGAATAGCAGCTGGAAGGGTGACCACCGTGAGCCTAGCGTTCAATGCAATTGCATGGACAGTTATGCTAACGTCTTTACTAGCCGTGTGTCTGATGGCCATTGAGCGGGCGGTATGCATCAAGAAGCCTCATACCTGGAACCAAATTCTTCCACTGAAAAGAATCCTCATAGTCATGGTAGGGAATTGGCTTCTTATGCTATCACTAGTAATTCTCATGTATTTCTACACTTTGACAATGAAGTTCGTTTGCCTGGTTTTCGTCTACTTTCCCATCATTGTGACTACAGTGCTGTATATCAATGTCTACTGGAAGATCTGGAAAGCAAACTCAAACGAAGTAGGCGATGAGACCCAGAAGAATTCTTCCGAGGCGATCAACGAAAGACGAAACAACCTGATGCAGCAGAAAGTTGGTAGTTTTGTTCTTATTCTCACTATGGTAATGGTAATAACGATGTTACCCGTTGTAATTACCCTAACAGCCATATATACATGCGAATTATTCAAGTTAAACTGCAAGTTTATAAAAACTGTAAATATGATCGACCGATATATCTACTTGTTGTCAATAATGAATTTCGTCGTCAATCCGATATTCTATGTTTGGAGATTAAGTATGTATCGCAAGTTGTTTTGGAAAATGTTTGGTAGGGCTGACAGTGAAAACTCATAAAGTGATATATCATATATCATTCTACGACACATAACGAATCAGAAACAAAGAATTTCAGCAAAAGGGGCATGGTGTAACATCAGAAATAGCTTATGTAATACCGCTAAAATTTAAAAGCTAAAAGGAACTTACAGAAACCCTAAGACTAGCAATTTTTTATCATTTTTAAAAGATTGTTTAACTCTTTCCTGTCCGGCCCAGTCAAAAGGGGTCATAGAAGACCCCGATGTCGAAAAACACGGCACACAGTAACGCAAGATTAAAAATTGAAATTCGGAAAGCGCCAGCGACATGAGATCCACTCACACGCCAAATTTGATTTGATTTCACAAACAACTCTGCGATTGTTGGCATTTTGAATTTTCATGATGCTATGCGGGCGTGCAAGATGGCATTTTCTAGAAAAATGGAAGTTTTTCATCCTGATTTATGATAATTAATGCTAATTTATATTATCATGATGTGTCTTGTTCGGAAAATTCAAAAGCATTGGTAACAGCCGGTTTATTGGGCTTTCAGAAAAGGTATAGGTTTCGCAACAGTTATGTATATTTCCAGAGATATCAACAGAACAAAGAGGGAGTTCAATTTTGGATGTTTTTCAGCCGGACAGGAAAGAGTTAAAGTATACCTATGAAATGAAATTAAGTTTGTGTTATTTAAATTCACTCCGAAAATGAATAAGGAAAGACATGTTATAATTTAGAGTTCTTTCGTATCTTGCGTCGTTCTTGAGATATTTAGACTGTGATATGTATAAATGAATAAGCTATGACATCAAGATGTTTCTACATTTTTATAAAATCAAGTATATCTGTCAGATTATTCAACAAAATCACTTGAAACTTTGCACATTACGACACTTCGTGACACCTAACATCATTACATTGGAATAGCGATCCCAAAATACTTTACTATTTCTAATTTCTTAATTTTCTAAAAATCTAGAAATATCTTGATGTTATAGGCTACTTTATTTGCATATCACACAAGTATACACTCCTGTAAAGATATATACATTAGAACAATCGTGGAATAATTACATTGGGACAAACGGTGAAGGCTCATTGCTCTTTAGCGAGCGCGCGCTTTATCCGTCAAGTGTGCACCGATCAATGTTGAGTACCAAATTTTGCTCCGCAGAACTCAGAAGTTATTACAGCAACAAGATAAAGGTAGAAACAAAATACAAAATAAGATTATACTTAAAAATCAATCTTTGCAAAAAGCTGTCTGTAGCGCCCACAGTAGCGCCCCGCATAGAGCCCACCGTAGCGCCGACCGTAGCGCCCACCGTAGCGCCGACCGTAGCGCCCACCGTAGCGTTCACCGTATAATAATAATAATATTAATAATAAGTCATTATTCAATTGATGATCAAAACGTATCAAGAGTTACAAGATAAAGGTAGAAACAAAATACAAAATAAGATTATACTTAAAAGTCAATCTTTGCAAAAAGCTGTCTGTAGCGCCCACAGTAGCGCCCCGCATAGAGCCCACCGTAGCGCCGACCGTAGCGCCAACCGTAGCGCCGACCGTAGCGCTTACCGTAGCGCCGACCGTAGCGCCGACCGTAGCGCTTACCGTAGCGCCGACCGTAGCGCCGACCATAGCGCCGACCGTAGCGCCGACCGTAGCGCCGACCGTAGCGCCCATCGTAGCGCCGACCGTAGCGCCGACCGTAGCGCCGACCGTAGCGCCGACCGTAGCGCCCATCGTAGCGCCGACCGTAGCGCCGACCGTAGCGCCCAGGACGCTACGATGGGCGCTATGCAGGGCGCTACAGACAGCTTTTTACAAAGATTGATTTTTAAGTATAATCTTATTTTGTATTTTGTTTTTACCTTTATCTTGTAACACTTGATACGTTTTGATTATCAATTGAATAATGACTTATTATTATTAATATAATTATTATTATACGGTGGACGCTCCCACAGTAGCGCCGACCGTAGCGCCGACCGTAGCGCCCATCGTAGCGCCCACCGTAGCGCCCACCGTAGCGCCGACTGTAGCGCCCATCGTAGCGCCCACGGTAGCGCCGACCGTAGCGCCGACCGTACCGCCTATCGTAGCGCCGACCGTAGCGCCCACCGTAGCGCCCACCGTAGCGTCCACCGTATAATAATAATAATATTAATAATAAGTCATTATTCAATTGATGATCAAAACGTATCAAGTGTTACAAGATAAAGGTAGAAACAAAATACCTAAAAAATGTTTCACTTAAAAATCAATCTTTGTAAAAATTAAGCTTTATAATATGGTTGAAGATTTCGCACTTTGGATTTTTTGGCATGTTCTTTGATGCGGCCGGTCCATTTCCCCGATATATCCGTCTTGACAAGCTGGTGATCGATCAGTGGTTTGACTTGCACGTTTTCCAGTTAATTTCTGCCTTATCCGCAATGTTCAACCTTTGCTCTAGTTCAAATCGTTAAATACTATTTAAACTTACCATTTCTGAATTTTAATAAACAAAAGTGACCAGCAATAATTACATTAATTTCTACCTTATCCGCGCAAAGTTCAGCAACGAAGTCACTATAACTTAGACCGCACTTCATGAGCTATCACGGCCTTTTTCAGTATTTTGTGTTGGTTAATACTTTTTAAACTGAGATGCAAACATCGATTAAATTCGAGTGAAATTCGACGTATAACTCGACGACGAAATACGTTGCATTGCAGACGAAGTTATAATAGCGATTGAATTCTTCTGTTATATGCGTCGTTAATATATTATACTCTTCGCAACAGAACTAACACTTGTCGGTTGTTTAAGAAACCCATTTTAACTCAGTATTTTACCTCGTGTCACTCGGTCGACGACTGTAGACGGTTTACCTAAAATGCATCTTGATAATTAGTTTGACATTTTGAAGAGATATGGCAGGTGTGATGACCACTACACACTTATATTTATGTAAATACCAAAAAACGTCAATTCACTTTATTGCTTCAGTGCTGTAGCAGGAACACTATACACATCAAGTTGAAGAAACCTGCAAGCGGTTGAAAAGAGCAACATTTTTAAAACAAAACACGAAAGAAGAAAAGGTAAGGAGATGAAAAGCAATGTAAATTTTCATGTCTTGTAACGTTCGTGTTTCAAAAATAAAACTATAGCAACAGCAAAAGAATATCAGTAAATCGTTGTGGGTAGAGCCGCCGTATGTCGACAGATCACAGGTTGTTTCGCCACGCTGTCCTTTCCTTCTGCTCTTCTCCAGTAACTTTCGTATTACGGGTGTGAAGCCGTACGAACTCCCGCACATATGATTGGTGCATTCGATGCGCAATTTGGGCCGCATAGGCTATATAGCACGAGCTGCAAAGTTCCTGTTTTAATGTCAATTTCGCAGCTCTTAATTAAACCATTGATCTTCGTCAGCTAATTCGACAAAGGCATAAAAGTAGAACTCAACAATACCAAAAAACTATAAGTGAAGCCCGATTGTAATTCTTTGCGTTCTCTCAATTCTATATAGTCCAACACGCAGCAGACGGAACAGTCCGAGAGTCAGTCTTCAATAATCATAGGAGCCAAGGAGACAGAGAAATCGGGCACTTTTGGCGGACAATTTCGGGCACTGATTATTTTGAGCATTAACGCTGCGAAACGTTTAAGCAAAATTCATTTTTTGAATTATTTTTACTAGTGCCATAAATAGTTTTGCGTCACTGCAAGCTCTGCATCTGCCGAGTGTCTATTCGCTTAAGAGTTTATAAGACGAATGCTGGATACTTACGAAGTACAATGGAACAAAACAGCTTGCATTACCTGGCCTTATTGTTAACATCATCAAATGCACATATACAAATGAAGTCATGCGGGCGAAATTGAGCGAATATTTGACGTATTTTGTAAGCTAAAAGCCAGAGATTCGTTAATGGTAAACTGCCAAGATTTTTAGTGACGAAATACTAACGTTTCGAGCGGAGACCTTCATCAGAGTAAGACGAGGCGAAGTGCTCCGCTCGAAACGTCAGTATTTCGTCACTAAAATCTTGGCAGTTTACCACCTTTTCTCTTTGATATATATCCAAAACACTGTCTACGCATGCAGAACTTTTTTACTGCTCTCGGATATATAATATATATATATAGTACAATCTACAGACACGTGTTTCGCTGTTCCACAGCTCATCAGAGTGCTCAAACTACCACAAGGGTTAGCGGGCTTTGCATTTTCGCTAAAGGACACACCCACACCAACTTCATAGAGTGCTCGACAACACCGTCGTGAAGGAGCGTAATAGTACAATCTACAGACACGTGTATATATATATATATATATATAATAACATGTTGAAAGGATTGTCTTAAAATGTAT
This sequence comes from Chrysogorgia sp. JL179-B06, assembly GCA_035772405.1. Taxonomy (NCBI): domain Eukaryota; kingdom Metazoa; phylum Cnidaria; class Anthozoa; order Scleralcyonacea; family Chrysogorgiidae; genus Chrysogorgia; species Chrysogorgia sp. JL179-B06. Next base: position 860,173 of record JAYKKM010000427.1, read on the forward strand.
GTATTCCAACACTCGAAATTTTCCTTCACCATTAATCCTTTCAACATGTAGTTTGATCGAGTGAAATGCCAAATATTACCTATAATATACCCAGAATCTTATCCCGGCATTACCACCATATATACAGAACTCGTGACTAGGCTCTCGGCAACGGCTTCCGTAGCTCAGTGGTCAGAGCACTGCACTAGCAATCGCAGAGTCGCGGGTTCAATTCCAGCCGGAAGGCCGCTAAGTTGCATTTTTCGCAACTGGTCCCGGTTTGGTCTTAAAATGTATGTATTCCAACACTCGAAATTTTCCTTCACCATAATTCATAAATCCTTTCTATATATATATATATATATATATATATATATATATATATATAAATATATATATATATATATATATATATATATATATATACGGCTTCCGTAGCTCAGTGGTCAGAGCACTGCACTAGCAATCGCAGAGTCGCGGGTTCAATTCCAGCCGGAAGGCCGCTAAGTTGCATTTTTCGCAACTGGTCCCGGTTTGGTCTTAAAATGTATGTATTCCAACACTCGAAATTTTCCTTCACCATAAATCCTTTCTATATATATATATATATATATATATATATATATATATATATATATATATATATATATATATATATATATATATATATATATATATATATATATATATATATATATATATATATATATATATATATATATATATATATATATATATATATATATATATATATATATATATATATATATATATATATAGGTAATATTTGGCATTTCACTCGATCAAACTACATGTTGAAAGGATTTATGGTGAAGGAAAATTTCGAGTGTTGGAATACATACATTTTAAGACCAAACCGGGACCAGTTGCAAAAAATGCAACTTAGCGGCCTTCCGGTAGGAATTGAACGCGCGACCCTGCGATTGCTAGTGCAGTGCTCTGACCACTGAGCTACGGAAGCCGTTGCCGAGAGCCTAGTCACGAGTTCTGTATATATGGTGGTAATGCCGGAATATGATTCTATATATATATATATATATATATATATATATATATATATATATATATATATATATATATATATATATATATATATATATATATATATATATATATATATACATATAATAATAATGATTTCATGAAGATAAGCTTTCATGAAGATAAGCCTAGTTGACTCCCCAACGGCGAGGTGAGAGTTGTCATGATTTTAAAGATCGAAATTGAAACGATTGAAACGCTTGTTTCGTTTTAAAAAAATTACATTTTAACAAAATGAGACATCTATATTTAAGTGTAAAACAGATGTTTTCAAGGTGTATTCTTTATAAAGGTGAATATAGACCTTTTACCAGAGTATTTTTAACAGTTTCATTTAATAATGGGGATCGATGAATTGTAGGAAATTGGGGAACTAATTACTATTTGAATGGCGTAAAAACAACTCGGGCAAATTAATAAGTTCTCAGTAGATGCAGATCTGCTCTTCCTTAAACCATTATTGCGTTTTCTTTAGATTTACCACAGGTTACAATCATGTCAACGACATCAGAACACGCCATATTTGGGGTGATGCTAAGTCTATCTGTTCTTTCGTTCCTGTTAAATGGCACCTTCTTGATCGTTGTTTGTAAAAACTGGACACTTGTAAAACGAAGGAGGATTACCTATCACGTCACTAACCTTGCTATTGCTGATTCCATTGTCGGAGTAAGCGCTTTTTGTAGTTACGTTTCAGGAATAGCAGCTGGAAGGGTGACCACGTTGAGTTCAGCGTTCACAACAATTGCATGGACAGCATGTCTGACGTCTTTACTAGCCGTGTGTCTGATGGCCATTGAGCGGGCGGTATGCATCAAGAAGCCTCATACCTGGAACCAAATTCTTCCACTGAAAAGAATCCGCATAGCCATGGCAGTGAATTGGGTTCTCCCGCTAGCATTGGAAATTCTCTCGTATTTCAACCACTTGACAGTGATGTTCGTTGGCCTGGTTCTCATCTACATTCCCATCCTTGCGACTGCAGTGCTGTATATCAATGTCTACTGGAAGATCAGGAAAGCAAACGAAGTAGATGATGAAAATCAGCAGAATTCTTCCAAGGCGATCAACGAAAGACGAAACAACCTGATGCAGCAGAGAGTTGGTAGTTTTGTTCTTATTCTGACCATGGTGATGCTAATAACCATGACACCCGCTGTAGTTACGCTAACAGTCAAAAGTACATGCGAATTGTTCGAGTTAAACTGCAAATTTATAGAAACCTTAAAGGTGATGAAGCGATATTTATACTTGTTGTCAATGGTGAATTTCGTCGTTAATCCAATATTCTATGTTTGGAGATTAAGTATGTATCGCAAGTTGTTTTGGAAAATGTTTGATAGGGCTGACAGTGAAAACTCATAAAGGGATATATGATATATCATTCTACGACACATAACGAATCAGAAACAAAGAATTTCAGCAGAGGGGGCATGGTGTAACATCAGAAATAGCTTATGAGTAATACCGCTAAAATTTAAAAGCTAAAAGGAACTTACAGAAACCCTAAGACTAGCCATTTTTTATCATTTTTAAAAGATTGTTTAACTCATTCCTGTCCGGCCCAGTCAAAAGGGGTCATAGAAGACCCCGATGTCGAAAAACACGGCACACAGTAACGCAAGATTAAAAATTGAAATTCGGAAAGCGCCAGCGACATGAGATCCACTCACACGCCAAATTTGATTTGATTTCATAAACAACTCTGCGATTGTTGGCATTTTGAATTTTCATGATGCTATGCGGGCGTGTAAGATGGCATTTTCTAGAAAAATGGAAGTTTTTCTACCTTATTTTTGATAATTAATGCTAATTTATATTATCATGATGTGTCTTGTTCGGAAAATTCAAAAGCATTGGTAACAGCAGGTTTATTGGGCTTTCAGAAAAGGTATAGGTTTCGCAACAGTTATGTATATTTCCAGAGATATCAACAGAACAAAGAGGGAGTTCAATTTTGGATGTTTTTCAGCCGGACAGGAAAGAGTTAAAGTATACCTATGAAATGAAATCAAGTTTGTCTTATTTAAATTCACTCCGAAAATGAATAAGGAAAGACATGTTATAATTTAGAGTAATTCTTTCGTATCTTGCGTCGTTCTTGAGATATTTAGACTGTGATATGTACAAATGAATAAGCTATGACATGAAGATCTTTCTACATTTTTATAAAATCAAGTATATCCGTTCAGATTATTCAGCAAAATCACTTGAAACTTTGCACATTACGACACTTCGTGACACCTAACATCATTACATTGGAATAGCGATCCCAGAATACTTTACTACAGTAAAAACCCGCGAGTAAGAACCTGCGTTTTCCCAAGTTAGCCTAAACACAAACTGAGGCTATTTAGGTTCTTAAATAGGTTCTTACTTTCTAAAGAAAAAATACATTGGAGCTAATAGAATTTAGTGGTATTCAGCCTGTATTCCTTATCAATATAACATCTGCATACCATGTAAGTATTTATAAAGAAATTCATGAAAAAAACACTCTTCCATATGCTGATGTGTAGCCATGGAGATACTGTATAAACAATATATATACAGTTACAGTATTTATGTGTAATTACAACAATAACAATTCTATTTGATTTTCAACATTGGCATTTACATTGTATTAATAAATTTTCACCAAAAATATAAAAAAAATAATTAATAAATATTACTATATAATGTTATATATGAGTAATCCATAGATCTATCATCAATTCCATCTTTAGTTATACTCAGAGTATGTAATATACGCATATTTGAATAAAAAACCGTTATAATTTCACAAATGTTCATATATTAAGTGTATTAGATGTTATAAACACGCTAAAAGGATGATTTCATGAAGTGGAATTAATACTATTTAATTTAATTTTTTATTTATTTAACTTGAGTCGAGTTACTCGTGCTGAACTTCCATCTTAATTTACTTCAGATTTTAATTTTATTGCAGATGTTCTTGCTTATAGAATGACGCCTGGAATATAGTTGATATTATCTGCAAAAACTCATGCGTTCGGAAACCAGAGCAATTACATTAGAGCGCGGTTTTGAATAATATTATAGTCTGCGAGGCAGTGAGGCCTTTTCGCATCTGCGTTTTACCCTTATACCCGACGCAATTGGATTTGATGATCGCAAATGCGAGACAAAATCTCACCCCCGTTTTACTCGAACTATTTCGCACCTATTTCGCACCTATTTCGCACCTATTTCGCACCTGTTTCGCACCTATTTCGCAGGTATTTCGCACCTGTTTCGCACCTGTTTCGCACCTATTTCGCACCTATTTCGCACCTATTTCGCACCTGTTTCGCACCTATTTCGCACCTATTTCGCACCTATTTCGCACCTGTCAACTGTGAACAATGTTGTACTGTCAACTGTGAACAATGTTGTATTGCCAACTGTGAACAATATTGTACTGTCAACTGTGAACAATTTTGTACTGTCAACTGTGAACAATGTTGTACTGTCAACTGTGAACAATGCCAACTGTGAACAATGTTGTGCTGTGAACAATGTTGTGCTGTCAACTGTGAATAATGTTGTACTGTCAACTATGAACAATGTTGTACTGCCAAGTGTGAACAATGTTGTGCTGTGAACAATGTTGTGCTGTCAACTGTGAACAATGTTGTACTGTCAACTATGAACAATGTTGTACTGCCAACTGTGAACAATGTTGAACTGCCAAGTGTGCACAATATTGTGCTGTTAAAATGGTGACTACAATTAATCTTAGTTTTGGGGAGAGCCCACAGTCCAGTTAATATATAGAGGTCAGTGATTTCGACGTTATCAACGCAATGCATTTCGGTTCAAAACCGTTTGAAACCAACTCGAACCAGTCTCCACTATTTCCAAAATCACACGGTCAAAAAAGTGGCGGGAAAAATCTGGCAGTTTGAACTGTTGAACAAGTGTTTGGGGAAGTTTAAATCAACCAACCAGGCTAAAAGACCTTAATTCATCTTTGAAAGCAACCAGAAATAACTACAGATGCAGTGTACTTTGGCAATGGAATAAATAGTAGGTAAGTCAACACAGAAATGTTGGTAGGTTTTCTTTGACGGCCTTTAACTTCGTGAGAGCGGCTGGCATGCACACGGTGTGAGTCGCTTTAATGGCGTTGTTTTTGCGAACTTTAATTCAGTTTATTTAACTAAACAGAGGCCACGAAGTCCCCACATGCGAGTGAACTACGTTACTAACAAACGGGAGTGTATAACAGGCAGTTTTAGCTTTTGAGAAAGTTTTTTTAGCGCTAACAAAACCGAGAATGTCGAGTAGCGAATTGTTTACGAAAGCCGCGAGGCGCTAGATGGTAACTCGCACAGCGCTAGAGGGTAACGTGCGTACGAAGCTGTGTTTTTGTCATGTAAACGGTTCGCAGCAGGCTATCGGTCAGAAAAACCGTGAAGAAACCCTAAGAGCAGTATATAATAACTCAATCGTGCTAATCTACCAAGTTTAGCTGATAGGAGGCTTCAAGATACAGCAATATAATATTAATGTACAAAGTTAAGCACAATTTAAGTCCAATTCACTTAAATTAAATTTTCACAAGAAATATTAATCATTACAAACTACGAAATACAGATTTGAACATACCACGATACAGTACAGTAAAATACGGTAAACATTCTCTTAGATATTATGTCACTTATATATGGTCTAAACTAACCAAAGAAGATAAAGATAAACCTAGTTTAGAATCTTTTAAAAATAAATATAAGAAAACAGGACTTAGAAAGTATAGATAATTACTGTAGAAATTGTATTTTATGTTCAACTTAATTTTGTATTAAAGTAAATGGTTTGAACCTAGGAGTATCTGAGATGTGTGAAGTTGATCGTCCACGTTGTTGTAGTCTTGAGAAAGACTCACTGTTGTTGGAACGTGTAGTCTTGAGAAAGACTGTTGTTGGTGACTGACGTTTCGACGGCGCAAATTTCGAAACCGTAGACGGTCGGACACCTCTTTGATGGTCGGTGGAATCTTTTTATTATGTATATATATAGTTTACTTACAATGGGTTACATAAATATTGATTATCAACCAAAAAATGTCAAGTTCGTTTGCATAGCCGAGTGGTCTGTGTTATTGATTTTTAGTTGTGAGAGCGGGGTTCGAATGTTGGGTGAGTATATAATTTTTCCATTTTTTTAAATTTTGACTTTACTTTTTTCTTTTTAATAGGGTTAGGATTAAGGTTAGGTTAGGGTTAGTTTTAGGGTTTGGTTTGAATATTATCAAAAAAATAGGCGCGCGTAAAAAAGTCCGTTACAGCGGTGACATCCCGCATGATTTCCGTATATTGTTTTGATATTAGAAGGGTATATTCCCCGCTTGTTTGTTCGATTTGAAATATGACCGCCAGATACCTATATAAATAGTTCAATTCAGAAATATTACAAACGTGAATAAATATCTTACAGCGTCTTAATCGAAGGAGACACTGTAACCTCTATGTTTTTGACAACGGTGACATCCCGCATGATAGTGGAACACGACAACAAACGACAGCGTCTTAATTCAAGGAGACACTATATAAACGTCGTGCCGCTTCGCGAGGCTTGCTCGTTTCGAGTAAATGTTGTTCGAATTAATTAGATGTATGGCGTTCAAATGGTCATATACGATCGCCTTTATACGTGGTTATTATTCTACATTCTATTTATTTGATCCTCCATGCTATAGAAAATTTCTAGCATCATTCTGCTGGCATGTCCACTGCTCCTGTGTCAGTCCTGAGGCCTAATGCCATAATTTATTCCAAATTCCAAAACGGTAATTTATTCAAAAAGGGTAAAGATTTTATCTTGATTTCTTTTAGCTGTAAAGCACAGGTAACCCATAACATGCAAGATTAGAATGCGTTCTCCTTCGTCGAACGCAACAAGACGCCCGCTAGGCGTTAACTCGGGCTACTTGCAGTTAATCGTGTTTTGTAAAACATACAATAGAATAGATACAAATCAATGTTCTCTTTGCAAATTCCGCGATATTTGTAACCCTAGGTAAGGTACAGCTAAGTAAAATATTGTGTAAAATACCTGACAAGCTGTGATATTTGACGCTAAAATTAAAAAAAATAAAAAATTAAATAATAAAATTAAAAATTAAAAATTAAACAAAAAAAACAAAAAAATTAAAAAAAAACAATTTTCACCAAAAATATAAAAAAAATAATTAATAAATATTACTATTTAATGTTATATATGAGTAATCCATAGATCTATCATCAATTCCATCTTTAGTTATACTCAGAGTATGTAATATACGCATATTTGAATAAAAAACCGTTATAATTTCACAAATGTTCATATATTAAGTGTATTAGATGTTATAAACACGCTAAAAGGATGATTTCATGAAGTGGAATTAATACTATTTAATTTAATTTTTTATTTATTTAACTTGAGTCGAGTTACTCGTGCTGAACTTCCATCTTAATTTACTTCAGATTTTAATTTTATTGCAGATGTTCTTGCTTATAGAATGACGCCTGGAATATAGTTGATATTATCTGCAAAAACTCATGCGTTCGGAAACCAGAGCAATTACATTAGAGCGCGGTTTTGAATAATATTATAGTCTGCGAGGCAGTGAGGCCTTTTCGCATCTGCGTTTTACCCTTATACCCGACGCAATTGGATTTGATGATCGCAAATGCGAGACAAAATCTCACCCCCGTTTTACTCGAAATATTTTAATATCACAAATGCTTGCAATCAAATTTTGTTTATGATTAAGATTACTAGCCAGCAACATTCCTTATGAATCTTTGAGTTTTGAGTTACAGAGCAATAGAGACCAAATATCGTCAAAAAGGTTAAAAATCCTAAACGATTTTTAAGACGATTTTCGACCATTTTTAGGCGTGGTCAACCCTGCACTTTTAAGGTGCGTGAAGCACATCTGCACTTAAAGTGCGTTACGCATATGATGTGGAAGATAAAAAAGGTCGGAAGATAAAAAAAATTAATTAATTAAATTTTTTAAATGTAAATTCGTTAATATTATTTCTATTTCAATCTAGTAGTAAAGTTCTTTAAAGTTCTAGGCTTAAAATATGAAAATATAGCCTAAATTATGCCTTAGATTAACATCTAAGGGCAGATATAATATAAGCAGAAACTAGCGTAAATTTAGTCATTTTTTGACATCCAAAAATTAGGCAAAAATGGCCAAATTTGGCCAAAAAGTAAAGCGGTTAACCATAACTTTTTGACGATTTTCGACCATTTTTAACTTGTCAAAATAATCTTAAAATATGAAAATATAGCCTAAATAATGCCTTAGATATCTGACATCTAGACATCTGGACATCTGCACTTTTAAGGTGCGTGACGCACATCTGCACTTTTAAGGTGCGTTACGCACATCTGCACTTTTAAGGTGCGTTTACACACTACGATTTGTCGGGCCGATTTTCCAAATATGGGCATCCAATTGATGGCGTTAGCGTTGACGTCAGCAAGTCCCGATACTGAAAATCGGGAGAAAAATCTGTAGAAAAGTCACAGATTTTTCCAGAGTCGTAGCGATTTTTTACTGTAACTATGACTACCGAATAAACGCGCGTATATTTAAAAAAAAATTAAAACAAGAAAAGAAATATATCGACCGTAAACTACGAGTGTATAGCAGACGAAGCTGTTAATAATATTTAGTAAAAATCGGGAGTAAAAATCGGGAGTTACATTTACACACTGCGATTTGTCGGGGATGACGAATTAGCGAAATTTACCGCGAATCACGTAAATATTCGTCAGTGTCGGCCCGACAAATCGTTGTGTGTAAACGTACCTTTAAGGTGCGTGACGCAAATCTGTACTTTTAAAGTGCGTTACGCACATTTGCACTTTTAAGGTGCGTGACGCAAATCTGCACTTTTAAGGTGCGTTACGCAAATCTGCACTTTTAAGGTGCGTGACGCACATTTGCACTTTTAAGGTGCGTTACGCACATTTTCACTTTTAAGGTGCGTTACGCAAATCTGCACTTTTAAGGTGCGTGACGCACATTTGCACTTTTAAGGTGCGTGACGCACATTTTCACTTTTAAGGTGCGTTACGCACATTTTCACTTTTAAGGTGCGTTACGCACATCTGCACTTTTAAGGTGCGTTACGCACATCTGCACTTTTAAGGTGCGTTACGCACATCTGCACTTTTAAGGTGCGTGACGCAAATCTGCACTTTTAAGGTGCGTGACGCACATTTGCACTTTTAAGGTGCGTGACGCACATTTGCACTTTTAAGGTGCGTTACGCAAATCTGCACTTTTAAGGTGCGTGACGCACATTTGCACTTTTAAGGTGCGTGACGCAAATCTGCACTTTTAAGGTGCGTGACGCACATTTGCACTTTTAAGGTGCGTTACGCACATTTGCACTTTTAAAGTGCGTTACGCACTAATGTGCTTGCCTTAGACATTAATATTATCAGTAGAAACTAGCGTAACCCTAACCCTAACTCTAACCCTAACCCTAACCTTAACTTTTTGACGATTTTTGGCCATTTTTAACTTGTCGAAATAAGCTTAAAATATGAAAATATAGCCTAAATTATGCCTTAGATATTAATATGAGCAGAAACTAGCGTAAATTTAGTCATTTTTGGACATCCAAAAATTTGGCAAAAATGGAAAAATTTTTTAAAGTGCGTACACACATGTGCGTAACGCAATTTTATGTGGAAGATAAAAAAGGTCGGAAGATAAAAAAAAATTAATTAATTTTTTTAAATGTAAATTCGTTAATATTATTTCTATTTCAATCTAGTAAAGTTCTTTAAAGTTCTAGGCTTAAAATATGAAAATATAGCCTAAATAATGCCTTAGACATTAATATGAGTAGAAATTAGCGTAAATTTAGTCATTTTTGACATCCAAAAATTTGACAAAAATGCCCAAATTAATAACCCTAACCCCTAACCCTAACCATAACCCTAACCCTAACCTTAACTTTTTGACGATTTTTGGCCATTTTTAACTTGTCGAAATAAGCTTAAAATATGAAAATATAGCCTAAATTATGCCTTAGATATTAATATGAGCAGAAACTAGCGTAAATTTAGTCATTTTTGGACATCCAAAAATTTGGCAAAAATGGAAAAATTTTTTAAAGTGCGTACACACATGTGCGTAACGCAATTTTATGTGGAAGATAAAAAAGGTCGGAAGATAAAAAAAAATTAATTAATTTTTTTAAATGTAAATTCGTTAATATTATTTCTATTTCAATCTAGTAAAGTTCTTTAAAGTTCTAGGCTTAAAATATGAAAATATAGCCTAAATAATGCCTTAGACATTAATATGAGTAGAAATTAGCGTAAATTTAGTCATTTTTGACATCCAAAAATTTGACAAAAATGCCCAAATTAATAACCCTAACCCCTAACCCTAACCATAACCCTAACCCTAACCTTAACTTTTTGACGATTTTTGGCCATTTTTAACTTGTCGAAATAAGCTTAAAATATGAAAATATAGCCTAAATTATGCCTTAGATATTAATATGAGCAGAAACTAGCGTAAATTTAGTCATTTTTGGACATCCAAAAATTTGGCAAAAATGGAAAAATTTTTTAAAGTGCGTACACACATGTGCGTAACGCAATTTTATGTGGAAGATAAAAAAGGTCGGAAGATAAAAAAAAATTAATTAATTTTTTTAAATGTAAATTCGTTAATATTATTTCTATTTCAATCTAGTAAAGTTCTTTAAAGTTCTAGGCTTAAAATATGAAAATATAGCCTAAATAATGCCTTAGACATTAATATGAGTAGAAATTAGCGTAAATTTAGTCATTTTTGACATCCAAAAATTTGACAAAAATGCCCAAATTAATAACCCTAACCCCTAACCCTAACCATAACCCTAACCCTAACCTTAACTTTTTGACGATTTTTGGCCATTTTTAACTTGTCGAAATAAGCTTAAAATATGAAAATATAGCCTAAATTATGCCTTAGACATTAATATGAGCAGAAACTAGCGTAAATTTTGTCATTTTTTGAAATCCAAACATTTGGCAAAAATGGCAAAATGTGGCCAAAAAGTAAAGGGATTAACTTTAACTTTTTGACGATTTTTGGTTTCTTTTCTAAAATCTAGTTTCGCAAAGCTTATCGGGATGATGCAATAATTAATTGCAATTTGTCGATCCGAAAAATAAAAATACAGGAATGCCACCGAAACCTAGACTCGGCTACCACCACAGGTGGTAACCCGAGTAAATAGCATTAACGCGCTCCGCTATTCAGTAATTCCATAGAACTACCCACGGACAACGAAGCTTCCGCTATAGAGCAGTTACAATCTGGAATAATTTAGAAAGTAGCCTTAAACAGGTTATATCAATGCACAGTTTTAAGAAGAACACGAAAAAGCAAATGTTTAATGAATTCTTAGTTTCTTAGACATTCCATCAAGCCGCGCGTTTTATATCAATTTTTAGAAGTAACATAATTTGTTCATATTTTAGATATCATATTTATAGAATACTGTATATAGTATTATTAACTAAATTTTTGCGTTTTATTACGTATACGAATGTAATTAGTTGTTGAAAAGCCCTTTGGGGAACTCCTAATAAAATATGTATGTATGTATGGCTTTCAGCCAATCACCGCTTGCGTTTACCATATGTTATTTTATAGAGACTTATATGTGATATGCAAATGAATAACCAATGACGTAAAGTTGTGAACCAAATTTTGCGGCTTTGCGTGTAGCAGGCTTTGGCAAATCCGATGCCATATTTAAATACAGTCTGCTCAGGAAAATATAATTAGCAAGCTGGACGCCAAATAAATTAGTTGTCAGTTGATTGAGTCGGTGAAAACAGTAATTACAGTATTAGACTTTAACTAGAGACTTTTACAGTGTAGTTGGGATGAGTTCGGGTGTATTTAGCCCGAGGTTTAGATCGAAATCAAGTGCAGGTGGCGAAGGAGAGAGGCTTTGCGAAACCAGGCGCTGTGCTCATTTCTTTGGTCGCTATTGCTCGAGTGTTCTCATGTTTCCTCTTCTTTTTCAACGATCCTTTTATCTTCTTCCTGTCTTCCATTCCATTTCGCTTCATTCTCCATGCTCCTATCTCCTCCGTCGTCGTCAACATCGGCTACCTCTTTTCGCCTCAAATTAGCATCGGCTTTGCCTTGAAAAGTTCCCAAAAATTAAAAATTAAAATACTGGAATGCCACCGAAACCTACTAAATCACTTACTGATTTATTTACTTTCAAAAGTGCAATGACAAATTATGAACTTCGAGATATTAAAAGTACTCTTTGCTTACCACAGCCGCATACTAATAGCATGAAAAAAAGTTTCATGTTTGACGGGGCACACACTTGGAACTCTTTGCCAAACGAAATTAGGGAAAGCAACTCCCTAATTTCTTTTGAAACTAAAATCGCTACTCACATCTCTGAATGAAATCGTATGAAAAGATTTGTAAATAGATATGTTTCACTATACCCTTTCTATAGTTAAAATTCTTGTTCTAGTTTACTTTCTTATTATATTTTTATATTATAAAATTTACTATATGTTACTATACTATATACATTATGTATAATATGTGTACAGTGTATATATTTATATTTTTACTATATGTTAACTATACTATATATTTACTATATGTTACTATACTATATTGTTGTAATGTTGTTATACACGCCCCTTGTGGAAATCAGCCTAGGTTGACAATGGTTAGCGTGTTTAAATAAAGTTTTTCTATCTACATTTATCTTAAATTATATTTTAGTTTAAAAACTTATATAAATGGTGTCCCCAATTAGCTGCTGAATAGAGCTAAATACCGCACTAAATATCGTCATTTCGCACCAGATAAAGAGCTAAATATCGTCACTTCGCACCAGATTTTGCACCAGACCTAGCGCCCCGTAGCGCCATCCCTAGCGCCATCCGTAGCGCCATCCGTAGCGCCAACCGTAGCGCCATCCGTAGCGCCATCCCTAGCGCCAACCGTAGCGCCAACCGTAGCGCCATCCCTAGCGCCATCCCTAGCGCCATCCGTAGCGCCATCCCTAGCGCCATCCCTAGCGCCATCCGTAGCGCCATCCCTAGCGCCATCCCTAGCGCCATCCGCAGCGCCAACCGTAGCGCCATCCGTAGCGCCATCCGTAGCGCCATCCCTAGCGCCAACCGTAGCGCCAACCGTAGCGCCATCCCTAGCGCCATCCCTAGCGCCATCCGTAGCGCCATCCGTAGCGCCAACCGTAGCGCCAACCGTAGCGCCATCCCTAGCGCCATCTTCAATCAGCCTGCTCTAAATCTCATGAGTTTCATTTATTTGTATTTAAACATTGTTTATTATATAAAGTCATTGTAGCCATTTTAGTTGTATTGTAGTTTTGTAGTTACTTTAGTTAGATTTTTTTTAATATCTTGTAATTTTCAGCTGTTTTATAATAACGTACTATTATGCAATAATTTTAATATTTTACAATTTCATGTAATTAACACGCCCCTCTTGGAAACCAACTTCAGTTGTATGGAATAAATAATTTTTTACCTTACCGCCATCCGTACCGCCATCCGTAGCGCCATCCGTAGCGCCAACCGTAGCGCCAACTGTAGCGCCATCCGTAGCGCCAACCGTAGCGCCATCCGTAGCGCCAACCGTAGCGCCATCCGTAGCGCCAACTGTAGCGCCATCCGTAGCGCCAACTGTAGCGCCATCCGTAGCGCCAACTGTAGCGCCATCCGTAGCGCCAACTGTAGCGCCAACCGTAGCGCCATCCGTAGCGCCAACCGTAGCGCCAACCGTAGCGCCATCCGTAGCGCCAACCGTAGCGCCAACTGTAGCGCCATCCGTAGCGCCAACTGTAGCGCCATCCGTAGCGCCAACCGTAGCGCCATCCGTAGCGCCAACCGTAGCGCCATCCGTAGCGCCAACCGTAGCGCCATCCGTAGCGCCAACCGTAGCGCCATCCGTAGCGCCATCCGTAGCGCCATCCGTAGCGCCAACCGTAGCGCCATCCGTAGCGCCAACCGTAGCGCCATCCGTAGCGCCAACCGTAGCGCCAACTGTAGCGCCATCCGTAGCGCCAACTGTAGCGCCATCCGTAGCGCCAACCGATCCGTAGCGCCAACCGTACCGCCATCCGTAGCGCCAACCGTACCGCCATCCGTACCGCCATCCGTAGCGCCATCCGTAGCGCCAACCGTAGCGCCAACTGTAGCGCCATCCGTAGCGCCAACCGTAGCGCCATCCGTAGCGCCAACCGTAGCGCCATCCGTAGCGCCAACTGTAGCGCCATCCGTAGCGCCAACCGTAGCGCCATCCGTAGCGCCAACTGTAGCGCCAACCGTAGCGCCATCCGTAGCGCCAACCGTAGCGCCAACCGTAGCGCCATCCGTAGCGCCAACCGTAGCGCCATCCGTAGCGCCAACCGTAGCGCCAACTGTAGCGCCATCCGTAGCGCCAACTGTAGCGCCATCCGTAGCGCCAACCGTAGCGCCATCCGTAGCGCCAACCGTAGCGCCATCCGTAGCGCCAACCGTAGCGCCATCCGTAGCGCCAACTGTAGCGCCATCCGTAGCGCCATCCGTAGCGCCATCCGTAGCGCCATCCGTAGCGCCATCCGTAGCGCCATCCGTAGCGCCATCCGTAGCGCCATCCGTAGCGCCATCCGTAGCGCCAACCGTAGCGCCATCCGTAGCGCCAACCGTAGCGCCATCCGTAGCGCCAACTGTAGCGCCATCCGTAGCGCCATCCGTAGCGCCATCCGTAGCGCCATCCGTAGCGCCATCCGTAGCGCCATCCGTAGCGCCAACCGTAGCGCCAACTGTAGCGCCATCCGTAGCGCCATCCTAACCCTAACCCTAACCCTAACCTCTAACCCTAACCCCTAACCCTAACACGTAACCCTAACCCGTAACCCTAACCCTAACCCCTAAACCCTAAAACTAACCCTAACCTAACCTTAATCCTAACCCTATTATTATTAAAAAGAAAAAAGTAAAGTAAAAATTTTAAAAAATGGAAAAATTATATACTCACTCAACATTCGAACCCCGCTCTCACAACTAAAAATCAATAACACAGACCACTCGGCTATGCAAGCGAACTTGAAATTTTTGGTTGATAATCAATATTTATGTAATCCCATTGTAAGTAAACTATATATATATATATAATAAAAAGATGCTACCGACCACTAAAGATGCTACCGACCACTAAAGATGCTACCGACCGTCTTCGGATTCCAAATTAGCAGCGCCATCCCTAGCGCCATAACTCCATGGAGGATGCCAAATCATGTACCATTTCAAGACACAAACAAGCTTCATTTCGTTGATTAAAAACAACTTTCTCCTTACGGAAGCCGAAAATTTTGAATGTTTCTAAGAATGCGATAAACCGCGAAAGATAATCCCACTAAAATCTAAGACGCTTGTATTTCCTGTGATGTCAATGTGTGGTTCTCACTAGCCGCATGTATGTGTCAACTGCCGGCATAGTTTACATAATTTCAGTGCCCTCTATACGCAATATACCTAAGAAGTGCAGACCAAATAATTTATTTCATCACTCCTTGCTCTCAGACGCCATGGTTTACTTGGATTTCGAGATGCCATCGGCAATTAATAAACGGTTCACCTTCGTCGATTGATCACGTAATTGCCGACATTATAGTGGTCAACTGCAAACTATAGAGTAAAATCGTGCTAGTTGTCTAATCCTAGATCCTTTAAAACTATCTTCTTGAAGTGTAATTCGTCTCGCAGCATTACTCGTACTATCACTTGTTATTCCTAATATTAGATTAATCAAATACATGAGAACGGTTGTGGCTCCAAGTGGTGGCAATGGTGTCTTTACCATTATCGAGTGAAAGCTATAATGAAATACTCATTTGTTTCTGGAGGGGTTTTATTTCAATCCAGTAAAAATTCACCTTTAAGTAAAAATTGTCTCCCGCACTCTTCTTCTGGGCTGGACAGTTGAAGTCTTCGGTAGTTTTTGTGCTGGAAGGGGCCTGGCAAGGGGTCTCTTCCGTGTGTATACAGAGTGATTCTTCTAGATAGGAAATAAGCAGAAGCTATTGAGACACTACGAGCAAGAGTTGAACCAGCATATACAATTACTCAGTTGTCTAAATCTTGGTACACTAATGGTTAGCGTATAGACGCACTGACTATCAGGTTACACGTTACGGGTAACACACAGTTTGACTTTCGCTCTACCATCTTAGTCCATGTAGCTCAATGGTTAGAGCATCTCACTAGTCATCAGAAGGTTACAGGTTGTACACATATGTAACCTTCACTCTACCATCTTAGTCCACGCAGCTCAATGGTTAGAGCATCTCACTAGTCATCAGAAGGTTACAGGTTGTACACATATGTAACCTTCACTCTGTCATCTTAGTCCACGCAGCTCAATAGTTAGAGCATCTTACTGGTCATCAGAAGGTTGTACACATATGTAATTTGCACTCAACATTATGACTCCACGTAGCTCAATACTGTGCAATCTTGTAAAACTGTACCTGTACTAGTGCTTTGCAATCGTCTCTTTCTCCGAAATGGTTGTTTCTGCGTGTCATCGTTTTTGCTATCTCGTCCTGGACATGCGCAAACTCGTACTTCAATTAACCCAAGATGGATGTATAGATGGGTTGACATTTTTGGTCAGGCGCTATATTTTGTGTTTCAGTGGTCGGCTCAGCAAATTTCGAAACCGTAGACGGTCGGACACCTCTTTGATGGTCGGTGGAATCTTGGGACTTTTTTACGCACCCTATTTTTTTGATAATATTCTAAACCAAACCCTAAAACTAACCCTAACCTAACCTTAATCCTAACCCTATTAAAAAGAAAAAAGTAAAGTAAAAATTAAAAAAAATGGAAAAATTATATACTCACCCAACATTCGAACCCCGCTCTCACAACTAAAAATCAATAACACAGACCACTCGACTATACAAACGAACTTGAAAATTTTTGGTTGATAATCAATATTTATGTAACCCATTGTAAGTAAACTATATATATACATAATAAAAAGATTCCACGTGTCCGACCGTCTACGGTTTCGAAATTTGCAAGCGCCAACCGTAGCGACGACCAATAATAACTCTTTATTCAATTGATAATCAAAACGTATCAAGAGTTACAAGATAAAGGTAGAAACAAAATACAATACAAAGTTAGCATATCAAGTTAAAAAATTTCCATCTTAATAATATACTTAAAAATCAATCTATTTACAAAGCTACATGTTGAAAGGATTTATGGTGAAGGAAAATTTCGAGTGTTGGAATGTATTCCACACTCGAAATTTTCCTTCACCATAAATCCTTTCAACATGGTGTAGTTTGATCGAGTGAAATGCCAAATATTACCTATTTACAAAGCTGTCCCGTCAACACGATCTCTTCCTTAAATTAACTATTATCCTTAATTTACAAATCGCTCTAAATTAAGGATAATGGTTAATTTAGCGGCGATCGTGAGAGTCGCGCATGCGTATGTTAGTCAATTACTATCCCACAAGCTTAGTATCTCTCACTTGTTTATAAGTTTAGCTAGCCAAGTGGGGAGTGGATGGGATGAAATTAAAAAAGTGGATGAAATTAAAAATTAAAAAAAATGGAAAAATTATATACTCACCCAACATTCGAACCCCGCTCTCACAACTAAAAATCAATAACACAGACCACTCGGCTATGCAAACGAACTTGAAAATTTTTGGTTGATAATCAATATTTATGTAACCCATTGTAAGTAAACTATATATATACATAATAAAAAGATTCCACCGACCATCAAAGAGATGTCCGACCGTCTACGGTTTCGAAATTTGCAGCGCCGACCGTAGCGCCGACCGTAATAATAACTCTTTATTCAATTGATAATCAAAACGTATCAAGAGTTACAAGATAAAGGTAGAAACAAAATACAATACAAAGTTAGCATATCAAGTTAAAAAATTTCCATCTTAATAATATACTTAAAAATCAATCTATTTACAAAGCTACATGTTGAAAGGATTTATGGTGAAGGAAAATTTCGAGTGTTGGAAGGAATGTATTCCAACACTCGAAATTTTCCTTCACCATAAATCCTTTCAACATGGTATAGTTTGATCGAGTGAAATGCCAAATATTACCTATTTACAAAGCTGTCCCGTCAACACGATCTCTTCCTTAAATTTACAAATCGCTCTAAATTAAGGATAATGGTTAATTTAGCGGCGATCGTGAGAGTCGCGCATGCGTATGTTAGTCAATTACTATCCCACAAGCTTAGTATCTCTCACTTGTTTAAAAGTTTAGCTAGCCAAGTGGGGAGTGGACGGGTTAATTTAGAAGACCCATTGGCGAGGGTTAGGTTCTAGCATTAGATTAACCATTATCCTTAATTTAGAGCGATTTGTAAATTAAGAAAACCCATTGGCTGGGGGTTAGGGTTGGGTTCTAGCATTAGATTAACCATTATCCTTAATTTAGAGCGATTTGTAAATGATCTACGACGGCAACCTAGAGGGATAGAGGGGACGTCGTTCAAACAAAATAATCTTCATGCGAAACAACAATGAATAATTTTTATTCCCAAGAGTAATTTCAACGCCGTTCTCGTTCTGTTTACAACGCCACTGAGAGCATTTTCACGTCTTTAGGACGACGGTAACTCGCGGAGAGATGAGAGATGTGACTTAAGACTGACTTAAACACAGACGTTTTAGAAATATTGAAGCGTTTTGGAGATCATAAAACAAGCTTGGTTTCATTCAAATGCTAAAATTTGTATTGCTTTTACTGCCGTCGCCGTCATAGGTTGCCGTCGTAGATCTTAAAGTCCCTAATTTAAGGGAAGAGACCGGGTTGGTCCCGTAGCGCCCAGTACCGTAGCGACCACCGTTCAAAACGTATCAAGAGTTACAATTCAACAGCGAAATACAACGAAAGTTTGGCTCTTAACTTTAAACACACCTGTTTAGACAAAATTTGCTCAATTCCCAAACTTTCATTGTATTTCACTGCTGAATCAATATGCAATGTTTTTGCGTGTCCCTGCTTTGACGTCATTTCTTGTGAATAGTAAATAACTTTAGCAGGTAAAAGGTATGAAGATGAACTTTTCGCACGACAAGATATTTTACAATTCTTCTCAAGAGATTCCAAAGATCACAAATACAGTAAGAACCCGCTAACAAGAACCTACCATTATTAAGAACCGCAGGCTGAAATTAAGTATTTGTTTATATAAGATATAAGAATATAAGAACCTATCCCAGGCTGATTGGGTAAAATGTAGGTTCTTGTTAGCGGTTTTTACTGTATGTAAAATCCCCAAACGTGAGATAGGCTCTTTAACAGTTATCTGTCCATGCAAGACTCAAATAACGGCCGGTCAACGGACAATGACCGGCCAAAAATGCCTCTTGACCGGTCACTTTTTTACCACCCCTTCCGATAGAATTTTAAATCGTTTTTTCTCTTCGGCATATCTGCTGAAATCGTATCAGAGAAAGACTGTATATTTCATGGCGAGTACGCAATTTCACTGTAAGTACGTCAAGTTATGTATGACAAAAACATTGTTTGTTCTAGCTGTCCAAAACGTAAATATTGTCAAAAACGTAAAGAGGGGGTTATAGTATTCTTAAAGATAGGATGCCATGGGTTATCTATGTTTGGTGTGCGGCACATCGCCTTGAGCTTGCTGTCAAGGAAGTTTATTACTCAATATTAAGATTATATCTAGAAAACAATAAAATTTTATTTACTTTAGACAATAATGATAATAATAATGTTTACTATTTATATAGCGCAAATTAGCATGTGTATATGCGCTTTACAACATCGACAATTTATTCTATTATATTCAGTACCTAGTATCCAGTACTCCAATCAATTAACCTTAGCTATTTATTTTTACAGTTTTTATCACATTAATTTTCCTAACTATTTATCCTAACCCGCCCTGTCAACTTCCCTGTGGGAGGAAACCGGAGAACCCGGAGAAAACCCACGACTTTCGGCAGAGTGTTGACCAACTCTTTCCATGTGCGATCAAATGTTCGAACACAGGATTCGAACTCTTGACATCAGAGGTGGGAGGCAGTGGCCCTGACCACTAGACCACCGAAGCCCCTAATGATAACGTTGCCTGTTCACTTTTACAATGTGATTACTAACGTCTTGAGCGTTTGAAACATGAAACAATAAAAGCGATGTCTCGAAACAAATTCGTTATTATTTGTTTCACTGTAAGTGTATGCGTATTAATGACCGGTCAAAATCAGATTTTGACCGAGCTAAAATCAAGTTGACCGGTCATTTTGATGACCCAACGTTTCGATACTCCAATCTAGTGTCTTCATCAGGGATGGTCGTTGTAAGTTAGGATCCCTATTTATACCCTCATAGAACCGATGATGACGTTATCTATTGACAAGATGCAAATAAGCTTCTGGTACGCGTTTAAAAAACACTGTTTTCTTTTCAAAAAAGGAAAATTCTGCTTTGTCGGAGCACGCGTGCATCGTAAAAATTATTACCACTAACCGCGATAGTGGTCAGAGACGTTGAAAATCCATGACAAATGGTTTGAAATTAGAGAAAGATTTTATATAAATTTCAATTTTATTTTTCTCTCAAAATACAGGATCATTTAAAAAGCAAGTTCCGATATTCTAAAAGAGTTCCTCGTAAACTATTTACAGTGCATGCAAAAGACACTATATACAGTATATTGCGCATTAATTTATTAATTATATCTTTCACCAAGACAGCCTTTATCCTACGCCTTAGCACTCATGATGTATACCAAAACCTCATCAGTTTCACAATGTTGACCATTGCTGTTTACTGGATAATTATTGGCGGGCAAAAACAACAGTCAAAACAATAATAATCACAAAGATGAAAAACGGAAGCCACGTCTTTATGAATGCTCCAACGCTATAAAGAGATTAAAAAATAAAGGCCATAGCTTTAACAATATTGTGTTGCTAACTGTGAACAATGTTGTGTTGTCAATTGTGAACAACGTTGTGCTGTCAACTGTGAACAATGTTGTGCTGCCAACTGTGAACAATGTTGTGCTGTCAACTGTGAGCAATGTTGTGCTGTTAACTGTGAGCAATGTTGTGCTGTTAACTGTGAACAAGGTTGTGCTGCCAACTGTGAACAATGTTGTGCTGCCAACTGTGAACAATGTTGTGCTGCCAACTGTGAACAATGTTGTGCTGTCAACTGTGAGCAATGTTGTGCTGTTAACTGTGAACAAGGTTGTGCTGTCAACTGTGAACAATGTTGTGCTGCCAACTGTGAACAATGTTGTGCTGTCAACTGTGAACAATGTTGTGCTGTCAACTGTGAGCAATGTTGTGTTGTTAACTGTGAACAATGTTGTGCTGTTAACTGTGAGCAATGTTGTGCTGTTAACTGTGAACAAGGTTGTGCTGTCAACTGTGAACAATGTTGTGCTGCCAACTGTGAACAATGTTGTGCTGTCAACTGTGAACAATGTTGTGCTGCCAACTGTGAACAATGTTGTGCTGTCAACTGTGAACAATGTTGTGCTGTTAACTGTGAGCAATGTTGTGCTGTTAACTGTGAACAAGGTTGTGCTGTCAACTGTGAACAATGTTGTGCTGCCAACTGTGAACAATGTTGTGCTGTCAACTGTGAGCAATGTTGTGCTGTTAACTGTGAACAATGTTGTGCTGTCAACTGTGAACAATGTTGTACTGCCAACTGTGAACAATGTTGTGCTGCCAACTGTGAACAATGTTGTACTGTCAACTGTGAACAATGTTGTGCTGACAACTGTGAACAATGTTGTGCTGTCAACTGTGAACAATGTTGTACTGCCAACTGTGAACAATGTTGTGCTGTCAACTGTGAACAATGTTGTGCTGTCAACTGTGAACAATGTTGTGCTGTCAACTGTGAACAATGTTGTACTGCCAACTGTGAACAATGTTGTGTTGCCAACTGTGAACAATGAATCGTACTGCCAACTGTGAACAATGTTGTGCTGCCAACTATGAACAATGTTGTACTGCCAACTGTGAACAATGTTGTGTTGCCAACTGTGAACAATGAATTGTACTGCCAACTGTGAACAATGTTGTGTTGCCAACTGTGAACAATGTTGTACTGTCAACTGTGAACAATGTTGTGCTTGGCAAACTGTGAACAATGTTGTGCTGTCAACTGTGAACAATGTTGTGCTGTCTACTGTGAGCAATGTTGTGCTGTTAACTGTGAACAAGGTTGTACTGCCAACTGTGAACAATGTTGTGCTGCCAACTGTGAGTAATGTTGTGCTGCCAACTGTGAACAATGAATTGTACTGCCAACTGTGAACAATGTTGTGCTGGGCAAACTGTGAACAATGTTGTACTGTCAACTGTGGACAATGTTGTACTGCCAACTGTGAACACTGTTGTGCTGTCAACTGTGAACAATGTTGTACTGCCAACTGTGAACAATGTTGTGCTGTCAACTGTGAACAATGTTGTACTGTTAACTGTGAACAATGTTGTGCTGTCAACTGTGAACAATGTTGTACTGCCAACTGTGAACAATGTTGTGCTGCCAACTGTGAACAATGTTGTACTGTCAACTGTGAACAATGTTGTGCTGACAACTGTGAACAATGTTGTGCTGTCAACTGTGAACAATGTTGTACTGCCAACTGTGAACAATGTTGTGCTGTCAACTGTGAACAATGTTGTGCTGTCAACTGTGAACAATGTTGTGCTGTCAACTGTGAACAATGTTGTACTGCCAACTGTGAACAATGTTGTGTTGCCAACTGTGAACAATGAATCGTACTGCCAACTGTGAACAATGTTGTGCTGCCAACTATGAACAATGTTGTACTGCCAACTGTGAACAATGTTGTGTTGCCAACTGTGAACAATGTTGTACTGTCAACTGTGAACAATGTTGTGCTTGGCAAACTGTGAACAATGTTGTGCTGTCAACTGTGAACAATGTTGTGCTGTCTACTGTGAGCAATGTTGTGCTGTTAACTGTGAACAAGGTTGTACTGCCAACTGTGAACAATGTTGTGCTGCCAACTGTGAGTAATGTTGTGCTGCCAACTGTGAACAATGAATTGTACTGCCAACTGTGAACAATGTTGTGCTGGGCAAACTGTGAACAATGTTGTACTGTCAACTGTGGACAATGTTGTACTGCCAACTGTGAACAATGTTGTGCTGTCAACTGTGAACAATGTTGTACTGCCAACTGTGAACAATGTTGTGCTGCCAACTGTGAACAATGTTGTACTGCCAACTGTGAACAATGTTGTGCTGTCAACTGTGAGCAATGTCGTGCTGTTAACTGTGAACAAGGTTGTGCTGCCAACTGTGAACAAGGTTGTGCTGCCAACTGTGAACAATGTTGTACTGCCAACTGTGAACAATGTTGTACTGTCAACTGTGAACACTGTTGTACTGCCAACTGTGAACACTGTTGTGCTGTCAACTGTGAACAATGTTGTGCTGCCAAGGTACTGCCAACTGTGAACAATGTTGTACTGTCAACTGTGAACAATGTTGTGCTGTCAACTGTGAACAATGTTGTGCTGCCAACTGTGAACAATGTTGTGTTGCCAACTGTAAACAATGTTGTTCTGCTAACTATGAACAATATTGTGTAATGCAAAATTCACAGTAGAGTATAATTGTTTGACATTACCTGACATATTTGCTATAGACAAGAAACCAGAAACACAAATTCACCATGTTCCACGAAGAAGAGCCATTATACTGCATTAAATTAAGACCCATGGCCACGTGGGAATGACAGTTATCACAACAAAGATTGTGCTATAAAAGCATTTCATACAGATTGTGTTAGACGACATTTTCCAGTCAATTGTAGTGATCATGATTGCAGTATTGGCAGTATACACGGATTGCAAATCTCACGTATTTCTAGTATCAATTTCTTACCATGCGATGTTTATAAACTTCGGAAGCTTCCGACACGGCACAGTCCCAGGAAATCTGATTATTTTTTACAAGCATTGGGTTGAGATGCCAATACCTTGAATGATTATATATAGTAAATACCGTGAGATGAGAGCATGGAATATATCGTTCAATTGCCATTTAACATTGTTAATTTATTCATCACTCACCTAGTGGGTCTTCCAAATGCCATGCAATCTTCCTATAAAAGCAAGGTAAGAGGTCTGTTTTGTGGAAATTTTGCATATTTGTAATATTTAGATTCTCTGGAGAAGATTTGTAATGTATCTTGTCTTAAACTTTTTTTGCCGTATAATTTTTTTAGTTATAAAAATTTATATGAAATGCAATGTCACACTCACTGATACAAAATAGGGTCCTGCAAAGTCCCTAATTACTCCTGATGACATTCCAATTCCCATATGTCCAATAAAAGGAAACAACCATCTATAATACAGGTATAAATTAATTACAAAAAGGTATAAATTAATTACAAAAGGTATAAATTAATTACAAAAAGGCATAAATTAATTACAAAAAGGTATAAATTAATTACAAAAAGGTAATAATACATTAATTAGTCTTGCAGTTGTATACACAGAAATCTCTGACAATGTGAGTGAAGATTTGAAAAAAGTCCAACCATTTTTGTGTCCGCTATAATTTAAATGTTGTTTGGTTGTGGCACTTACATCACAACCGAAACATGTTCTGGAAGGCACCGAGTAGGCTTCTTCCTTCACTTATTTATTCCACGATAGGTATTGAACTACTTTTGTTGTTTATCTGAGCCATTGTGTTTATACACTGACCAACATTTTGGTCAGGTTTGTGTGTGTAAATTTGAATGAAGTGAATGTCAGTGTGTTTGCAATGACCGACCAAGTGCTATATTTTATGTTTCAGTGGTCGGCTCATGTGGTTTAAATTTAATAGTGATACAGCCAGGTAATTTCAAATTCGCTTCATTATAGCTGAAATAATTGTATATTGAAACTTATTAACCCTAGTATATAGGTTTTATAATGTTTACCGTCGCACATATTTGTCATATTACATCCTAAACAAACGCGTCTCATTTAACTCAAACATGATCTACACCTTCGCCAAACTTTTGTATAGATATAACAGTGAAAGAAATATGATTTCAGAAATACAATTTCATGAATAAACTTATAATTTCCAAATATGTTTGACCCATTCTGCAGTATATTGTGACAACTTAGCGCAAAACTATCTTCTAGTTCAGTCCCATTCTTATCGCCTAATATTATCTCGTATTTCTCTGTAATTCAAATTGTACATATTGCGTACCTATTTTTTGTTGTTGTTATGGATAGAACAAGAACAGCGTAATTTTTTGAACAAGTATCATGAAATATATGCCTACCTGTAATTACATGTATGCAAGTATATTTTGAAAATGTTTCAAATAAAAATGTTATAATATAGGTTGTTTATAAGCTAAGACATGCATTCAAGTCTCGCATCGAGTGGGAGGGCAGGGTTTCCTGAACTAGATGAAGCCCATATCTAGGGACCATCCAGGGGTATTGTCTCCCAAGCAAAATTTTGGATTTCTAGGGTCTTTGAAATATTATTTCCTGCATTTTGATATGAATCTTGTGCCCTGCGCCTACATCGTTTATGCCCTGTATTAACTGGTACTTCAATTCAGCTCATTATCAGGTACATGTATTACAAAGACCAATAGATATAAAGACTCCTTTAATACATGTATGTGCTTACACATTGTGATTAATCAGCACAATATATTATTTTGATGTACGTTAAGGTGAGAAACTGTCATTGGAAAGGCTTGTGCCCACGTTATAAATCAGCCCGATTAATCACAGTGAGTATTAAGACATTTTATATTGAATTGTTAAATATTTAAATATACATATATTATATAAAAATAAATAAATTAAAAGAAATAAATAAAAAGAAATAAATTTTTATCCAAACATTAATTTTTATTATTATTTATTTATATTGTAAATAATTTTTAGATATTGTATTTTATGATAATATATTTCATGTATTGAAATTCTTGTTTATATAAAGGAGTCTCTATATCTACTGTACTGTATACAGTATATTGGTCTATATTTATTGTTATTGGTAAATTGTAAGTGGCAGATTAGTGGATGAGTATTACGTAAATCTTATTAGCAAAACGATTTAGCAATCAAATTTCTAAATTAAACTTTTGCACTACATTACTATTATTTTGTATTAACTTACGTCAGAACTGGTATAGGAGTCCAGACAATACAGTATGGGAATCTACTTCGTTGAGGATTTATAGTTCCCGAGCCATCGTCAACATCCATACCGATTGGCACATTCAAATCTAAATTTCCTTGTACTTTAATATGTGGGTTTTCCATCAAAAGTCAAAACCTGCCCAAAAGTGAACTGTTTTATTGACGTGAAGATCGAAATTCTTCGATTAGCTGTTAGCCTCGATTTCAGATTTTCATATTGTCGGAAAGCCTCGCCAAGGCCTCGCCTATCGCTGAAAGTCGTAGCATGATTTCCTTTTTAAATTTTAAAACATCTTAAACTAAACCAACTTTTATAATGTGCCATTAATTCAAACAAAAAGAACATTACTGACTCAATTTCGGCACACAAGCCATCAAAGAAGCGTTTGGTTTTGCAAAAAGTTAATTGAAACCAATATTTCCGATCGTCGTTTTTTAAACTGTCGGAAACGCTCGGTAGCTTAGAAACGACGACGCGGCGCCATGTTTGTTTTGGTTCAAAAATTTGTAATCACAGTTGTGTGAATCAACTTGCTTAATCACGAGAAACGATGGAAACCTTTTGCCGCTTTTTATCAGACAAACAGTATTCTTCTAGAGAAGAGAAGAAATATGTTGTACAAATATTTTTCCCGCTGTAATACTCTTTTGAAAAGCTTGGACGGAACTATGATTATTGATTTGGACAATTATCTGTACGTCATTCATAAAATCAGGACAAATCTCTGGAAATTGATTCTGTTTACTAATAAATATGACGAGTTTTACCGTACCACAACATCCTCTGCCCGATGAAATAAGGAAAATGGAAAGAGAAGAGACCGTTTGCAAGTTTTGTGGCGTCAGTTATTTAATACACAATGAAATGAAGACCTTGCAGGAAAGATTGGCTGAAGCTGAGAAACAAATGGAGTATTACAAAGGAAGTGTTGAACGGGAGAAGGTTTTGATTGAAAAACTCAAGAATGTGGATGTGGAGTTATTGGAGCAGTCTCAACAGTAAGACTATTAAAGAGAGGAAGGGAGGGAGGAAGGAAGGAAGGAAGGAAGGGAGGAAGGGAGGGAGGAAGGAAGGAAGGAAGGAAGGGAGGAAGGAAGGAGGGAGGGAAGGAAGGAAGGAAGGAAGGAAGGGAGGGAGGAAGGGAGGGAGTTACGGAGCCAAACTGAGAAGTTTGCAAATTGTTTGGGAAACTTTTATGTTGAAGATTTCGTTTGCACGGCCAACTTTGGGTAATATGCAACTGTGATGTTGTCTGAAAACATACAGTAGTAATTTTTCACGGTCCTGGGCACGTTTTTGCCTGTGCAGAGCAACCTTTCCAGTCTTGGGAGGGAGGAAGGAAGGGAGGAAGGATGGATGGGCAGATAGACAAACAGATGAAGGGAGGGAGGGAGGGAGGGAGGAAGGAAGGGAGGAAAGA
This sequence comes from Chrysogorgia sp. JL179-B06, assembly GCA_035772405.1. Lineage (NCBI taxonomy): Eukaryota > Metazoa > Cnidaria > Anthozoa > Scleralcyonacea > Chrysogorgiidae > Chrysogorgia > Chrysogorgia sp. JL179-B06. Next base: position 887,889 of record JAYKKM010000427.1, read on the forward strand.
ATTAAGGAAGGGAGGAAGGAAGGAAGGAAGGGAGGGAGGAAAGAATTAAGGAAGGGAGGAAGGATGGACAGATAGACAAAGGGATAAAGGAAGGGAGGGAGGAAGGAAAGAAAGAAGGGAGGAAGAAAGGAAGGAAGGAGGAAAGGGAGGGGATGAAAGAACGAAGGAACGGAGGAAGGATGGACAGATAGACAAAGGGATAAAGGAAAGGAAGAAGGAAGGGAGGGAGGGTGGGCGGAAAGGAGGGTTGGAGGGAGGAAGGAAGGAGGGAGGGTGGTTGGGTGGGTGGGAGAAAGGTTTAGGGAGGGAAGGAAGGAAGGAAGGAAGGGAGGGAGGGAGGGAGGGAGGAAGGAAGGAAGGGAGGGAGGGAGGGAGAGAGAGAGAGAGAGAGAGAGAGAGAGAGAGAGAGAGAGAGAGAGAGAGGGAGGAAGGAAGGAAGGAAGGAAGGAGGGAGGGTGGTTGGGTGGGAGGAAGGTTTAGGGAGGGAAGGAAGGAGGGAGGGAGGAACTAGGAAGGAGGGAAGGAAGGAAGCAAGGAAAGAAGGAAGGGTAGGGAGGGATTAGTGTAAAAATAGGAAAGGAAGGAGGGATGGAGGCAGGGAAGGAAGGAAGTAAGTAAGTTGAAAGAGAGGTTGATTGATAGATTGATTATAACTGTTATAATAATATTATTGATACAAGCTTAGCTTTCGATCAATATCCTGCCTATGTCTTATATAAATAAATCTACAATAATACATCATGGATGTGTGAATCATGAAGCAAGTCATGTTATTATAATAACATAATTAAACTTTTACCTCTATGTCCTTATATGAATAAAAAGGAGAAAGTGATGGCTATATAATGGTTATGTATACAACTAACTATACATTGTCATCATAACTTGTCTCAGCAGGCTCAGCTTAACCATTATGATCCTACCTTGTCTTGTGTTTCATTACATTTTTACTCTAAATAGTCATTCTGAATCTTTTTCTTGTTGTAGACTTGAGCTGTTCAAATCCGATCTCAAAATGAAATCAAACATGCTAAATGACCTGTATTCCCAGAAACGCCAATGCGAAAGAGATTTACAAGATGCTCAAAGCAAGTCAGAGAAATTGAATATGCAGATGACTCAACTAGTTGCTATTTTGCCAAAGATAAACAGGATAGTTGGCCAGCAGAAAGAGTTGTTGAACACCTTAAGAAAGGAAGCCAATAAACAGCAATTGTTTAACAGAAATAACATCAGTTGTATTAGAGATGACATGGAGAAAGTTATTAAGAAAATTGTGAAAAAGGTATTTGTGAAAATTGTGATTATTTTTACTCATTGATAAATGTAGTGTACTATTAATAATGATGATTATGATGATGATTTTGGTAATAATCATCATGATGACATTGATAATGCTGATAATGATGGTGTTGGTGATGATCATGATGATGATGATGATGGTGTTGGTGATGATGGTGATGATGGTGTTGGTGATGATGGTGTTGGTGATGATGGTGTTGGTGATGGTGGTGTTGGTGATGATGGTGGTGGTGATAATGGTGGTGGTGATAATGGTTCTGGTGATGATGGTGTTGGTGATGATGGTGTTGGTGATGATGATTTTGGTAATAATCATCATGACATTGATAATGCTGATAATGATGGTGTTGGTGATGATCATGATGATGATGATGATGGTGTTGGTGATGATGGTGATGATGATGGTGTTGGTGATGATGGTGTTGGTGGTGATGGTAGTGTTGGCGACGACGATAGTGATGATGGTGTTGGTGATGATGGTGTTGGTGATGATGGTGTTGGTGATTATGGTGTTGGTGATGATGGTGTTGGTGATGATGATGGTGTTGGTGATGATGTTTTTGGTGGTGGTGATGATGATGGTGATGATGGTGTTGGTGATGATGATGGTGTTGGTGATGATGGTGTTGGTGATGATGTTTTTGGTGATGATGATGGTGATGATGGTGATGATGGTGATTTTGGTGATGATGGTGATGGTGTTGGTGATGATGGTGTTGGTGATGATGGTGATGATGTTGGTGATGATGGTGATGATGGTGGTGATGATGATGATGTTGGTGATGATGGTGATGATGGTGTTGGTGACAATGGAGTTGGTGATGATGATGATGGTGATGATGATGATGATGTTAGTGATGGTGTTGATGGTGATGGTGATGGTGATTTTGGTGATGATGATGATGATGGTGTTGGTGATGATGGTGTTGGTGATGATGGTGCTGATGATAATGATGATGTTGGTGATGATGGTGTTGGTGATGATCAGGTGGTGATGGTGTTGGTGATGATGGTGATGACGATGATGTTGTTGGTGATGATGGTGTTGGTGATGATGGTGATGATGGTGTTGGTGATGATGATGGTGGTGATGATGGTGATGATGACATGGTGATGATGACAGTCGTGCTAGTTCAACCAGTTCTTCAAACCAACTAAAAGGAGGCAGACTTAGAACCAAGTCTAGGGTGGACCTTGAATGAAGGTGTACAATATCTCCATCTGTACAGGTCTCAACTATCTTACTTTAGACACAAAATGAGAGAGAACACTTAGAAGTGAAGTGCAAAGATCTAAATGAACAGCTGTTGAAATCGCAAAACAATCTCCGAAATCTTCAGACAGCTGGCAGTCAACTCAATGACTTACAGAGAACGTGTGTTGATCTGGAAGATAAGGTGACGACCTACCAAAAACTGGTGGATTATTTAGAGGGAGAAAATAAGACGTTGAAAGAGAAGACCAACACAGCTGAAAAAGAGTTAGAGTAAGTTTGCTAAACTAGATAAGATAAGATAAGATAAGATAAAAGCTTTATTTATACAGGGAACACACCTCAGCCGAAGCTGTTCTCCCTGGTGCCCCTGGCCCCCTGATATCAATAGCTACATACATAATAAAATACAAATTATATAAATTATAAATAGGCTAATTACAATATCAGAATAATGATTATAATAAAACTATATACTAAAAATCTAGTTCAATCAATAGTTTAATTCAATGTGATATAGATGTTTCTTAAAAGTTGTTACTGAGTTTGATTTCTGAATGTGCGGAGGGATTGAGTTCCACAGCTTTATACTCGTGTACTTAAATGTACATTTTAAGTAATTTGTTCTTGGTTTTGGGAGAATGATGTTATCTTTCTGTCTTGTGTTATAACCATGAATATCGACATGTCGGATGTAGCTTGCGTCTATTCCTTCGAGTTGATTATTTAGGAATTGTACATTAAGGTTGTTTTGTGGTGTTTCCTTCTCTGTTGAAGCGTAGACCATTTCAGTTTAGCATGTACTGTTACAGATGGAGTGTAACTATCAGTGGAGAGAATAATTCTTCCCGCACGGTTTTGTAGTCTTTGGAGTTTTAATGCAGATACGTCGCCACATGTGTCCCAGACCACTCCACAGTAGTCAAATAGAGGTTCAATGATGGTTTTATAAACGGTTTGAGCAGCTTGCAACGTAAGGAAAGGCATTATGCGTTTTAGAATGCCAATTCTCGCTGAGGTCTTTTTACATAGATATTCTGCATGTTCTGACCAAGAAATATTGTTGTCTAGCACTATTCCAAGATATTTAAATGAGTCAACTCTTTTGATGGGTACCCCATCTAGCATCAGATTACTATATTGTTACTATATTATTACTATATTAGATTACTATATTGCAAGTACAGAACTCGAGTAAATTAATTTGGGATCGCTATTCCAATGTAATGATGTTAGGTGTCACGAAGTGTCGTACTGTGCAAAGTTTCAAGTGATTTCGTTGAATAATCTGACAGATATACTTGATTTTCTAAAAATTGTAGAAACATCTTGACGTCATATTCCTAATCATTTTCGAAAAGCTTTAAAGTGAAAAAAACTTTTTTAGTTATCTGTATAGAGGATCAAAAAATAGCTGATAAGTTATTTTACAGTTTTTGATTTGGACTTTTCGTTTAGAAGATATTTTGCATCCAAATTAAGAAATGTAAGCAAATTCCGATTAAAAACCGAAAACGTATTTCTGCCAATTCTGGAGTCTGGAAACTAGGTTGTGACGTCATTTAAGAGATGAGTCCAGGATCTTCCCAGCTAATCGTAGACAAACGAGCTCGATTCCCAGATTATACTATAAAATTTATCGTTTATGTTGAACTATTCAATCATGCCAGACAGATACGCAGTGTATGGATGTTCTAATGAAGCGAATTTGAAAGAAAAAATATCTGTCCATCGTACTGTCATTTACTTGAGCGATACCTTACTTGAACGATTCCTTACTTGAACGATACGCGGACAGTAAATATGAATATCACATAGAGATCTTGCAGTGTGTTTAATACAGTGTTTACAAGTTCCCCAAGGCAAAACACACATTCGTCTAGATTAAATGACGTCACAGTGTGGCTCGTTCCAGGCCTTTCTAATTTGCGGCTTTTTGATATAAATAGCAATGTATAAAGAGTGATATCTTCCAAACGAAAAATCCAAATCAAAAACTGTAAATTAACTTATCAGCTACTTTTTCATCCTCTATACAGATAACTAAAAAACGAAAGGGCTGTATAGGCACACTTAATTTTCATCTCATAAGCACTTTTACGTTACTGTAGACCTTCGGGTCAAAAATTAAGAAAACATTTTTTAGCTTTAAAGTGCGTATAACATCTGTGGGGATTTAACATATTTGTAATCTATAGATTCTCCTGAGATAAATTGTAATATATCTTATCAGCTGAAAATTTCATCTCATAGACTAATTTTTTGCTGTTAAAGTTGACGGAAGTGATATCATAGCGGGAATCTGTAAAGAGGTTTTCATGACAGATGCCCGCTATGACATCACTTCCGTCAACTTTAACAGCTAAAAAGTCTATGAAGATGAAATTTTCAGCTGACAAGATATATTACAATTTATCTCAGGATAATTGTATAAGACAATTATTACTTCAATCACGGTTTTCTCCGGACATGTTTTCGGCTAAAATAGAAAGTTTAAAAACTTCCAAGTCGAGTCCTATTTATCAGAATCGTCTAGAAATTGGCAGTCTTTATCCCAGACACTGTTTCAGACAATGTCTCCAAACTTAGCGCAATGTCTCCAAACGTAGCATAACGTCTCATAACTTAGCGCAATGTCTCCAAACTTAGCATAACGTCTCATAACGTAGTGCAATGTTTCCAAACTTAGCGCAATGTCTGCAAAGTTAGCGTAATGTCTCAAACATAGCGTAATGTCACATAACGTATAGCGCAATGTCTCCAAAGTTGGCATAATGTCTCCAAATTTAGCGCAATGTCTCTCATCTGAGGTTGTACAATACGAAATCTAAACGCAGTCCATTCAACACAAAAATGTTTTACTTTCACAAAAAGTTGAGTATAATCTTCGGACAAAATGACAGACACAATTAATATTGTAACTTTGGTAACAAAACCGTGTCTGGGAATTTTCAAATTTTAATTCTTCATAATCCCAGACACCGTTTTGTAAAACAGACGATTCCGATTTGACTCATATTTATAAGTAATATAGCATAAAAAGAGGTGCATTAGCTATTAAACGTCCCGCTCGACGAGGGTCATTTAGTATGCTATTCCTTTGTAATATAATGTTTGCGGGTATTTCTTTTGTTCTTTCGTAATCGTACCTCCGTTGGCGTCAAACCGGGTATGATTAGTTCTAATCAGACCTGGTTTGCCGTCAACGGAGGTACGATTAGCAAAAATGGATATAATGAGGTATATTAGTTGTTAATGGCCCCATGAGAACAAAATAAATACCCGCAAACATTATATTACTAAATGAATGCAAAACTCAAAACTTGCGCGACGCTTTAGCTTTTTGAACTGGGGAGTTAGTTCAAGATAGGCGAGCGGGAATTTCTTTTTTTTTTCAATTCAACCAAATATATTTCAACAGAGACGTGTAGCCAGTTATATAAGCTATTCAATGATATATAGGTTTATATATTTACCATTAATACATAGAGCGCTATATTGTTTCCCCCAAAACATACCGCGAAGGTCTACAGTAACCTTAACATGGACTTTCAACAGTCAGTGAATATTGCATGAGAATAGAGCATTATCCAACAAAATGCGAAATCTGATGCAAAATTCGAGTTGTTCCAACTTTTCCTAACCTCACCAGCGATTATCTATTACAGTGTTAAAGGACGTGAAACAAGGAGAATCATGGATGACATGAAAGTATTAAAGAAAGAAAACCAGCAAGTGCTCTCGGGTCATCAAGAAACCGTTATGCAGAAAAATGACGAGATAAAGAAGTTGAATGATCTTTGTAAATCTCTGGAGAAACTGATGAATGAGAAGTCAGCTGCTGAAATGGAAGTCAGGCAGAGAGCGAGCGGCCAAGATTTACAGCTGAAGGTACTGTAGATTAATGTTGTAAAATAGCAGAGGGAGGGAGGAAGGAAAGATGTATGGATGGATGGATGGGTGGTAAGGTAAGGTAAGGTAAGGTAAGGTAAGGTAAGGTAAGGTAAGGTAAGGTAAGGTAAGGTAAGGAGAGGTAAGGAGAGGTAAGGTAAGGTAAGGTAAGGTAACGTAATGTAAGGTAAGGTAAGGTAAGGTAAGGTAAGGTAAGGTAAGGTAAGGTAAGGTAAGGTGAGGTGAGGTGAGGTAATGTAAGGTAAGGTGAGGTGAGGTGAGGTGAGGTGAGGTGAGGTAAGGTAGGGTAGGGTAGGGTAGGGTAGGGTGAGGTGAGGTAGGGTAGGGTAGGGTAGGTAAGGTAGGTAAGGTAGGTAAGGTAGGTAAGGTAGGTAGGTAGGTAGGTAGGTAGGTAGGTAGGTAGGTAGGTAGGTAGGTAGGTAGGTAGGTAGGTAGGTAGGTAGGTAGGTAGGTAGGTAGGTAGGTAGGTAGGTAGGTAGGTAGGTAGGTAGGTAGGTAGGTAGGTAGGTAGGTAGGTAGGTAGGTAGGTAGGTAGGTAGGTAGGATGGATGGATGGATGGATGGATAAGGGTAATGATGGTATTGGTGACAATGTTGGTAATAACACTTGTGGTATTGCTGATAATATTAATGCTAGTGATATTGATGATAATAATGATTATGATGGTGGTTATGGTGGTATTGATGATGATGGTGATAATGACAGTGGTGATTGTAGTAGTAGTAGTGGTGGTTTAGTAATAATGATGATGGTAGTGGTGATGATAATGATGATGGAGGTGACTCTTGGGTTTGTTTCCTTCTTTCTTAGGGTCTTGAGAAATCTCTATCCAGAGCGAAAGAAGAGTCTGGAAAGTTAAGTCTAGAAAGGTGAGTGATATTGTAGTGTTCTTCGTCAGTGAGTTACAAAATAGAGAGATGAAACTTGAACGTTTTGAGCGGAAGAAATATAGATTTTGACAACCAGGCTTTACACAACAAAATTGTTGTGTATACATTGACACATCCAAGCATTACTTATACTGTATATAGTGACTGCCGCATAGGCAGTACATATATATATATATATATATATATATATCAATCGAACCAGTACATCATTGTAACCTTTGCTCTCCATCTGAGTCGCGGTAGCTCAATGGTTAGAGCGTCTCACCGGCAATCAGAGGGTTACAGGTTCAATTCCTGTCCGGGACTCCTGTCCGGGACTGAGCTTGACGATCGTCCATGTATCGTCTGTCTACTCCAAGTTCTCCCACATTCACTACAGCAGCGTGTATATTAATACGTTTAGTTCTATATTACTCTCATGTGTCAGGTTTGATTTTGTTTTTCTTGGCCTTACAGGGAACTGACTATCGTTGCCCATCATAACCGTATTGAACAACTGAGGGAAAGTTATGTGAAGAAATTGGGAGAATCTGACAAATCATACAAAGAGGTTGGTTGACGGTGTTATGAGCGCATATATGTTCTTCAAGATTTTAATTTCAGATTTCTGAGTTCCTAAATCCTAACGCTAACCCTGTCCGACCGGGCTTGACTTAGCGGTGAGTGGTAGCGCCCTAACAGCCTAATAACTCTACTTACATGAGTTCCAAGCTTTCGAATCAACAGGAGGTTATTCCCCAGATGGTCACCCATCCATGCACTAACCCCGTCCGATCGGGATTGACTTAGCGGTGAGTGGCAGCGCCCTAACAGCATGCACAAGCCATCCGTGAAGGTTACAGTTCAATCCAACTTGGATGGATGACCATCTGGGAATAACCTTGTGTTGATTCGCGAGCTTGGAACTCATGTAAGCAGAGTTATTAGTTGATCTCTCCCGTGCTTCGAGGGTTTTCCTCCGGGGTCTCCGGTTTTCCTCCCTCAATAAAATCAACACTTAGATCTTAGCTATGCTCCGTGGTCAGACATGGGTCGTATGGTGGCAGCCTGCGGCGCCTTTGACATACCTTCGACTCGGCCACGTTCGAGCTGAACATTTGTAAAGTCACACGTCTAATGTGTATGTTAATAAGAGTATAAGACTTTAAAGGATTGCCAGTGAGATGCTCACCCATTGAGCTACATGGACTAAGATGATTGAGCGAAGGTTAAAATACAATGTCTATATAACAACACTGGTTCAATGTGTTCTGCCACTCTCATGCGAGTCTCAAAATGTCACGTATCAGAGAGAGTGAAACGTAAAGTAAAATTTAAAATAAGTGAAACTTATATATATGTAAAATAATCATGTTAGTATAAGTAATAATAAGAAAAAATATGAAAGCTGCTAAGTTCTCAAAAGAACTGGATATAATATGAAAAGGAGAAATAAATTCCGCAGTTTAGCACTGTTGTTATGTCGATGGAATTATTTGTAAGTATTGTCAATAAAAGCAATTGTTCACTGTCGTAGCTTACTTCATGCGAATGCCTCTTAACAGAAAATAAGCCGTGACAAAACAACCACGAAACAGAAAAACAATATTTTGATGTTCTAATAAGTTCCTTTTTAGTCTTATTTGATCACATCGTCAAATGCCAGCCAGTCCATGTAATCACCCCTTTACTTAAAGTGTCTCTAACCTCAAAATGTTTTATTGTCTTGCTTGGAAGAACTTTTAAAACGATAAAGTAACTTCTTTTGAAGATTTTCGTTTCTTTGCTTTCTTTTTGAGATATATCAGTTTGTTTGATATGCAAATGTCTGGAATTTACGTCACGCATGCATAATGACTTATTGGAGAAATGTGTATATCTCTTTCATTCTCGAACGAAATCCTTTAAAATCAAGAATTTTGGTGTTGTGGGAGAAACGCACAAACGTGTTATTCACACTTTAGTGTTTTTATTTCATGAACGCAAAGATATATAACATTCTCTGATAACTCATTATGCATGTGTGACGAAATTCCAGATATTTGCATATCAGACAAACTGATATATCTCAAAAAGAAAGCGAGGAAGTGAAAATCTTCAAAAGAAGTTACTTTATCATTTTAAAAGTTCTTCCAAATAAGACAATAAGAAATTTTGAGGTTAGGGGCACTTTAAGTAATTTTCGACACATTGAAGTTCTCTTATTTCTCCTTTTCATATTATAAGTAATATAACATGACTTGAGGGAAATTAGCGATTAAATTTCCCCGCAGCCGAGGGAATATCATGAAAGTCATACCAGTATGAACCTGTTAAAACTTAAAACCTCTATCATTAACCTATTCTTTTGGCCCGTTCATTGTTTTTTGTTTCAATGCATCTTAATAGCTCCAAAGAGAACTTAACGAGCAACGAAGACAGTTTGAAAACGACTTCGATGAGTCAAAGCGACAGTTGATAGAAGAATTTGATAAGGTAAGACCTGAAAAAGTAAGTAACTTAACTAACAACATTTGACTGAAAATTGACTGTCACAACACGACTTGTAGTCCAACAAGTATTTGTGAACGCACGGCAAGACTCGTCCCATGAGTCATCTGAGTTCTGGTGGCTCAATGGTTATAGCGTCTGGCTATAGCATTCAGAAGGTTGTTGGTTTAAATCCTGTCTGGAGCTGAGAGTTTTTTGAGTATTGACAACTTAAAGACATTGGCAACAAAAGTTAAGTTTGTCTAATATGAAAGAACTCGTAAAATGATAGAGTAACACCTTTTACAACTTTTCCGTATTTTACTTCGTTTGATATGTAAATGAGATGGTCTCTGACCTCAGGTGCAGGGTAGAGAGTTTTCACTCATTAAAACGTTCACAACGTTCATTATCACGAGGAGTTATTATACGCACTCCATTTTCAAGTAAATTTGTGGAACAAACTTGAAGATGGAACTAATATTTTAATGAGCGAAAATTCTCTACCCTGCACCTGACGTCAGAGACCATCTGGTTTACATATCAAACAAACTGAAATATTTCAAAAACGAAGTAAAATACGGAAAAGTTGTAAAAGGTGTTACTCTATCATTTTACGAGTTCTTTCATATTAGACAAACTTAATTTTTGTTGCCAATGTCCTTTAACACACGAAGCTTGCACAGCAAAACCTTTACAACTTAACTAACGAACTTAACTAATGTTCAGTTGTGTTTACTATCATGGCTATAGAATATACTGAAGAGTTAGAAATAAAGTTGAACTATTCTCGCTCGCAATGTTGCACATATTCCTACCCGGCACGTGCAAATTGTCTCGCAACAGGTTTTTTTGTTGTAGGAAAGAGATGTGGTACGTACAAGACATTCAGAAGAACTAAACACCATCCAGGAAGAAGTTATATCCTTGAATAAAAAGGTAGAAAGCAGCGTGGCCAGAAAAATTGTGATGCCCTGGCCGAAATTAATGGCAGTTACTTACATTCAGTGTTCGCCAGTAACGAAGTAAATTTACTTCGTTACTTTACTTAAAGTGCCACTACGATGAAAATGCACCCCCGTCTTTTAGATTTTCTTCAGCATAGAATAGTATTTCAGGGTCGAAAGTGATCATCGATGTAAAAAAACAACTAAAAATTGGTATTTTGAAGTAAGTATTTTGAGCTCTGAGATCACTATTATTTAGGCCACCATTACTAAGAACGTGTTCCAAGTGAGCCCGCAATTTCAAAAGGTAATATTGTTTGTGACGTCAGATTCTCAATGCTACGCCTGAATTTCTGTCGAGAAGCAGATGAAATGTCCAGCCTTTCAGACGAACAATTTGAAAAAACGACCTTGATTTACTTGAAGAATTAGCCACGTGGAGTCTTCGCGTTGAGAATCTGACGTCACTTCGTTACGCTTGTCAAGAACATGAACGATTAATGGCGGACCTAACAACTCCAGATTCGGAGTAAGAAAAATAATACTTGCCATCCTCGAATCGCAAAACGGTTTCGACCGAGTAATATTTAGAAGCTCTGCTTTATACTGTAAATACGTAAAAATATCGATAGATAAAAATTTGATCGTAGTAGCACTTTAACTAATATTTTCAGGCCATACTTTTACTTTTACTTAAATATAAACTGAGGAGTTACTTTTTACTTTTACTTAAGTACAAAATATCAGTACTTTGCTGAACACAGCTTAAATTAATATTTATCAAATTGTCAGGAGGTTGTAGTATACTTTCATTCCGAAGGCACGAACTGCGCTAGGGAGGTCTGGGGAACATTTTTATTTTGCAAGGTCAAGAAGTGCATTTCCGGCGAGACATTTCAAAAATACATTTAAAAAAACCATGTAAGACATTTCAAAAATATGTAAGAGTTATTACAAAGGGTACATCTGTACATGAGTACCTAAAAACTTAATCAAATACATTAACTCTTTCCTGTCCGGTCCAGTCATAATCAGTCCTACAAGACTGGTGAAGTTGTGAATCGAAAAACACGGCACACGGTAACGCACGATTAAAAATTGAAATTCGACAAGCGCCAGGCACATGAGATCCACTCACACGCCAAGTTTGATTTCATTTTATAAAAAACTCTGCGATTGGCGGCAGCGTGATGGGCTTTTCTAGAAAAATGTCTTCTCCCTATTTCATGAGTTGTTGTTCTTTGTTTGTTTTTACATTAGCTTGAAAGAGAGACATGTATGGCTCGTAATTTGAAAGACGAAATGAATCAACTTAAGAACATGTTATCCACAATTAAGGTAGAGGGGCAGTGGTTTTATATGTTTCGTGAAGTTACACTAGATGGTAGAGAGAAGATTACATATGTGTACAATCTGTAACCTACGGGTGACTAGTGAGATGCTCTAACCATTGAGCTACATAGACTAAGATGGTAGAGCGAAGGTTACATATGTGTACAACCTGTAACCTTCTGATGACCAGCGAGATGCTCTAACTATTGAGCTACATGGTCTTAGATGGTAGAGTGAAGGTTACATATGTGTACAACCTGTAACATTCTGATGACTAGTGAGATGCTCTAACCATTCAGCTACATGGACTCAGATGGTAGAGCCAAGGTTACATATTTATACAACCTGTAACCTTCTGATGACTAGTGAGATGCTCTAACTATTGAGCTACATGGACTTAGATGGTAAAGTGAAGGTTACATATTTGTACAACTTGTAACCTTCTGATAACCAGTGAGATGCTCTAACCATTGAGCTACATGGATTCATATGGTAGAGTGAAGGTTACATATGTGTACAACTTATAACCTTCTGATGACTAGTCAGAAGCTCTAAACATTGAGCTACATGGACTCAGATGATGAGCGGTAACCATCTGATGGCTAGTGACATGCTCTAACCATTGAGCTACATGGACTTAGATGGTAGAGTGAAGGTTACATATGTGTACAACCTGTAACATTCTGATGACTAGTGAGATGCTCTAACCATTCAGCTACATGGACTCAGATGGTAGAGCCAAGGTTACATATTTATACAACCTGTAACCTTCTGATGACTAGTGAGATGCTCTAACTATTGAGCTACATGGACTTAGATGGTAAAGTGAAGGTTACATATTTGTACAACTTGTAACCTTCTGATAACCAGTGAGATGCTCTAACCATTGAGCTACATGGATTCATATGGTAGAGTGAAGGTTACATATGTGTACAACTTATAACCTTCTGATGACTAGTCAGAAGCTCTAAACATTGAGCTACATGGACTCAGATGATGAGCGGTAACCATCTGATGGCTAGTGACATGCTCTAACCATTGAGCTACATGGACTTAGATGGTAGAGTGAAGGTTACATATGTGTACAACCTGTAATCTTCTGATGACTAGTGAGATGCTCTAACCATTGAGCTACATGGACTAAGATGGTAGAGTGAAGGTTACATATGTGTACAATCTGTAACCTTCTGATGACTAGTGAGATGCTCTAACCATTGAGCTACATGGACTAAGATGGTAGAGTGAAGGTTACATATGTGTACAACCTGTAACCTTCTGATGACTAGTGAGATGCTCTAACCATTGAGCTACATGGACTAAGATGGTAGAGCGAAGGTTACATATTTGTACAACCTGTAACCTTCTGTTGACCAGCGAGATGTTCTAACCATTGAGCTACATGGACTTAGATGGTAGAGTGAAGGGTACATATGTGTACAATCTGTAACCTTCTGATGACAAGTGAGATGCTCTAAACAATTGATTCGAATCGTAGGCTCAATGTGATTTATATTCTGGAATAATCTTGAATAACGTAGGACTTTTGGAGCTTGGAATTTAGTTTTTATGATGTCACATATTTAGACCAACAATGCTGAAGAAGTACAGAGATATCAAGAAGAGGTGCTGGATCTTAAAGCGAAATTGGACGACATGCAACATCGGCCAAAGAGTCAGGATCAAGAAGATACAGGTGTCATCGCACGCAGATACCAGAATACCCAGAAATCATTGCAGAATGCTAATACCCAGGTGCAACTGCTACAACAAGAACTGATGAGCAAAAAAGACGAGGTAGGACTAAGTACGAATTCCTAAGTAATTGACAGGGTAAAAAGTGCTCCAATATGAAGTATGGTGCTATGGAAAGAATATCAAAATTCGGACTCGATGAATAATCTCACAGAATGAATCTCGGTCATTTGTCCCCGGAGTAAGTGATCGTAACTAGTATTATAGCGGGTCATCGCTGCTTATCGTCTAGGTAAAATGTCCCGGTAATTTTATCCCGGAGACCTCATTGCTGTTCCTTATTTTCCGGGATCTGTCCTCTGATATAAATCATTAATCCTAGTTACTTCAGTTGTGTGGGCAAAGTGTCCCCGGTAACTATGACCCGGAGTCTTTATCGCCGATGCTTATCTCCCGGTGTCTATTCTAAGCTGCCAGTTATAAACGAGCGGGTACTTTCTACCGGAGAATTTACCCCGGTAAATGTCTCTCGAGGTGAGTTACGCACGCGATGCACACGTTTAGTTCCCAGTCCCTCGGGGTTTACTCCTTATCTCTATGGCAACGTATGTGGCTTGATGCGTTTCGTGTTACGTTTTCCAGATGGACATTCTCCAAGACACGGTGCGCCGAGAGTGCGAAGAGAGACTGGAACTAACGCAAGCCTTATGCGACGCCCGCATGCAGTTGTTATCTTCGCAATGTTCCGGAGCGCCTCGGAATTCTCCGTCCACTAAAGCTAACTCCCGGATGTTGAATCGCACGGACGCTAACAAGGGGCCTGTTTTTAAAACTACGTCGAGTTCTGAAGTAAGTTCGTCTGTGGTTAACTTGGAGTACGAGCGAAAGGTCAAGAGTACTGGTAGCGATACTCCGAGCGCCACCCGAGAAAGTGTCGACTGTTTCCGAGAGAGAATCGCCTTGGCCCTTGGGCGACAGAACCGTTCCAATCATACCAGGTGACGTTTCCGGGTTTATCTGAAGATGACATTTGATACGATGGCTGCTTCCGGCTCACCATCGCTGCTTTGAGTGGCCTCTGATGGGGGCTTGATTGCCGAAGGAAATCCGACTATGACGTGTGAATAAGCGATTACTTCCGAGCGAACAATTTGGGAAAGTTGCTGATGGTGGCGGTTGGGTTGCCGGAAGAAACCCGAAAACGAGGCGATTTCTTCGGAACGGTTATCGTTAATGTGTGAAGCAACGGATTTTGATCGTGTTGTGGCCCTCGGAAAAGATCGGAACTTGGTTGACGAAGGAAACCCGAAAATGACATGTGATAAAGCGACTGCTTCCGAAGGAACATTGCTGTGGCAACGGTTACCTATGATCAATCCGTGAGAACATGATTATATTTTCAAAGTTAGTCACGTGTTCGCCACTTCCCGCGATGGGCTCACGATCAACCATTGTTGTCGGGATTTCATCGGCTCCATCCGAACACATCGCGGTAGTTTCCGAGCAGGGAACGGCAAATCAGGTGTGCCACACTAGCGAAACTGTCGACTCAGAGGAGGGCATGCGAAAACATGTTTTATCCCATTGCGAATATTGGTCACAACGAAACAAAGAATAGTGGAGATGAATTTGACTTGCTTTTTATATTTGACAATGTACAATTTAATATTTATTTTGGAAGGTGAACTTTTCATTAATTTACAGACAGAAGAGATACCAGCTTTCTTATTCGAACCAACGCATTGCAACAATGTGATTGTATAATTCAATATATACGAACTAAACTAGAAAGACTACAGGTGTAAAGACTACTATATGAATAGTGTTAGTAAATTGAATGATGAATGCATAGAGAAGTATATGAGAAGAAGGAATGTTTTACGGTGGAGTTAATGGTTATGGTGGTGGTAAAGGTGGTGTTGGTCAAAAAGATGGTGGTGGAAATAAAGGTGGTGGTGATCACAAAGATTGTGGTGGTGATGGTCACGAAGGTGGTCACAAAGATGGTGGTGGTGATAAAGGTGGTGGTGGTGATAAAGGTGGTGGTGGTCACAAAGATGGTGGTGGTGGTGGTGATAAAGGTGGTGGTGGTGATAAAGGTGGTGGTGGTCACAAAGATGGTGGTGGTGATGGTGATAAAGATGGTGATGGTGATAAAGGTGGTGGTGGTCACAAAGATGGTGGTGGTGATGGTGATAAAGGTGGTGATGGTGATAAAGGTGGTGGTGGTCACAAAGATGGTGGTGGTGATGGTGATAAAGGTGGTGATGGTGATAAAGGTGGTCACAAAGATTGTGGTGGTGATTGTCATGAAGGTGGTGGTGGTCACAAAGATGGTGATGGTGATAAAGGTGGTGGTGGTGATAAAGGTGGTGGTGGTCACAAAGATGGTGGTGGTGATAAAGGTGGTGATGGTGATAAAGGTGGTGATGGTGATAAAGGTGGTCACAAAGATTGTGGTGGTGATTGTCATGAAGGTGGTGGTGGTCACAAAGATGGTGATGGTGATAAAGGTGGTGGTGGTGATAAAGGTGGTGGTGGTCACAAAGATGGTGGTGGTGATAAAGGTGGTGGTGGTGATAAAGGTGGTGGTGGTCACAAAGATGGTGGTGGTGATAAAGGTGGTGATGGTGATAAAGGTGGTGATGGTGATAAAGGTGGTCACAAAGATTGTGGTGGTGATTGTCATGAAGGTGGTGGTGGTCACAAAGATGGTGATGGTGATAAAGGTGGTGGTGGTGATAAAGGTGGTGGTGGTCACAAAGATGGTGATGGTGATAAAGGTGGTGGTGGTGATAAAGGTGGTGGTGGTCACAAAGATGGTGGTGGTGATAAAGGTGGTGATGGTGATAAAGGTGGTGATGGTGATAAAGGTGGTGGTGGTAATAAATGTGGTGGTGGTCACAAAGATGGTGGTTGTGATGGTCATGAAGGTGGTGATAAAAATGTGGTGGTGATAAAGGTGGTGGTGGTCACAAAGATGGTGATGGTCAAAGGTGGTGGTGATCATAAAGGTGGTGATGGTCATAAATGTGTTGGTGATAAATATGGTAGTGGCGGTAATAAAGGTAGTGGTGATGATGCAGGTCACAAAGGTGGTTGTGGTGATAAAGGTGGTGGTGGTCACATAGGTGGTAATGGTGATAAAGGTGGTGGCGGTCACGGTCATAAAGGATAGTGATGGTGAAGGTGGTGATGACAACGGTGGTGCCATCATGGTGGTGATGTTTATGATGATAGCAGTAGGGTGCTTGTGTTTATAATGGTACTACGTGTAGCAGTGATGATGTTGTTAATGGTGCTCCGAGTTGAACAATTTCACAAGGGGTCGAGCGGAATTTCCTTTCTCTCAACTGACTATGATCTCTTTGTTCGTCGTGATTTCCAAGCATCAGAGAACAGCAAAACCGTGAGTTGTTTCCCAGCGCGCCATATCTGAGTAATAGCTTGCTCTGTGATCCATTGTACCAACCAATACCCAACGACGTGATACACGAGATAATGGGCGACAATAATCCCTAATCCATACACTAAGAACGCCTTCCATCCAGACGACACGTTTAGGTGCATCGCAACAGCCAAAGCAACTGCTGTCACTAGTAGTAGACAAGCTCTTGCGAACTTTTGGATCATGTGCTTTTGTGTCTTTGATAATCCGCTGGTCTTGTGAGCCTTCTGTGCGTCTGTTTCGTCCACCGTCGTCATGTCTTTAGTGACAATCGTTTCTCGACGAAAATCTTTTAACCAAACTTGTTTTACTAACTGCAAAAATCAATGTGAAATGTAAAAAGTCTATGTAAAAAGTCAGAGTTTGTTTCAAACATAATATAAATGAATAAACGCTAATATAAGTTATAACAATTAATCCCTCGCAAGCGAGGATGATCATTTCTCACGAAAGGTTTGTGTATATATATATATATATATATAAACACTCCTGTTCTGAAGGGAAACGTTTATGAAAATAAAGATTTTTAAATGTTCCTACTTTGTTAGACTTGTTAATATTCTGGAACTTTGACGAAGGTTGGCTCCTTGACAAACATATATATATATATATATGAACTTAAAATTTTTTAAACAGAATTGAAAACGGTTAAATATTGATCGAGATAACGTTCAAAATAATATACGACGAAGTGGCCGGGCCGGCTGGCTGATTGCCGACTAATTTCTAAGTACATAAACCGTTTTTACGAAGGGTATGCACGTTCTCGTAATACGGTACGTGTGTTGTGTATTTAGACTCGCTAATTCCAAATCTGTTTTCAGAATTGAAATCGAGTAAATATTGGCCGAGATAACGTTCAAAATCTTATCGACAGAGACTTGGATGGGGAAAAGAAATTCTAGGGGTGGGTGGAAGGGGGGTAGTGGTAGTAAAGGCGAGCGAGGGGATTATTTATTTATTTATTTAAAAATCTTTATACACGGTTACCGCATCAATCCGAAAAGGATTGTTTTTCAAGGATTGTTTTTCATGGGGCCGTGTTAACACTTACATGTAATTAATATATGATAAAAATATTAGATATGATAATATATATATATATACATGTACATGTCTTATAAAAATTGCTATGTTATTTACAATTAAAATTAATATGTGTAAAAAAATTTTAAGGTAGGGTATTCCACATTGTGGCACCTCTATACCCAAATGTTCTTTTTAGGGCATTAGTATTTGGTTTTGGTAAATATAAGTTGTTATTATTACTCCTTAAGTCGTAACAATCACGATCCGACAATTTAAATAAGTGACTTAAATTTGAACTTCCACTCACGCACTTATCTACCAATGATAGCAGCTGTTCGTCTCTCCTACACTGAAGAGTAACCCAACCTAATTTGGTTAGGGTTTCTGTCGCAGACGAGTAATAACTGTCACCAGTGATTACTCGACCTGCTTTGTTTTGTAACTTTTGAAGACGTTCTTTTAACTCATTTGAACAATTGTCCCAAACAAGGGAGCAGTAGTCAAAATGGGGTAGCACTAACGCTTTATATAGTCTTTCTAGACTTTCTTTACTAATAAAATTCCTATTCCCTTATATATTTTCTTTGAAACATGATCAATATGGTTTTTCCAGGTAATTTTTTCGTCGATAAAAACACCAAGAGTTTTGGTGTTATCTACTCGTTTAATTGTTTCGTTAAAATTTTGGGGGTTTCTAATGCTAATATAATTTCTGTACTACTTTCTTTATTGCAGTGCCCTTTAGCAAAGGGTGTGTAATTGTGTTCGTTCGTTCGTAGGAATCAGTAGTAAGCGACATTTTTAACGCGACATTTTTAACGAACGCCACCGCGGCACCGTACTAACACTGTGTCTGGTTCTAATCACACTTCCCTTATTATCTACTTAACCTTGTCTAAACTAACATGGAGGTAGGCTCATACCCTCCTAGTAGGGTGACCCTTCCAAGAGGGTCAAAAGATAGCCTCTGTTTACATGGTGTAGGGTGACCCTTGTGGCAGGGCTAACTCCTCTAGTAGGGTTACCCTTCCTTTGCGTGGCCACTAAACAAATTGAAAATGGCGGACTAACGAAGAGTTTTGGTGGCAAGTTTTATTCTTTTTGTCTCTTGGTCGCTGCATTTAAATACTGTGGTCTATTTCTTGGCTTTTTGTTGTTTCAAAAATGTCATCAACAACAGTTAGCAATTCATGCAGCGAACCAGTACAATGTTGCATAAGCTCGGATGAGACACGTTCGAAGGAGAGCTGTTCGTCGTCGTCGTCGTCGATTTTGGTGGATTCCTGGTAGAACAGAACAGTGGTGGCTGAACCTGTATAATGGAGTTTTACTTGAATCTGAAATACACCGAACGAGCGTCTGCGAGGGTGACCCTACCTGATGCGTTTACATGCAAATAGATGCCATTTTGCCGTTGTCTGTTCTCCGTTGTATGTTCAGTTATAGATGCACAGATGACGTCAGAATAGGGTAAGAACAAAAAAGTGGCCCACGAGACGATAGTCGAGTGGGTCACTGATGTTCTTACCACGTTCTGACGTCTTCTGTGCATCTATAACTGAACAGACAACGGCAAAATGGAATCTATTTGTTTTATACAATAAAAATTGAAGACAAAACAGTCAAGTGACGTGTTTGACGTGATCTGGCTGTGCGTCTGTCCTCTAATAATAAAATTATCATATGAATTGTAAATCGACGTTAATCCCATGTAGGTGTAGATGAAGTATATGAGAATTTGACTGCCCCAACCGGGAATGGAACCCGAGGTCTCCGAATCAACGCATCGGTGCTCTGACCACTGAGCTATTGAGACACGGTCAGAACAGTCAAACATCATATACATATTTATACATCGCCCCGACTCTCAAATCTCTACAGGAAGACATCCATCTTCGACGAAGTAGAGTGAAGCCTCTCGCATGACTTCCTCAAGTCGCGAGCTTATCACCGGCTCTTGTATACAGGAGGCTTTACAACAATTTTCTTTAGATGAAGAGAGGATTTATTAATGGTCAATTTCGCTCTACTTTGTTGAAGACGAGATGTCTTCCTGTAGAGATTTGAGAGTCGGGGCGATGTATAAATATGTATATGATGTTTGACTGTTCTGACCGTGTCTCAACAGCTCAGTGGTTAGAGCGCCGATGCATTGATTCGGAGACCTCGGGTTCGATTCCCGATTGGGGCAGTTAAATTTTCATATACATATATTTGACCAGTGTTTGAGTTAAAAATAAACCTGCGCTCATATTATTTACATTCGTTATCATCGAAACATTTTTTGAGGATAGTGATGGTCGACATATCATCTGTGGAGTGGCCTACTAAATTAAAATGCTCAGCGATAGGGTACTCACTGAGGTGTTGTCTGACAGAGCTAAGATGTTCTCAAAAACGATCGCCTAATTTGTGTATATAGTTTCACCAATATAAAAAGAGCATTAAATGTCATGAAATGGAATGTAAAATAAGCGAAAAATAACAACATAAAAGTGCATATCCGGGATTTGGGGATTTTACATATTCGTAATCTTTGGGTTCTACCTAGAAGAAATGTAATTTGAGCTCCATATATATGTAGATATTACCTAAACCATAACCGCAAGAGTACGAGGTAGTGCGACTTCGACTTCAATAAGCCCACCACTTATTTTTGTAATTTTGCACAATATCACGACTGTCTTGGATTTCGAGGCAGCACTTCCCTTGTGATAGTAACTTGTCATCTTCGTGCCTTTTCCCCCTTGTAAAGTTGATTTACTATTCACAGGAAATGACGTCAAAGCAGGGACACGCACAGATATTCATTACACTGATTCAAAAGTGAAACAAACTGAAAGGTTTGTCTCTGAACTTTAAGCAGACCTTTTCAGACAAAATTCGCTCAATTCCCAAACTTTTAATTACGAGTAACTAGAAATGTGTGTAGAAATGTGAAATGTGTTTTGCGTGATGCGTGTCCCTGTTTTCCTGAGAATAGTAAAGCAGGCACTTAGGTTGTGCACTTAGCTTAGGTTTTCCTGGCGTCTGTCCTGCTGTACAGTTGTTTAGCGTGCACATTAACAACATCTCTCGAAAAGTCTCAACGGCTGCTATACACTCGCATAATAACTATTTTATTTAACCTGGTCTTCCATTGGCGTGTACAGTACTTATCTAATTACTTTACAGATTGAATATATGAATAAACTAATATCCTATTAATAATGTTGTCTAAATACAAACCCTTTTAAACTATCAGCCTTGTATTGTTTGAAGATCTTCGAAGCTGGCGATGATTTGGAGGATATTTCCGAACAGATCAGCTGGTGCTTGTGGCTATTCCTTTTCTCGTTGTCTGTTCACTTGCTTGACACAGTCGGTCTGTTGGCAGTGTTGCTGTCTTTCTCTTCTCTTCTTATTTCTCGTGATGACAAATGGTTTTATCACGCCACAGATGTTCACCAAATTATTTCACACCGGATGTTCTTAATATATTCATGAGTCATAAATCAAACCCTACTGTTTTAACGTAATACAAAGAAACTCAGACTACGCCCCTAGCTTGCGCAATCACTCGGCTCGATTGAGCTGCAAAAGAAGATGCCTGCGACAAAGAAAAATGTGTTTAACTCTTTCATTACGGGCGCAGTTAAAATGGGTCGTTGATGACCCGCAAAGTCGTCAATCGAAAAACACGGCACACGGTAACGCAAGATTAAAAATTGAAATTCGACAAGCGCCAGGAACATGAAATCCACGCACACGCCAAGTTTGATTTGATTTCATAAACAACTCTGCGATTGGTGGCCTTTTGAGTTTTCAAGATGCTATGCGGGCGTGCAAGATGGCCTTTTCTGGAAAAATGTAAATTTTTCAACCTGATTTATGATAATTAATGCTAATTTATATTAACATAATGTATTTTGTTCGGGAAATTTAAAAGAACAAGTAAAAGCCGGTTTATTGGGCTTCCAGAAAATGTATAGCTTTCGCAACAGTTATGGTTATTTCAAGAGATATCAATAGAACAACGTGGTCGTTCAATTTTTGATGTTTTTCAGCCGTAGGGAAAGAGTTAACGGAAATGGCTAAAAGGACCTCTGTTTTTGTGTGCTCTTTATTTTTTTGTTATTACACTATATACATTCAAACTTTATTCTCGTTCCTTAGCGTGCTGCTTCTCACCGCCGAGTTCTGAAGTTACGCCAGATCGGACGGGGGTAGTACTTGTTCTAGGATTTATGGTGAAGGAAAATTTCGAGTGTTGGAATATATACATTTTAAGACCAAACTGGAACCAGTTGCGAAAAATGCAACTTGAAGGCCTTCCGGTTGGAATTGAACCCCCGCGACTGCGATGCTAGTGCAGTGCTCTGCCGAGAGCCTAGTCACGAGTTCTGTATATATATATATATATATATACTATATAGATGGGTGACTACCTCGTTAGATTCCTGAGCTTCATGAGATTTATGTGAGTAGAGTAATATGTATATTTGTATGTTATATCTTAAATCTCTACCGTGTCTCAATAGCTCAGTGGTTAGAGCACCGATGCGTTGATTCGGAGACCTCGGGTTCGATCCCCGGATGCAAAGCCCACTCCTTGTGGTAGTTTGAGCACTCTGGCCCTATACCGCTTCACGCTCTCTGGATGTGCGCATGACTACTTTGTCCCACAAGCGGTTGTCACCGGCAATCACTTGGGTATAGATAGTTCTCATGGCCATATCTAGATTGTACCGAGCTACACTGACGAGCTGTGGAACAGCGAAACACGTGTCTGTATATTGTACTATATAATGTATATTGTACTATATAATGTATATTGTACTATATATATATATTGTATATTGTATATTGTACTATATATATATATATATATATATATATATATATATATATATATATATATATATATATATATATATATATATATACATACAAACTTTTCGTGAGAAATGGATCCCTGCCGCAGCGACTTCGCTCTGTCACCTCGCATGCGAGGGAAATATTGCAATGGAGCCGTAGTTTGTGTTTTAAATATACGGGAAAACTTTCGACTGATTCATTTTAGCATTGTCGCCTATATAGTAAAACTATATAACGTGGTCCCAACAAGATGTCCTCTCGCACCGCGAAGGCCCTGGGAACGAGGAATTACCTGATGCACAGAACATGAAAGATTTAGCATCTGTAGAGTCGCGACTATTTTTAACATAATATATCCTAAAATGTGCTGTAACGAATTTTACATGATCATAAAAATAAGCAATCTCCTTCCCAGAGCCTGCGTTCCCCCTGACCTGCGGGGGGAAACTGAATAAGATGTTGCCAAATATATATCTTCAAGGAACTGAATATAATTTAGAAAACTACATTGTCATATATACCATATTGGTTAATATAAACTATATATATATACATTATTATATACATTACACAGTGCTCATAAGATTAAATATAAGTATCCGTTCATGCTGCCAAATTACACCGCGCGAATGTCCGTGAATTACTGCGGCGAGATGAGCGTTAGTGTTCTGGTTATAAGTTGCTTCTGTTCCACCCTAGAGGACTCAACAGTAGATGACTGTAAGTAGAGCTCTTTATTCTCGCCTCAGAGCTCTTCTATCACGAGAATTCTTCCCCGTCTTGCGCGATGCTTTTTTCCTTTTGCGTAAATTATCTCCCGATTTTGCGCGAAATACTCCCGGTCGTGATCGATGGGCTCACGGTCTTGCTCGATGGGGTTACGGTGTTGCGCGATGGGCTCACGGTGTTGCGCGATGGACTCACGGCCTTGCGCGATGGGCTCACGGTCTTGTGCGAAGAGCTGCCGGTCTTGTGCGATGGATTCCCGGTCTTGTGCGAAGTGCTGCCGGTCTTGTGCAACGTGCTTTTCTTGGGGTTGACGACCTTGAAGGCGGAGCCCTGCGAATACCAAACAAACATAGTCTGCGAGGACAGATCAATAGCTGCGATGATGAACCGTATCTGAACGCGTGTCCTCAACGACGGCGACCCACCGTCCGTCGCCACTACCTTGTATTCGAAACGCTTCAACGTGCCCCCATTGCTCTGGTTGCAAAACGCGCTGAGATCTCGCAGCACTTTCACCTTACCGCTGTTCTTCTGCACGGTGAAGTAAGGGTTCGCGGGCACGAGCTTGTACGTCACCAACGCGTTGTCGCCGTCGTCCGGGTCGTACGTGTCCATGCGGTATAAGATACTCCCGGGTTTTACGTTGCACGGTATGGTGATGGTGTATGCCGGGTGGCTAAATCTCGGAGCGTTGTCGTTGATGTCCAGCACTCTGACCACAACAAAACTTCTCGCTTTGATTAGATCTTTGCCACTGCTCGCGTTGATGTAGTTCGCCTCGATTTCAAGTAAGTACTCTGCCGTTTTCTCTCTGTCCAGCGACGCTTTCAGTCTTATTTCTCCGTTCACTTTATCCATTTCGAACGTCGGATTCGCGGTGGACTTTTTCAAATTTTCAGCCACTATGGAATAGACGACTCTCTGTCCAGCGCGTCTACTTGGCTTTGCGCTGACCTTCGTGACCAGGCTGCCCGGGACCGCGTCTTCGTTCATGTATGATATTTTCTGTTTGCTGTCGAAGAAGATCACTGCGGAAGAAAGAGAGAGAGTTGTTCATAATGGTTGCCGGTGTCACGCGAAAATGGATGTCCCGGAAAAGGTTGACCCCAAGAGATGGTTGACCCCAAGAGATGGTTGACCCCAAGAGATGGTTGACCCCAAGAGATGGTTGACCCCAAGAGATGGTTGACCCCAAGGATGGTTGACCCCAAGAGATGGTTGACCCCAAGAGATGGTTGACCCCAAGAGATGGTTGACCCCAAGAGATGGTTGACCCCAAGAGATGGTTGACCCCAAGAGATGGTTGACCCCAAGAGATGGTTGACCCCAAGGATGGTTGAGCTCTAGAGATTAGTCACCCCTGACCCAAGGATTATTGATCCCCGTATATTGCCCCACGGATGACTGACTCCACACGGATTAAGGATCCCATGACCCAGGATTAGCAACCCCACGGATTAGCGACCCTACGTGTTAGTGACCCCATGGGTTTGTGACCCTACGGGGTTGTGACCCTACGGGTTTGTGACCCTACGCGTTTGTGACCCTACGCGTTTGTGACCCTACGGGTTTGTGACCCCACGGGTTAGTGACCCCACGGGTTTGTGACCCCACGGGTTAGTATTAGAAAACCATTAATAAATAGGGTCGTAAGGGAGAGTACAGTATCTCACTGTAATTACGTACCCTATTTAAATAAAGTGTTTATCTTGGGGGGTTAGAAAACCCATTAGGCGGGGGGTTAGGATCTGAGTTGTTTTGGGGTTAGCAGTTCTATGATGTATTTCATCATACAGGCATGTCCGATCGTCTGATAGCAGTACAATCTCTCATTTCGTCCCACCTCTCGCGGATACTAAAAAAGATCGTCCAATTGCTTGCGGGAGACCAATAATTGCAGTCAATCTTGTCAAATCAGTATAATTTCTAAGTTTGAATTAACCATCACGTAGTTTATCGTAAGTATATGTAATATCGATTGTTGTAATAATGTGAATGGCCTGGCTAAAATCAACCCTGAAATCGTACCTACTCCATACATATACCAAAGAGAACAACTAGAGTCTGCTCGACCCCAGATCTTCTACAATTTCGTCCACGAAAATGTAGAACACTAACTTTCCAGCACTCATTCTTCACACGAACATGCAGGACGTGGAATGTCCTCCCGAACGAAATTCGGTTGAGGGAACTTACGTTAACTAACTTTAAATGCAACCTCCTGCAATATTACATCAGGGCATTGCAGTATTATGACCCAGAAAATCCGCGAACATGGAAAACGATTTGCCCAAAATGCAATTCTGTTCGCAGTCTAATTGCCA
Organism: Chrysogorgia sp. JL179-B06; assembly: GCA_035772405.1. Classification (NCBI taxonomy): domain Eukaryota; kingdom Metazoa; phylum Cnidaria; class Anthozoa; order Scleralcyonacea; family Chrysogorgiidae; genus Chrysogorgia; species Chrysogorgia sp. JL179-B06. Next base: position 914,013 of record JAYKKM010000427.1, read on the forward strand.
ATTGGTATCCAACGCTGCTGCGTTTATAACAACTAACAACTCTTGAACAGGAACATTCTTAAAACTATGTAATTTTTAATTTAATTAATTCTGGGATCGCAATAATTGGCGTACGCTGTTGCGGCCACCCTGCCACTCTCATTATGTACTATAGCGAAGCATAATAAATAAATAAATAAAAAAGAAAGAAAGAGCTGTTAGTCTCCAACACACCACAGCACGATTCTCTACATACTAATTGGTAACTGTAGGTATGCGGGGATGAGTTGGTCATGTACGACTAACCTTTTTTACAAAGCTTCTGAGAGGCGGCGTCTAATTTATATCCCGTCGGACAGGAACAGGAATAAGAACCTCGGGTATTACGGCATTGATGACTGCAACCACCATTTCTCGTCGAACACTCATTAATATCTTCATAAAAGATGACACATCTCCATTAGCACTTTGGCTATGAAGTGGATGACGATCGAGAATTGCATTGAAATTTCAACCAACCCTTATCGTTAAAACTGAAAGTGCCTATCTCACGTTTGGGGATTTTACATATCCGTAATATTTGCGTCTTCCTGAGCAAAATCATAATATATATTGTCAGCCGAAAATTTCATCTTCATGGAATTTTTTGCTGTTAAAGTGTCTATGAAGTGAAAAAATCGCTAGCATTTTTTTGCTCTAACGAACAAAGTAGCACGGCAGGAGCGGTCACTGAAAATTTCAAGTGAATCTGCTGCATAGTCTTCGAGCTATCAACTCTCAAAGTTTGTCCATTGGCTTAGTTTAACGTTACAAAATAGAGAAAGACTGGGATTGAATATATGTGGTATATGACGTATGCAGGTGGACCATTAATGTTCAAATCCATTGTTCTTATGCATAGTAAGTACACCTGCATACGCCACAAGACAACGAACCGCGCGTTTCAGACTTCACCAAAAACATTTAGCCATGCCAAACTTTGAGAGTTGATAACTCGAAGACTATGCAGCAGATTCACTTGAAATTTTCAGTGTACGCTCCTGCCATGCTACTTTGTCCGTTAAAGAAAAAAAATGCTAGCGAATTTTTCACTTCATAGACAATTTAAGGTTACCAGATGTGATGTCAAAAATTGGCACAAGAGGCATTCCAACCCAGTTTTCTTTGTTACTTGCCACAAAAATGCCTCCTGTGACATAACATCCGATAACTTTAACAGCAAAAAAGTCCATGAAGATGAAATTTTCGGCTGACAAGATATATTACGATTTTGCTCAGAAATACCCAAATATTACGGATATGTAAATCCCCAAAGGGTTAGGGTTTCGTTCAGTATGGATCCAAACATAAACATAATCCCAACCGTAATCCTAACCCTAATCCTAACAACGGGTCCACTATATCCCATAAGACGAAGTATCTACGAAACTTATGGTGCAGTTTACTGACCACTCTTAATGCTTGCTCAGTGTCATATTTTCGCGCCTTTTTTCTTTTTGTTGTGTTTGTAATTTACATATTAAACACATATTCTAAGAAATACTAGCAGCTTGAAGATTTTCCTCGTGTTGTTATACAAGCTTAGGGAGTTGTCATTAATTCCACCCGGGAGGTGGGCAGAAGGAAAACTGAAAATTATTGTTAAGTTTCGTGACCCAACCAAGTTTCCCTGGATGGTTTCATGACCCAACTATACATTTTGTTTTAGTTTCGTGGCCAAGCACATCTTAAATTTTCATTCATACCGACAACACAGGAGTGCTGGGAACCGAGGGTAGTCTGTCATATAGAGCAAGGAAAACAATCAACTTTGTTTTCAGCCGGGTTTTCGCACTCCCGTCTCCCGAACTCTTAGTCGAACCACTGAAATCCAAACTATATATACATGCATGTACATAAATTATGGGGGCAAGGGGTTCTTAAAACAACTTTTCTTTGGGTGTGATATGGATATTTCTTGGACTTACATAGCGTATATCAATTCCTATGTTATAAATATTTGTTTTCTTCGATTACTTTTGATACTAATCAAAAAGGTTTCATGGCACATCAAAGGTTTTCCAAATGTTTTCGTAGCCCCACCAACTTTTGATTTGTAGTGTCATGGCCCAGTACTTTTCCTTCTTCTCCCCTCCCTGATGGAATTAATGACAGCTCCCCTTACATATACTAATTGGTCACTGAGATCGCAACGGTGTCATATTGGTCAATGTAATATAGTGTCCATCTATCTTGTCTTTTGTCTGTAATTGTGTGCAAAGTAGTTTTTACTGATTGCAGAGATAGATGGACACTATATTACATTAACCACTATGACACCGTTACGATCGTAGCGACAAAATGGAAACCAGTCTTAATACATTCATCATGTCTGGATACTTTTATCCAAACATAGCTATATTGACTGCTGTGCATATTGCCTATTTCCCAATTACTCCACGACTTATTCTTCTACTCACCACGACAGCTTTTCTCGTTATATGCTAGTTTATATCCACTAGGGCACACACAATGATAACTGCCTGCAGTGTTGACACAGCGAAAATCACACTTGGCTACACTTGTGGAACATTCATTGATATCTAGGATGAAAAAATCAATGGTTAAAGCATCTGAGGTTCTGTAACTCAATGGTTAGATCATCTGAGTTTGTGTAACTCAATGGTTAGAGAATCTTGAATTTGTGTGACTCATTGGTTAGAGCGTCTGACGTTGTGTATCTCATGCATTGGTTAGAACAACTGAGGTTGTGTAACTCAATGGTTAGATCATGATCTGAGGTTGTGTATGTCATTGGTGAGAGAATCTTGAGTTTGTGTGACTCAATGGTTAGAGCGTCTGACGTTGTGTATCTCATTGGTTAGAACAACTGAGGTTGTGTAACTCAATGGTTAGATCATCTTAGGTTGTGTAACTCATTGGTTTGAGCAACTGAGTTAGAATACTTTACCCCTCTTTACCCCTCCTATTCACTTACCCACGCATTTCCCTGAGTTCTTTCTTCCGCGGAGCTTATAGCCGTCCGGACAATCGCACATGTAGCTGCCAACTGTGTTTCTGCAAAGGCTGGGAAACTTACACACTTCTTTCTTGCATTCATTGACATCTGAAAATGGACAGGTATAGTTAGCATGTGATATATATATATATATAATATATATATATATATATATATATAATATATATATATATATGAAGGAATGGTATAAAACTTCTTCAGTTCCTTATATATATATATATATATAGGATTTATGGTGAAGGAAAATTTCGAGTGTGGGAATACATACATTTTAAGACCAAACCGGGACCAGTTGCGAAAAATGCAACTTCAAGGCCTTCCGGCTGGGATTGAACCCGCGACCCTGCGATGCTAGTGCAGTGCTCTGACCACTGAGCTACGGAAGCCGTTGCCGAGAGCCTAGTCACGAGTTATGTATATATGGTGGTAATGCCGGGATAAGATTCTGGGTATATTATAGGTAATATTTGGCATTTCACTCGATCAAACTACATGTTGAAAGGATTTATGGTGAAGGAAAATTTCGAGTGTGGGAATACATACATTTTAAGACCAAACCGGGACCAGTTGCGAAAAATGCAACTTCAAGGCCTTCCGGCTGGAATTGAACCCGCGACCCTGCGATGCTAGTGCAGTGCTCTGACCACTGAGCTACGGAAGCCGTTGCCGAGAGCCTAGTCACGAGTTATGTATATATGGTGGTAATGCCGGGATAAGATTCTGGGTATATTATAGGTAATATTTGGCATTTCACTCGATCAAACTACATGTTGAAAGGATTTATGGTGAAGGAAAATTTCGAGTGTGGGAATACATACATTTTAAGACCAAACCGGGTTTGTCCGGTCTGGTCCCGGTTTGGTCTTAAAATGTATTCCCACACTCGAAATTTTCCTTCACCATAAATCCTTTCAACATGTAGTTTGATCGAGTGAAATGCCAAATATTACCTATATATATATATATATATATATATATATTTTGATCTTCATCAGGAGGAATTTTGTTATTGTTTTCGGAGTTGATGTTTTAATTGTTGGTATGAAGGATGATAATAAAGAGAAGCCTATGTGTATGTGAGCAAAACAAGTATGAGATTACATATTACAAACTCCGTCTTACCGATAGCGCGATAATTTGCCATGAATCCCTTCCCGACGCCATTATCATCCACCAGAAACTTCAACCATAGTTCATTTCCGGTTGACGTCACACCACGTGGTCGTATCTTCCCGCACAATAACTTGGTGTTCTTGAAGTTCTTGTCAAACGACACGATGAGAGCGTCTTTCTGGCACATAGTCGAGTCTTCTACGTCGAAACCTTTGCGAAAACGCATACGGATTCTGTAGCCTTTCGGAACCCGAATGTGCCAGGTTTTCTGCGCGTCGTTCGGGTAGTTATGAGGGTAGCCGGGAGACTGGAGCGAGCCAAAGGTTTTCGTCAGCAAAACGGTCGAGCGACACTTTCCTGAAATTCGGAAAATGCGTTGTAAGACATTCACAAAAAATGAATTTCAGACTTATGAAGTTATGATGGCTTGATAGAAATTTCGCTTTATCCTGGTTGTGACGTCGCACACATATCGAAAATACATAATAATAATAATAATAATAATAAAGACGATTAGGAGCATTATACAATAGCCTCAATGCTTTTACAACAATATATTCTTAATTTTACTTATAAAACTAATTACAGTTTCATTATAAGATAAAGCCTACTACATATATTACCACTATGAACAAAAAACTATAAATTTAAAAAAAGAAAATGCTGACTTAAAATTACTTAACATATATCAAAGCTTCTAATTTCCTGTGGTAATGAATTCCACAGTTTTGGTGCCGCAACCGAGAACGCCCTGTCTCCATGAGTCACCATTTTGGATTTTGGCTCAAGTAGCAGATTTCGGTCAGATGATCTCAAAGCACGAGTAGGTTTATATTTAGTTAGCAAATCAGTATTATAAATAGGCGCCTGACCATGCAAAGCCTTGAAAGTAATTATTAGTATCTTGAAAACAATCCGTGATACATCCAAGATGGCGGACAATTATTCAGGTTAGCAACTTTGACAGTTCAATTAATACGGTATTTCGTCACTAAAAATCTTGGCAGTTTACCACCTTTTCACTTTACTATACATATTATATCGCTGCATCATGACTAAACAACCTTGTTGACAACAATATTGTTCACGTGGTGCAGCACAACATTGTTTACAGTTAACAGCACAATACTGCTCACGCCTGTCGACAACTTGTAACAGGATGTGCGTTTTTACAGCTTGTACATTTGTCAGTCGTAATTCCGCTTGATCTTTAGCTAAAGGTGTTGTACTGCGTAGAAAATACAGCGTAGAACTGATAAAATACGAAATAAAACTCTAAAATGTTGGTGTACTACCGAAATCAGTGTGTAGGAGGTTGCGAGCGAAGGACCTAACCGGCTAACCTTTGTCAGAGAGGGGAAAGTAAGTGATTAAGAATACACCAGAGTGACATTCGACAGAGAAAGTTGTCGTATCTTGTTGATGGGAATTTGCACTGGGTGGTCAACGTATCTATATTTGACTAGTGCGCGGTTTTTCTTGTGTTCGGCATTTCGAGCAATATTTCACGTTAATGAGGCCATTAAGACTGGAATTGGGCGGGCAATGCGTCAATCGTAATTCATCTCACTGTAATACGAACTGACAGAAAAAGCTCAAACGTTTTCGCGTCTCTAATTCGAAGAAACTATAAATCTGCGCGTTGTCAGCGAGCGGAATTAAGGCGCGCGACTGGTGGGCTGATGAAGGCTGGAAAACAGACCATTAGGCGTCTCGCCTGCACGTACCGCGCCACGCAATAGACGCGCTGGCTGGCCGCTATTAGGTGCGATGTCCTTGATCAGTATAATTTAACTTATCTTATGTTAACAAAGGCAAGCTAACCGCACGCTGAAGTCCAGAAAAAGATCTGGTGTTTTAATGAGCTGTAATTAGTAATCTTCGCTATAGTAAGATCAATGATTAGTTTTCAAGCTACTGTTGATCACTTTCAAAGCTTTACATGACCAGGCACCTATTTATATCAGGGATTTACTTACTTGATATAACCCTACTTGAACTTTAAGATCATTTAATGGGAATCTGCTATTTGTGCCGACATTGACTAGTACCGTTACTCGTGGAGACAGAACATTCTTGGTTTTCGCTGAAAAACTCTGAAATTCACTACCACAGCAAATTAGAAGCACTGATCACTGTTTTACATCAGCACTCAATATACTCCTAAAACGTCTTTATTATTGAAAGTTTATCTCTGTATATTATACAGGAAGTTATGTAGGGCATCGGGCCACAGCCTGTGGTGCCCTAGTTCTTATAATCTCGCCTTGGCACAGTTCTTATGTGTCCAGTACTTTTCTTAGAATTTTTCCCGAACCCAGCAAGCAAACACGTTGCAGCATTTCCACACTATATGGTATTTCCAGTTGATTCAACCACTTTTCAAATCCCTTTGATATTGTCCCTAATGCACCTATAATTATCGGTATGATTTTAACCGACCGACAGTTCCAAATTCGCTTGATTTCGATTTTCAAATCATGGTAATTTTCCACTTTCTCTCTCTCCTTGCTTCGATAATCCAGCAAGATCTTTCTTCTTTGTTTAGTAACAGAATATCGGGTTTGTTGTGTTCAATATGGTGGACTTATTTATTATTATTATTATTATTATTATTATTATTATTATTATTATTATTATTATTATTATTATTATCGTCCAGGTTGTTGTAGTCTCGAGAAAGACTATTGTTGGTGACAAGGGACTGCTCATAAAAAAATTCTGACGGCTGAATTAATTGACTTTTATGACAAGCCCAATCGCATTATAGAATGGACCAGCCGATCCCAGGGCCATTTTCGCCGACCTTCCACCGTGGAGGCAAAATGCCCTGGGTTACGAGATGACAGATACTTTATGCCAGTCCTAGGAACATTTGCGCTTTGACTCTTCGTCAAATATAGAGTCTTCACTCGAAACGTTAGACCATTACATGAGGGACCGGTCATTATTTATGGGCGGTGTGGGGGCCGAAGAGAAAATGGTTGGGTAACTGAAAATTCTAAGACCTAAATGGTTGGGTAAAAACAAATCACTTCTCTGAAGGGTTGGGTAACAAAATTTTCATGACTATTTGTTCATTTAAAATTGGAATCTCGTCATCCGTTCTCCTTAGTCATCATTGCACATTAGCTTTTGTTATTGTATTCCTCTCCTTGTTTTCCTTGGATTCCTGCTCAGTATAGCGAGATAATAATCTGAAAGTTACAGTAGGATCTGTCTGTATATCTATTTGGGTTTGTTATTAAAACTTGTATCGACGATATGCTGGGAATTGGGCTTTATCTAACTTCTTTCTTCTTGGGTTGGGTAAAAGATTTTCTTTACCCATAAATAGTTGGGACGGTTAAATTTCTGATCTTAATTTGGTTGGATAAACATTTTTTTCAGCACTAAATTTATTTCTCTTCAGCCTATAAGCCTGTTATTTTTGATGGCCCCAACAACAGTTTGTTCGAGCTCCTAGAAATGCAAGAGCAGAGTGCCCCTGCGAGTAAATTATTTTACGCGTAAGTTATTTTATAATGACACATTATCAAAGAAAAAGAAATGAGCCTACTCGAAAACCGGACGTCGCGTAATCATTTTCACGCCTTCCTTACCACACGCAGCAGAAACCAATTTCGGAAGCGCATTACCGTCGCTGAAGAGATAGCGAGTGTAAGCGTTAAAATTATTTTGAAATATGAAATGGATATCTCGTTGATCATAAAGAACAACCATTAATCAAATGTTCGGCACGCGTGCCTTCCGCTCGTGTCAAACGGCCGCGAAGAGGCGTGAATGGCTTACGAACAAAGTAGCCGATTCTGACTCTGTCACTATGACTGTATGCATGTCCTCAAATATGGGTGTGTCTTTATAACTATATAAGCCTATATAGATGTTAAAGAACCTATAGATGCTATAGAACCTATAGATGCTATAAAACCTATAGATGTTATAGAACCTATATAGATGCTATAGAACCTATAGATGTTATACAACCTATAGATGTTATAGAACCTATAGATGTTATACAACCTATAGATGTTATAGAACCTATATAGATGTTATAGAACCTATATAGATGTTATAGAACCTATAGATGTTATAGAACCTATATAGATGTTATAGAACCTATAGATGTTATAGAACCTATAGATGTTATAGAACCTATAGATGTTATAGAACCTATAGATGTTATAGAACCTATAGATGTTATAGAAGTTAGAACCTATAGAAGCTATTAGTATAGAACCTATAGATGCTATAGAAACTATAGAACCTATAGATGCTATAGAGAATAAATTGTTCTATAGGTTCTATAACATCTTTAGGTTTTATAACATCTATAGGTTCTATAGCATCTATAGGTTCTATAACATCTATAGGCTTATATAGTTATAAAGACATAATAATAGACACACCCATATTTGAGGACATGCATATATAGAGAAAGAGCCGCGATTCGTTCGTTGTTCGTTTGCGGAGAAGACCGTAGCCTGCGTGACACCACCTGATTTTACGTCATTATCAGGTGGAGTGTCCACGCAGGCTAAGAAGACGGCAAACGTGATATAGTTTAAGCAGACCACTGGCACTGGGAGTTCACTATGAGAGTCTTCATTCGTCTTGAAGTGTTTATGAAACGAAAATTAAGTTTTAGGTAAACGAACTACTAAAATAACGAGGAATGGTAATTTAGAGCTCTTTCATATCTCACGTCGTTCTTGAGATATTTAGACTTTTGAGAACCACAGACGTCACGAGGTTTGCAAATTTCAGAAAATTGTAATTTGAAATATAGGAAATTCATTTGGCATCGCTATTTTGGTGTAATGATGTTAAGTTTCACGAAGTGTCGTATTGTACAAAGTTTCAAGTGATTTTGTCGAATGAACGAATGAACACTCTGATCTACAGCACTAGCAGTGACGCAGGAACTGCAAAACAAACGTAGAGACTACAACAATTTCCAATCCAACATCGTTTCATGGTAAATTAAACTTTGTGACACCCTAGCACCTCATCTCTTCACTATTGTACTCGATTATGCCCTAAGGAAAGCTGTTGATGGACGTGAAGACTCGCTTGGATTACAACAACAAAGAAGAAGAAGCAGACGCATGCAGCCAATTATTGTAACAGACCTAGATTTTGCAGACGACATCGCGCTGCTGGCGCAAGAAATTGAGGATGCCCAAGAACTGTTGATTAGAGTGGAAACAGAAGCGAGCAAGGTTGGACTACATCTGAACACCAAGAAAACGGCAGCACAAGAATACAAGTTCGGAGAAAGACTTTTTAGTGCGAAAAGCTCTTGCATGGAGTGCATGCCACATGGTTGAAAATAATATGGTGCTCCAAACTCACCAGAGAAATCAAAGTCCGTCTCTTTCTTGCCACAGTTGAATCGGTCCTCCTTTACGGAGCGGAGGCGTGGACACTAACGAATAAATTGAAAATACAACTCGATGGCTGCTATACCCGCATGTTACGAATGGCACACGATGTATCATGGACAGCACATCTAACAAATGCACAGTTGTATCAGGATCTTCAGAGAGTGTCAGATAAGGTAGCACAAACGCGACTGAGACGAGCGGGGCACTGCAGCATCAGACACAAACTACAAAGAGGAAGAAGCCAGTGATATGGTACTACGGGAACCTACTGAAGGCAAAGTAAGCAGGGCAGGCAGACAGGCCAGCAAAGTAATACATCGACAACCTACTTGAAGACACTGGAGTGGAGAGCGCAGCAGAACTTAAAACTCTGATGATGGATCGTAACATCTGGAAGGAGCGTGTGGAAGCAGCAGGGCGACCTGACAGTCGGCATAGATAGATAGATAGATAGATGAATTCGCCGCCAACAAAAGCTGGTCAAATGTCCTTGTTTTCGTTGTTCCCTTATCGCTGGCACCACGCCTTCTGACGTACGCGAGATAAGCACGATCTCCTCCTATAGATGTTTACGGGTATTTCAATTAAGCCAGGCAAGGAACCATAAATCATTGACAATGTCAACACAAATTCCCGTTTGTGGAATGGCTAAGCCAAGCTGACGAAAGCTCCTACGGCGATCTTTTGCTTACATTAGCTATAACACCGTTTCTCTGTATTTCGAGCGCTTTGTCGATATATCAAGAATCTATACTAATCAATTAATCCTCTCCACCTCCTGTTCCTTAAAGGCACTCAGCAGCGAAATTCGAGCATGCGCAGAATAGCAAAGTTTTGAAAAAATTCGTGGACTAAATCAAAACATTTCAACATGGCGTCAAATGGTGATGGAGTGTGAATATTTTTCACGCTTGGATGAAAACTCATCTCCTTATTACGGAAGAGAATCATCAAAGTACTAGTAAACAGAAGTGCGGCGGGTCAGGTGGAAGGAGAGAAGGCGCTGGACGAAAGAGACAATACGATGGAAGCTATAAGAATGTCAAAGATCTATTGTGGAGTATCCCTTGCATGGGCATCCTCTCCGCTTTCCTCCAGTTTCCTTCAATGACAAACTACATTTCGATTTGCAGTTACAACCTGCTATAGATACGTACTATAAATATTTTGATTTTTGTATTGTATTAAATATAATATTGTTCACACAATCAATTGATTCACATGTAACAAAAATCAATGACAGCGATTATAATAAGCTATAACCTCATGCGGATATTCCTTCAACGTTTCGTCATTATCCATTGCACTATCTTCGTAATTTTCAGACGTATCATCATGGCTATCGTCATTACCGCTTGTATCTTCCGCGAAAACATTGTCCGCCATTTTAAAACCTGGGTCTCATTCTATTATGTTGTGACGTGTAGGTCACATGGGTAGGGAAGTGGGAACCACAAGGAATGGGAAGCAAAAGCGACGACGGAGATGTAATGGAGGTTAATAAAGAAGAATGCTTCACGCGTGTAAAGCACAATGGATTAACAAACTTTACTGCTCAAGATTTATAAATGATTTTGACAATAACAGCACTGTTGCGTGAGCTTACAAAGAAGTACAGCATTGGTCGTAGATGCCAAAATAGCCTTCTACAATCCGAATCATGCCACACAAGTATAATTGTCGATGCCAGTCCGGTGGGGTTGGGGGTACTGCATGCTCTTCAAGAAACAACCAGATGGAACTTTTCGAAATGTTGACTATGCTATTCTCAAACTCATTAAGTAATTCATGAGCCAATTAGCCAATGAAATCACTTTATTTTATCACATGACTGAGGCTGGATACTCGAGTAAAACACGTAAAAATCATATACCACAACAGTTATTAGATCAAAACCCGGTTTTGATCTAATTGCTGAGATCTTAATTAATAATTCATTTTTTGGAGAACGAAACGACCTGCCTCCGTCTTCGCTCATCCTCAACTGAACAGAGTCTGTTAATTTTCTGAATAAATTTTACACACCCTCGAGTTCAGTCCCAGGAGGGTTTGTTCTCAAATGCGTTTTAAGTAAACCAATTAAATCCGTGTTCGATTGAGAAGCCATATAAACAACTCGTTTATCGTGTTTCATCAGGGGATCCAAACACTCGAAAACAATAAAAACACTCGCGCTCGTGTTTTCATCATGTTTTCTCGTGTTTGGATCCCCTCATGAAACACTCAAACTCGTTGTTCATATATTACGTCGCTCACTAAGTGCGGTTGAACGTCGGTATTTACAAACAGACTAGACAGAGAAAGAGGCGTTAGCAGTGTGGGCCTGTGAATGTTTTCAGTTGTATCTTAATTGGAACCGAGTTGGATCTAATCACTGATCACAAAGCGTTGGAAGTGATATACTGCCCTAAACCCTCCTCTTCGAATAGAACGGTGCTCTGTGCATCGATCTTTACGTCTACAGCAATATATTACACTCATAAGATTGTAGTTATCGCGTGCAACAATCGTGCAAAAGTTGCATGATTTGGGTTGCAGATGTTGTCTTCAAATGTCGCGCACAGTTGTATGATTAGTATATAACGCGAAAGGTGGTCAATAGCGAAAAGCGCGCCAATGTTCAAACATAGCTCCTTTGGACGAGAGAGCTTTACTTCTCATGTAAATATGCTTATTTTAATCATGAGCTGGTTGCGAATACGACAAAAACGAAGGCCAAGAAAACAACGTAGATTCTGGGTGAGAAAAATACATTCAGGCCAGGGAGAGGGCAACTCATGGAATTCACCACCACACGCTTATTCCAGAAATGAAGCTCTGTACGACTGGCAATATTTCTACAGATACTTAGAACTAAGTAAATATCTGTTAGTATTTTTCATGGTTTTCATGTTGTTCAACACAGGCCGCAGGGACATCCCACACCAAGGCACTGGGAACGGGGATGGCTGCAAGGATTTCTGGGTAAATTTAGTCGAGTGCAACAGTTCTGAGGGCGTTAATTTCCTGGTTATCCTGCGATGGTGATGGCGATGTAGTGGGTTGTAGAAATAGAACTTGCGTTCATCTCATCTGTGTAACCCGGTCGTGCAACAGCTTGGAAGCTCTAAGACAGTTATTTCCATCTTGTTGTGTACAGCTATGGTGCACTGAACTGTTGTACAACGACTGCAACCCTATGAGAACCTAGCCTGCGCCGCAGACGACTAAAACAGTGGACAAGATTGACTTCAACGCGAAACACAGACACAGTCAATCTATGGTCAATCCTATAGTCAATCATAGACGTAATACTGAACAGGGTGGTAGGGATGGCTATTGCCTCCCCCCTCGCCAAATGATTTTTTGGATAACTTGCGGGCACTTATCACAGGCAATTTCGGGAAAACATTTTTAGCATTATCGCCATGAAATACAAGCAAATTCATATGTTGAACTATTTTTATCATAAATTATTTTGCAATACGATTATTTTGCAATTCCTGCTACACCATGCTCTTCAGTGTTCATTCGGTAGCGACTTATTTACAAAATACGATGAATGAAGTCGTTGAGGGCGAAATGGAGCGAATAATTGACGTATTTCGTACTGAGCACAAAACCAGAGATTCGTTATTTTTTGAAAGCTGTTTGCAACTAAAATAGTCGTTCATATATAATCAATTTTATATTCGTGTTACATGCTCTGTCTGTTTAGAAGTAGGGAGTATGAACTGTGGGTTTCTGTTTAATTTCTTCAAAGCTACCATACAAATATTTCCTGTTGATTTAATAATATATTGCCGTACTATTGGCAATCTGTCTTATTTGGAGCCATCATGGGATTCATGAGGACCGAAAAATCGATCATTCGGTTCATAATTTTTCGGGCAAAAATGCGTTGCCCCCCAAAGAGAATTAGGCTGCTACGTCCATGCAGTTATTTCGCAGCATTTAAGGCGCATACAATCGTCAAGAATCAAATACGGTAGTCACGATAGAGACATTCCAAATTCGCTTCAGTGCCCTGCACGAAACAACAGCGCACGTCGAGGATGGTATGGCTTCTCTTAGCTCCTAAAATTTAACTGATTATACACAACGTACGCTTTTCAAATCAATTTTAACCTTTCAGCTGTCAAAATGAATGAGCCATATTGACGCTAAGTTTGAAACATTAATCTCTCGCAAAGCACGCCAAACACCTTTGGTCAGTTACACTTGTACACTCATGGCTGTCATGAGTGACGCTCATGGCTCCACTTAGCTCGATGCTTGACCACATTTCCTCTTCGAATTAATCCCATTGCTGAAAAGTATGCTCGCGCGGAACGCAGCGAAATTTGAAACTCGTTGTACTTTTTTCGCGAATTATGGTCACGAATCTTCTCAATTCGCGATATTGTCAGGCTAATCTCATAATCCCAATAATCTGGATGTTGTCTTACAGTTAATCGCTTCTGATACTATTGCTAGCTCTGTCGTTGTCTTTTTATTACCTCACTAGACTAAACGCATGTATTTTTTTGTGTATTGTAATTGTCGAGGTTTCAGCCGAACTCTTCCAAAGCAAGGTGGTGATTGAACTATATACCATACTATTGTGACACGACTATAGTATATAAAAAAACCCGGTTTTTTTCACAGGAAATATCGCGTAATACTTTAAAACGTCATGCGAGTGTTATTTGGCGCTCCAAATCTTAAACTAAGGAAGGAAGCACATTTAATATCTTGTTTCCACTGTAATTTACCCTGGTTGTGTTACGAGTTACACCAACAGAACGTTGAAAAACGGTTTCAATATAAAGCTAACAAACATGTTTTCGTTTGGAATGGATTTGGTGCGGTTTTTCCCATACTTAACATTCTTTCGTGTGATATATCGTCAAGTTCAAGTACTCCGGCAGAACATGTTTTTGAGTTCTGGTCAGAGGTCGAACCTGTAACCTTCTGATTATCGGTGAAGATGCTCTAACTATATTGAGCTACCGAGGCTCAGATGGAGAGTGAAGGTTACAATGATGTACTGGTTTGATTGATATATGTACTGCCGATGCCGCCTTGCATTTTTTGCTACTCTTTTTCTTTAATTGTCTCGTATTGTTAGTGTTCCAAAAATAGCCACACAATGAACGTATATTAATAAGGTCCATATGAAGTGTATCGTGCAAGCTAGAGACTACCTACACGCTGTCTTCACCAAAGCGTCGCTACCTTGGCTATATAATCATCCAACGTGTTGCGGTTAGCTTCGAATTAGGTGCAAAATGTCTTGGGGGCAATTAACGCAAGTGTTTTGTCCCGCAAAATGAAACAATTTAGCAAGAGTTAATGCATTCTTCCTTTCGCTAAGTGATTGGAATAACACAACCTATTCCGTCTCCATCTTGCACACAAAGGATTTCGGTCTACGGTAAACATTTATCATAAACAGTCAGAGACAATATGGCTCGCGTAGATATTCATGCATGATCAGTTTCTATAGAGTACATCAAAATTGATTCAGTCGCAATTACGCGTTTTCGCCACTTTTCGGTAACGGTTTTAATATAACGATCAAAGAAAACAGTAGCTTTATAATGATTTCACCGCGAACCAAGCTGAATAGACTGGTCGAAGCATAGTCGAAATGAGTGTTTACTTTTCATTGACATTGCAGGGATTTGGTAAACCAGAGAATGTGCCCAGAGTTTTGTGTACTTCTGGTGGCAGCCAATTACCTACCACAGCTAACCCAAATCGAAACGCTATGTATTTGCTTACCTTTTTTCCTTTGCTTCAGGCAACCTTTATCGGATTTGGTTTCCACGTAGCAACACCTATATAACCCAAGCATTAGGTAAAATATCGGTTAGTAACGTCGCATACAGTTCATGTCTCAAGCTCGGCAGCGTAACATTACAAATGTAAATAAGCTACATTCCGCACATTAAACATCAATGAATTTCAAAACCCCACTTACATCGCTAGCCAAAACAACCACAGCACGTACACTTGCTTTGAAAGTTTCATCCTTCCCTCGAGTCTTAACACTAAGAAATACCTTGGAGATTTTGGATCGTGCGTTAATTATACTCTTGTCCAACTCGAAACTAATCTGCCTTGATCTAAAAGCTCGTCCGGTTTAAATACCCCAAGCCAGGTTCCAAAAAAAAGCGAATCAGATCAGCCTACGTGTGTTTACGCGGTTATTATGATATATAAGTCCCGTTATCCAATCAAACTTTCAATCTCGCCGGCGATGAGATTTCCTCTTGATACGAAGACCACCGAATGGTTTATTTACTTGAGAGCGTTACGCGATGCTTGCCTGCTTCGTGGCGTTTAATCAACTCATCGCCGACTCTCTGTTTACGCTGTCTTCGCTTGATAAATAGCGTTTTTGTGTAACACCTGCAGTCCGACACCATGACGACATAATTACGAATGATTTATGGAACATCTAGTGGGGTTGTGCCGCGACGGAGTCCCAGTCTTGCGCGCACGGAAAACCAGTGTTTAGAAAGGCTAGCGAGCCAGAGAATAGCCTTTTGTCAACCACAGCACGGCACGGTTGTTGTCCGGAGAGCATTGCGACCGGTAAAGTGACGGTTGTTGTTCTTTGACGAGGGTGTTTAGCTGACGGCTTTGTAGGAAGAAAGGAATCGCGGTTAAGACAGTTTAAGGATGCATTTATCAATGCGTCTGGTTTGTTAATTGGACGGCTTGCTTCTGTCGCGCTAGCCTAGCTGAAAGCGGAAAAGGAGCGATTTCAAATCAATAAGATCTCAAGTTGGGTACACGGCAAAAATGTGTAGGAGGTCTTAACTTATCGAGATTAAGGCCTTTCTAGTCCGCTATTTCGGCAATACACCAAACTTAGAGTATTTGATTTGTATTTCTACACTGTCTATACACAGCACGACACTTTCCCATCACTCATTTGAAGCAATGCAAATCTATAATAGGCAATCACAACAGTACGATCGCACAAAACGGTATATCTTCCGCAATTTGACACTAGAGTGAATGGCTATTACGGGCTCTTACACCAAACGGAAATATCATAAACATGAACACAGTTAGTATTCGGCACTATAATAAATCTTTGATTATGAGTTTCGTCGAAGCCGATTCCGCATCGGATTCAGGCTTTCAGCTGGTGACAAACGCATTTAATAAGTCAATTAAGAAACCTCGAAAGAACACAGTGTGGGTCAACGCGGGGCGAGACAAAACTCAAGTTCAAAAATCAGGCAGTTTTCAATCGTTGGTGAGATTCCTGCCATCCATATATAGCTATATGCTCGTAACAACTTCGTGTGAGTACTAATTACCTCTGAGAGGTTGACTATCAATGAAACGCGAAGTTTTCAACACTGCTACTGGATAATCCACAATTTACTGGATTAAAACTTAAGACATATTCCTAGGCATTAACTCTCTTTTGTTGTGTAGAATCCTACTTAAGCCTTTTAAGGGAAAAACATTTGACAAAGCGCAGCAAATGTTGAAGTGAAAGTACAAATCGTTTATCTTGCTCAACAAATGTCGATTTCCACAGCCAATTGCGTCTAGTTGAAAGGATCTCGTCATACGTGCACCTCTACAAATTGAACCCCTGTTGTGCGATGTGGGCATTAACTCTTTCCTGACAGTCTGAAAAACATCGAAAATTGAACCACCTCTTTGTTCTATTGATATCTCTGGAAATAACCATAACTGTTGCGAAAGCTATACATTTTCTGAAAGCCCAATAAACCGGCTTTTACTTGTGCTTTTAAATTTCCCGAACAAGACACATTATGTTAATATAAATTAGCATTAATTATCATAAATCAGGTTCAAAAACTTTCATTTTTCTAGAAAAGGCCATCTTGCACGCCCGCGTAGCATATTGAAAATTCAATTCAAGGGCAAATCCTGGTTCGCTATTTCAGCAGTGCACCAACCTTTTTAGATATTTGATTTGTATTTCTACACTGCCTACGCAACACAACACGTTTTATCGTAGAACCGTTTGATAAGCGTTAACTCTTTCCTGTCCGGCAGACCCACGAAGTTCACTATACTTCACACCAGTTTGGTTCGAAGTATAATGCGGCAGAATGGCGCCAAGTTTCACAAGGAAGAATATTACGACACAATAAACATGTAAGTGGAACAACAAGGTTTATAAATGTTTATTTTGTTGAGTATTCATAGGTATAATGTTTGATATAAACAATGTGGCCATAATATATTGAATTAATGTTGCCATGTCGCACTGCAACTCGCCGCGCCCCCAATTCCGCCCCCCCCCCCCCCCCCCCACGCAGGCTACACTGCAACTGTCCTAAATCTCACTAAATCTTACAATGAAAGACACATACACCTAATTATGGTAGATTTAAATACACATTATTTCATTTATATATTAATTGTAACAATAAACTGCAAATAATAGATGAAAATATCCTCTAATTTTGACAAATCGAATAAATTCCAATATAAACACAAATTGGCGCACGAGCTTGGGCCACTGTGCTCTAACGAAGGGCCTTCACTGATTCACCATAATTTTGTTCAGTTTTGAGAGCATGCAGTCACTACAACATTGTGTATATTAACGCATCAGAGCACGCATTGTTAACTTTTTACCGAGAGTTAAGATTTTTATTCCAGGCTCTTAATATTCACGGGAATACGACTTCTCTCTTAATGGTATAATTAGTGGACATGATAACAAAATCATGCAGTCCTTAGTCTTAGAATCTGGAACTCTCTCCCTGAGCACTTCAGACTAGAACGCTTAACTCTAACACGGTTCAAGAAGTCGCTATTAGATAGCTACTACTAGATGTGTGAAGTTGATCGTCCAGGTTGTTGTAGTCTTGAGAAAGACTATTTTTGGGGACTTATTGTTGGCTACTTTATTAGACTACTACCATAACGATCTTGTATCTTGTTATGACGTGGACGATGCTCGAACCTGGTAAACTATTTGCCTAAAGTGCAACACGTCGCGCAGTCTAATCCGCGCCTTTTCATGCTGTTACTATAGTTTATGTATTTTGTTCTCTATAATTTCTTACTACCTTTAACTTACGGGTCCAGCAACGGTTGCGGTGTTCCCGCCTAGCTCCTTGTTTATGTATTATTTTGTTTATATATTGTATGTTTTATCAGGCGAAGCTTAATAAAAAATCAAATAAATAAATCAAAAATAAATCATCATCTTGCGCCCTTGGCCGAGCCAAGCCTGACACAACTTTTTTCCAGGCTTTGCTCTCAGTCATTGACACTGAAAGATCTTGAATTTCACTATGTCGCTTAATATGATATGTGACTAGCCGTTTTCGTCCATTTAGTGACGGTAATTTCCATTGGAGATGGTCAGATATATTAATTTTCCCATTAAAGGGAAATGGCAATAAAAATTTTCTTTGTCTCATTTGAAAGAACATTTAAAATAATATATGAAGACCTTTTAAAATTTCCCCGTAACTTCCTTAATTTTTGAAATATCTGTGAACAAAAATATCTGCAATCCACCATCTTGTTTTATAATTAGATCTAATTAAGTGACGTCAAAACCAGGGTAAACATTCTAAAAGTTGTAAATAATTGCCCAAATATCAGTGGAATGCGTTCAAATAGATTGCTAGTTCACTTAAAAGTATACAACACCCAAAACAACTACGATTTAGCATCTATAATGACTCGATAATTGCTGATATAAAAAATATTTCTACCCTGGTTGTGACGTCACGCATATCCAAGGATGGTTATGCATATCCAAGATGGCGGAATGTTCAATGTTCTTTGTTAAAAAGAAGTGAAATATTTACAGAACCAAGAACGATATGGAAAATCTGTAAAAGGTCTTCATATATCATTTTAAAAGTTCTTTCAAATAAGATAAACTTAATTTTTATTGCCATTTCCCTTTAACTCTCTCAGAATGGCCAGCAAATTGCGTTCTTCGTTTGCCAATGCGCTGCAAAATAGGGTATATTACTATATATATAGGTAATATTTGGCATTTCACTCGATCAAACCACATGTTGAAAGGATTAACTCGCCATATGTCTGTTGAAGAGTGAAATCCTCGTTTCCTGCATGAGATATTTTGGATTCCGTCGCAGAAGGTTCATATAGCACCCATCAAGTAGTATAGGTTCGTATAGCACCCATCTTGGATTTTCTTGGATTCTTTTGCATTCTTTTCTTTTCAATTTCACTTGGAACTGTTCATGGACTCTTGAATATTACAAAGTGCAACTAGATCTGTACAGTGAAACAGAACATTTTTTCAACAAAGTATTTAGTTTAGGAATTAAAGCTGGTAAGTTTAAATACATGTGTCAGCTAGCTTACTATAGAATGTCTAACAAGTGTAACAAAGAGTCACCTGGGAAACAATCTTTTAACCCTATGTCTCCATATACAGTTCGCCATAATTGCGTTCGAAATAGAACACCATCTAAGCAATAGCTTTAGATTAACTTTCTTAATCTTTAGTCCTCTCAAATCCTTATACACGTTATTACGAATACATCCCAGTGCACCGAAACATAACACCACTAGGCGGACATTCCAAGCTCGAGATATCAAAAAGTCACACAACTGCTGGTAGTGACGCACTTTACAATCGTATGCCAACTCCAAGTACAGGTCGAAACACACCGTACATTTACAATCACGATGTCGTGAATATTATATTCAATCATGAATATTAAAAATATCTCATGCAGTCAAAATAACTCATGCATCAATTATGAATATCTCATGCAGTGACAGTGTACAGTGAAACAGAACAATTTTTCAACTAAGTATTTAGTTTATAGGAATTAAAGCACCAGCTATGAACCTAAATATACATTTACATTTATAAATAGTTGAATACCAAAATATTTTATGATTTGAGCTTTGTGTTGATGTTATAGAAAGGTTTTTTTGTCAGAAATGATAAGTGTGACGTCGAATCAGTCTGATTATTTCGGATATACAATATTCTGCTGCTCGAGAAATTTAATAATAATAATGAAAACTCGAGTTTTATTTGCAAGAAATAGACATAAACTATTTGCAACCAAGACTCACTACATTAAGATAGGCATCTTGGATGTGTTATGGTACAAGATTAAATAACTATAGTACCGATCAAAAATCTCAGTAAAATCAACTACAGACTATATATAAGCTCATTTAAAAAGATGTATCTTTAGATTTAAAAATATATTCACATTGCTTCAGGGTCGTATTTCAACGAGAAAGCTTATAAATAATAAAGAATGTTGGGTTATCTATAGGCACTTTTGCCACTATTTATATCTCAGACATGCACTACACTTCATTTGAATGTCATGTATTTTTGTACAGTGATAAAAACATCTTTAAAATAAACCCTATACTCAAACTGCAGTCTAGTCGGTTTAATGATCGTTTGTAACCTTCTCTCAGTATCTTAAGTGTCGTTATAGTTGCATACGTGGTGAGAGTGTTTCAGGTCATGGTAAAGGTTACAGATTTTGGCGGTAATCTTTGCTCTAGAAAGGTCTCAATCAATCGGCGCATCAGAACTACCATTGGCATTGCTGATTTTCACGATTGCTGATTATATATATATATATACAAACTATTCGTGAGAAATGGAACCCTGCCGCGGCGAGATTGCGAGGGGATAACACAGGGGGTTATCACACATAATTGACAGACACCTCTTTTTATCTGCACTTCAGAAGAATTTCTGGTTTACTCAAAGGTGTGTTGACACGACATTTCACCTAGCTGGCACTGAATTTCACAACTAACGTTGCATAGGGACCCCTTCTGGTCACTCCCTGTTGTTTCTCAGTTATTTTATAGGCCTATGTACAATTTAAGATTGTTATCCGAGAAGACCTGAAAGTCTTAGTCTTACCATTTGCTGGTATTGCAAAGGCAGCACTTTCGCCTCGGTAACCACTAGACCACAACAGCTTGTTTACAGTTAAAGGGACATGGCAATATAAATTAACTTTGTCTCATTTGAAAGAACTCGTGAAATGGTATAACAAGACCTTTACAATTTTCCCTTATCTTTTTTGGTTTTCGAAATAATTTGACGAAAGACAGCGTGCTGTCCGCCATCTTGGAATTATTTTCGATATGCATGTGACGTCATAAGTAGGGTAAAGTGTAATTTTTATCTTGCCAACCTTATGAGCCAGAAACTCGATTATGTTGCACTATTTTCATTTTCAATTGGCCCGCAACATTTTAAAAAGCCTTCCGCGGAAATTCGGTCACCTATGGAGTAGTTTAATTTCATCAAGTTTACCCTGCTTGTGACGTCACCAATTTCCTAGTTAATTAGGTCAAATATTACAACAAGATGGCGGATTGTAGACTGTCTTTTGTCATAGTTATCTGAAATATTTCAAAAACCAAGAAAGATACAGAAAAATTGTAAAAGGTCTTCTTATACCATTTTACGAGTTCTTTCAAATGAGACAAAGTTAATTTATATTGCCATATCCCTTTAAGTACAACGAAATAATAAATTGAAATTACGGATTTGAGCCGTGATAAGCTCAACATTTTACAACGTATTCGCTGGATACTATATGATCGCAGTAACACTTCATAAGACCGCCTTGTTTGCTTAAAAAAGCGATGGATTATCATTCCACTAATGTGTCCAATTATGCTTCTTAACGTCGAAGGAGGTGTCATCTGTCTTAAAGTAACAAACGCTTGAGTGTATGTGGTTGGCCATTTGATATGCGATATATGTTTACAAGGCATTTTGGACGAAAATGGATGCAAAGGCGGGGGTGCATTTGGACCAATCCCATTTCATTCACAAGTGTTTACAAGAGATGCATTCAAAAAATGTCTTGTTTACACAAGCTACGAATGAAATGTTTATGTACTATTTGAAAAAACGAGCGTGAAGAAGTGCTTTATCACCTTTATCACGTGCTGCGGGTTTTTTGAATACCTTCGTAAACGAACCATGTTGTGCGTTCATTGGCATAGTGCTTTTAAAACGTTGTCTAGTGCTATCTTAAATCATTAAATGTCAGTTCTTCTAATTGGCTCTGGTAATGAATTCCACAGTCTTGCAGTGGCAACCGAGAATGTTCTGTCTCATGAGTAATAGATTTTGCCATTTTGGCACAAATAGCAGATTTCAGTTAGATGATCTTAAACTCTTAAAGTGCAAGTATAGGGTTATACCAAGTCAGTAATTACTGATATAGATAGGTGCCTGGCCATGTAAAGCTTTGAAAGTAATCAATCCTTGATCTTACTGGCAACCAGTGAAGACAACTAAACACAGGGGAGATGTGACCTTATTTTTTAACCCTTGCAACAAGTCTGCCAGCTGTATTCTGAACTCGCTGTAACTTGCTCAATTCAGCTTCTGGTAAGCCATAAAGAATGCCATTGCAACTGTCAAGTCTCGATGTTATAAATACGTGCACTATAGCTGGATATTCCATTCTCTCGTAAATAAGGTGTTAAAGTGCCCCTAACCTCAACATTTTGTATTGGCTTATTTGTAAGAACTTTTAAAATGATAAAGTAACTTCTTTTTTAAAAATTAATTTTTTATAAATAAATAAATAAAAAATTTAAAAATTTATAAATAAATAAATTTATAAAAAAATTTATAAATAAATAAAAAATTTAAAAATTAATTATTATAAGAGCGCCAAGATGGCCGCCACAAATTTTGCTCGTAAAATTTTACCTTTAATACCATTAATAGTGTTTTTGTTGAAGCTATCTATTGAAAATAGGCATCATAAGAAATATGAGTTGCTGTTCTTGGAGCCGGGAAGCGTATGTCTTGCTGCTCGAGAAATATACTTCAAGAAATCCTTAGCGGCAAAGTCATCGAGCCGTCCCATTCTCGCGTGGTACAAACATGGCAGTGTTTGCATTTTGCTTCCCCGAATAAAAGATCTCACTATCTCTATGGATATCCACAAGAATCCTGGCCCTTCAATACCGTTAAAACAGAACAATACCTTTAGATCTCATCAATATGATATGGCGAACTCCTTGAAACCTGCATCTCCGATTTTACAATTTGACAGCCATTGTGTACCTTATAGTTATGCAAATCGGTCGCAGAGACTTGTTTATGAAAGAAGTAAGCTGTTTTCTATTCGATACTATAATCATTGGACAAGTACGAAGATTCTTAGCAACCTGAAAGAATGTTCCCTGCTGAAATATCGTGGCAAACGTGCAGGAAGAGCCAACAGAAATCGTAATAATAACAACATCTTTATTTCGACACTAATTCGAACACGCGTTCAACCGCAAAGAAATGTGTCATATCTTGCAAGGCATTATAGACCTAGAACTCTCATTAATGTACCTATTTGCAAACCTGGCCCTCTTCTAAAAACTTCTAAGCCTATAGATTTCTGCCTGTTAAATGCTAGATCAGTCAATAATAAAGCACTGATCATTAAAGACTACGTTGTGGAACGTCGCATTGGAATCTTAGCTTTAACAGAAACCTGGTTAACCTCTACCAGTGAATCTATTGCTATTATAGAAGAACTCTGTCCAAATGGCTATGCCTTCAATCATGTTCCCAGAAATACTGGTAACTCAAAAGCTGTGAAAAAGGGAGGAGGTGTGGGTTTACTTTACAAGAAATGTTTCAAGATGAAAAAACAGTCAACAATGCATTTTAAGTCATTTGAATTCATGGAAGTGGTTCTTCAGGCATCTTCATATAATGTCTGTATCATCGTTGTCTACCGCCCGCCATCCACGAGCAATGGACAAAGTGTGGGGTTATTCTTTACGGAATTTTCGACCTTACTTGAACAACTCGTTACCTGCCCTGGTTATCTACTCATTACTGGTGACTTTAACCTTCATGTTGAGATTAAATCGGATAAACAAGCCTCAAAGTTCATGGATCTACTGCATTATTTTAATCTCATTCAGCATATAAGTGTTCCTACTCACAATAGTAATCATACATTAGATCTTGTGATAACAAGGAAAGAAGAATTGATTGTTGACAGTTTTTCTGTTAGAGATCCAGTTATCTCCGATCACTTCGCGGTTCACTATAATTTGCTATTTGATGTCCCATGCAGTATAAAGAAGGAGGTAACTTATCGCAAGCTTCGTAATATTAACATTGATTTATTTTGTCAAGACCTAAAGAAGTCTACTCTATTTACATCTACTGTGTCTAATTTGTCTGAAGTGACAGATCAATATAATGACGTCTTATCTAATCTGGTAGATGCTCATGCACCCCTGCGCAAGCGTGTTATCACCCTACGCCCTTCTTCGCCATGGTACACGGACGAAATTACTGCACAGAAGGTAATTCGGCGTAAACTGGAGCGACGTTGGCGTCATTCCTTGCTAACTGTTGATAGACAACTGTACGCTAATCAATGTAGAAAAGTCAATGAGCTTGTTTTCACATCCAAAATGAATTACTATTCTACCTTGATTGAAGACAGCCAATCTGATCCAAAGTCGTTTTTCAGGATTGTTAACAAACTACTCCATCGTAACCTGGTTAGTCACCTGCCATCATGTGATTCAAGCGCGGATCTTGCTGACAAGTTTAGCTGCTTTTTTATGGATAAAATCACTGTTATCAGACAAAACCTGCGTTTACGTCATACGCCTTCTGAAGTCCTGGTGCAACATGGTGACAGTGGTAAATGCCAATCTGAATTCAATAACTTTACACCAATCACTGAAGAAATAATTTCTCGTCTTATTACTAAGATATCATCCAAGTCATGTATGCTCGACCCAATTCCTGCATGTTTACTCAAGAATTGCTTGGGTATTCTTTTCCCAATAATTACAATAATTGTTAACATCTCATTGGATACGGCTGTTATGCCTGACAGTATGAAAAAAGCAATTTTATATCCACTACTGAAAAAAACTGGCTTGGACTATGAATTGTTTGCTAGCTTTAGACCAGTGTCCAATCTAAAGTTCATTTCAAAGACAATTGAAAAAGTTGTTGCGTCTCAACTACAAACGCATCTGGTTGAAAACAACCTAAATGAACTCTATCAGTCGGCATATAAACCATTCCATAGTACTGAGACTGCATTGGTTAGGGTACAAAATGATGTGCTTCGTGCTATCGATGATCGTTGTGATGTGATTCTCCTTCTTCTCGACTTATCTGCTGCCTTTGATACGGTTGATCACAGCATTTTATTGTCAAGATTGTCTACACGTTTTGGCATTGGAGGAAAAGCTCTGGATTGGTTCAAATCATACCTTAGCAACCGAACACAATCTGTTTGCATAGATGGTGTGTGCTCAATTGATAGGAATGTTGAATGTGGAGTTCCTCAGGGATCGGTACTTGGGCCCATTCTGTATCTACTCTATACATCTCCACTGGGTGACATCATGAGAAGGCATAACATGTCTTACCATATGTATGCAGATGACACGCAGTTGTACATCTCCGTTAAATCCTCTGCAAACGAAGATATGGTTAACGCAAAATGTATATTAGAATCTTGCGTTCGTGATATCGAGCTATGGATGGTTAACAACAATCTTAAGCTGAACAGTGAAAAGACAGAACTTCTACTCTTGAGCTCAAAATTTACACCACAACCATCTTTAGACTCGCTGACTATTGGTATTGACGTTATTTGCCCATCTGAGTCGGCGAGAAACATTGGTGTTATATTTGATAGTACTGTCTCGATGCATGATCATGTCAAAGCAATATGCAAGTCCTCCTTCTATCATCTAAGATCTATCAGCAAAATTAGACGTTACCTTAGTATTAATGCTGCCGAAATCCTCGTTCATGCTTTTATTACGACGAAACTAGATCATTGTAATTCTCTTCTTTATGGACTCCCTAACTACTTGATAAAGAAATTACAATCTGTTCAGAATGCCGCTGCACGCCTCATCACCTACACGCGAAAATACGAACATATAACTCCAATTCTTATTCAGCTCCATTGGTTACCAGTAGACCATCGAATTCAGTTCAAGATCTTACTGCTTGCTTACAAAGCACTTAATGGTCTAGCTCCATCTTATCTGCGAGACATTATTACAATTTATAAACCTAACAGACTGCTTCGATCGTCATCGTCAGTGCGCTTAGTGGTCCCAAGATACAATTTAAAGACCTATGGTTTCAGGGCTTTTTCAGTTGCAGCCCCTATGATGTGGAACAGGTTACCAGAAGATATTCGAGACAGTCCATCTAAGTCTAGATTGAAAACTTATTTCTTCAAACAAGCTTTTGAGTAACCTATAAGTATTTATTTTTATTTTACTAGGAAATTGTAAAGCGCTTAGAGCACTATGTATAAGCGCTATATAAGCTGTATATTATTCTTTTGAAGATTTTTGTTTCTTCGCTTTCTTTTTGAGATATATCAGTTTGTTTGATATGCAAATGTCCGGAATTTACGTCACACATGCATAATGAGTTATACGAGAATGTTATATATCTTTGCGTTCATGAAATAAAAACACTAAGTGTGAATAACGTGTGCGTGTTTCTCCCGCAACACTAAACTTCTCGATTTTAAAGGATTTCGTTCGAGAATGAAAGAGATACACACATTTCTCCAATAAGTCATTATGCATGTGTGACGTAAATTCCGTACATTTGCATATCAAACAAACTGTTAAATCTCTAAAAGAAAGCGAAGAAACGAAAATCTTCAAAAGAAGTTACTTTATCATTTTAAAAGTTCTTGCAAATAAGACAATAACAAATTTTTGAGGTTAGGGGCACTTTAAGTTATTGTGCAAAACAGTTCATTAACTCACCGTCAAGTATCATATTTGAATGGGGTGTTTGTAATCTGGGTAATTGAGTCGTAAGTGCATGCAGTATTTATTCTATTAATTCGTATCGTATAGCTTGACTTGTGATTTATGCAAGGACATTGGCAACAAAAAGTAAGTTTGTCTAATATGAAAGAACTCGTAAAATGATAGAGTAACACCTTTTACAACTTTTCCGTATTTTACTTCGTTTTTGAAATATTACAATTTGTTTGATATGTATGAGATGGTCTCTGACGTCAGATGGAGGGTAGAGAATTTCACACATTAGAATATTGATTCCATCTTGAAGTTTGTTCCACAAATTTACTTGAAAATTGTGCGTATTATTCCTCATGATAATAAACGTTGTAAACTAATAGCAGTCACTGAGATTATACGACATTTTTTTAATGAGTGAAAATTCTCTACCCTGTACCTGACGTCAGAGACCATCTCATTTACATATCAAACAAACTGAAATATTTCAAAAACGAAGTAAAATACGGGAAAGTTGTAAAAGGTGTTACTCTATCATTTTACGAGTTCTTTCATATTAGACAAACTTTTTGTTGCCAATGTAATTTTTGTGTTTGGCATTTCACTCGATTAAACTGCATGTTCTAAGCCTAAGGATTTATGGTGAAGGAAAATTTCGAGTGTTGGAATACATACAATTTAAGACCAAACCGAGACCAGTTTTGAAAAATGCAAGGCTGGAATTGAACCCGCAACCCTGCGATGCTAGTGCAGTGCTCTGACCACTGAAGCTACGGAGGCCGTTGCCGAGAGCCTATATATAGTCACGAGTTCTGTATATTATACAGTATAATGGTAAATATGATCTTTTTGAATTTGTTTTGCCTAAATCAAAAAATTAAAAGGAAATCTCTGCATGTGTCTTGACATTATAGGATTGCGGAGTTTCTCTAATTTTGAAAATTGTTTACTATTTTTCAAAACCAGGATGCGACACAACGTGATATGAAAAAAACAACATAAGTACCAAAGGACTTGATAGAGACCGTTAACACAGAGATGAGATCATGTCAGATTTAAAAAACGTCATACAAGATTTGCATTAGGTATGTGATGACTGATTGATATATTTTATTAAAAAGTTCTGGAATAAGTATCTATATATATTTACAAAAGGAGTGCATGCATTAGTGGCTACACTCTACATGTCTGGCAAAAGCTAGCCGTCTGGGACAAGAATGGGATAGATTTCGAACGCAAATATAACACCAAGCCAATACAATAAGGCCTCGTTTACGAATTTGGATCCGGATAACATTTCGTCCTGTTAGGCCTTTTGTTTACACTGGGACCTGCTATCCGGACGAATTTTGTATGGTGGTTTATTACCAGAAGCTTATTTGCATCTTGTTAATAGATAACGTCAAATAGGGATCCTATAGGGACGAGGTTGCGATCACCCCTGATGAAGATACTAGATTGGAGTGTCGAAACGTTGGGTCATGGACAGTAACTTTTAAAGTTACGTTCAAAAAACTTTTTAAAACCAGAGTAGCGCCAACTATACAGGGTGTATAAAAAAAAGCGCAACCTCGGAATTTCCCAAGAAATCCACTTTGTTTTTATTAGCACAAAAGATTTTAGGCCTCTGGGAATTTAACTGTTGTTGATACTTGTAAACTAAACAACTTACCATTAAATAAATGCATAAATTTCGATTCAATTCTGCTTTACGTGCTCGAGTTTGTAGTAATTAGACAGTTATGCCCCTGGAATACGATTACAAGCTATTTTAAATTCCCAGGGGCGAAAATCTTTTGTGTTTAAGAACACAGTGGATTTCTAGGGAAATTCCGAGGTTGCGCTTTTTTTTATACACCCTGTATGTCTGATTTATCACTTGGTTGCGTTGGGAAATTATTTGTTAAAAAATAAATGTGTTATTTACCATTTTTGGTCGGTTCGTACAGAAAAATCTCACTGGGCAAATATTTTTTCATACGGACCTACCAACCGCGGTAAATAACAACATATATTTATTATTATGTTCAGTGTCCCAGTGACATGTTATCTGCTCCTAAGACTAAGTTCTCTGTTTTTTGCTCTTTAGTTTATCTCCTTCTTCTTCGCCACCGTTTCTTTTGTCTATCGCTTTTTTACAAATTCGCAAGAGTTCTGTGGTTTCTTTCATTTCTGTTCTTCGGTCTAGCTCTTGTTGACAGCTTTCTTGATAGATCTTCGTCTTAGCTTCTGAACACCGAAGTTGAACTTTTAATTCTTTTGTCTCAACCTCAACGACCGAGTACAGTTCGTCCGTCGATAAAGAGACAAAGAATATGGGATCCTCGACGATCTTTTGACGTAAAGATGGAGACAGTTGAACGCCACCGCCACCATCGATTTCGTCTTCACCTTGGAAACTTTCTTGACTTTCACTCAGGTCGTCGAATTTCGTTTGCAAGCCTGGGAATGAGAAGACAAACTTAAACGATCAGAACAGGTTTATCTGGTGAGTCGTTTGTGCTGAGGATTGAACTTACACCGTTCTTAGATGGCTAACATGGGCTGAGATGGGACAGTGAAGGTTATATACAGTCCTGTAACCTTCTGATGACGAGTGAGAATTTGCTCTAACCATTGAGCTACATGGACTAAGATGGTAGAGCTAAGGTTACATACACCATGTGTACAACCTGTAACCTTCTGATAACCAGTGAGAATGCTCTAACCATTGAGCTACATGGACTAAGATGGTAGAGCTAATGTTACTTATGTATACAACCTGTAACCTTCTGATGACCAGTGAGATACTCTAAGCATCAGGCTCGGACTGGCTATTGTGACATTGTGCTAGAGAACAATGGCTAGCCTAGTAGCCATGTTAGAACAATAGACAGCCATTGTTCTATGGCACAATAGCCAGTCCGAGCCTGCTAAGCATTGAGCTACATTGACGTAGATGGTAGACTGATGTTACATATGTTTACAACCTGTAACCTTCTGATGACCAGTGAGATGCTCTAACCATTGAGCTACATTGACTTAGATGGTGAACGAACTTACAGTACAACCTTCTGATGATCAGTGAGATGCTCCAACCATTGAGCTACATGGACTAAGATGGTAGAGTGAAGGTTACATATATGTGTACAACCTGTAACCTTCTGATGACCAGTGAGATGCTCTAACCATTGAGCTACATATATGGGTGCTGAATCAACATTTGGATTAATGGGGGGCCAGGCGGTGCAGTCTACTCCTCCTGCAAAATGAGAATCTTAGGAATTTGGAGAAACAATTCATAGGTAGCAAATCTGCAAAGACGATTTTGATAGGGATGGGGGCTAGTGATGGAGAAAACACAGACAGAGGGTTAGGGTTACAATGAAGTTGAAGGCTGGGGTTAAGTTTAAGATTGGTGCTGTGTTGGGACTGGGTTCTAGAATCCTACAGTAACGTTTATATTTAACAATTAGACAACGAGCCCGAGTTTTCTATGAGCAGATAGTCAACGAGGCGGAGCCGAGTTGACTATCGCTCATAGAAAATGAGGGCGAGTTGTCTAATTGTTTTAGTATAAATTTACAAGTTTCTAAGTCAAGAATTAATTTTTATTTCATATTCTTCAAAAGAAAATGTAAATATTCTTTCGTATACACGCGATTTCTATCCCAGAGGTTTATATCAGCAGATATAAACTCCTGCAACAGCCAATGAAAATTGAGGATTTGTGATATAAACTTGTAAATTTATACTAATGATATTTAGTATAAATTGACAAGTTTATATCACAAATCCTCAATTTTGATTGGCTATCGCAGGAGTTACTATCCGCTGATATAAACCTCTGGGGTAAAAGTCGCCTGATTTCGAAAGAATATTTACTTTTTTTCATGAAAAATGCGAAATAAAAGTTATTTCTTGGGTTAGAAAGTTGTAAATTTATACTAAAACAATTAGACAACTCGCCCTTGTTTTCTATGAGCGATAGTCAACTCGGCTCTTGTCTAATTGTTAATTATAATCTAAATGCATTTGACAATTACCAATTATATTTGGTAATCACAAAAGATAGGTTGAAATACCAGTTTACTTCCGAAGACCTACCAATGCTTTCCGAAGCATTTCTAACCCACTGTTCATCCACATCTGTCACCATAAACAACGTCTGTGGCGTGAGAAATTGAAAATATTCATCGTTATCAACCTCCGTCCCATCGCTGTCCAAAAACACACGGCAGCCATTATTCAACGAGAAATACGCGCAGGAAATACTCTTGAGGTCTTCGAAAGTCGAACAAGCAACACCTTTCTTCTCATTTCGCTCTGAATTACAGATTTTGAAAGGTCGTTTCGGAGCTGAGCCGTTCGCCATCTTGTTCCGTGAGTGACCGTGACGCATCAAGGAGGGGGCTTGGGGAGAGTAAATAAATTTAAAAGTACTGGTATTTTGTCGAAGGTCTTTTTCGTTTTCGGGTTTGCTTTTACTTTTCACGCAAAATAAAGACGTTTTCTTGTGGGTAAGTAAAGCAGATATCTTCTTACTTGTTTTCTGGGTGAGTCCAGTCCGTTCTGCGCATGTGTGATATTTCAAATCCCACATGTAAACAAACTTTAACGGAATAGATTTGCGACAGTTCGAAAGCGAGTATTCGTTAAAGGTGGCGAAGGCACGAGTGGTAGTTTGATATATTAACAACATTTAGGAACCAAACAGCTTCTTATAACACGCTTTTTAGGCGGAAAAGCTCAAGCGTGTGAAAAAAATCCGCAATACTTCATGTTCAATGTTTATATAATGCAATGTAAACAAACGATGTAAACAGAAACGTGGACATGCGCAATTAGTCTCATTATGCTCTTTACTACAACAATTACAATACATTCAGTTTATACTTAAACTAAGTACATTTCATTATAAAACTACTACATATATATAAGTAATAAAGCTATGATAACTACAAACTATTAGTCAGTTCTAATATGGTTCTTCTAATTTGCTCTGGTAATGAATTCCAGAATTTTGTAAAAGCAACCGAGAATGTTCTGTCTCCATGGGTAATGCACCTATCATTTGTTTCCACCACCCCTGGGAGGGCGGGGAACCGTGGTGGATTTGACAAAGATTTTTTTCCCGGGTGACAAGCATTTGACGAAGAACTGAATCCCGAGGGTCGGGAGATTGTCAGATTGATCAGTAGACTATAAACTCTTCCCAGGTTTATTTAAGAAAGACGCACCAGAAGTGAAACTTACTCACGTTGCTTCGACGTTGCTATAATGGCAAACCTGGAGAACCTTTCTGTCGAAGAAATTGCCAAGTCTTTGTTTGTCATACACTTGTGAGTGGGGAATTTGACCAGGAAAAAATTCAAAAGTTCAAATCCCTGTGGGTCTGCCCACCCTCCCAGGGTGAAAACAAATGATAGGTGCATAACGGTCTTAGCAGATTTTGGTTACATTAACAAATTTTCCTTATTGGTCTCCTAACATTCTTTATAGTACTAGTTGGGAGAAATTGTTTTTAAAAACATGTTTATAGTTTATCTTTGGTGATCATTTCCTATATTCTCATTACCTCTATGCTTTGGTTAACCATTGATATTATTAGGAGAAGTTAGATGCTGATCACTTATTTTATTTTATTAGCTTCACCATTGTGCAAAAAAAAACACCAAAAAAACCAAACCTAACATAGATTACATTATATAGTAATAAAACAATGGCAGGGACCGTGGGCTACGAGGTTGGGTGACCGCAACAGCATAGCCAATTACTGCGGACCCAGAATTTAAAAGTATATTTACAAATAATAATAATAAATAATTACTGTTAATTTAATAATAATACACAACAACTGTATAGCTCAGGAGGGCCGCAATACTCCATTTCTACACCATGCCAAGATTATTTATGATCAATATTTCATCATCAGATGGTAAGAATCGAGATAACCAAAGCCAAGTGCAGAAACACACCATTGCCGTCCCCGGATCCACAGCCGTTCTGTATTTGATTACCCTGGGTGCCAGAGGTTCTTCTACGATCGTTGGGGGATAACGGGGGCACGCGAGGATGCGAGGTGGTAAAAGTGAGCGAAGAAGAACCTCTGGCACCCAGGGTAGTATTTGATTAGTCTAATATTAAGAACAACAAGTGATGGTACGGGTAATGCTACGAGACGAATTACACTTCAAGCAGATAGTTTTAAAGGATCTAGGATTATCACAGTTATAGGTGTTTGCCAGGGATTTAAAGTAGTATCTGAGCATGGTTGATCTGAATAAATTAAGGGTTTGCATACATAGATTTAGTTCGTCGGCTAAAGTGTTCCATATTCTGGTTGCTCTTATCAAGTATGGGTCTTATCAAGTTCTTAGGTTTACAGCGTTAACTTTGCTATTGGTTTAGTGAGCATTTGACTTTTGGCACATTGTAAGAATCTAACTTCATCTTAAGTTTTAGACCCATGATCAACGAAAACGTTACATCACGGGCAGAGGGAGGGTGAGCACGCCATTTATCCTGGTCAGTGGCAAGCAGTCGTCTTCTGGATGATCCTTTTATTAGTATTAAGGTTAGTTATAGGATTTTTATTTAGCTTTCCTGTATCACGGGGTTTAGGGTTAGAAAACCCATTGGGCGGGGGGTTAGGGTTAGGATCTAAGTTGTTTTGGGACTGTTTATGGCTCCTTGTTTCAATTGTTAGTCTGTTTGACACGCGAATGCGGGAATCTTGAAAGCTAATCCAGTGAGTTGTGTTATGATTCAACGTTCAAGTCCAACTAAAAGTTAGCGTATCACTAGGATGGCGGGCGCAGGCCCCTATGTTTTACCTTGTCTTGTCTATTAATTACTCTGTCCAGAAAGCTGACAGCAGCACAGGGATGTGCTCAGAATATTTTGAGTGCCGGGTAAACATTTCGAGAAGCAAGAAGGCTCTAGGGGGTCAGGGGGCATGCCCCCCGGAAACTTTTGAAATCTAGAGGCTCTGAAATTCCATTTCCTGCATTTTGCGGAAAGATTTTACAGAATTTTGGAAGTCAGAAATTGTAACATATTAAGTAGTTGAGAAAGTAGTTCAGTAACGACATTATGTAAACTAAACTAAATATAGAATGCTTCGTCAATATATTTAAGTCTGTTCACACGAGACTGTTGACTGACATGCTCCCGCGATAAGCACTGTACGGCACGGCACCAGCACTAAAAAACCTTCCGGGCGGGATTTTGAAAATTTTACTTAATGCCAGGCGGCAGTGTGTACTACTGGGCACGCCCGCCCAGCGCCGTTATGTTTTGGGTGTAGAAATGAAATAGCTACAAAATATTTCCGTTGGCGTAAATTTTATGCCCCGTAACTCTGTTAGTTTTGACAAAATACTATATTATTATTACGAATACTAAGCCTTAGCCAGGGCCAAGGTATATTGCTGGGCCCCAATGGTAAGTTTTTGTTAATAATATATATCTTCATGGACCGAATTTTTTGCCGGCCCCTTCTGGGCCCGGGCCCCCCGGGTAATTAGTCCGCCACGATGTTCCCTACCACGCGGAGACAACAAACTTGTTCACAATATTTAATATTTAACAAGAGTAGTACGATACATAAAAATCGTTCACCTATAAAATATACATCGCCGTGTCTTTAATTAAGAATCTAAAAGTTAGAAGCACTACAATGAAACCGGAACTGACACTGTCATTCTAGCAGAGAGTTGTTTGAGCGGCCACATACACAGTCAAACACAACGTATAAATATATATTATTTAGCTCGTTTACGCCTAAATTTTCCGACCAGAATGTCTTGTAAATGCCGCAGGTAACGTTCACTTATCGACCGATGATAATGTCTGCTTCTTTGCGATCTTCATATCTCCCTGTCTTGGTATTATATTTAGCATTGCAAGAAATGCTTCCATATTGACATTTCAAAAAAGACTCCACATTGTCTGGTGCTTGAAAGGATTCGCCTTCTAAGCCTATGCGTCCTATTGGGAATACGTCTTGCTCGAATACCGTCAATCCTTGTGGATTAACATTATAAAGCGCTTTGTAGACATCACCGTGGCGTAGATAGCACTGTAAATCGACAGTAACATGGTGGAACGATGCACCCTTGTGTGCTGGATTAGGAAGGATATAGTTGCCATAGTATGGGTCAAATACTTCAATTTTATCCGCATAACTTGACACCAGCCTTGCGTCAAATCGAGATGGCACTAAAAGTTGCTTGATTTTCTTCAATATACCAGGCAGCAATGGGACGGGATCGGTCTCGAAGTACAGGGCAATATCAAAGTCGTCATCGTGAAGTATGAATTCTCCATTTCGCCAGGCACCCAGTAATGTTCCAGATTCGATTGTCCATGGAATACTCAGCTGTTTAAGTACCGTATCACGAAGTAACATCGCCACCTCTAGCCTCGGTGTGCCATACTTGTCCATTCCCGAGAATGGACTCTTGAAGTTGTTCGATACCTTTGCTTTTGTCGAATAATCGCTCATGATGGCTGTATTAAAGCTCTTCCTCTGAACTGTACTATTGTAGGGCAGCTATCTGATCAACAGGAGACCGTCACGGATCACTGACAGTCTGACAGCATTGTGCAATATATATTTTTAGACAAAAACAACGAGTTTCGTAATTGAATTCTCACGCTATCGATACTCGTTCTATCGACAACATTACAAGAAGAAAAAAACAATTTACAATTGAAACGTCGATGTTATGAAATTTCGTCGAAATGCGAAGACCTCTCGCAAATATTAGGGAGTAGGAGTGGAGATAGGCCACGTGGAGGCGTGTTTGAGTTTGACGGTATTGTCCCGGGAAAATCCCGTTTACCACTTCCGTCATAGCCTGCGTACAGACGCTCGCGGGCGCAAATAGGCGGCGCTAAGTCGCCTCGCGTGTCCCAAGGGGGGGCGGGGGGGGGGGGGGGGGGGCGAGCGCCAAATTGTGTGTTCTGTAATTTAGGGCGATTATTCGCAATGCTTATAGATTGTGTTATGCCTTATAGACTAGTAGACTTGCTCCAAGTCTGCCTCTTGATTGTTTCGGGTTTATTTAAAGACGGGTTTGTTTCGAGAAAACGGGTTTAATTTGAGAGTGGTTTGGTTTCAAAGGCGGGTTGGTTTCAAGGTTTATATGAAAAGAACCTGTCTCGAAACAAACCGTATTCTCGAAACAAACACGTCTTTAAACAAACCCGTCTTTAAACAAACCCGAAACAATCAAGAGGCAGACTTGGAAGCAAGTCTATGCTTATAGCAACCAACTAACGAGTATTCACTAAAAGTTTAAGAAATCATATGAAGAGCAAACTTAGTTCTAATAGACAAATAGGACAAGCTGAAAAGCTAAAACGAAACAGCATAACGAGAATCGGCACTCGACGGCTACCTGGAAATATCGTATGATTAACAATTCGATTCCCGCATCTCTTCGACTGTTTGATCACCTCGAACCAAAATTATGCCGACTATAAACAGTCATCCTTTGAAAGTATTAGCAAACTCTTTAATAGTCTCGTTTACAAGGAATACGTTGAGACGGCTGAGAAACTCATGTCTTCTGGTAAACAACAAACGTTGAAAACGGAAGTAGTTCTTAACCAATTTTGTATTAACTAAATTTTCTAAACGACCAATCATGGTCTACTATATAAATTCCTTATAGTAGGCTACTTCCGTCATAGACAGGTTCTCGTGGTTTCGCGTAACTAACAGCGTAACTAACTTCGATGTTTTTGCTACGATGTTTTTGACAACGGTGACATCCTGAGTGATTTCCGTACGTTATTTTAATATTTTAATATTAGGAAGGTATATCACAGGTGGCCCAAGCTCATGCGCCAATTTGTGTTTATATTGGAATTTATTCGATTTGTCAAAATTAGAGGATATTTTCATATAATGATATATTATTTGCAGTTTATTGTTACAATATATAAATGAAATAATGTGTATTTATATCTACCATAAGCCATGCCATAAGGTGTATGTGTCTTTCATTGTAAGTTTGGTGAGCGATTTAGGACAGTAGCAGTGTAGCCTGCGTGGCAGGCGTTACGTTTGGGGGGGCGGGCGGAATTGGGGGCGCGGCGAGTTGCAGTGCGACATGGCGACATTAATCCGCATTATACTTCGAACCCGTTTGCGGTATACTAATAATAGACGAAGGTAGGAAACCTTCGAGTAGTATAGTAAGTAGGGCTGCGAGCTCAATCGACCTCAACTGTGAATATAAACACCAAAACGTCACCAAATTTGGCCAAGTCACGACTCGACAAATTTGGCGATGTTTTGGTGTTTATATTCACGATTGACGTCGAATAAGCTCGCAGCCCTACTTACTATACTACTACAGCGATCGTTAGTCAATCTAGACATCCCTCCCACGTTTTCTACTAAATTGGTGTCAAACACACGCGAGACAACACCAAATCGCTATTTTAACGAAATACGACACATTTCGTCAAATTTAGAGAAAGTTTTGTGTCGTCATTTTCACATTTGTGTTTGACAAACTATGACTGACGCGCTCTACCATTGTTTCAATTCATGCGCGAAAAAAAAGCCACTAGATTTTGATTCTAGTGACGATGTTTAATAAATTTCAACGAGAAAGCTAGTCTAGTGGTAGTGTTAAATAGATTTCATATGCGAGTGCTGTACCTGCTATACGAATCGAGGTCACCTGTCGATGTTGCTAACAACAACATTCCATTACGAATAGCAACTACAACTTTTTGAAAAAAATATTTTAAAACGAAAATATTTTTTCAAAGTGAAAATATTTTTTAAAAGTGAAAACATTTTTTTGAAAAGTTGTGGTTGCTATTCGCAATGGAATGTTGTTGTTAGCAACACACCACATGCAACCACCTGCTGTCGTGCTGACTATAAGAGAAGAATCACAGTGTTTGAAGAAGGAGTGAGGACCACCATGCTAAGACTGTCTAACTTTGAGCGTACTCGTTAAATCGTACACTATAAATATCGTGAATAAAAAACTGTTGTGTGAATGGACTCGCGCGGTTGTTATGAGACCACCTGCTAACATGCAAATTAGTCCGCTCGCTCGCTATTTTCAGTGTTTGTCGTCGCACTTCTGAAATGGTGGTCGTACACATATTTTGACGTTGTGATTCCTCCCGACAACAAGCCCAAGAAAGGCACGTACGGTGTCACAATCGCGACAATGCTTTCGACGTCTTTTTTTAACAACGGGTCTTTTTGCAACTCATCATTTAGTTCCTCAGGGTTCTCAATAGCGTTCAACCCATCTAGTAAGCTAGCGAATTTGCTGATTAACAAGTCGGTGAGAAAAGCGTTTGCAATCTCGCACGCGTGGGGAGAGCGACCTTATGGGAATCACGTCGCAGTGTTTAAGGTATGTCTCTCACTACAATGTTTTTGTGACCATACGCGTAGGAGTCAATACCATTTTCTAAAAGGTATCGTTTATCATCAAAACAGGATAGCGACACCTTATTAATTTCATAACTACCGAGCTGATGCTTGACACTTCTAATGGTCTTCATTGTGTGTCGCAATTGTTTCTGCTCAAGTAACACACTTTTATAATCTTCGTGCTTGATCACTTTTTTAATTATATTCTTTCTAATGCCTTTAGCGGTTTTTCCCACCACCCCCATCCTCTTTCAAATAGCTATACATTTTACTGCGCAACCCAACGAACTCAATAATTGGTGTTCCAGCGCACTCGTCTTTCATCTTGCCAATAACTTTCTTATTCTCTTTGAAAGCGAACGGGTTGTCTGCAGGGTAATCGCTATTGTCAAACTTTTCGCGCTCCTCCATGAAGTCGGAATAAACGTCGCCAGTTTTGATTGAGTACAACAGACTGTCAGTGTCAGTGAAGTGCAATCTACAGGTGTCGCTAGAGTACTTTTTCATAATATAATTATAGTGAAAATTGTACATCAGCGTTTTGCTCAAGTCTAGTATGCACATACCCACGTATGCGGGTCTATTTAATGTCAGCGTTTCTTTGACTTTGTGGACAGCGACTAAGTTCTCGCTAAATATTTTGCAAGACACAAACGTTGGCTTCGAGACAAGCTTTTTAAATTTCTTCGCAGTGGTCACTAATCTTACGTCCACACGCTTCCTCAAATTCTCCATTGTTTTTCCAAACACACTGTTGTTCATCAACTTGAAGAAATCCTTCTCGAAAGCGTTCTTAGCCGCAGTTCTCTTGACTGTGTTAAAGTCGATGTACTTGCCCAACCACTTGGACTGGTCGAACTGTAGGACCCTATGCACCTTTTTGATTTTTAGTCCAAGACTCGTGTACAACTGCAGATTTCTATAGTGACACACGTACTTTTTTTTGTCCATCAAATTAGTCACCAACTTCTTCACACCACCAACACTCACGTTAAACTTATTTTTGATTTTTGTGCAGTACTCCGACAACATGTCAACAGTTATCTCCATCTTCTCAGGAGCCAGCGGGTAGTCGTTATGTAGG
Source organism: Chrysogorgia sp. JL179-B06 (assembly GCA_035772405.1). Lineage (NCBI taxonomy): Eukaryota > Metazoa > Cnidaria > Anthozoa > Scleralcyonacea > Chrysogorgiidae > Chrysogorgia > Chrysogorgia sp. JL179-B06. The sequence goes on from JAYKKM010000427.1 coordinate 953,747, forward strand.
TCATGCAAATGGGCTGGATACTCCAAGTCGACTTCAAGCAGCAGGCCCTTTTCACTATTGTTGTGATAGTCGTGTAGATTAACCTTTTTTATTTCTTTCTTAGTCAACCACTTGAAGCCACCTGTAGGTAGACTTCGACTCATTGCCCACCCATATAAATTGTTGGCGTCAAGGTACATCAAATACTTCGACTCTTGCGCTTTATCGTACCCCTTCATATATTTATTGTTCGCCACGCCATGTCTGTTGCATATGTAGCTCACACCACCACGCATACCTAATTCTACGAACTGGAACATATGTCGATGTCGGACAATAACTCGAGTTCTACTCCAGTCATCTTTAACATGGCATCCCAAGCCAATCCAGGCGACGTGAAATAATGGCAAGGGTCTAATTTATACTCGCGATGGCATGTCTTTCTAAAGTTCTCAAAAACGTCGGCGAGCAAGAGCACATCGCTTTTCAAATACAGGTCGTGATACTCACCCATACTTTCAACGTCGAAGTAGTCCCACACGTCGATGGCGCGCTCGTGCATTTCTTCCGTGATGTGCTCATCGTTCAGAACGCTGTAGAAATCTTTTTTGGAGGGTAGCTCGCGCTCGTCGAATTTTTCAAAGGAGTCCATATAATCGTAGGGATAGACCCCCTTTCTTGTCATAAGTGCCAACCCCTCGTCGCGAAACACTTCTGACGTGTACTTGAAAGCGTCCCTTGGTAGGTTCTTCACCAAGTTGTCTAGACCGCTACTCATGAACTGAAAGCTGTCCAAGAATACCAAGTTTTTTCCAAGCATGAACGCCATGTACTTCTCCATGTTGTTCGGTATCACATTTATGTCTTGACCAAACTTGCCAATCTCCTGCATAATGAAATGGCTATCGTAGCCGCGCAAGTTATGAAAGATCACAGGGATTTTGTCAGTCAACTTAAAGTTCACATTACAATCGCGATGTGCGGACCCTCTATACCTACCTGAGACATGACAGTGGTCTCTCACTCTAACGTCAGCACCAGTGTACTCAACACTGCAAATATGACAACTTTTAGCCTCGTCAAAGTTCTTCTTATCGGCATCAGTTAGTATCATCTCTTTGTTAAAGTGACTCTCAGATGTCTCTTTACAATATTCAACAATTTCTAACATCTCCCCAATGAACTTGTTGACTGCGCTTTCACCGCGATACACTTTTACTGGCTTACTGTACTCGTTGTCGTAGCAACAAACTAATTTGTACCCATAACCGCAGTCAACGTGCCTCTGGTAAGCATTTGTGTAGCTACACTCGCTTGATGGTGTTGCTGTGTGCACCTTCTGTGTGATAGCCTCAAAGTCTGCGTACACCACAAATGGTACATTTAATTGTCTACTAAAATTCTCGTATTTCACTTTCGCACCTTTTTGCGGCATTTTAATAGCTTGCTTCCCATTAATGACCAAACACACTTCAATATGACTTTCAAGCACGTCCGCACGGGTGAAACACTGCAAACAATACCTGCAAAAGTGCTTTCTCGCCTTATACTTTGTCTGACGGTACATGAATTTGTTAAAATCGCGAATGTACACATAATGCTTGTTGCCCACGTCATTAGTTATCAACAATAGGTCCATATGGTCAGGATACGCCTCCTTAGAAACGTACACAGGGAATGGCTGCTTATTTTCGTACCCAAAAACATTGATGCTAATATCGTTTGCCTTTTCGATTTTGTTGTAGTCTTTGAGTGTGACTGGGAAGTCAATTCCGTCATAGTTCAGCTCACCGACATGCCTAGCGTACTTTGACGTTCTGTCAGAGTTTTTTCCAACAGGAAATTTGTGTGCAAGGTGGCACCATCTAAAGCACTCGTTGTCATCATCGTTATTTACGTTTATCAGACCCTTCATACTGTTGCGCAGCTCCTTTGGCAACACAATGTAGCTACTCCCATGCAAAGGTCTGTAAATAGCGACATTAACGTAGTGCGCATCTATTTTGTCGATAGTCCATCCAGACCCCTCAGATAGCCACCCAGCTATCCGCGTCAAAATCTGCTCCGACCCACGATTGGCGACACCCTCGATGTCATGCTCGTTAATGACGACGAACGTTTCGCTGTTAAAGTAGGCAGTTTTGTATGTGGTCTTATTGAGTTCTAAAACTTTTTCAAAAGTGACCTTGACTGTCTCCACCACTTTCATTCCGTTGGTCTCACCTAGTTCACGTCTCAAAAGGTTAGTGACAGCACTTCTACTACCATTTACCTGATTGATGTCTCTGTCGTCAATTACCTCGACTCCATAAGACCTTGTGAACCCTCTCAGTGCTCGATCCAACAGATGCGTTGACGGTGCGAGGTCTTCGACTGCAGGTTGTGTTTCTTGGTCTCTAAAGAAGCCGTGAACGTTGGTCGCTTCATCTGTTAGTGAATTGACAACGGCTGCACTCGTCTTATGCGCCCGTCTTTTTTTCAGCAGGTTTTTCACAGTCCGACTCATTGGCTTATACTTACACTACACTTTTTTTCTTAGCCCACTCATTGTAATAATGATCACCACTTTCACACCATCCTAGCTTTGGGTACACCACCCCAAACAAATTGTCGTCGAACAAGTCTTTCACCTTCCCGTCTTTGAGGTCTAGCACCTTCTTGAGTGTCTCGAGTTGTCTTCTATGACACAACCTAATAATGTAGTATCCATATCTGCTGACATTTCTACCCTTTATCAAATTGCATGAGTGCAGCACATTGACAACTTTCAGGAAGTCCTCTTTTATCAACTCAAGGTGCTCACCCTTCACAACATTCCGTAGTCTCCTCCCCATCCACCAAGACCGTTTGTGAACGCTTTTTAGTCGCGTGAGTCTCATGTCGCTGTAACTCTGAGTGTAGCCCCATTCGGTGTCACCACACTTTGGACACGCGTACCCACCGCAGTCAGTCATGTTTTTCACAACGTCACAATCCGAGCAGTAGTAAATTCTGAAGGTGTCTCCACACTCAGTTTGCGTCTCGCTCGCGATCTCGTCAATTGTCAAGCCATAACTCATCTGCCTCATAAGTTTGTCCATCGCTTATACTACTCCAACATATTTTTTTCACCGAACTAGTACCCGTAGCGCTATTCCACTACCCAAGCCTAGCGCACCAACAAACAATAATTGGTATTCCTTCATTTCCGCACTTGGTTGGTAGTAATCCGCAATCTTCGGGAGGTCAGTGAACACTCGTCCGCTGTACTGAATGGTCATTACGCTTCTAAGTTCTTCCAACGCGTGGTTTGTGTCGTTGATGTCAGCATTAGCATCAGAGAGCCGTTGTCGCAAACGCTGGATCTTATCTTTCTTAGCGACTTCATTCTCATACCACACTTCTTTCGCACTGGCTAGCTGTTCCAACGCATGGTTATGTCTTTTCATCTCAGCTTCATAACCTGAATGATTGAACTTTGAAAACATAAAGCCAGCGCCTGCAAAAGCCACTGCATTAAATATCCCTCCAGCCACAACACTCGCCATTAACTTACGTTGATTTGAATGGATCTGTCGGTATCCACTTTTTCGATTGCATCCATTTTACTAACAGCGTTCCTGCACCAACAGCTGCAGCAAGTTTCACTGTGCCTTTCACTGTCTCTGGTGTTCCCAATGGTTCTCCCAAAGCCTTTTTAGAAATCATACTCACTGCCACAGCACCAGTCGTAACAAGTAGTGCGTCGTACAGTTCGTTCATAAGTTCTTTTCGATCGATCGCAGACATATATACATTGTCGTGTGTTTTGTTCAAGAATCAAATGTGTCTAACGCTGGACGACAAGTTCTACGATTTTCTGACGCGCTAACCACAGTGCTCACAGGTTCCAGTTGTGTCTCTTTTTCATTGCTAATTGTGTACCACAATGAAGCAGCAGCAATGATAACACCAAGTGTTCCGACAATGTAACCATAGCTCCACTCACCACCCTGCTCTTCGTTAACTATCATTTCACGCATTTTCTTTTCTTTCGCAGCTTTCGATATCTCAGCCAACTTTTTACCAGCAGCGACGCGCTTTGGGTCCTTCACCTTAACACTTTTCACATCAGCCGTGATCTTCGCTTCAACAGCCGTCTGTGGGTCTTCAACCATCTAATACACTATCACGTGTTATCTTACTCACAGTTGACCTCACAGGTATCTCACAGATGACCTCACAGGTATCTCACAGTTCCAGACCAAACGCATTAAAACTTAGAGCTCCAGCGGATATTCAACATGGAACGACGGTTTCCACCACCACAATAAAAAATATTTCTCTGAGGGTATAGTAACCATGACAGAGAAAGTTGGTAAACTAGAAATCGTGATTGGTCCCATGTTTGCAGGAAAAACAACGGAGACTCTCCGCAGGTTAATCGCGTTAAGTAAATCAGGGCTCAAAGTCCTTTACATGAACAACACAGGTGACACCAGACGAACTGACCACGCGTTCTCCACACATCGTCAGGCCATTGTTGTCGGATCAGACAGTTTACCTGCGAAGTTAATCACCAACCTTCCAAGTTCTTCCGAGATAGCTGATTATGACGTCATCGGCATTGATGAAGGCCATTGGTACTCTGGGTTACTCCCAATTACCCGTGAATACATTAAAGCTGGCGTTCACGTCATTATTTGTGGTCTCATATCAACAGAGCACTTAAAAAGACTTGGTGAGCTCGACACACTGTTCCCAGTAGCAGACGACATCACATTTCTAAAAGCGTATTGCGCCGTTTGTCGCGACACTTACGGAACAACTGTTGATGCGCCATTCAATTGGAGATACAACCCAGGACCATCATTCGTTGGTGGTGCTGAGCAATATCGAGCAGTGTGCAGACGTCATCATCCTTCCACACAAAATTAGGGGTGTTCTCGGATACCCCACTTTTTTAAATTTAGACATTGGTCACATGAAGCGTCCAATGTACCGTAGAAACATTTTTTCACACAGTGGTCAGAAGGTTTGTGAAATAAAGAGAGAAAGTTTCGCAGACACCTTTATCGAGTTAAAAAAACGTCTTTAAAAATGCTAGAGCAGTTGTCGCTTCAAACGTCGTCTCAACAACGAGAACGAGTGCTAATTCGACTTATTACTCGCTGTCTAAAAAGCCTCTTTACAATAACGTCTCTCGTGGTTACTTAACGCCGACTTATTTTTAAATTTACGAAAACACTGAGAGCACTGAAACCCAACGTCAAAGAAATATTTTATTACCGCGGTAATAGCGTCGTCGTACGAGTCGCACAAGAGTGTTAGATAACCAGCGGATTTGTATCTGAGTAGCAGAGAGTCTTGCTCTTTGGACGTCTTGCCTGTGCCACCTGGATTCTTGAACTCGATCACAAGCCCGCTGTGCTGTCGGTTTGCATTGGCAATAATTAAGTCAGGTGTTCCACGTTGGTAACCTTTTTTCCACGAATTTATTCTTTTACTCGAAGTGTCTTGATTCTCACCACAAGCGGCTATCAAAATAGCCTCTGGATAATATTTCCTAAGAAAACCAACAACTTTCGTATGAAGGTCGAACTCAGTGATCATTTTAAACTGGTTGTGTTTGAGACCGACGTCAGCTAAACTTTTTTTAACGCTTGGTAAGACTTCTGAGTGCACCCACCTTCTAAAGTGTTTCGCACGCTCCATTTTACTCGAGAACGCTAACGAGTAGACCCCAAGTTCGTTGATAAATGAGGCTTGTTCCATCTTCATTTTACAATCAGGTTCGACGTGGTCGTGAACTGCATCTTTTGGTCGAGCATAACCTAGAGCGCTTGCGACTTCTCTTGCTTTGAACCATATGTCACCGTTGTGATTAACCGTCGTGATTTGGTGACCGTCGAAATCAAATAGTTGGAGTATCGCGGAAGTCATCACTATATAGTCCTCCGCGAAAAAACTACTCGATGTGGGCGTTAGGTTTTTTATAGATCTGGTTTGTTGTGTACCAATGCATCAGGTGTGTTTTATTAGTCCCCAGTTTTCTACGTCGTCTGAAAAAGTTTCTAACGTTACGAACCAGCTTTCTAAATCTTCGAAGCTGAGATCCTCGAAGCTGAGACCAACCCATTTTAACTTAGGTCACGTCTCCCACCACTCCCACAGTGTCTGACTCTGGTAACATAATAGGTTTGCCGTAAATCTTTTTAGACCTCATGCCAATCTCAGCGTGGAGCTCGAGAGTAACGTCACCGCGACCAAATGATCCACCAGCTTTGAACATGTGGTCAGTCGTCTTATTTATCTTATATATTTCATGGGGTCTCGAAAAACATGCTCCCATTTACTTTATACCATATTCCTTCATCATTTCTCCACCCATGATTATGATGTCTCGGTTCGTCATGTAACCACTCACAATTTTCACACCGTAGAATTCTATCAGTGATGGGTACGCGTAAGGTGCGAGTGGTATTCTTGGTCGGTGTATTCCAAAAATTGTTCCGTAGGGTGTGCCTATTTTTTTCATGTTCGCTACGAAGTCTGAGTCGGCTGACTTGACGTTGTTGACCCTGACGTGTGAATTGTCCATTTGCCAATGTATTGATATCATATGCATTTTGGTGAGGTCAACACCACTCGGAATAGTGCATATGCTCTCCATTGCTGGGATGCTGCCACCATACGCGAGTCCGTTGGTCATACCAGTCTTGTACCCTATGAACTTATCCCACTGACCGTCGTCGTTTGATATAATTGTCTCCCAATTTGATCCAGCGGTGCGAGTAGGTAACCTCACTACAACAAAAATGGAAAGATCACACCATTGCATACTGGGGCAGTTAAAATGAAGACCTGACTCAAGTGGGATTGGTGTTAACACAGGGGACAGAAAATTTTGACTCACACCGCTGATGCCAACAATAGGACCATAGGTTGGGTTGTTTTGCACTAATTTACTTGTTTCACCAATAGCTTTCACATTGTTTGAACCATTGGTGTGAAATTCCACGTTTTTCAAGGCGTGTGTGCTAACGTTGAAGTCAAGCACAACATTGTAGGACTGACTCTTGAGGTAGCCTGACAGCAATTGCTCTAGAGCTCTCTTGTTGATGGCGTCTGAGTCATCGACTGGGTCTGCTACGTTTTTTATCGCTGAGCCTTGCATGTCTATTAGTCCAGACATCCTTCCACCGGTCGCGCTTAATTTAGGATCTTCGTCCAGATGTCTTTTCGTTCTCTTTAGTATTTTATCGTGAGGGTCGTCAGACTCATACCCATAGTTTAGGCTCATTACTACTTCAAGGTGTATTTGGTTAGTAGATAGCCAGATACCGCTGAGAACCCTAACACTATCGCCAGCGTTGTCGTGTCTGACTCGCTTGTGGTGGTGGCCACTGTTTTTCTCACAGGAAGTGGTGCCACGTTTTCTTGGTAAACTTTTTTAGCCACAGTCGTTGGTACCACCACCACACTTTCTTGGTGGGCTTTTCTCTTCACAGTCGTTGGCGCTACTAAGTTAGTCACCACATTTTCTTGGTGGACTTTTTTAGCCGTAATTGTTGGTATTGTTGCATTCAAGCGAGTGTTCACTCCAAATCTCATGGACTCTGTAGCAATCTTTAATAAGTTGTTGTACCCAGCGATTTTATTCTTAAGAATCACCACGTTACTCGGCATCAACCATGTACTTGGCGACACTGCAAGATTTTGGACAACGTTGGTGTCTCTAATCGATTTATTCATGTTGAGAATCCATGTCGATACGTCGTACTGTATAACACTGTCAGAAAACAACTTGCGGAATTCTTGTTGGGTCTCTAGACTTCCCGCAGAACCACCAACGACTGATACACGTGTTCTCGCTTGCGCACCAAGTGTGGAGTACACAAAGGACTCTATGCTTTGGTTTAGATATTGCAGTCCAATGTTGGTAAAGCCGTCTGAGAGTCGCGCGACGTATCGTTTGTAATCGTTCTGAACGTCGTTGAGTGTGAAGACTCTGGATTCGCCTAAAGTGCCATCGCTCAGGACTTTATTCTGGTAGTAGTGCCTTCTGGGAATCTTGGAAATCTTACCATACAATTCGTAAGCGTTGAATTCTCTACTTATTGATTTCATGGTCTCACCACCTTCCATTCTTCTGAGAAGTCTTCTAATGGTGAAGTACAAATGAAATCTCATCACACTTGTGACCACGGGGTGGACCTCTTGTGACACTGATAAATGTTGCAACGACACTCCACAACAGAAACTCGCACAATACGTCGCAAACACAACACGGTAGTAAGATTCGTTGTCGTCCCACTCTGATTTTGTCTTTGACGTGGTAATTCGTAAGACTGGTAGCTTTGACATGAAGTAGCTATTTTGGTTAACAAAAACTTTGAAGTTGTTCACTGGATAATTTAACACATTTTCTGTTGGGTAGCCATCCCAAAGCCCCCAGTGGTTTTTATGACCTTTTGGTAGTGGTTGGATAGCTCCACCACCTTGCCATATTATTGGGAACTTACTATTGTGTAGCCACTTCCACATGCTTTTATCATTTTTGAAGGTTGCGCTGGTTATGTCTGTGCTGAGGGTGTCATTGTTTCTGAAATATACGTCGACACTCGTGATTTTACCATCTTGCGAAATATTTGGATCGAACTCGAATTTGCTTAAAGTAGCGTGGGGGTACTTTTTGATGAGGTCTGCCTTTGCGTCGTGTGTGGCCTTCGATATGTTAGCCATCGCACGTTCGTAGTGCTTTCCATAGTAGTTATGAAGGGCTTTCTGCATATAATATACTGTATGTTATACATGACGCGAAAGTTGACAGTACTCATTGAAGGTGCGGAAAAAGTTGTGTCCTTTGACAACGCGATGATGGTCATACATGATAACCCATACATTGTGGTCAAGACAGCCACTGTGTTTTGGGACTACCATAACACAACAAACGACGACAGCATTCAGGTCTTCACGCTGGATAGCTCTAGGGTTGGCTCTTTTAAAAAGATTAAAGTGGGCGAAGGGTACTTTAGCTTCGACGCATTGGTCAAAGTCTTGAAACATGAGTCTAGCGAGCTTAAGGTGGATCTTGAGATAGAGAAACTAGTGCCCACAGGCAAGTGTAGGGTTAAGGTTAGTAGCTCAGCTGTGTTAGACACCATTGGGCCTCTACTTGGTTTCGCGAAGGGTAAGGTGATTCAGAATGACTTACAGTGGCACACTAGCCCAAACGAGGTCGACATGTATAGAGGCCTGAAGTACATAGAAGTTTCGTGTGACGTTGTTGAAACGGAGAGCAATGTGGGTATTGATGGGAAGCGTAGCGATGTGATCACAACGTTGCCAATACCCACCGAACAGTCATTGAAAGGGTCAGTGCAGCGCCATGTAGACATTGAGTCAAAGGTGAGCATTAAAAAAGGTGTTTACTCAAGTATGACATTTCGCGTCAAACCAAATAACGACAATCTTAAAATTGGCGCGGTGTTATTGGAACTGTATATTGTGTGAATTATATGGAGCTTGGTGTGGAAACAGAGCAAGGGTTGAGAGACATTTACTATAGTCCCAAGACGGGGTTCAGTGGCGCAGAGAGGTTGTATCAAAGTGCGTTGGGAGACGGATTGAAAGTGACTAGAAAAACAGTGAAAGAATGGTTGACAGCGCAGGACACCTACACTAGGTACAAACCTATTGTGAGAAGACATAAGTTCCGTGCGACTTTTGTTGGATTTCTTGGTGAAGAGCTCCAAATGGACTTAGTGGACATGAGTAAGTATTCAAAACAGAATGGTGGTTATTATTGGATATTGACAGGTATTGAAATATTGAGTAGATACGCTTTTGGCATTGCAGTTTATAGAAAAGACGCTAAGAACATGACTAAGGCTGTTGGAAAATTGTTGGTTGACTTTAAAGATCGGTTTGGAGCCATGCCTAAGTTAGCGCAATTTGACGATGGACTTGAATTCTACAACGTTGGTGTGAAAAGTTTGCTGAGAAAACATGGTGTTGAATATTTCAGCACTAAGAGTGATAAAAAGGCCGCTGTTGTTGAGCGTTTTAATAGAAGTCTCAAGAGCATTATGTGGAAGTACTTTTACGCTCGTGGGACATACAAGTGGATTGACGCTTTGGATAAATTTGTGGACAATTACAATAGCAACGTGAATCGAAGCATTATGATGAAGCCGAAGGATGTCGATAAGTCAAACGAAGGCGAAGTGTGGACCACTTTGTTTGGTCACCAATTTGCAGACAACCCATTGCCAAAGTTTAGAGTTGGTGAGTCAGTGAGAATTAGTAAATACAAGAGCGTGTTCACAAAGGGCTATGAAGCCAACTTCACTGAAGAGCTGTTTAAAGTGGTAAAGGTTATTCGTGGTGATCCGAATGTGTATGAAATTGAGGACATAAGCGGTGAACAGATTATTGGGAAATTTTACGAACAGGAATTATCGCTGGTTAATAAGAAACCTGGTGATGATGTGTACAGAGTTGAAAAGGTGTTGAAAAGAAAGAAAGTCAGAGGGGAGAAGATGGCGCTGGTTAAATGGTTGGGTTATGAGAGCAAACATAATTCGTGGATACCAGAAAGCGATATTCAAAATGTGAGCTAGTGTAATATGGCTGAAGGTGGCTTCGACGACTTTGAGATGGAGAGATCTGACGAATACAAAGATGTCACTGACGACGAACTAAAGTATAGTCTCGAAAAAGCCACTCAAGATCGCAAACTATCTCGGAACGATCCGAACGTCACAGTCGATGAGAAAATTAGACTAATTAGAGTGGAGAGTGGACTGAGGCGTGAACGTGATGTAAGATTTCGTCAACACATGAGGGAGGATTTTAACGATATTACAACGCGGGTTAATGACATCGTAAGAGATCGTGAAGACGTTGCGGGGAGTGCGCCATTGTTAGACACCACACACGCAGAGTATGTCGACATACCTGGACTAACACCAATCGAGAACCGCGAGCTGAATAGCACGCTCAATCCGGGTGAGAATGTGATGTCTGAGTCGAGAGTGGGCGACACTGGCACATTGCAAATACGAGCAGACCATTTTCAAGACTCGATAAACGAAGCGAGCAAAAGAATAGCGGAGCTTGACAGAGAGGACCTCACGACTGCGGAGAATGAAGAGTTCATCGATCTAGCTGAGAGAATGGTTGGACTTAAAAAGGCTAGAGACATGGTTATTGAACAGCGAGAGATGGAGGAAGTTAGAGAGCAGCAGGAAGTCGACATTGACAGGTTGCAGAAGTTCAAGAAATGGGTTAGAGAAAATATGGTTGGGTTGAGTGCTTTAGCGATTGCAATAGCTGCGATTATAACAACCATTATTATCGCTGGGAGGTCTAATGTTATGAGAGGCGCTATGGTCACGAGGTCGTTTGCACAGGCTGTTAAAAATGCGATAACGAAGATGGGTCCATGGGCTGTTGGGTTGGCTAACTTAGTTTACGACGCGCTGGTGACAGGTGCAAAGGGTCTTGCTTGGTTAGCTCAAAATCTGTGGGTGTTTGCGGTGACATTCGCGTGGCTTGCGTACAATTATTTAAACTAGAGAGAAAATGTGATTCGTGGGAGTCAGAGAGCGATATTCAAAATGTGAGCTAATGTAATATGGCTGAAGGTGGGGAAGTTTTTGACGAGATTGAGATGGAGAACCTTGGTAGAGCTTACACTGATGATCAAATAAACGTCGAACTTGAAGAACTCGCTAAACGTATAAATTCAATCGATAAACTATACACCGACGACAATATACCACACATCGAACGTGTCGAGTATGGAAAATTGAGTGAGAGAGCGAATAGATTGCAGGGCGAACTGGATAGAAGGTTTCGAGAAAAAGAGACGTCGTTCACTGACACTGATGATGGTAAGACGGTGACAATAAGGGGGACTAACACAGAAGTCCCAACAGTAGTGTTTGTTGAACAGGGGTCGTATGGTGACGTCGATGACGTAAGTTTCAGTATAGCTTTTAAAGAGGAGGAGGAAATTGAGAGAAGACTGGGCGAGCTAAAAGCGTTCAACAAAAAGCCAATAGAAGACGACGTAAAAAGAATCAAGGTATTAAACAAGAGAATACGTAAATTGAGCAAAAAGGAACTCGGCCAAGACGACGCGTCAAGGAAAATAGTCAACAGGTCGAAGGTTACGGACTCAGGGGCTATTCTTTTCAAACCGATAAACAAAGACGGTAAATATGGAGTACCCAAACGAATTCTAATACCTGGGAAAAAAGGCTTGATCTACAGTAAAGACGCGAGTAGTAAAAACGCGATTGAGCAGTTCAAACAGTTAGTTAGTCAAATCCCTGAGAGTGCAGAGACAACAGCTGTCACAACAGAAGTAGTCCCAGATAGCTTCCCAGTAATTGAGACAAAAGTGGGCTATGTCGACGTACCTGGGCTAACACCAGACGAGAACCGTGATCTGAGTGGTGTGGTTAATCCAAGCGATAGTGTGGTGCCTGAGTCAAGAACAGGTGACGATGGTGCGTTGCAAGCGCAGGTAGACCACTTTCAAGAGACGATAGATGAGACGAGTGGGAGATTGACAAAGCTTGATAAAAAAACTAACCAAACTGGTCTCACGCCCGACGAAGAGCGAGAGCACGCTGGTTTGGTTGAAAGAGAGTCAGGACTCAAGCAAGCCAGAGACAGAACTATTGAGCAGCGACAAATAGAAGAGGTTAGAGAGCAGCAGGAAGTCGACATTGACAGGTTTCAGAGATTTAAGGAATGGGCTAAAGAAAATGTAGTCGGGTTGAGCGCTGTAGCAATTTCAGTGGCTGGAATCATAACAACGATTATTATCGCTGGGAGATCTGCTGTTATGAAAGGCGCTATGGCCACGAGGTCATTCGCACAGGCTGTTAAGAACGCGATAACGAAGATGGGTCCATGGGCTGTCGGGTTGGCTAATTTAGTTTATAATGCGTTGACGTTGGGTGCGAAGGGTCTCGTATGGTTGGCTCAAAATCTGTGGGTACTTGCGGTGGTACTTGCGTGGTTTGCTTATGATTATTACAAGCTAAAACGGTAGCGATAAAACATATGTAAAGTATATGAACGTCACGTCAGCAGAGTTGAGTCCTGGTTTTAGACGAGCGACCATGGGTGTCATAAAAGGGGTGAGAACACAGCATGTAATCACGTTGAACCCTAATAAAGTCAGTCCTGGCGAGGAACTCTACATTGACATACCGAAGCTTAAGGTTAGCAGCTGTTTGGTGCCTGGGTCATTGGGTTTAGTGTTCGACTTTAAGAACGCAAACGCTAAAAGCTGGTTCTTGAACAATGTCAGCAAGTTGTTGGTTGAGAAACTTGTTGTGAGACTAGCTGGGGAAACTGTGTATGACAACAATGGGGAAAATTACACTGGTGTCTATCGCGACCTTTGGGAAAGTGTTACTGCGCGAGACCAAATGATTGACTATGGTATTGGTGGTGAGAACTTGAGAAAGCTAGTTTCTAAGGATGACAGTGGTGCGACGAGTGGGAACGTTGCTAAAGTTAGTGACGCGTTGATGTTTGGTGTGATTGGAACAAAGCAGCGGATTAAGCTTGGTAAAATCATGAATGACCATGGATTGTACGCTCCTTTTAGCATGAACAACAACTTGCAGTATGTCATCACACTTCCGAAGGCCACAGACATCATGGTGGCGCAATCTGGTAGCGCTGTGGGTGGATACACTCTGGAGAACCTCGAGCTTGAGTATGAGACGATTGATAACCAGGAGCTCGCTGACGAAATAGCGTCGGGCTACGCAAGTGGTCGTAGTTTGTCGTATGAGCACGTTACGTTGATGAAAACCACCGAATGGGACAAAGGCACGACCATTGTGAATGAAAACATTAATCTTCCAAGAAAAAGCATGAAGGCGATTGTGTTGCTATTCACGAATAAGGTGCGAACAGACAGTGAGGAGTTTCTTTACCCAAATATTGATAGTGTTAGAGTCACAATTGAAGGTGTGCCAAATAGTGTGTACTCACAAGGCATCCCAAAGTCGAAGTTCTATGCAGAAGCGAAACGATTGTTTGGGTTGGGTGAAGAACACGCTCAGTTCATGACCATACAGAAGTTCTATAAAGATGGCTTTGCGTTAGTCATCGACTTGAGGAGTGTTCAAGATAATTACAACGTCGCCACTGGCAAGAACATTGTAAACACACAATCCGGCGTGCTTCTTGAAATCACTAAGAAAGCGACGACTGCAAATGTCATGTGCAGGGTGTTTGTGATAAGTGATGGGTTGGTCAACTTTATGAACAATGGGCTGCAATCAATCCAGTATTAAATCAAACGTGAGTTAATGGAGACTCCGTTTAATATGTTAATTGTTGGTATGACAGCTTGTGGTAAGACGCATTATTTGCTGGAAACATTGGAATCTGAGTACTTTAGTAAATTTGACTACATTGTGTTGATTTGTCCTACTTTTGAGTGGAACAAAGCGTATCAAGATTGGAAATATGTGCGCGACCCTGACGTGTTAGCGATAGACTGCGCGCAAGACAGTGTCGACGCTGTTCTCAAGTGTGTAACAAATGTTTTTAAAGGCACTAACACTCTGATCGTGTTGGACGATTGCGCGAGCTCTCAAGATGTCAAGAATAGGACTAGTCAGTTGGTCAACTTGGCTTTTAGTGCGCGACATTTTATGTTGAGTGTTATTGTCATCACACAACAACTGACGTCGATCGCAAAACCGTACAGAGAAAATATTAGTAAGCTCGTTTGCTTCTACTGCCCAAGTAGGAGTGATATGAAGGTCGTTATCGACGATTACCTTGGAAACATTAGCAGAGAAAAATCGTTGGCGATTGTGGCTGCATTAAAAAATAATAAGTACGCTAGACTCGAAATCTCACTGCGCTATCCATACAGTCACGAAGTTGTTATTCCGCAATAAAATATGGGTATAAGTAATAGCGTGATGGTAAAACGCAAAAGTGAAGAAAATCCCACGATTGAGGAATTAGTTGAGGACACTGAAGCCGCTAGTACTTCGACTGTGGAAGACAACGTTGACGTTAGGAGATCCGAACTTATTAGACTGTCTGGTGATGGTGTGGTGAGCCAATCTGAGGCGTACATTAAAAAAGCGTCCGCAAAGGTTATCGACAAGATATGGCACCAATATGAGTTGAAGAGAATGGAAATCGCAAACGCTTTTCTCACCGACTTGTTAATCAGCAAATTCGCTAGCTTACTAGATGGGTTGAACGCTATTGAGAACCCTGAGGAACTAAATGATGAGTTGCAAAAAGACCCGTTGTTAAAAAAAGACGTCGAAAGCATTGTCGCGATTGTGACACCGTACGTGCCTTTCTTGGGCTTGTTGTCGGGAGGAATCACAACGTCAAAATATGTGTACGACCACCATTTCAGAAGTGCGACGACAAACACTGAAAATAGCGAGCGAGCGGACTAATTTGCATGTTAGCAGGTGGTCTCATAACAACCGCGCGAGTCCATTCACACAACAGTTTTTTATTCACGATATTTATAGTGTACGATTTAACGAGTACGCTCAAAGTTAGACAGTCTTAGCATGGTGGTCCTCACTCCTTCTTCAAACACTGTGATTCTTCTCTTATAGTCAGCACGACAGCAGGTGGTTGCATGTGGTGTGTTGCTAACAACAACATTCCATTGCGAATAGCAACCACAACTTTTCAAAAAAATGTTTTCACTTTTAAAAAATATTTTCACTTTGAAAAAATATTTTCGTTTTAAAATATTTTTTTCAAAAAGTTGTAGTTGCTATTCGTAATGGAATGTTGTTGTTAGCAACATCGACAGGTGACCTCGATTCGTATAGCAGGTACAGCACTCGCATATGAAATCTATTTAACACTACCACTAGACTAGCTTTCTCGTTGAAATTTATTAAACATCGTCACTAGAATCAAAATCTAGTGGCTTTTTTTTCGCGCATGAATTGAAACAATGGTAGAGCGCGTCAGTCATAGTTTGTCAAACACAAATGTGAAAATGACAACACAAAACTTTCTCTAAATTTGACGAAATGTGTCGTATTTCGTTAAAATAGCGATTTGGTGTTGTCTCGCGTGTGTTTGACACCAATTTAGTAGAAAACGTGGGAGGGATGTCTAGATTGACTAACGATCGCTGTAGTAGTATAGTAAGTAGGGCTGCGAGCTTATTCGACGTCAATCGTGAATATAAACACCAAAACATCGCCAAATTTGTCGAGTCGTGACTTGGCCAAATTTGGTGACGTTTTGGTGTTTATATTCACAGTTGAGGTCGATTGAGCTCGCAGCCCTACTTACTATACTACTCCTTCGCTCTCCGATCGACACAAATTCACCACGATAATGGCCATAAAATCATTCCAAATGCTTCCATCGGCGCCAAACTCGGGCAGCACCATGTCAGATAGTTCCTTCAACTAACCAACGAACAAAATTTCCGCCTTATTTACACTCAACTTTTGAATAAAGCGAAGAAGTTTCAAACCACTTTCACGTCTGCATATGCCTGTGCCAGTTCGTCGCAACACCAATTGTCACGCGTGACATATTTCCCGATTTATCCCGACCCTCCCCTCCAAGGCACGTAACAAAAACCTGATTCAACAGTAGTTTTTTTGTTACGTGCCATGGAGGGGAGGGTCGGGATAAATCGGGAAATATGTCACGCGTGACAATTGGTGTTGCGACGAACTGGCACAGGCATATGCAGACGTGAAAGTGGTTTGAAACTTCTTCGCTTTATTCAAAAGTTGAGTGTAAAGGCGGAAATTTTGTTCGTTGGTTAGTTGACGGAACTATCTGACATGGTGCTGCCCGAGTTTGGCGCCGATGGAAGCATTTGGAATGATTTTATGGCCATTATCGTGGTGAATTTGTGTCGATCGGAGAGCGGCAGTTACCTACCTTCCTCTATTATTAGTATAGGACAAACGGGTTTGAAGTATTAGTGAACAGAATGGTGCCAAGTTTCACAAGGAAGAATATTACGACACAATAAACATGTAAGTGGAACAACAAGGTTTATAAATGTTTATTTTGTTGAGTATTCATAGGTATAATGTTTGATATAAACAATGTGGCCATAATATATATATTGAATTAATGTCGCCATGTCGCCTACAACTCGCCGCGCCCCCAATTCCTCCCGCCCCCCAAACGTGCCACGCAGGCTACACTGCAACTGTCCTAAAATCTAAATCTCACCAAACTTACAATGAAAGACACATACACCTTATGGTAGATTTAAATACACATTATTTCATTTATATATTGTAACAATAAACTGCAAATAATATATGAAAATATCCTCTAATTTTGACAAATCGAATAAATTCCAATATAAACACAAATTGGCGCATGAGCTTGGGCCACTGTGGGTATATTTCCGCATCCCTATTTGAAAGTTGACCGCCAGTCACCAGATACCTGTAAATCGTTCAATTCAGAAATATTACAATCGTGAAGTTCGTGAAGAACGCAATTACAGCGTCTTAATTGAAGGAAACACTGTAGCATGATTTCCGTATGTTATTTTAATATTACATATTTCCCGTTCGTTTGTTCGATTTGAAATTTGGCCGCTAGATACCTGTAAATTGTTCAACGTTTGTAACGTGAAGTTCGATTTGGCAAAAGTGTCGCATGAATGGAAATTCATAACTTCGCGAAGCTTGCTCGTTTCGAGTAAATGTTGTTCGAATTAGATGAATGGTGTTCAAATGACAAATGGTCAGATTGAATTTTGACATTATAAACGCGCCATATGATCGCCTTGACGTGGTTTAGATTGTTATCGAGTGGAACACGGCAACAAACGACAGTGTCTTAATTCAAGGAGACAGTCACATCCCGCATTCCCGTTCGTTAGTTCGATTTGAAATATGACCGCTCCTCGACTGCTAGATAAGTCAGCAAATATTACAAACTTGAACTCCGATTTGGCAAAAGTGTCGCTTGAATGGAAATTTATAACTTCGCGAGGCTTGCTCGCTTTGAGTAAATGTTGTTCGAATTAGATGTATGGCGTTCAAATGGTCAGATTGAATTTTGACATTATAAACGCGCCATATGATTACCGTTATACCGTATGTTATTTTAAAATGAGAAGGCCATGTATTGGGCCATATGATCGCCTTGATACGTGATTTAGATTGTTCACTCGAGTGGAACACGGCAACAAACGACAGCATCTTAATTCAAGGAGACACTATATAAACCTCGATGTTTTTCACAACGGTGACATCCCGCATTCCCGTTCGTTAGTTCGATTTGAAATATGACCGTTCGACCGCTAGATAACTCAGCAAATATTACAATCGTGAAGTTCGATTTGGCAAAGTGTCGCTTGAGCCTTGAATGGAAAATTTATAACTTCGCGTCGTTCGCGAGGCTTGCACGTTTCGAGTAAATGTTGTTCGAATTAGATGTATGCATGGTGTTCAAATGATCAGATTGAATTTTGATATAATATAAACGCGCCATATGATTACCATATGTTATTTTAACATTACAAGGCTATATGATCGCCTTTATACGTGGTTTATATTCTACATTCTATTTATTTGATTCGACATGCTATAGGCAACTTCGTATCCACTGCTCCTGTGTCAGTCCCGAGGCAGAGAACTCCTGTCTCCTAGTACTATTGCCATAATTATTCCAAACGTACCCATCTTCTCCGGTCGGACATTTTTACATCTACTTCACCGCATGACTATGGATCAGTACGTAAAGGTCTGACCCATCTTCTTCTCCGGTCGGACATTTTTACATCTTTTACATCTGATACAATATAAACGTGGACGAATCCGTGGAAACAAGAAGGTAGCGAAGAAATAAAAGAGAACGGCAGCAGAGGGAGACTACACAGCAGAAGGAGACTACACAGCAGAAGGGAAATAAGGTTATCGAGACGAAGGCAAACAGACACAAGAGGAGCTCCAGCTGTGCTTATATATTATCAACAGCATCTACAAAATATATTTACAACTCGTACGACTCGTATATACATAGTGCCTTAACAACTCGTCTATGGTTATAAACCTTGACGCCAATGATGCGTATAAACTATGACGATACCAATGTTTTTGCCTCGTTCTTTATAAACCTCATTATTGGACTGTTATTGCCTACGGCTACGCGAATGATGCGTATAAACTATGACAATAACAATGTTATCTTATAATAAACGCGAATGATGCATGTGTGTAAACTACGACAATAATAACATATCTTATTGCCGACAATAATAATATTATTTATATTTTATAAATTTATTATTTATTTATTATGATTTATTTTGATTTATTTATATAGTATTATTTATTTACATTGATAATTGATGTCGTAATTTGTTAGGGCTAGAGGTCTACTAGAAACCTTTACAGGCTTTTTAATTAAGACACCTAGTTTACTTTATATTTAGTAATTGATTTGTCTATGGTCAGTTCAAAGTTTTAAAATAGAAAGAAGAATAAGCTATAAAAATGATAAAAAAATTAAAATATAAAGATATTTTGTAGATACATGAGTAAACACCCGCTATGAAGAACCTTCCACCTATAAGAACCTCAGACTGAAATTAGGGATTTTGTGTATTTGAAATAGGTTCTTATGTCACAAAATCAATTTATAATTCCACTGTAGCAAAGTCCCAAATGAGGATGACACCAACATCTGGTTGCAGTTCCTTATCTTTTATACAATAATGTTCAATGCATTTACATGTTGACGTAGATCTCAAAATTCTAGTTGTTAAGGAAGATGTACCTTAATATTGTTATATACTAGTCTTATCATCTACAAAGAAAACTGAAAGTACTGCCTAGTTAATTTCATCCATATCATCTCATTGACATAAGTGTTTATCAGTTACTGAATTGTGGCTTTATGGTTTATTGAGTTGTCTTTCTCCAGTTTTTGGCATGGTAAAATAATTACAAACCAATTTATACGAACCTAACACCCTGATTTTTTGTTAGATATCAAATATATAAGAACCTATCCCAGGCTGGTTTGGAAAAATGTAGGTTCTTCATAGTGGGTGTTTACTGTATGCCACTGGCAGTCAAAAAGAACTGCTCAAATACAACTTATTTAATTGGATAAAAGAGAAAGAAAACAAGGAGAGAAGACAGAACCATGGTCAGAAAAAGAAAGTCTGATCTCTATAAGACTGCTCCAGGGGTAAAGACAGAGATGCAGCTTGAGCATGGTGTGAGTGTCTACTTCCACCACCCCCAAATGAGGCTAAGAGAGGCTGGATTTTATTGACCGCAAACCAAGAAAGAAGCCACGGTTAACATCGCGACACAAGAAGGCTCGTCTGGAGCTTGCACGAACACCCACAAGCATTGAACAACTGAACAATGATCCCAAGTAATTTTTAGCGATGAGTCTAGGTTTTTTTTTACATATAGGCGTGATGTCACAGTGTATGTCAGGAGAATGGTAGGGGAGGAATTTATGGAAAATTGCGTCCAACTAACAGTGAAACATGCAGGAGGTGGTGGGATCATGGTTGTGCAGGGATGCATTAATGCAAAAGGTGTTGGCTTTTTCATCAAGTCAGAGGGAAGGCTGAATGGAGGAGGTTACATCAATATTCTTGAAAATGCACTTCTCCCATATTCCCAACCACTCACTTGCTGTCAATCACCAGTGCAGACTGAATATTTCAGCAGAATAACGGCACATTATTAACGGCACACTCCTTTGACTCAAAGAATCCTGTGGCTATTACCACCGCATTCAAGACTCTTGTGAGACCAATTCTTGAGTATGCCTGCCCGGTCTGTTCTCCTCATCTTGCCAAACACGTCAAAGCAATCGAGTCAGTCCAGAGAAGAGCTACCCGTTTAGTTTGTGGACCTGACAAGTCCTACACAGAGAGACTTGACGAAATTAAGTGGTCAACTCTTGAGTTAAGGCGAGACTATCTAAGTCTTGTTCAGATGTGCAAGATCATATTTGGTTACAGTGAAGTTTTTTGATTTAGTTGGCCGGTCGCGTACACGCAGCAACCATGAGTTTAAACTGAGGCCTAAGGCCGTATGCACCAATTACTTCAAGTACTCATTTTTTAATAGATACATTAATCAGTGGAATTCTTTACCTATAACGAGGTTATAACATCACCTAGTTTGGCTTCCTTCAAAAGATCTCTTTGGAACTATTTATCTAAAAACCACTGAATTAGATTTTTATTTTATTTTATATATTATTTTATTTATTACTGTAAAGCCTGGTTTCCATATGGTCGCTACGCTGTCTTTACGGTCGCGGAAGTGAAGCAGTGAAGCGTGTTTCTTTTGTCATAACAAAATAATTAAGTTTCCCCCTACCACTATCCAGCCAGCCGTTTTTTGTTTTGTTTTGTTTTTGTATTTTTTTTATTTGTAATTTTGTGTGATGTAATTGTTTATTGTGTATATTGGTAATTGGCAAAGATTTTATTAAAGATTATTATTATTAAAGATTATTATTATTACATGTCACACCTGCAGGCTAGTTAGGGAATGGTTTAATGACGAGCAAATCACAGTCATGTATTGGACTGCACAGTCACCTGATCTCACATCAATCGAGCATCTTTGGGACTAGATTAAGACAATGGTCCAAGAACAAAATCCAACAAGTGTTAAAGAACTGCGGACTGCTATAAATTCTGCTTGGGAAGGATTCCCATCAGTTAGACTAAATAATTTAATAGTCAGCATGCCTCGCAGGGGTGCAGCTGTCATAAGGGCATGAGGAAGGCCTACAAAATATTAAAACTTGTATGCTGTATATTTTTTGCAGTTTTGGCATGATATTGGTTAATATTGTCATATACACCACGAGTGAGCAGTTCTTCTTGCCTCCACGCGAAAATGGCCCTGGGATCGGCTGGTCACATGACACCCAGAATTTCTGGGTGTTTAGATATGATAATTTTTGTGGTCTTTGTTCCATTGCCTTTGTCTACTTTGTTGACCTGAATAATTGAGAAATATTCAATGCTCTTCAGAGTTGTTCGTGTCAGCATTCGTCGGCATAAAAGCAGCTAACAAGTTTAATATTCCACATACATCCATGGTTATCTCTTACAAAAGGCACGAAGAAGCATGTATCCAATTTAACGAAAGCTATCACTTCTAATTTGCTGTAAAATTGGAAGACAGCATTCAGATTTAGATGAATAAATTATACTCGGCTGAATTAATGATATAGGGGTATCTAGTACGTATTCCTTATAAGGAAGCGCAAATAGAAGGCATTGACGAGCAAATAGAGTGAATTAACGAGCAAATAGCTGACACGTTGAAACCTCGTACCAGCCTCCTAGTTAATTGGATTGTAACCGTGCAGGCAAAATGCCCTGGGTACGAGGTTGGTACACCAGTGTATACTGTACTTATATACAACATACTGTATATAAAATATGGATAAAATTCATGTTCTGGCCACGCGAAAAGAAATCTGAACAATTACAAGTTACTTCGATATACTATACAGACGCATTCTGAGCACTAGGGACGGATCGCTGTGAAAACATACCACAAACTTCTATAATTGAAGTATAAACAGTATATGGGGTTACAATTTATTGGAAAGACAGTACGGACTGCAGACAAGTTGAAAGCCTTGAAAGATGGTGGATTACTTCGAAAAATACGTTGATTTACTGCTGTCATAAGATAAACATGATTAGTATTTAAATAATAGTCATAGTCTGACTGTATTAAAATTGTAAATTCGAACTGTTCTGGCGTTGATCAAGTTTATCTTATGACAGCAACAAATGTCCGTAAATCAACGCATTTTTCGAAGTAATCCACCATCTTTCAACTTCTGTCTGCAGTCCGTACTGTCTTTCCAATAAATTGTAATCTTTTTAAATTATCCATATACTGTTTATACTTTCAATTATAGAAGTTTGTGGTATGTTTTCACAGCGAGACAACCGAGTGTCTTGATAGCTTGGAACAATTCATCGCCCGTCGTGGTCGCCCTGAACGTATCTATTCGGATAACGGAAGTACATTCATCGGTGCAGCAAACTGCATGGGTGAAAGCAGTGATGAAAGACGAGCAACTGCAGGATTACTTGGCAAAGCACAATATATATAAAGTGGCAATTCAACCTGAGTCGCGCCCCCTGGTGGGGCGGCCAGTTTGAAAGAATGATTGGCATAATGAAATCAGCTCTCTATAAAGTAATCGGCAACGGCTATTTGACCTTCAAGGAGTTACGGCGAGTCCTTATCAGTGTGGAAGTTACACTCAACGACCGACCCCTTGGTTACGTTGAAGACGACGTGCAGCATTCCCAATTCTCTTCTTTACATTCGACCTAGTCACCTACTCGAGCCGCAGAAATGCCGATTTGAGAAAATGAGCCAAATACTTAAAGAGATGTAAGGACGCGATGTGGAATCGTTGGACGAAGGAGTATGTGCGTGCTCTCCGCGAACGACATGCGAGCAAGAGAGAAAGCAAGCCTGCAGACGGACCAGGAATCGGCGATGTGCATGGTGATCATAAAGGGGGAGGAGAGAAACCGTGGAAAGCGGAACCTCGGAATAGTGGAGGAACTTATCTCGGGTAGAGACGGTCGAGTCCGAGGAGCAGTACTGCGAGCTGGAAAATCCCATCTCGAACGCCCAGTTCAGCATTTGTATCCGTGAGAACTTGCATGCGATAGAGCGCGCCAGGAACCGGAAACAAAAGAGTTGAACCCGAATGCACAGGAATATCGACCTAAACGAGACGCAGCCATAGCAGCAGCGATCCGAATACGCGAGAATGGAAATTACGAACTATATCCTCCGCTAAGGATTTAGGTGTCATCTTAGATTCACATATGAAATATGATGAACATATCAGCAAATTGGTATCTTCGTGCATGTCTAAATTATGTCAAATAAATAGGCTAAAGCATGTTTTTGCCCAACAAACACTGACCTTTATCTTAGAATCCTTAGTTTTAAATAAGTTATTTTACTGCTCTTCTGTTTGGGCAAACACTACAGCCAAGAACATCAAGAAGCTACAACAGATCCAGAACTTTGCTGCGAGAATAATCACGAACACAAATAAATATGATCATATAACACCAGCGTTGATTGGTTTAGGATGGCTTACCGTCGATCAACATTTACAGTATAGAGACACATTATTGATGTTTAAATGCATCAATGATATAGCGCCTGCTTACCTTAGCGAGAAATTTCGCTATCGTAGTGAAACCCATGATCATTACACCCGAAATATGCAAGACTTGAATATTCCTAATTTCAGGACAAGTACTGGGCAAAGAACTTTCCATTATCGTACTGTAGGACTATGGAATAAACTTGATCCAACACTTAGATCAAAAAAGGATATTAAAACTTTTAAATTAGGACTAAAGAAATTTTTACTTGTAAATAATTAATTAGACATATCCATTTGTAACACCTATCTTAGATTTGACAAATTGTAATTTAAATATTTTAACTTAACTCGTGTAATTTTATGTTGAAAAGCCCTAACGGGAACATATCATTAAATATTCTATTCTACGAACAGGATGAATAAACTTAACATAGCTTATATATTGAAACATTTACATTTGAACTTTTTATTGTTACTGTTCTTGTTAGTGTACAGTTTTATGTGTTTGTCTACTCTGCAGACAAACAGGGGAGCATGTGTTGGAATTTGTGCATGTGTATATTTTAATAACTGATAAATCTCGTGACAAGTATAGGTAGTGTTGAGTGACATGTGAGTGTAACAATAATATAAGGTGTGCGAGGGAAAAGGCCCTAAGATAGAACTGTATGTGAGACCGTGAGAGATCGACGTTGATCTAACATTAAAGACTTTGAACGAGAATTTAGTTGAAGAATCTCTTATTTTCAACAGAATATTTAATTTGGGTGCTATTATGAAAGAAGTCTCAGATGATCACCCTCGCTTCGCTCTCGCTCGCGAGAGGATACAAAATTCATAAGAGAGTTTTTAAAACTTTTTATGATGAAATTTAACGCTAAGCGACCAATGTTGGCCGCTGGAAGAACGCGCAACGTTTCTTTAAGACGATATGTTCCCCGTACCCGACAAACTTTAATCAACCGTAATGCCATGCTATCACTTTGTAATATTATGGCTACCGAGACAATAGGAAATTCAACAAGTTGAAATGGAATAAAACTTTGTGAGTTGCTATTAATGGTATTGGGAATTCGACAATGAAGTAATGGTTCACTTCATGTCTTCGTTAGTTATTCTATTGAAATGTTTTAGAGTGTTTAGCATATATACAGGGTGTATAAAAAAAAGGGCAACCTCGGAATTTCCCAAGAAATCCACTTTGTTTTTATTAGCACAAAAGATTTTAGGCCTCTGGGAATTTAAAATAGCTTCTAATCGTATTCCAAGGGCATAACTGTCGAATTGCTAATAAATAAACAACTTCCTATTAAATAAATGCATAAATTTCGATTCAATTCTGCTTTACGTGCTCGAGTTTGTAGTAATTAGACAGTTATGCCCCTGGAATACGATTACAAGCTATTTTAAATTCCTAGGGGCGAAAATATTTTTTGTTTAAGAACACAGTGGATTTCTTGGGAAATTCCGAGGTTGCGCTTTTTTGATACACCCTGTATAAGCTGGATGAGTAGCGTGTTTGGCAGTGCAATTTGAGTAAAGTTCATGCAGTTAAAAGACAGCGAGTATATGTCGGGGCAACGTTTTACTTTCGTTAAAGAAAAAGATGTCGAGGATACACGGGAAGGATACTAAAAGACATACACTGTGGAGCAGTAATGCTGCAAGGAGCAAATGTTCAAAATGTAAACATTAACATTAATGTGAATAAAATTAAATGAGGTGTGGTCGTTTCTGACTCGTACATAAATAAAACAGGTTACTAATCGTACCTAATGCATAAACATTAGGTAAGATTATAGTTACTAATCGTACCTAATGTTTTATGCAGGTGTGTTGATCAGGTTATTTAGAGATTAATAGTCCCTTATGAAACAAAGGATTTCGAGGTAGCCTGCATGATTAATCAATTACATCGCCAATTAAGAATCTAATCGTGAATAACTTCAAAATTCTTTATTCTTCTAATTCTATTACTTGTATAAGTATGTTTGAAGCACTTCAACAAATGAAACCTGAAGTGAAACTGTCATTCTCTCAAAGCTAGCAAAGAGTTGTTTGATCGGCCACATACACAGTCACTAGCGGCGTATATAGCAATAGATTAAAGACATACTTTCAAACACAACGTATAAAATATATCTCATATGGCTTTTACGCCTAAATTGTCCGACCGCAATGTCTTGTAAATGCCACAGGCAACGTTCACTTATCCCGACCGATGATAATGTCTGCTTCTTTGCGATCTTCATATCTCCCTGTCTTGTTATTATACTTAGCATTGCATGAGATGCTTCCATATTGACACTTCAAAAAAGACTCCACATTGTGTGGTGCTTGAAAGGTTTCGCCTTCTAAGTCTATGCGTCCTATTGGGAATACGTCTTGCTCGAATACCGTATATCCTTGTGGATTAACATTGTAAAGGGCTTTGTAGACATCACCGTGGAGTAGATAGCACTGTAAATCGACAGTAACATGGTGGTACGATGCACCCTTGTGTGCTGGATTAGGAAGGATATAGTTGCCATAGTATGGGTCAAATACTTCAATTTTATCCGCATAACTTGACACCAGCCTTGCTTCAAATCGAGATGGCACTAAAAGTTGCTTGATTTTCTTCAATATACCAGGCAGCAATGGGACGGGGTCGGTCTCGAAGTACAGGGCAATATCAAAGTCGTCATCGTGAAGTATGAACTTTCCATTTCGCCACGCACCTAGTAATGTTCCACATTCGATTGTCCATGGAACACGCAGCTGTTTAAGTACGGTATCACGAAGTAACATCGCCACCTCTAGCCTCGGTGTGCCATACTTGTCCATTCCCGAGAATGGACTCTTGAAGTTGTTCCATACCTTTGCTGTTGTCGAATAATCGCTCATGATTCCTCTGAACTGTAGGGCAGCTATCTGATCAACAGGAGACGTCACGGATCACTGACAGTCTGACACTGTCCCAGGCAGCGGCCCCTTCATGATGCGCATTGTGCAATATATATTTTTAGACAAAAACAACGAGTTTCGCAATTGAATTCTCACTCTATCGATACTCGTTCTATCGACAACACTTACAAGAAGAAAAAACAATTTACAGTTCGTTATGTTAGATATGATGCTAGACAGACGCTCTAACCATTGAGCCATTAGTTCCACAACTTAACACAGCTTGCACAGTAAAACCTTTACACTTTACAAACATCAAGCTGCAACTATATCTAACATAACTAACAACATTTGACTGGAAATTGACTATCACAACACGACTTGTAGTCCAACAAGTTTCCAGTGGTTCAATGGTTAGAGCGTCTGTCTAGCGTTCAGAAGGTTACGGGTTCGAGTCCTGTCTGGTGCTCAGAGTTTTTCTGAGTATTGACAACTTAATTTACAGTTCATTGAAACGTCTAAATGCGAAGATAAAAGTAATTTTATATGTTGTATTGCACAATTTTTGTTTGTTTTCAATTTTTATTGTATAAAACAAATAGATTCCATTTTGCCGTTGTCTGTTCAGTTAAGCCTGGTTTCCATTTGGTCGCGCTACGATCGCAACGGTGTCATAGATGGTCGATGTAATAGAGTGTCGAACTATCTTGTCTTTTGTCTGTTGTATGCAAAGCAGTCTTCACTGATTGCAGAGATAGACACTACACTATATATTACATCGACCACTATGACACCAGAGGACTGGCGTCCTTACCACGTTCTGACGTCATCTGTACATATATAACTGAACAGACAACGGCAAAATGGAAACTATTTGTTAAGTAGCCGTCACACGCAAATATTAGGGAGGGGGGGAGTGGAGATAGGACATGTGGAGGCGTGTTTGGGTTTTACGGTATTGTCTCGGGAAAATCCCGCATGCCACTTCCGTCATAGACATGGAGGTTCTCGTGCTTTCGCTTTTGTTCGTGTTAGGTTTAGTTATATAATATTATAATATGCCGAGTGTTAACTGGACCGCTGAGTTCTGTTGTGTCACGAACATCTTGCCTTGACTCAAAAAGATCATTTGAGCCACTATATGTTCTTCCTACAGCCAAACTAAGTCAGTTCTACTTTAAAATATCATTTTGGGTGTCTATATGGTCGCCGTGATAAGAACATGTAGCGCTTACTGGGCCCGCGCCCAGACAGGGGGCAACCCGCAACTGGGGCAATTTGCCCCGAGCCCCCAGCTGGAGAGCGGCCCGCTAATTCGGGTTTTGAGCTAATCGGGTTTTGCGAGAATCGCAGGCATTATAGTAGTCCCCGCGTGTAATAGATTTGGTAATATGATCAGATATAGACCTCTTTCATAATGGCGGCCAGTTTAAATATTCTTTTATATGCATGCAAATTAGCCTTTCTGGCCTCGTTACAAAGCGACGATTCTTTGGAATTACAGACACACGAACGAGGTCAGAAAGGCTAATTTAAATGAATATAAAAGAATATTTAATTTGGGCGCCATTATGAAAGAGGTCTATATAGTGAGGAGGTTAACAGCTAGGTAACCGCGCGACGCATACGATCGAGGCAAGCACGTGGCGAGAGGAGCAGGCCTGGAGACTGGCACGAACTGTTGCGCACTTGCTAAGGTGTAACCTGTCCCGAGGGGGTGGTCAGTTCAAGATACCACCTGGTTGGCAACACGATCTCTTCCTTAAATTAACTATTATCCTTAATTTACAAATCGCTCTAAATTAAGGATAATGGTTAATTTAGCGGCGATCGTGATAGTCGCGCATGCGTATGTTAGTCAATTACTAATGGTTAATTTAGCGGCGATCGTGATAGTCGCGCATGCGTATGTTAGTCAATTACTATCCCACAAGCTTAGTATCTCTCACTTGTTTATAAGTTTAGCTAGCTAAGCAGGGGAGTGGATGGGTTGGCGGGTTAGGTTCTAGTATTAGATTAACCATTATCCTTAATTTAGAGCGATTTGTAAATTAAGGATAATAGTTAATAGCTTACACCTAACCAACCAAACGGGTGAACGGAAATGTTAATTGGTTATACCAGAAAAAATCTCGATTTGTTCAGTCTAAACCCGCAATGCGCTTTCGGGTCGCAAGTTCAATCGTGAACGATTTTGAGATTACATTAATGAATCGTGGGATGCTCACAGCTTAGCAAGTTTCAATAAAAATAAAATGAGTGTCTTTTTTCGTCGAAAGGTGATGGATTTTAAATCAATCTATAACGTTAAAGGTTAAATAGTTACACGGGATCGAAAGACTCATCCAACAATTACGATTTGTCAGCCACAAATTATCACAGGACCTGAAACACTTAGTCCACAGTCAAGACGCAGTTTAATCGAAAGTTAATAAACAAAGATCGCATCAAGCAAAATGCAAAATGCAAAATCGCATCAAGCAAAACCCAAGCAAAATGCAATCAGTGGTAGATGAGATCCAATTTCAAGCCAATGATCTCAAATTCACTCTTAACGAAGATAAGTGTAAGGAAATGCATATCAACTTTGCAAAGACAGGACCCGGACCTTGTTTCCCTATGGTGATCAATGGAAAATAGTTGGAACTTACTAACAACGCCAAAGTGTTGGGTCTCACTATTAGCAACAACTTGAAATGGAACAGTCATGTTGAGTCAGTCATTAATTTATTTTTATTTATTTATTAACTTTACAACCATACAAGAATGCAAATATACAGTAAATAAAGAGTGCAATACTTGAACATGATTGAAGGAATGATCAACAGGACAAGAGTCCCATGTGAAGACCAACCGAACAAAAAATTACATAATAAACATATATAAGTAAAAACACAATAAAAAAAAACTAATACACAAATTACATAAGAATAAAATTTAAGAGCAACAACTTGGATTGAAAGAACGACATTTAGAACAGAAACTTTTCCAGGTGCGCAGTCTATTAACATCGAAATTGGAGTCTAACTTAGAAGAGTAGTGAATATAAAGTTTATGTTTAAAAATGGAAACAGAAGTAGTATTACGAACTATCTGAGAGATATCGTTCCAGAGAAATACAATTCTGTTGAAAAAAGAATTTCTAAAAAGAGAAGTCCTACAAGGATTGGCTTCAAGCAAGTTGTTTTGACTTGAACGAGTGCGAGACGAGCGAATAGAAGAAAAAGTAACAAAATGGGAGATATCTAGATCGTAGAGGCCTTGTTTGCACTTAAAAAAGAAGAGAAGATCCTTAATTTCAAGCCAATATGATATCGGTAATAAGTTAAGCCTTTTAAGACGGTCAGGGTGAGACGATTCATAATCTTGGAGTATGAATTTAGTGGCTCGTCTCTGAACACCCTCAAGAAGTGAAAAAAAACAGTAAGAGGATGTATTTTCTCCGACAACTGAAACGTGCAAATGTCCCCAGTGAAGACTTAGTTCTACTTTTTTTTTGTACATGTATCAGACCTGTTGTTGAATATGCCTCCCCAGTTTACCATTATGCTATTCCAGCTTACCTAAGTGACGATATCGAACGTGTTCAAAAGCGGGCGCTGAAAATTATCCACCATGGTATGTTGTAAAGAATGTTCCCTCCGTCGAACTGTAGTTCTCCACAAAATCACAAATCACAAAGTATTAAAGTTTTGAAATATATTTATTCACTCGCAATACGCGTCTACATCACACCTAGTCTCAATCACAACTAACTTTTATGTTATTGACCCTCCCTTCTTACTAGCATTCCCATTGGCTAACATGAGGACAATTGTTTGATGACCTGTCATCACGGATAACTAGCCGAACTTAATATAAACCTATAACTGTTGATCTTCAATCACCAATTACTCTAAAATTGTCAGCAAATTCCTAACACACTCCCCCATGTATATTCTGAAGGAGATATACATGCAATAATTTCTGTTAGTTGACTTATTGCTAATACGTATAACAAACTAGTAGTTCAATTATATAATATTTAAATCAGATTGTTCACTCATTGTTCATCCTGATCTCCATCTGCTGTCTGGTGGATTCGTAGAGTAGCTGCTGCTGCTGCATCTCTTCTCGGTCTCGGTTGGAATGCCGGTATGGTCGGATCTAGCTCGGGCGACTGCTCTCTATCACCATTGGCTAACATGAGGACAATTGTTTGATGACCTGTCATCACGGATAACTAGCCGAACTTAATATAAACCTATAACTGTTGATCTTCAATCACCAATTACTCTAAAATTGTCAGCAAATTCCTAACAATGTCATATAGCGAGGTATTATCCACATCCTGGCTAAGTTCACTGAAGAAGAGGCGCCAAGAAACATGCGATAAATTGTTTAACAATATCCTTAATAATTCTGTACACAAACTTTATAAGTTGTTACCTAGTTTTGATAATAACACCAGATATCCACTTAGGAAACTAAGAGCCTTTAATCTCCCGAAACTCAAGACAAATAGGTGTAGGAACTCGTACATTTATGCTAGTGCTAGTCGTAAATAATTATTGTGTATACATATTAGGGTAGAATTTTGTCTTTAACTTTGTAATTTTGTACATTTAGAACTATTGTAATTGTAATATTATCTATCCAATGACAATGTAATTCAGCCTTGAGGCTGCAATATTGAAATAAACTATTATTATTATTATTATTAATATTAAGACGAAGCTCAATCAATAAAGATTTGCAAGACGCGCAGTCTAAACTGAATCGCTTCGATTATATGATTGACATCATTTCTTATTCACTGATGTTTACTGATTTATGCAATTATTTGGAAAATATTTTGAATTTACTCTGGCTGTTTAATTTTATAGGAGTCCACGGTATAATAGATTGGGTAATATGAGATACTAGGAGTAATCAAAGATTATGTAATTGCGTTCGACGCATGTGGACCAGTAATGGCGAAAGAAGATTGGTAATTATGCTGTAACGAATTATGAAAAGAAATAAAGCTAATAAATATATAACAGCGTCTTAATTGAAGGAGACACTGTAACTTCAATGTTTTTGACAACGGTGACCTCCTGAGTGATTTCCGTACGTTATTTTAATATTAGGAGAGTATATTTCCTGTTCGTCCTGTAAATCGTTCAATTCAGAAATATTGCAATCGTGAAGTTCGATTTGGCAAGTTCGCTTGAATAGAAAATTTATAACTTCGCGAGGCTTGCCCGTTTCGAGTAAATGTTGTTCGAAACTGTATGTGAGACCGTGAGAGATCGACGTTGATCTAACATTAAAGACTTTGAACGAGAATTTAGTTGAAGAATCTCTTATTTTCAACAGAATATTTAATTTGGGTGCTATTATGAAAGAAGTCTCAGATGATCACGCTCGCTTCGCTCTCGCTCGCGAGAGGATAACAAATTCATAAGAGAGTTTTTAAAACTTTTTATAATGAAATTTAATGAACGCTATGCGACCAATGTTGGCTGGAAAGAACGCGCAAGATTCCCGTCATAATTATATTTCGAATTTTCGTATGTATATTCAATTTTTGCATGCATTGAATCTTCTGCTACGGTGAATTTTCGGATGCTTCTAATTTTCTGATGCATTGAATTTTCGGATGCATCACATTTTGGTATGTAGCTAATTTTGTTCTGCATGCATCTCATTTTGGGATACATTACATTTTTGGATGCGTCTAATTTTCGGATGTATCGAATTTTCGGATGTATCGAATTTTCGGATGCATCTCTGGGCCGCGGTCAGGACTGGTGACTGACTATATATACATGTTACGAGGGCTCCAAATATATTATCATAATTAGTTACCAGTCCCTATAGAAACTAGAACCATATAGCTAGGTAATTAATATGCTGCTACACTGTAAACAATGGTTCTATAGTTCTAGGGTTCTAGGGTTCTAGGGTTCTATGGTTCTATACATTAAACAGTAAAAAAAAACAAGCTATAGTCATACTCCGCTAGAACCCTAAAGCTGTCAAACCCTAAAAAGCTAGAACCCTAGCACCCTAGAACCCCAGAACACTGGAACCGTAGAACTATAGAACCATAGAACCATACAACTGTAGAACTATAGAACCATAGAACCACAGAACCATAGAACCACAGAACCTTAGAACCATAGAACCCTAGAACCACAGAACCTTAGAATCACAGAACCACAGAACCTTAGAACCACAGAACCTTAGAACCACAGAACCTTAGAACCATAGAACCCTAGAACCCTAGAACCATAGAACCCTAGAATCCTAGAACCCCAGAACCATAGAACCATAGAACCACAGAACCATAGAACCCTGGAACCTTAGAACCATAGAACCCTAGAACCAATAGAACCATAGAACCCTAGAACCACAGAACCTTAGAACCCTAGAACCATAGAACCATAGAACCATAGAACCTTAGAACTATAGAACCCTAGAACCCTAGAACCATAGAACCCTAGAAACATAGAACCTAGAACCCTAGAACTATAGAACCATAGAACCATAGAACCCTAGAACCCTATAACCCTAGAACCATAGAACCATAGAACCATAGAACCATAGAACCATAGAACCCTAGAACCTAAAACTATAGAACCATAGAACCATTGTTTACAGTGTAGCAGCATATTAATTACCTAGCAACTAATTATGATAATATATTTGGAGCCCTCGTAACATGTATATATAGTCAGTCACCAGTCCTGACCGCGGCCCAGAGATGCATCCGAAAATTCGATACATCCGAAAATTCGATACATCCGAAAATTCGATACATCCGAAAATTAGACGCATCCAAAAATGTAATGTATCCCAAAATGAAATGCATGCAGCACAAAATTAGCTACATACCAAAATGTAATGCATCCGAAAATTCAATGCATCAGAAAATTCGAAGCATCCGAAAATTCAATGCATCAGAAAATTCGAAGCATCCGAAAATTCACCGTAGCAGAAGATTCAATGCATGCAAAAATTGAATATACATACGAAAATTCGAAATATAATTATGACGGGAATCACCCTTCATAGATATGTTCCCCGTACCCGACAAACTTTAATCAACCGTAATGCCATGCTATCACTTTGTAATATTATGGCTACCGAGACAATAGGAAATTCAACAAGTTGAAATGGAATAAAACTTTGTGAGTTGCTATTAATGGTATTGGGAATTCGACAATGAAGTAATGGTTCACTTCATGTCTTCGTTAGTTATTCTATTGAAATGTTTTAGAGTGTTTAGCATATATACAGGGTGTATAAAAAAAAGCGCAACCTCGGAATTTCCCAAGAAATCCACTTTGTTTTTATTAGCACAAAATATTTTAGGCCTCTGGGAATTTAAAATAGCTTCTAATCGTATTCCAAGGGCATAACTGTCGAATTGCTAATAAATAAACTACTTACCATTAAATAATGCATAAATTTCGATTCAATTCTGCTTTACGTGCTCGAGTTTGTAGTAATTAGACAGTTATGCCCCTGGAATACGATTACAAGCTATTTTAAATTTCCAGGGGCGAAAATCTTTTTTGTTTAAGAACACAGTGGATTTCTTGGGAAATTCCGAGGTTGCGCTTTTTTTGATACACCCTGTATAAGCTGGATGAGTAGCGTGTTTGGCAGTGCAATTTGAGTAAAGTTCATGCAGTTAAAAGACAGCGAGTATATGTCGGGGCAACGTTTTACTTTCGTTAAAGAAAAAGATGTCGAGGATACACGGGAAGGATACTAAAAGACACACACTGTGGAGCAGTAATGCTGCAAGGAGCAAATGTTCAAAATGTAAACATTAACATTAATGTGAATAAAATTAAATGAGGTGTGGTCGTTTCTGACTCGTACATAAATAAAACAGGTTTTCCATAAACATAAGGTATGATTAGTTACTAATCGTACCTAATGTTTTATGCAGGTGATTGATCAGGTTATTTAGAGATTAATAGTCCCTCATGAAACAAAGGATTTCTCAAAATTCTTTATTCTTCTAATTCTATTACTTGTAAGTATGTTTGAAGCACTTCAACAATTGAAACCTGAAGTGGAACTGTCGTTCTCTCAAAGCTAGCAAAGAGTTGTTTGATCGGCCACATACACAGTCACTATAGCGGCGTATATAGCAATAGATTAAAGACATACTTTCAAACACAACGTATAAAATATATCTCATATGGCTCTTACGCCTAAATTGTCCGACCGCAATGTCTTGTAAATGCCACAGGCAACGTTCACTTATCGACCGATGATAATGTCTTTTTCTTTGCGATCTTCATATCTCCCTGTCTTGGTATTATACTTAGCATTGCAAGAGATGCTTCCATATTGACACTTCAAAAAAGACTCCACGTTGTGTGGTGCTTGAAAGGATTCGCCTTCTAAGCCTATGCGTCCTATTGGGAATACGTCTTGCTTGAATACCGTAAATCCTTGTGGATTAATATTATGAAGTGCTTTGTAGACATCACCGTGGCGTAGATAGCACTGTAAATCGACAGTAACATGGTGGAACGATGCACCCTTTTGTGCTGGATTAGGAAGGATATAGTTGCCATAGTATGGGTCAAATACTTCAATTTTATCCGCATAACTTGACACCAGCCTTGCGTCAAATCGAGATGGCAAAAGTTGCTTGATTTTCTTCAATATACCAGGCAGCAATGGGACGGGATCGGTCTCGAAGTACAGGGCAATATCAAAGTCGTCATCGTGAAGTATGAACTCTCCATTTCGCCACGCACCCAGTAATGTTCCAGATTCGATTGTCCATGGAATACGCAGCTGTTCAAGTACGGTATCACGAAGTAACATCGCCACCTCTAGCCTCGGTGTGCCATACTTGTCCATTCCCGAGAATGGACTCTTGAAGTTGTTCGATTCCTTCACTGTTGTCGAATAATCGCTCATGATGGCTGTAAGCTCTTCTGTCGGAAACTGGTTAATATTTTAGTTATCAAGACATTTTTAGGTTTTGTTTAGCTTGCGAATTCTTTGTGCTAAGCTTGTATTGGCGACGTGAAGAGGCGCGGGTAGAACCGTAGGGGAAACTGCTTTGTTATCGCATTTATGGTCACAAATTTTTTTCAATCATCAATAATTAATTACCAAAGCGAGAAATACCAGGTTATTTATAATAAATAACATAATAATATAATAAATATTTATTACTTCGACAGTTATTAGCACACATCCCTTCAGATGTTCCCTTCAGATGTCTTAAAAATTGCAACAGTGTTGCAATCAACAGTTAGCAAGCAATGTTGATAGTTTAACCGAGACTCCAAAAATAGAATATTGAGTGCATTTTCAAAAAAAATAAGGTGGATTGTTAGTTGCCATAAAGCAATCACCGGCAAATGAGTCACTATATTGCAAAGAATACATTTTATCAGAGCAAAAAGGTTTTATTAACATAATTTCTTATACAAGTATAAAGGTTATTTCCAACACACAATGTGACATTTAGGAATGATGAATCCCATGCATTAATGTTTGTTATTTGATAATGTATTATTGCACATTTTGTTTAAATTGTTTTGTATTGCCTTGTCTAAAATCAGCACAAATCGTTTTACTTGGGTCAACAACATCCAACCTCATACACAGGGCATTTTTCTTCCACGGTGGAAGTTCTGCGAAAATGGCCCTGGGATCGGCTGGTCACATGACACCCAGAATTTCTGGGTGTTTAGATATGATAATTTTTGTGGTCTTTGTTCCATTGCCTTTGTCTTCTTTATTGACCTGAACAATTGAAAAATAATCAGAGTTGTTCATGCATGTGAGCATTTGTCGGCATAAAAGCAACTAACAAGATTAATAATTTACCATACATCCATGGTTATCTCTTACAAAAGGTATGAAGAAGCATATATCCAATTTAGTGAAAGTTATCACTTCTAATTTGCTGTACAATTTAAAGACAGCATTCAGATTTAGATGAATAAATTATACTCGGCTGAATTAATTGGAGTTTTATGACAAGCCAATCGCATTATAGAATGGACCAGCCGATGGGACATTTTCGCCGACCTTCCACCGTGGAGGCAAAATGCCCAACAACATCGTATATTGTGAGACCAGGATTTTCTTCGACATCATTTGCCATTCTCAACAACAGAGCAACAATAACATACACATCACCATCTCTTGCTGTTGGAAAATATAAATATACACTAAGTAAAATATTTGCATCAATATTAGTAATACCATAGTTGTTACCAGTAGCGAAACTGGCCGTAGGAACTGGTCATGTTATGACTGAATATGTAAATCGTTTAAAAATTTGCATACTGGTTGTTACAACCAACTGAATTAACATCAATGTTGTTCCAGAAAAGATTATATCTATTCTTCGAGTGGTCTTGAATCCTGTTTCTATTCTTCGAGTGGTCTTGAATCCTGTTTGATTCTTACGTTGTTGTGTCCACCAATTTGGGCACGATATTGATCGATTGTCACTCCCATTTCAGGTAAAGTAATGACAAGGTTTTTCTCTGCACAGATGTAAGTTTGTTGAGCAACAGGCACAAACCTTCGTTTGTAAATATTGAGTATTGTCTTTGGCGAGAACTGTCAAATGTCACCGGCTTCGCTAGGTTTGATTTTAACGAGCACAATGACTTCGTTTGATTTGAGTTGCGTGTACACACGAGACAAACAAGAAAAACTAAGCACACAGAACTATCTTAGTCGTCTTACCTTGAAAACAGAATATCTCCTCACTGAAATGAATTGAAATTCCCAACAGCACCAAAGTTCGAGAACTTCGTCTCACTCACCTCATGGCGTTGCGTGATCAGAAAATACCATGTTCGTGGTGGCGTTGACAAGTTCCGAACATTAATTCCGTACAACTTCCGTGAAAACGAATAACCCTCTGGGCACGAGACATAGATAACCCATGTCAAGATTAGTGTGCTGCCTACGGCAGCAATAAACATACAACATTTGTGAACTGTTGCGGGAAACTTAGGGAGGCAATCCCCAACATAAGTGGCACCTCCGACGGGATTTGAGCAGTGTTTTGGTTCAATCCAAGCATTTTATATCGACATTTGTCGTCTTTTGTGAGCGATACATCGACGGTGAAATAATAACACATCGAACGTGGGAATTGAGCAGTGTTTTGGTTCAATCCAAAGCGATTTATATGGTTATTTGTTGTGATTTGTGATCGTGAAATAATATATCGACAGCGAAATATTAAATACATCGACCATGTCAGAGACGGTGGATAAAAAGCTAGGGGAATTAAATGGAAAGTTCAAAGCCTTGAACTTTGCGATGAAGAAGTCTGACGAAGCTATTACGTGTAGTAAAATCGAGATTTTAACGAGACAAATTAGCTCAATAACCAACCGAATTGAAGCTGTACACGCTTTGAAAGACGAGATCGAAGAGATTAAATTTACAAATGACGACTCCGAGGAAAGTATACGAAAGTGGGCTGAGGAAATCGATTCGAAAATCGCCGAAGCAGATGACAAAGTGACTGAAATTCGACAGCGCGTCGATGAAATCAAAGAAACCGAGAGAGTTGAAGTCGAAGAAGCCAAACGTCACGGGGAAGAATTGGAAAGGGAAAAACAACTTAAATTCGAGAAACAGAAATTCGAGTTAGAACAGGAAGCGAAAGACGAGGAACGAAAGCGGGAACTGGTTCATAAATCTCAACTCTTAAATCAACAATTGGAGTTTCAAAAGACGGAAACAGCGACGAAAAAACAAGAACAATCGGCGTCTATAAAACTACCGAAATTACCGATAACAAAGTTCAATGGAAATTACGAAAATTGGCTCCCTTTTTGGAATACATTCGAGGCAGAAGTCGATAAAGCTGACGTACCCCCAGTGACCAAATTTGCCTTTCTGAAGGAATGGTTCGAAGTCGAAGGATTACCTTTTACTGTAGAAGGGTATCAAAGAGCCAAAAACGTACTTCGAAGTGAATATGGCAAAACAAGCGAGATAATTAACAGTCATGTCCAGAATATTATGGGATTACCCGTTATCGTTGATTCTAATCCTTCCAAGGTTAATGAATTTTACAAGAGTCTTTTGTACAACACACAAGCGCTCGAAACTCTGGGAAAATTGGACAAAGTAAGCGGTATGACGAGAAGTGTATTAGAGAAATTGAAAGGAGTTAAAGCTGACCTGGTACGCGGAAATGACGGCTGGCAAGATTGGGATCTCCCGCGCCTTATCGCAGAGCTCAAGAAATAGCGAGATATTTATCCGGTCGAAGAGAACACTACTAAGAAACACACACGTAAGTCGGGTTTTTATTACACTAGAGACGGTGATCGTAGAGACGGTGATCGTAGAGACGGTGATCGTCGTAAACGAGCGTGCGTATGTTGCGAAGCTGAAGACCACAACTCTAAGGATTGCTCGGTTGTAGCTAGCGTCGATCAACGAAAGCGACAACTCGCAGAAAAGAAACTTTGCTTTAACTGCACTGGGCCTAAACATCGCGCCGCAGACTGCAAGAGTGTTCATAAATGTCAGAAGTGCAATTCGAAGCATCACTCATCAATCTGTACGAAGAAAGATCAGCTGTTGACCGCCAGTGTGTCCAGTGACGGCCCATTAGTATATCCGGTAGTGGTCGTAAATGTCGAAGGTATCAAGTGCCGAGCGTTTCTAGATACTGGGGCGGGAAATTCGTACGCTTCTGCCGCGTTGTTGGATTTACTGCCAAGTCGAAGTCCTAAGAAGGAAGTTCGGCGCGTTGAAATGATGCTTGGATCGGTAACGAGGATTATGGAAATGTCAACCGAGCGAGTCGAAGCCGTGGACGGAAAATTTGCGATGGATGTGAGTGTGACGAAAGTCGACAAAGGAGAACTGCTAAACCTGGACAATCCGAACTACGCGAAACTCGTAAGTACCTATCAACATCTAGAAGGCGTACAAATGGAAGATAATGATTCGAAAGCGAAGCTACCAGTTCATGTGATACTCGGAGCCGGCGATTATATGCGTATAAAAACTGCTGAAAAACCTCGTGTCGGTAAGATAGGTGAACCAGTCGCTGAAAGAACCAAATTCGGTTGGACTATCTTAGCTCAGGGCAAGGAACTAGACTATTCCGCCATGTTTGTTGCTCAGACGAGTAAATGCGATTATGACGAACTGTGCCGATTAGACGTGCTCGGACTGTCTGACAAACCGGAACATGATCAACACGAAGTATATGCGGAATTCCGAGAGCAGCTCACACGAAGCGAAGAAGGGTGGTATGAAACCGGTCTTCCCTGGAAGGGGAACCACCCGCCATTGCCAAGTAACTACAATGGTAGTCTACGTCGACTAGCCAATCTTCAACGAAAAATTCAGCAGAAAGGATTAACTGAGAGTTATTCTGACATTATCGAAATGCAGAAATCAGAGGGCATCGTAGAAGTTGCCAGCGAGAAGCCACGGGGTGTAGAGTTCTATATCCCTCACAAACCCGTGATACGAGAAACGGCCGAGACGACGAAGTTGAGGATCGTCTACGATGCCTCTGCCAAAGCTCATAGTGATGCACCAAGTCTAAACCAATGCTTGAATCCGGGACCACCACTACAGAACGACCTCTGGAATGTCCTGGTGAGAATGAGATTCCATCCCATAGCCTTGACGGGTGATCTGAAACAAGCATTCCTGCAAGTTCGGATAAAAGAAACGGATCGAGACGCACTCCGATTTCACTGGAGTCCTGATGCAAATCATGAAATTGAGACGCTGAGGTTTACTAGAGCATTGTTCGGCCTGACATCGTCACCATTCCTACTTGGGGGAGTGATCGAACACCACCTGACGTCCTGGGAAAGTCGAAAGCCGGAAGTAGTAGCCGAACTGCGAAAGAGCCTGTACGTTGACAACTTGGTGAGCGGAAAGACAACGGTAGCAGACGCGAGGACGACGAAGAACGACGCGATTGAGATCTTTAACGACGCCACTTTTACCCTCCATAAGTGGCACTCGAACAAACGTGAGCTCGAAGAACCGACGAACGACAACGAAGAGAAAACTTTCGCGAAGCAACAGCTAGGAACCCCGACCGAAGGAGACTCAAGTCTTCTGGGACTAGCATGGTCAAAAGATCAAGACAAAATAAAAGTCGTTATTCCACCCAGTAAAGCTACAACAACAAAACGAGGAATTTTGAGCAAACTGGCTCAAATATACGACCCCCTCGGAGTACTATCACCACGAACTGTACAAGGGAAGTTCATTTATCGCGAAGTATGTCAGAGTAAGATTGCATGGGACACTCCGTTAGCAGATGAGCACAAGAATCAGTTGTTTAAATGGGAGAAGCAATTGCCAGATCACGTAGCTGTACCTCGTTCAATACCTACCTTCCAAGAAGATATCGAGTCCATTGCATTACATGCCTTTGGCGACGCGAGTGGTAAAGGTGTTACGGCAGTTGTTTATGCTGTAGTGAAACAACCGTCTGGTACAACACAAGGGCTCGTAGCGGCGAAGGCAAGATTGGCGAAACAAGGGTTAACCATCCCACGTTTAGAACTTGTCTCGGCACATATGGCCGCCAACCTTGTTCATAACGTGGAACAAGCTCTAGACGGGTTCCCCGTGCAAGAAACGTACGGTTGGCTCGACAGTTCTGTCGCTCTTCAATGGATCAAGGGAGGCGGAGAGCATAAGCAATTCGTAGTCAACAGAGTCCAGAAGATCCAGTCCAAATCAAACATCCAGTGGCGTCATGTACCGACACACACCAACCCCGCCGACGTCGGAAGCAGAGGTGGAGAGGTGAAGCAGAACCAGTTGTGGCTGAACGGACCAGAGTGGCTCAACGACAACCGTGCCTGGCCTCCAGATATCGTCACTCACGCTACTGAAGAAAGTGAAGCCGAAGCTAAGACCATTAGAACCGTGCTGGGGTTAATCAACGATGAAACGGACTGTTTCGACCGTATCCTAGAGAAATTCTCATTGCAAAAAACGCTGAGAGTGTGCGCATGGATCTCGAGATTCATTGCCAATCTGCATCACCCCGACAGTCGAACATTTGGACCACTAGCGACTGATGAACTCGAGTGTCATTTCAAAGTCTGGGAGAAGAAGGTACAACGTAGCTGTGACAACGAAGAGGACAGAGGTCGACTTAACCTACAAGAGAATCCTCAAGGTATACTGGAATGTAGAGGACGCATTCAAGGTCATTATCCAGTTTACCTTTCTGACAAACACCTTTTCACAACCAAACTGGTTGAAGACGCCCATTTGCGCACTCTTCACGGGGGAATGGGGATGACCATGGCTCGAGTTCGAGAGCTGCATTGGGTCCCGCGACTCAGACAGTTGACGCGCAAGGTCATCAAGAAGTGCTATGGGTGTCGTCGATTCCATGCGAAAGCAGTTCCACAACCACCGCCTGGTTTGCTACCGTCAGACCGAACCAACGAAGGCCGTCCGTTTGAAGTGATCGGGGTGGACTACGCTGGTCCTATCAAGTACAGAAAAGGTACCAAAGAAGAAAGAAAGTCGTATATCCTGCTGTATGCTTGTAGTCTTACGAGAGCTGTCTACCTGGATTTAATGCCTAGTTTGGACACCCAAAGATTCATCCAAAGCTTGAAACAGTTTATTGCAAGACGAGGGAGACCCCGGAAGATCTACTCCGACAATGCGAAGACGTTCGTGGCAGCAGCAAATTGGTTACGAACAGCACAAAACGACGAGAAGCTAAATGAGTTCCTGAGCAAGAATCAGATAAGATGGCAGTTCAACCTGAGTCGCGCCCCATGGTGGGGCGGACAATTCGAGCGCCTGATCGGGTTGGTGAAGAGAGCTCTTCATAAAACCATCGGGAAAGGATTGCTGAGATGGGACGAGCTGAAGGAAGTACTTGTTGACATCGAAGTGGCGTTGAATAGCAGACCTCTTGGCTACATGGAGGATGACGTGCAACTACCAACGTTAACGCCTAACTCCATGATGGGATATGGTAATCCATGAGTTCGAGTTCGAGTTCGAGTTCGAGTTAATTTCGAGTTAACCTCGAGTTGACTTGGAGTTACTAGGTAAACCAACAAACTGTCGACCCAACGGTTTCAGACATTACTAGAACACCATTTTGATGATAATGGTCAAAATAGAAGCTATCCCCAACACAACACCAATCCTAACCCTACACCCCGTATCGGACGGTGTATTTTGCGGAACGGCGGATCGGCGGAATGATTAATACTTCTGGAATATAGATGTCCACCCGCGGATCCCGGTCAAGCAGGACAAATTCGGTGAGTCGCGGGTCGCGTATAATACTGGGATGCCGCATGCCACACGGGTTGACGAGGTCGGGTCAGTGGTACTGAGGAAGCTTTCCAGCGGGTCGGCTTCGTCCACTCGGTAGGACTGGAAGGAAGGTTCGAAGGTGATACAGGGAGGTCGTGACGTCTTCGTTGGAGGGTCGGGACAACTTCGGAAGTACTCGTTCCCAACATCGGAAGTTGTCGGAACAAATTCGGAAATTGTCTGAACAACTTCGGAAGTTGTCTGAACAACTTCGGAAAGTGTCGGAACAACTTCGGAAGTTATCGGAACAACATCGGAAGTAGACGGAGCTACTTCGGATGTGGCCGGGAATGGTCGGAAGGCTCTCGGGAGTCGTCGTGTGGGGTCGGAAGGTCATCGTAGGCCATCTCAAAGCGATCGGGATCTGTCGGAGGGTCGTCGGTATCCATAGACGATCGGTCAGAGGTGGTTGGTGTGGACTATTATGTGTTTCGCTGCTGGGGGTGGAATATCAATGGTGGGTAGTCCGTTCCCCCATTCCGCAAAATATTCCGTCCGCACCCCGTATTCATCTTCATGAACCTAACCCCCGGCCGAAAACTCGGCTCGAACTCGAACCGAACTCAACTCGAACTCAACTCGAACTCATAAATTCCCTGGTCCCCTCCATGATGTTCGTTGGAACTACGTTCGCGCC
Organism: Chrysogorgia sp. JL179-B06; assembly: GCA_035772405.1. Lineage (NCBI taxonomy): Eukaryota > Metazoa > Cnidaria > Anthozoa > Scleralcyonacea > Chrysogorgiidae > Chrysogorgia > Chrysogorgia sp. JL179-B06. The sequence goes on from JAYKKM010000427.1 coordinate 997,710, forward strand.
AGAGTTAGAAACGCATCATATAGAAGAGAAGGATTTACGAAAGCGTGCAAAGTATGTCTTGAAATGCAAACAAGCAATGTGGCGTCGATGGACTACGGAGTATCTTCGCGGGTTACGAGAGCGTCACAACCAGAACCACACGGAGACATCATTCACCGTCAAACCGGGCGACGTTGTCATCATTCGATCAGATGAACGGAGTCGTGGGAAATGGCCCCTCGGAATCGTAGAGGAGTTGTACAAGGGACGCGATGGCGTGGTTCGGGCAGTGAAACTTCGCGCTGGGAAAAGCTACCTTGAACGGGCTGTGGATCACCTTTACCCACTTGAACTTTCCTGCGATCGTTCGGAAGTCAAGGAACCAGTCCAATTGGATCCAGGAGCACAGGCGTTCCGACCAGGCGAGATGCTGCAGTAGCTGCGCAACAACGCATCAAGGACGTGGTCGAAATGGAACTTTAACGTAAATCGTGAGGCAGATAAACTGCAGAACATTACTTTATTAAACATATATCTTTAGAACAGTGGACACTGAGAGACATATACCAAATTAAGGTATATGAGGGGAGAGTGTCGGAAACTGGTTAATATTTTTGTTATCAAGACATTTTTAGGTTTTGTTTAGCTTGCGAATTCTTTGTGCTAAGCTTGCGTAATTTATCGTATGATGTTTGACAGCCAATCAGAAAGCGAGAAATAGGCGTGTGAATGTAAACAAAAGAGACAGGAATATAATTAAGTTCGAGTCTGTCTGGGAAAAGAGAACGTGAATATCGTGAATATCGTGAATAAATTGTTACTATAAACATACAACATTTGTGAACTGTTGCGGGAAACTTAGGGAGGCAATCCCCAACACTTCCTCTGAACTGTAGGGCAGCTATCTGATCAATAGCGACTTTAAACAAACGTTATATCACCAGGAGATGTCACGGTTCACTGACAGTCTGACACTGTCCCAAGGCCCCTTTGATGATGTGCAATGTATTTTTAGACAAAAACAACGAGTTTCGCAATTGAATTCTCACTCTATCGATACTCGTTCTATCGACAACACTTACAAGAAGAAAAAACAATTTACAGTTCGTTATGTTAGATAGTTGCAGCTTGATGTTTGTAAAGTTGTAAAGGTTTTGCTGTGCAAGCTGTGTTAAGTTGTCAATACTCAGAAAAACTCTGAGCACCAGACAGGACTCGAACCCGTAACCTTCTGAATGCTAGACAGACGCTCTAACCATGCATTGAGCCATTAGTTCCAGTGGCTCAATGGTTAGAGCGTCTGTCTAGCATTCAGAAGGTTACGGGTTCGAGTCCTGTCTGGTGCTCAGAGTTTTTCTGAGTATTGACAACTTAATTTACAGTTCATTGAAACGTCTAAATGCGAAGATAAAAGTCATTTTATATGTTGTATTGTACAATTTTTGTTTGTTTTCAATTTTTATTGTATAAAACAAATAGATTCCATTTTGCCGTTGTCTGTTCAGTTAAGCCTGGTTTCCATTTGGTCGCTACGATCGCAACGGTGTCATAGTTGGTCGATGTAATAGAGTGTCTATCTATCTTGTCTTTTGTCTGCTGTATGCGGGACCAGGGAATTTATGAGTTAGAGTTGAGTTCGAGTTCGAGTTGAGTTCGAGTTCGGTTCGAGTTCGAGCCGAGTTCGAGTTTTCGGCCGGGGGTTAGGTTTATGAAGATGAATACGGGGTGCGGACGGAATATTTTGCGGAATGGGGGAACGGACTACCCACCATTGGTATTCCACCCCCAGCAGCGAAACACATACCACCTCTGACCGATCGTCTATGGATACCGACGACCCTCCGACAGATCCCGATCGCTTTGAGATGTCCTACGATGACCTTCCGACCCCACACGACGACTCCCGAGAGCCTTCCGACCATTCCCGGCCACATCCGAAGTAGCTCCGTCTACTTCCGATGTTGTTCCGATAACTTCCGAAGTTGTTCCGACACTTTCCGAAGTTGTTCCGACAACTTCCGAAGTTGTTCCGATACGAAGACGTCACGACCTCCCACCGAGTGGACGAAGCCGACCCGCTGGAAAGCTTCCTCAGTACCACTGACCCGACCTCGTCAACCCGTGTGGCATGCGGCATCCCAGTATATACGCGACCCGCGACTCACCGAATTTGTCCTGCTTGACCGGGATCCGCGGGTGGACATCTATATTCCAGAAGTATTAATCATTCCGCCGATCCGCCGTTCTGCAAAATACACCGTCCGATACGGGGTGTAGGGTTAGGATTGGTGTTGTGTTGGTGATAGCTTCTATTTTGACCATTATCATCAAAATGGTGTTCTAGTAATGTCTGAAACCGTTGGGTCGACAGTTTGTTGGTTTACCTAGTAACTCCAAGTCAACTCGAGGTTAACTCGAAATTAACTCGAACTCGAACTCATGGATTACCATATCCCGCTGTATGCAAAGCAGTCTTTACTGATTGCAGAGATAGACACTACACTATATTACATCGACCACTATGACACCGTTACAATCGTGGCGATCAACCAGGCATCTGACGTCATCTGTGCATCTATAACTGAACAGACAACGGCGAAATGGAAACTATTTGTTAAGTAGCCGTCACACGCAAATATTAGGGAGGGGGAGAGTGGAGATAGGACATGTGGAGGCGTGTTTGGGTTTTACGGTATTGTCTCGGGAAAATCCCGCATGCCACTTCCGTCATAGACATGGAGGTTCTCGTGCTTTCGCTTTTGTTCGTGTTAGGTTATTTATATAATATTATAATATGCCGACTATTTACTGGACCGCTGAGTTCTGTTGTGTCACGAACATCTTTCCTTGCTCCAAAAAGATAATTTGAACCACTATACTACTTTAAAATATCATTGAGGTTAGTCATAACCAAGGTTAACAACAAAGGAACGCGCAAGGCCTGGGGCGAGAGAAGGCTTAAAAGCAACGGTACGGCGGGCACGCAGAGTAGCAGAGCTAGTAGAAGGTGGTTTTGGGTGCGGAGGAAATTTGCCCACCACCCCTCCCAAAAAATAAATAATAAAATACATAAATGTATAAAATAAAATGAATAAAAAAAATAACGATTAGACATACAATAAATATTCCACCGATAAGCTCGGTGTGATAGGTGCAGACCTTTGGTGGACAGGTCAAGGCGGGGGATCGTTACATCATTGCCCTTAGACCTGAATCCAAGTAACTGAGCAACTGCCAGAAAACTGAGCAACATACAGGTCTGCACCTTACCATCCACATGGGTAAGTAGAGTGATTGTAGGTGTTAATTTTGGGTGTCTATATGGTCGCCGTGATAAGAACATGTAGCGCTTACTGGCCCAGACAGGGGGGCAACCCGCCGGGCAATTTGCCCCGATCCCCCAGCTGGAGAGTGGCCCCCTAATTATATTGCTCATTTACTTTCAGAGAATCGGTAGACGGATTTGAAATTATGAAATTATCAAACAGTATTTTCTGCTTCTGTGCATTAGTGATTATTTATTTTGTCCCTATTTCGTACATCTTTTACATCGTTACGAAAATTTGCGTTGTCATTTTCAGGTTACAATTTCATCTTTGGGAAATAGAACGAATGGTGTTCATTGTTTGCGTGTTGGCCACTTTGGAATTCGGGCCATTTATGAAACAAGCTTTTTACTGTTGTTTAGATCTGATCTTTTAAGAGATCTCTTTGTTTGGCCATAATAGACGAAGTCACAGTCCTTACAAGGTAATTTATATACCATTCCCGTTGTTTGGTTTGTCTGTTTTATTTTTAAGTTCAGTGTTTTCTTTTCTTAGGATAACCGTTTTCCCTCAGGGCCCGCACGCAAAATAATATTTTGGGCTTGCATTTTGAATTTGCCTAGGTAACCAGGCCTTATCCAAAATGGCAGCCAATATCGGGGTATAAAACTAGAGGGGGCACTTTGAGGAAAATCGGGTAGTCAATTGGCCGCCGCCATTGGCTCAGTTGGAGGCAAAATAGCCCACCCGGATGTACAATTACCAGCTCCCAGACTTCTGCCTAGACCATGAGTAGGAGAAAATTTAAATCTGACGTCCTCTGTGAGTTGTCTATGAGCGAATAGACAACGAGGACGAGTTGTCTAATTGTTTTAGTAGAAACAAATTAGTGGACTATTACAAATCATGCATTCTCCAAAAAAATACCCAAAAACTCATCTGAAACCTCCCCAAAACGAGAGTTTTCTGCCATTGTTTTGAGCGCGTTTCCCAAACGTTGTCTATCACGAATAGACAACGGTTGAGTAACCAATCAGAATGCAGCATTTGTAATAGACCATGGTCAGTTTCTACTAAAACTGCATAGACAACGGCAAATGGCCATCAATAGCCATTCACGCGGCTGCTATTAATAGCACAAAATGCGGACAAACAAACCAAATTTGACTCACAAACGATTGCAAATTAGCTATTTTCTTTTGTTATGGCCGCAATAATTATGGGTAAATGCGGACAAACATGGCTACTGACGTCATCTCGACGGCAAAGTGCTAAACAAACCATTCAAAAGGCTTATTAGCTCTTTGGCGATTTCTGGGGCATGAAAAAAGATAAAAGGTGTATTAGCACATGAGCAGTTTCAACACAACTTGCAAAAAACCATAATGTAAAACAGTAAAAACTCTTTATGCATGTCTTTGAGTCTCGGTATAATGTAAAACAGTAAAAACTCAATTAAAACACGCCATTTTGCTGCTGTTGTTATTGTAATAAGTAGTGCTTCCACTTCTTGAAATGAAAACTTTCTTGTGCTTCCACTTTTCAAAATGAAAGCTTCAGCTAAAATTATTGGCGCCACCGTATAATGTAAAACAGTAAAAACTCGTTGCTCTGTGGTCAGTTGAACCATTTTTATTCGAACTGATGATATGACTAATTAGTACTTTGACAATTTGTTATGCAGTTATGCTCCTTCATACGATTAGCAGCTAGAGCATAAAATCTTGTCCTTAACAACAATAGGTTAATTTCTAAAGGTCTCGTTTTTAAAAGCGCAACCTCGGAATTTCCCAAGAAATCCACTTTGTTTTTATTAGCACAAAAGATTTTAGGCCTCTGGGAATTTAACTGTTGTTGATACTTGTAAACTAAACAACTTACCATTAAATAAATGCATAAATTTCGATTCAATTCTGCTTTACGTGCTCGAGTTTGTAGTAATTAGACAGTTATGCCCCTGGAATACGATTACAAGCTATTTTAAATTCCCAGGAGCGAAAATATTTTGTGTTTAAGAACACAGTGGATTTCTTGGGAAATTCCGAGGTTGCGCTTTTTTTATACACCCTGTATAGACAAACAGGGGAGCATGTGTTGGAATTTGTGCATGTGTATGTTTCAATAACTGATAAATCTCGTGACAAGTATAGGTAGTGTTGAGTGACATGTGAGTGTAACAATAATATAAGGTGTGCGAGGGAAAGGCCCTAAGATAGAACTGTATGTGAGACCGTGAGAGATCGACGTTGATCTAACATTAAAGACTTTGAACGATAATTTAGTTGAAGAATCTCTTATTTTCAACAGAATATTTAATTTGGGTGCTATTATGAAAGAAGTCTCAGATGATCACCCTCGCTTCGCTCTCGCTCGCGAGAGGATACAAAATTCATAAGAGAGTTTTTAAAACTTTTTATGATGAAATTTAACGCTAAGCGACCAATGTTGGCCGCTGGAAGAACGCGCAACGTTTCTTTAAGACGATATGTTCCCCGTACCCGACAAACTTTAATCAACCGTAATGCCATGCTATCACTTTGTAATATTATGGCTACCGAGACAATAGGAAATTCAACAAGTTGAAATGGAATAAAACTTTGTGAGTTGCTATTAATGGTATTGGGAATTCGACAATGAAGTAATGGTTCACTTCATGTCTTCGTTAGTTATTCTATTGAAATGTTTTAGAGTGTTTAGCATATATACAGGGTGTATCAAAAAAAGCGCAACCTCGGAATTTCCCAAGAAATCCACTTTGTTTTTATTAGCACAAAAGATTTTAGGCCTCTGGGAATTTAAAATAGCTTCTAATCGTATTCCAAGGGCATAACTGTCGAATTGCTAATAAATAAACAACTTCCTATTAAATAAATGCATAAATTTCGATTCAATTCTGCTTTACGTGCTCGAGTTTGTAGTAATTAGACAGTTATGCCCCTGGAATACGATTACAAGCTATTTTAAATTCCCAGGGGCGAAAATATTTTTTGTTTAAGAACACAGTGGATTTCTTGGGAAATTCCGAGGTTGCGCTTTTTTTGATACACCCTGTATAAGCTGGATGAGTAGCGTGTTTGGCAGTGCAATTTGAGTAAAGTTCATGCAGTTAAAAGACAGCGAGTATATGTCGGGGCAACGTTTTACTTTCGTTAAAGAAAAAGATGTCGAGGATACACGGGAAGGAATTGTACCGGCGAATACTAAAAGACATACACTGTGGAGCAGTAATGCTGCAAGGAGCAAATGTTCAAAATGTAAACATTAACATTAATGTGAATAAAATTAAATGAGGTGTGGTCGTTTCTGACTCGTACATAAATAAAACAGGTTACTAATCGTACCTAATGCATAAACATTAGGTAAGATTATAGTCACTCTTGTACCTAATGTTTTATGCAGGTCTTGATCAGGTTATTTAGAGATTAATAGTCCCTCATGAAACAAAGGATTTCGAGGTAGCCATGATTAATCAATACGATAAGAGTTACATCGCCAAGTAAGAATCTAATGGTGAATAACTTCAAAATTCTTTATTCTTCTAATTCTATTGAAGCACTTCAACAAACGAAACCTGAAGTGCAACTATCATTCTCTCAAAGCTAGCAAAGAGTTGTTTGATCGGCCACATACACAGTCACTAGCGGCGTATATAGCAATAGATTAAAGACATACTTTCAAACACAACGTATAAAATATATCTCATATGACTCTTACGCCTAAATTGTCCGACCAGAATGTCTTGTAAATGCCGCAGGCAACGTTCACTTATCCCGGCCGATGATAATGTCTGCTTCTTTGCGATCTTCATATCTCCCTGTCTTGGCATTATATTTAGCATTGCATGAGATGCTTCCATATTTACACTTCAAAAACGACTCCACATTGTCTGGTGCTTGAAAGTATTCGCCTTCTAAGCCTATGCGTCCTATGGGGAATATGTCTTGCTTGAACACCGTATATCCTTGTGGATTAACATTGTAAAGGGCCTTGTAGACATCACCGTGGAGTAGATAGCACTGTAAATCGACAGTAACATGGTGGAACGATGCACCCTTGTGTGCTGGATTAGGAAGGATATAGTTGCCATAGTATGGGTCAAATACTTCAATTTTATCCGCATAACTTGACACCAGCCTTGCGTCAAATCGAGATGGCACTAAAAGTTGCTTGATTTTCTTCAATATACCAGGCAGCAATGGGACGGGATCGGTCTCGAAGTACAGGGCAATATCAAAGTCGTCATCGTGAAGTATGAACTCTCCATTTCGCCACGCACCCAGTAATGTTCCAGATTCGATTGTCCATGGAATACGCAGCTGTTCAAGTACGGTATCACGAACTAACATCGCCACCTCCAGCCTCGGTGTGCCATACTTGTCCATTCCCGAGAATGGACTCTTGAAGTTGTTCCATTCCTTCACTGTTGTCGAATAATCGCTCATGATGGCTGTAAGCTCTTCCTCTGAACTGTAGGGCAGCTATCTGATCAATAGCGACTTTAAACAAACGTTATATCACCAGGAGATGTCACGGTTCACTGACAGTCTGACACTGTCCCAAGGCCCCTTTGATGATGTGCAATGTATTTTTAGACAAAAACAACGAGTTTCGCAATTGAATTCTCATTCTATCGATCGTTCTATCGACAACACTTGCAAGAAGAAAAAACAATTTACAGTTCGTTATGTTAGATAGTTGCAGCTTGATGTTTGTAAAGTTGTAAAGGTTTTGCTGTGCAAGCTGTGTTAAGTTGTCAATACTCTGAGAACCAGACAGGACTCGAACCCGTAACCTTCTGATGATGCTAGACAGACGCTCTAACCATTGAGCCATTAGTTCCACAACTTAACACAGCTTGCACAGTAAAACCTTTATACTTTACAAACATGAAGCTGCAACTATCTAACATAACTAACAACATTTGACTGGAAATTGACTATCACAACACGACTTGTAGTCCAACAAGTTTCCAGTGGTTCAATGGTTAGAGCGTCTGTCTAGCGTTCAGAAGGTTACGGGTTCGAGTCCTGTCTGGTGCTCAGAGATTTTCTGAGTATTGACAACTTAATTTACAGTTCATTGAAACGTCTAAATGCGAAGATAAAAGTCATTTTATATGTTGTATTGTACAATTTTTGTTTGTTTTCAATTTTTATTGTATAAAACAAATAGATTCCATTTTGCCGTTGTCTGTTCAGTTAAGCCTGGTTTCCATTTGGTCGCGCTACGATCGCAACGGTGTCATAGTTGGTCGATGTAATAGAGTGTCGAACTATCTTGTCTTTTGTCTGCCGTATGCAAAGCAGTCTTTAGGCGATCAAATGGTAACCAGGTATTATAGATGCATCTGACGTCATCTGTGCATCTATAACTGAACAGACAACGGCGAAATGGAAACTATTTGTTAAGTAGCCGACACACGCAAATATTAGGGAGGTGGAGGCGTGTTTGGGTTTTACGGTATTGTCCTGGGAAAATTCCGCATGCCTGCACTTCCGTCATAGACATGGAGGTTCTCGTGCTTTCGCTTTTGTTCGTGTTAGGTTATTATAAGTAATAGCATAAAATGAGGTGCATTAGCTATTATTATTACATTGAGTTGGTTTCCTTTGATGTACCGCGGGATGTATGCGCCATAAATCCCTATGAATACTAATAAGATAAGAAACGAAGAAAAAACTAGGAAAATCTTTATCCAAGTTGGACAAAATCGACAAAACTTTGTTGGAAACTTCCTCAATGTAATAATTTGAGTAAATCCATTTTTTCATGCAGTTTTAGCGGCGTATATAGCAATAGATTAAAGACATACTTTCAAACACAACGTATAAAATATATCTTATATGGCTCTTACGCCTAAATTGTCCGACCGAATGTCTTGTAAATGCCGGCCGATGATAATGTCTGCTTCTTTGCGATCTTCATATCTCGAACGTCGGGATGTATGCGATATACAGCACTCGGACGCTACGCGTCCTCGGGGCTGTATGCCGCATAAATCCCTCGTTCTTTCGGTGTTTATCTATTACTTAAACGTCCCGCTCGATGAGGGTCATACAGCCCCGAGGACATACAGCCCCGAGGACGCGTAGCGTCCGAGGGCTGTATATCGCATAAATCCCGAGGTTCGAGGTGTTTATCTGACTTATTATTACATTGAGGAGGTTTCCAACAAAGTTTTGTCGATTTTGTCCACCTTGGACAAAAATTTTCCTAGTTTTTTCTTCGTTTCTTATCTTATTAGTATTCATAGGTACATCAAAGGAAACCGACTCAATGTAATAATAATAGTTGAGATGTGAGAACAAAAGAAATACCCGCAAACATTATATTATTTATATAATATTATAATATGCCGACTATTAACTGGACCGCTGAGTTCTGTTGTGTCACAAACATCTTTCCTTGCTCTTCCTACAGCCAAACTAAGTCAGTTCTACCATGGATAGTAAATAGACTGGATAGGAAACTGGTTGACGTCAGCGTGAAAACCTAGTTGAAATTCGTGATGTCACGAAGATGTCACGAGTACACAGATTTTGCTGAGTTTCTCTTCGACTTCTCCATATTTTCGTATTCAAGTAGCTATATTGAGATTCCAAAATGTTTCATCGTCTTACAAACCTGCCTAAGCCACGACTAAATGATCGAGGTAAATGTTGTTCGTCTTTGTTTCAGCTGTTTTCGTTTTGTGGTGAAGAAACTGGCGTCGCAAAACTACCGTCGTTTTAGTTGAAATTTGGGACGCGTTTTTCACCGTCTAAAGTTGGATCTTTTCGCCTAAAATGAGTAATGGTAGTCGGATATTCCATCGTAAAGTGGCATTGTGATATTTTTTGGTAGTTTGACTATAATTTTTAGCTGTATTATTGCTAAACGTTGCGATTTATGGTGATTTTGTGACATCACGATTTGCAACTAGGTTTTCACGCGACCAACTGGTGCCTAAACCAATCAGCATGCTGGAAACGTCGCACGTGATCTTAGTTTCCTATCCAGTCTATTTACTATCCATGGTTCTACTTTAAAAGATCATTTTGGGTGTCAGGCCCGCGCCCAGACAGGGGCCCAGCTGGAGAGCGGCCCGCTAATTATATTGCTCATTTACTTTGTACAGAATCGGTAGACGGTTTTGAAATTATGAAATTACCAAACAGTATTTTCTGCTTCTCTGCATTAGTGATTATTTATTTTGTCCCAATTTCGTACATCTTTTACATCGTTACGAAAATTTGCGTTGTCATTTTCAGGTTACAATTTCATCTTTGGGAAATAGAACGAATGGTGTTCATTGTTTGCGTGTTGGCCACTTTGGAATTCGGGCCATTTATGAAACAAGCTTTTTACTATTGTTTAGATCTGATCTTTTAAGAGATCTCTTTGTTTGGCCATAATAGACGAAGTCACAGTCCTTACAAGGTAATTTATATACCATTCCCATTGTTTGGTTTGTCTGTTTTATTTTTAAGTTCAGTGTTTTCTTTTCTTAGGATAACCGTTTTCCCTCAGGGCCCGCACGCAAACTTGCATTTTGAATTTGCCTAAGTAACCAGGCCTTATCCAAAATGACAGCCAATATTGGGGTTAGGGCACTGATCTCGAAAGAAGACTGGATCGAGCAACTATTGTTCAGAAAATGAAGCCGGAAGTCGGCCATTACTAAGGGACCAAGTGAGGATCCTATGAGGTTTTTTGTTGGATTATGTGCTCTTACCATCGACAAAATAAATAATTTTACTATAAAGAGGACCAGAAGACATTTTTCAAATTACTGGGTAAAACGATTCATGGCCTACCTACAGATTTACTGCGACTTTGGTCCCTTAGCAATGGCCGCCGTTGGCTCTAATTATCCAGTGAGAGAAGCCTAATATGAGACGTCAAATTAGGTTGAATATTTTATGCATTTAATGTTAACAAAGAAACTATATTGGCCAGACACTAAACCTATTTCGCGAGCGTCACAGTTTTATTTGCTTGCAAACTCGGAGTTTCTAATGATCTCTCGTTAATTACATTATGCAAATATGCAAGCTTCAAAATCAGCTCATCAGACACAATAGGAAGCTCAATCCAGTCCTATTTTTGAGATCATTGGTTGGGTCTTAGGAATATATTTTCAGCATTGGCAAAATGGTACCGCTCAAAGCGCGAGAAACCTGGATCTGAGTTCTCGTCACGTGTTGTAATTCCCTTGTGAAGTTCCTAGTGTAAACACTCCCACGTTATCTAGCGATAGCGTGCTGGTGCTGCTTGACAATATAATACCCATTACAAATAAATAAAACAGGTTTTCCCATAAACATTAAGTATGATTAGTTACTAATCGTTATACCTAGTGCATAAACATTAGGTATATAGTTATTGACTGAGTGAGAGGTCCGTACATGAGGATACTGCACGGTCGAGTTCTTTTTTCGCTTGTTTATGGACCGAGCCGTAGGCGAGGTCCATAAACAAGCGAAAAAAGAACGAGACCTGCAGTATCCTCCTGTACGGACCGAACAAGCTCAGTCAATAAGCTATTTATTATATGGCAAAAGCAAAAACTTTTTTTCGTTACATCTTTGAAGAATGAGCAAAGGAGAAGGTTCAACTGTTCAAAAGGTATATCTTCTACTTTTCTCATCTCGTTTTTTTGTTCACAAAAGTTATACCAAGTTTGCAAATCGTACTTTGTCTTCTGTTTTGTACTTTTTGGTTGTTGGTCGGCGATAAAATTGCTGAATTCATTCATGTTTGTGCTGACTTGTTGTCCCAAAACATTATCTACTTCCGGATAATAAAAAGCATCTGGGTCCTCCTCACTCTCAGACATTTCAAACTTAAAGCCGTTTCACAAAACAGAATTAAAAATATATATATTTAAAAACTTGTCAAAAATTTAAAATCCAAAATTTCCCGCCAAACCTGAGCGGTCCCGACCGCTCAGGAACCAATCAAAATGCTCTATTTTGGTAGATGGACCGCTCAGAAACACTTGCCATATAATAAATATTAGTTACTAATCGTACCTAATGTTTTATGCAGGTATTGATCAGGTTATTTAGAGATTAATAGTCCTTCGTGAAACAAAGGATTTCGAGGTAGCCATGATATTACAATACGATAAGAGTTACATCGTCGTGTCTTCAATTAAGAATCCAATAGTGAAAAATTATTTATAAAATAACCGGAAGTAAATGAGCGAGTACACGCTATCTGATTGGTTACTGAGCTCAAAAACCATGCATTATAACTCAATAAAGCATAAGCTGACCTGATTCCTCGCGTAGATTTTGTCGTTTTTGACGGATTTTAAAGGGATATGGCAATATAAATTAACTTTGTCTCATTTGAAAGAACTCGTAAAATGGCATAAGAAGACCTTTTACAATTTTTCTGTATCTTTCTTGGTTTTTGAAATATTTCAGATGATTATGACAAAAGACAGTCTACAATCCGCCATCTTGTTGTAATATTTGACCTAATTAACTAGGAAATTGGTGACGTCACAAGCAGGGTAAACCTGATGAAACTGCTCCATAGGTGACCGAATTTCCGCGGAAGGCTTTTTAAAATGTTGTGGGCCAATTGAAAATGGAAATAGTGCAACATAATCGAGTTTCTGGCGCATAATGTCGTAAGGATTCACTTATGACGTCACATGCATATCGAAAATAATTCCAAGATGGCGGACAGCACGCTGTCTTTCGTCAAATTATTTCGAAAACCAAAAAAGATAAGGGAAAAAAATATAAAGGTCTTGTTATACCATTTCACGAGTTCTTTCAAATAAGACAAAGTTAATTTATATTGCCATATCCCTTTAAGCAGTTTAAATCACAAAAAAAGTCAAAGAACACCTGGATACAAAGCTAATCAAGGTACTAACACAACAGAATGTTTTAACTGCAACGTTGAGTGTATTTTCATCGCTAAAAAGGCTTCCTAGCAACGTGCGTTGCTATGTGCTAGCAACGTCTCTTATAACAGGTAAATCTACATTTTTCATGGCTTTATTGTTAATTTAATGGTGTTATTTTATAAAAGAAATAAAAAACTTTGTCTTGTGTGATTATCGAGTTATAATGGCACTCGAGAAGCTAGTAAAACACTCGGCTATCACCTCGTGTTTTACACGCATCTCTCGTGCCATTATAACTCGATAATCACACGCGACACGTTTTTTATTTCTTAATTATTCTTCTAATTCTATTACTTGTATAAGTATGTTTGAAGCACTTCAACAAATGAAACATGAAGTGGAACTGTCATTCTCTCAAAGCTAGCAAAGAGTGGGGTTTGACTTCATCACGGGCGTTCGTTGCGGGTGACATCGATATATTTGGTCAGCGGACAACTTCGTTTCTTCGTAATCTGCACATATCAAGGTGATTCATTAATTTCATCCTTATACCATTTAAGATCATGAAATCTTAAATGGCATAAGGATGTATCATTATCATGAATCAGAGGCCACGGAAGCACCTAAAAAGTGCGCACTACCAAAAAGAGACACCTTGGTTATTTTCAAAATAATTGTATAATTTAAAACGTTGTACGGCTGTAACAGTTAGTACCTGTATACATTTCTACAGCAATGTCATACTTCTACGAAAAGGGTACATTAATTCTTCCCAGCATAGGTAATATGCCGCAGTGAACCTTAAAGGGACACTCCGGCCCAAATACAAATGCAGTTCATATGAAAGATCTTACTGACTTTAGTTTATTTGCAAAGTTTCAGTATTCCTATCAATTTAGTTAAGAAGATATTGCTAGTTGAAGTTGAAAATTTGTGGATTTTGACGCCATATTGGTTTCGAAAATATGACGTCATTGAGTGATTCTTTATCGTCAGTGGAGTTGTTTAGATGGCGATCACATTTGTATTTGGGCCGGAGTGTCCCTTTAACCACCACATGCCAGATTTATAAAAAGGGCATTTTTATTTCAGAAAAAGGGCACATTTCCTAAATTTTGGAAAAAAGTGGGGCATCTGCCACCAGTATCCCTGGTTCCGCTGCCTCTGTCATGAATCCAATAACCCTAATAGAACCCAACCCCAACACAACACCAATCCTAACCCGCCTTAAAGGGACACTCCGGCCCAAATACAAATGTAGTTCATATGAAAGATCTTAATGACTTTAGATTATTTCCAAAGTTTCAGCATTCTTATCAATTTAGTTAAGAAGATGTGGCTAGTTGAAGTTGGAGAGTTTGTCCAATTTCGACGCCATTTTGTTTCTTAAATATGACGTCACTGAGTGACGTGTCTCGTATTATGCCTAAGAAGCTCCTCTACTTTCCTGCATGATGAACTAAATAGTTTATTTCGACTAATTTTCGTCCAAAGACCATTCACAATAACTATCACTATGTGATCGCCATCAAAACAACTCCACTGACGATAAAGAATCACTCAATGACGTCATATTTTCAAAACCAATATGGCGTCAAAATCCACAAATTTTCAACTTCAACTAGCAATATCTTCTCAACTAAATTGATAGGAATGCTGAAACTTTGGAAATAAACTAAAGTCAGTAAGATCTTTCATATGAACTACATTTGTATTTGGGCCGGAGTGTCCCTTTAAGTGTCTTCCTAACCCTAACCCCACCTGTTTTTCAATCCACTTCTAAAAAATTTTACAAATATTTTAATGTGTCGTATTTAAAACAATCCGTGGACTCGTTCCGATCCCAATCCGATCCAATCCGATCGAATTCGGAATAAAATTTTCACCCTCGGGTCGGATCGGATTTTTTTGTTTTTCTATCGGATCGGACCGGATTTTGTGGTTTTTTTTCGGATTTAATCGGATTTTTTTTTTTTTTTTGCAATAAGTAATAAGTTTTTTTGACTTTTTTCACAAGTCCAAACAGGTAAGCAAAAGCTAATAGTACATTTAATTACAGTGTATGCGAGACTTTTAGTTCAGGAATTTCGAACGATCGGACATTTGATAGTGCCGGCTTTTTGTAAGTGTTGATTAGCAAACGTGTCTAAGATAACAAGATTGTGTAAGCTAAGATTTTAAGGCCTGTTTCAAACGTCGCATTTTGTATGTGTCGAATACAATTGGCATTAGATTCGACCGAATTACCAAAATGCGACGCTTGTTTCAAAGTCAAACGGTCGCATTTTGCATGTGTCGAATTCAATAGTAAACAATAGCAAATTAGCAATCATAGTGTCTGTGATAATGCGTTCTTTACTTCCCAGTATTTCGCTTAAAAATAAACACACTAACAGAGTATTATTATTTCATTTACAATATGGCGAAAAATGCGTAACCAACTGTCAAGCATGCATGTTAATATAAACAAAATTAATTAAAAAATCTCGCGATACTGTTCGGATCGGATTTTTTGATATTTTCGCAATCGGGTCGACACGCGAATTTCTAGCATCGGATCGGATCGGATTCAATATTTTGTTTCCGGATCGGATTTTGTGTTTTTAGCTTCCGAACGGATCGGATTCGAATTGAAAAATTAGACACCCTCGGATTCAAACACGTCAATCCGATCCGATGCACACCTCTACTGTGGACCAAGGAGATGACGAGCGGTGACGAGAATAGCAATAGACTAGGAGTTCTTATCAGAAGTGAAATGCTGCCTCTGGAGTAGTGCGAGGTTAGAGCAGTGTTCAGGATCAGGCATGCCAGCAGAATGATGCTAGAAATTTCTATAGCATATAGAGGATCAAATAAATAGACTGTATAATCTGCACTACATATCAAGGCGATCATTATTATAGTTTTGTAATATTAAAATAACATACGGTAATCATATGGCGCGTGCCATACATCTAATTCGAACAACATTTACTCGAAAGAGCAAGCCTCGCGAAGTTATAAATTTTCCATGATCAAGCGACACTTTTGCCAAATCAAATTTCACGTTTGTAATATTTGCTGGCGGTCGTGCGGTCATATTTAGGGCTTGTGTATGTAAAAGTACGCAGCACAACGTATGAATAGACCGCAATTTGAAATCCAACGAGTGTAGCTATGTTTATATTGAAGTAAAAGCTAATATATTGTAGCAATGATATTGATAGTATTAAATTTGGATATCTAAATGTAAACAATGTGCAACTGCGAACTATGTTGAACCGTGTAGCTTTGTTTTTTCAATAGAAACTAATTTCACATAACTTTTGAAATGCAGCAGCTACAGGCATGTAAAGACATACTTTCAAACACAACGTATAAAATATATCTCATATGGCTCTTACGCCTAAATTGTCCGACCAGAATGTCTTGTAAATGCCACAGGCAACGTTCACTTATCCCGGCCGACGATGTCTGCTTCTTTGCGATCTTGATATCTCCCTGTCTTGGTATTATACTTAGCATTGCATGAGATGCTTCCATATTGACACTTCAAAAAAGACTCCACATTGTGTGGTGCTTGAAAGGATTCGCCTTCTAAGTCTATGCGTCCTATTGGGAATACGTCTTGCTTGAATACCGTAAATCCTTGTGGATTAATATTATGAAGTGCTTTGTAAACATCACCGTCGCGTAGATAGCACTGTAAATCGACAGTAACATGGTGGAACGATGCACCCTTTTGTGCTGGATTAGGAAGGATATAGTTGCCATAGTATGGGTCAAATACTTCAATTTTATCCGCATAACTTGACACCAGCCTTGCGTCAAATCGAGATGGCAAAAGTTGCTTGATTTTCTTCAATATACCAGGCAGCAATGGGACGGGATCGGTCTCGAAGTACAGGGCAATATCAAAGTCGTCATCGTGAAGTATGAATTCCCCATTTCGCCACGCACCCAGTAATGTTCCAGATTCAATTGTCCATGGAATACTCAGCTGTTCAAGTACGGTATCACGAAGTAACATCGCCACCTCTAGCCTCGGTGTGCCATACTTGTCCATTCCCGAGAATGGACTCTTGAAGTTGTTCCATTCCTTTGCTGTTGTCGAATAATCGCTCATGATGGCTGTAAGCTCTTTCTCTGAACTGTAGGGCAGCTGTCTGATCAATCGCGACTTTAATAAACAAACGTTAATCATCAGGAAACGTCACGGATCACTGACGGCGGCGGGGCGAACGCACGCTCCCCAGAAATTTTCAAACTGTGGCTCAGGCTAATTTCTGATTTTTTAAATTTTATGTATTACTAGGTTACCTGCAAGGTACTGAATGCTGCCTTTTGTTTCCAGCGCACTGGATCTTCTAGCATGGCTGCGTTTTTTCCCAAGCACGTGAAATATTACATAGATAATGCATGGGTCAATTCTTCCTGTAACCATCCCCCCCGGGCAACCCCGGGGACAATGCAGAAAATCAAATCCCGGGGGGATACCCGCCCTTGGAAGTCTGGTAACTAAAGTAAAGTATTCGTATTCAAAATGGCGACGAAAAAAAGTTGCAGAAAATCGACGTACTAGGGGGGGCTGAAAAAGCGAAACAAACTAGAGCTCAAAGGAAGCAGCAACAGAAATGAGTTAAATTTACATTTGATGTTAAAATTTGTCTAATTATACATTTCTTTGATGTTAAAACTCGTGTGTTTTTGTATTGTTTCAGGCTTGCCCCGGGGTGGGGGAATTGTCAAATTTGAAAGTCCCGGGGGTGGGGAATTTGAAATGAGCTTTGATAAAAAATACAAATCCCCGGGGTATTGCCCGGGGGGGGGATGGTTACATGAAGAATTGACCCCCATGCATAATCTTTCTCAATTTGTCCAAAAACGTCAACAATCTAATGAGTTCCGGTAGTTTTATTGCTACATTGCTTTCCGGGAGATTTAATACAAATGATATAATTTTCAAAACAGATGCGACTTGACTGAAAACAAACCGTGATGTTCTTTCTAGCCATAACAATAAAAGCCGGTAAAAGCGAATGCAAAAAGTGTTTGATCGGTAACCGGTAACGGACCTGTTTGCGCACAAATAAATATCCTTATACACAAGTTGTAAAGGGGCATTGTCTCGGAAAGCGCACACGCAAAAACTGTTGAGATTTGTCAAGTCAGACAATACTTCATCCATAACCCGCACGAGGGTGTTTTTCCACTGGTTCTACTGAAATTCTAATTGACATACGATGAGGATGGAACAGAAATTTATGGATGACTCGTCTTAACAAATTATTCAAAACAACACAAAAATCTCGCATGATAACTCGGATAATATTTCACAACGAACTCCAAACGCTTTCACGTATGAATTGGAGGCGATTTATATATGTATGTGATGTATTTAAAAGATGAAACTCACAACATGCACGAGTATTGAGCAAACGTCCCTGTAAAGAAAAAGCATGAAAAGAAAGCACAAGTTTCCAGCGCATTGTATTGTGCTTGGTTGTTCCGCGCACTGCATGTTGGGTCTATCTAAGTCCGACCACAATGCAATGCGCTAAAGCAATATTTGAAAAAAACCCAACTACATTATTTAGGTCTGCTGCCTTGCTCGCTCGCTTCAGGCTCGCTCAGCAATGAGTATGAATAAAGATGACATGATTGCCAACTCACTATCCTTTAATAACCCTTTTGGCCATAAGTCGTATATAAATATGAGACAGATTTTGTGCATTAGGAAACCGATATAATCCAAATGTCAGCGTTGCAATTCTCTTCCGCCAATACAATCCGTTTGCTTGGGGTTTCGTTGACTTGCGATATTGTAATTGCAGATCGTTTGCGTGCAGTCCTCACTAAATCCTCACCATCACGACCAGGATCCGATTTGTCTCGATATCTCCAGAGATGTCGAGAATGACCGAAGGCGAAGACGAACAATAACTCGCCGTAGTATTAGAATAATAAAGAGCTCTACACTACTACGATTTACTAGTAAACCATAACTGAAGACGACCAGACGCTGTATAAACAAAACTTACCAAGGAGGAAATAACATGTACACAACAAGCGCTCTGATTGGTCAATACCCGTGTTTGGATAAGAGTATCCAAACACGGGAATTTTGAGGTCGATCTTGTACACACAAAAAGCAAATCATGCCGACCCATCATCGTTTTTAAACATTTATTAACATTCTATACATATGCACAATAACTATAAATAAAATATAGCAATCTTCCCTGTTAATTTTCACAAGATTTGGCAAAAATAGAACGAAATTATAAGTATTTAAAGTGGACAAAGCAACGCTAAAAGCGAACGAGAATTTCCATATAATTTGTGAGGGCGACGTTTACCTTACTGAAAGTTTCAATAAAACCCAAAAAGACAACACTTTTGTAGATATAGTCCACCAAGAGAACATGTTTATTTTACCTCTCGTCGGGCAAGATATTCACGAAGAAACCATTCATTTTGTTCTAGCCAACAAAAAAATCACCGAACAACACTTCGACAGTGAGAGAAAACCACAAAAAAGAGTCTGTGTTGTAGAATATGAAGGCTAGGAAAACTCACAACATCACTTTACATCTGCAGCAATCCAACATAAAGTTAAACGGCATATTTTCGCGATTAAATCCATCTGGAAATATCTTTTTCATCTTTCTAAGCATGTTTTCCTGATGTTTTTACCACTTCGGGGCTGTTGCTGTCGTCAGCATCATAAATCATAATAGAAAACCATCCATGATTGGCCGATTAGCTTAGAAGAAGATGAAAGACCTCCCCTGATTGGTAGTTGACGGATTTTGGGAGAATTGCAATGTTGATCTAATTATATTAATAACTTTTAGTGATATTTCTCTGTGGTTATTTTATAAAAGAAATACCTAATGGTTTTCCGTGTTTGGATACTCTGATCCAAACACTTGGGATGTTGCTCGACTTTCGAAAAGCTAAAAACACTCGCCTAGCGGCTCGTGTTTTTACGCTTTTCTCAAGTCTCGCAACATCCCGCGTGTTTGGATCAGAGTAGCATGAAATGTTTCGCAACCTTAGCAATCGCTTGGCAACGGTGTCAATTCATCCCTAGCTTCCTTCGACTACAGCTCGTCCGACAGGTTTGTGAGCGGTTTGCTGCGATATTCAACCAATCACATTGCATCTTGACCGGTTTGTACGCTCACAGGGACAACACTGACCGGTTTGCAGTGACTCGTGGGCCTTCATCAATAGGTTTGCGTGATTTGCGAGTGGTTTTGCGAGTGGTTTGCGAGAATCGCGAAGTGTGTGTTGCGCAAGAGATCATCTTTCATAAGAGATCGTGTTTCACCAGCCCCCTGACTTTCGGATGTAATTTCTGGACGCAAATTGTTATTACCGCCGGATATTGAAAAGGCGAATTATAATTTAATTGAAAATATAATGATAAAGTCAGAAATGATATAAAATGATAAAGAAATTCCCCAATTACAGCTTTAAAGTATATATTCCAAAACAGAAGGTTTTTAAAATCTGACAGGTTATATAAACCGATCAAACCTGTCTGAATCCGCCCCTGCTTGATGTTTGTAAAGTTGTAAAGGTTTTGCTGTGCAAGCTGTGTTAAGTTGTCAATACTCGGGAAAAACTCTAAGCTCGAGACAGGACTCGAACCCGTAACCTTCTGAATGCTAGACAGTGTCACTTAGACGAGAAAATCGTGTACCAATTTTGATCTTGGTTTATCATAATTACAAAATGAGGAAGAAAGGCGTTCTCGGTTTCTCAATATCTTATCCCGTTCTCGAGATATTTAGGTTTTTGACATATGCAAATTAGACAGTGTATGACGTCATTTTCTCACATAAACGTAAATAAAATACACAAAATGAGGATTATCTCTGCAAATAATTATAGGTAGAAAGTTTTCAAACTTTGGACATTTATGGTAAGGTGGAATGCACACTCTATAGTTGCCATGGAGATCGTTTGAAAATAAGCGTCTTTCGCCTAATAAAATTAAATCGTAATTTTTGTCACTTTTTAAAAAGAATAAGGTGATTTTAACCTCCGAAGTACAATATTTACGTGTCTACAAATATTCGTGTGTATGCATTACAATAAATGTTGTTTGATAAAGAAGAAATAAACACTTTTTGTTTTATAAATGACAGGTGCCTATTTCCAAACGATCTTCGTGGCAACAATATAATTTGTGCAGTACGGTGCACATTTCACCTTACCACAGATGTGTAAAGTTTGAAAACTTTCTACCTATTACTTGCAGAGATATTCCTCATTTTGCGAATTTTATTTTAGTCTATATATGTGAGAAAATGACGTCATACACTATCTAATTTGCATATGTCAAAACCTAAATATCTCGAGAACGGGATAAGATATTGAGGAACCGATAACGCCTTTCTTCTTCATTTTGTTATTATAATTTACTAAGATCAAAATTGGATAGACGATTTTTTTCGTCTTAGTGGCACTTTAAAGGGAAATGGCAATAAAAATTAAGTTTATCTTATTTGAAAGAACTTTTAAAATGATATATCAAGACCTTTTACAGATTTTCCATATCGTTCTTGGTTCTGTAAATATTTCACTTCTTTTTAACAAAGAACATTGAACATTCCGCCATCTTGGATATGCATAAACTATCCTTGGATATGCGTGACGTCACAACCAGGGTAGAAATGTTTTTTATAGCAGCAATTATCGAGTCATTATAGATGCTAAATCGTAGTTGTTTTGGGTGTTGTATACTTTTAAGTGAACTAGCAATCCATTTGAATGCATTCCACTGATATTTGGGCAATTATTTACAACTTTTACAATGTTTACCCAGGTTTTGACGTCACTTAATTAGATCTAATTATAAAACAAGATGGCGGATTGCAGATATTTTTGTTCACACATATTTCAAAAATTAAGGAAGTTACGGGGAAATTTTAAAAGGTCTTCATATATTATTTTAAATGTTCTTTCAAATGAGACAAAAACATTTTTTATTGCCATTTCCCTTTAAGCCTGGTTTCCATCTGGTCGCTACGATCGCAACGGTGTCATAGTTGGTCGATGTAATAGAGTGTCTATCTATCTTGTCTTTTGTCTGCCGTATGCAAAGCAGTCTTTACTGATTGCAGAGATAGACACTACACTATATATTACATCGACCACTATGACACCAGAGGACTGGCGTCCTTACCACGTTCTGACGTCATCTGTACATCTATAACTGAACAGACGCAAAATGGAAACTATTTGTCAAGTAGCCGTCACACGCAAATATTAGGGAGGGAGTGGAGATAGGACATGTGGAGGCGTGTTTGGGTTTCACGGTATTGTCCCGGGAAAATCCCGCATGCCACTTCCGTCATAGACATGGAGGTTCTCGTGCTTTCGCTTTTGTTCGTGTTAGGTTATTTATATAATATTATAATATGCCGACTATTAACTGGACCGCTGAGTTCTGTTGTGTCACGAACATCTTTCCTTCATCCAAAAAGATCATTTGAACCACTATATGGTCTTCCTACAGCCAAACTAAGTCAGTTCTACTTTAAAATATCATTTTGGGTGTCTATATGGTCGCCGTGATAAGAACATGTAGCGCTTACTGATTCAACGAGGCCCGCGCCCAGACAGGGGGCAACCCGCAACTGGGGCAATTTGCCCCGAGCCCCAGCTGGAGAGCGGCCCGCTAATTCGGGTTTTGAGCTAATCGGGTTTTGAGAGAATCGCAGGCATTATAGTAGTCCCCGCGTATAATAGATTTGGTAATATGATCAGATATATAGTGAGGTTATACAATAACCAAGGTTAACAGCTAGGTAACCGCGCGACGCATACGATCGAGGCAAGCACGTGGTGAGAGGAGCAGGCCTGGAGACTGGCACGAACTGTTGCGCACTTGCTAAGGTGTAACCTGTCCCGAGGGGGTGGTCAGTTCAAGATACCACCTGGTTGGCAACACGATCTCTTCCTTAAATTAACTATTATCCTTAATTTACAAATCGCTCTAAATTAAGGATAATGGTTAATTTAGCGGCGATCGTGATAGTCGCGCACGCGTATGTTAGTCAATTACTATCCCACAAGCTTAGTATCTCTCACTTGTTTATAAGTTTAGCTAGCTAAGAGGGGAGTGGATGGGTTGGCGGGTTAGGTGAGAAAACCCATTGGCGGGGGGTTAGGTTCTAGTATTAGATTAACCATTATCCTTAGTTTAGAGCGATTTGTAAATTAAGGATAATAGTTAATAGCTTACACCTAACCAACCAAACGGGTGAACGGAAATGTTAATTGGTTATACCAGAAAAAATCTCGATTTGTTCAGTCTAAACCCGCAATGCGCTTTCGGGTAATAGCCACAAGTTCAATCGTGAACGATTTTGAGATTACATTAATGAATCGTGGGATGCTCACAGCTTAGCAAGTTTCAATAAAAATAAAATAAGTGAGTGTCTTTTTTCGTCGAAAGGTGATGGATTTTAAATCAATCTATAAACGTTAAAGGTTAAACAGTTGCACGGGATCGAAAGACTTATCCAACAATTACGATTTGTCAGCCACAAATTATCACAGGACCTGAAAGACTTAGTCCACAGTCAAGACGCAGTTTAATCGAAAGTTAATAAACAAAGATCGCATCAAGCAAAATGCAAAATGCAAAATCGCATCAAGCAAAACCCAAGCAAAATGCAATCAGTGGTAGATGAGATCCAATTTCAAGCCAATGATCTCAAATTCACTCTTAACGAAGATAAGTGTAAGGAAACATATATTATAAACGCGCCATTAAAATGAGAAGGCCATGGATTGGGCCATATGATCGCCTTGATATGTGGTTTAGATTGTTATCGACTCGAACACGGCAACAAACGACAGCGTCTTAATTCAAGGAGACACTATAATAAACCTCAATGTTTTTGACAACGGTGACTTCCCGTTCGTCAGTTCGATTTGAAATATGACCGTTCGACCGCTAGATAAGTCAGCAAATATTACAATCGTGAAGTTCGATTTGGCAAAGTGTCGCTTGAATGGAAAATTTATAACTCGCGAGGCTTGCGATCCTCGATGCTATAGAAAATTTCTAGCATCATTCTGTTGGCATGCCTAATCCTGAACACTTCTACAGGCAACTTCGTATCCACTGCTCCTGTGTTAGGGGCTGATTACATGGAGAAATTTCAGCCCGGGCTGATATTTCAGCCTGGCTACTGAGCTATGGTAAAGTCACGGTGTCGAAAGCGGTCAAGCGGTAACAAATATGGCATAAAAACAAAGCTATTTAAATGATTTTCCATACTCCGTAATTTACCATGGCTGGAATTTCTCCATGTAATCAGCCCCTTAGTCCCGAGGCAGCATTTTCCTAGCTAGTTACTAATGCCATAATTTATTCCAAATTACAAAACGGTAATTTATTCAAAAAGGGGAAAGATTTTATCTTGATTTCTTTCAGCTGTAAAGCACAGTAACCCATAACATGCAAGATTAGAGTCGAACTGACGCAAATATATTACAGCGTCTTAATTGAAGGAGACAGTACTGTAGCATGATTTCCGTACGTTATTTTAATATTACATATTTCCCGTTCGTTTGTTCGATTTGAAATTTGGCCGCTAGATCCCTTTAAATCGTTCAATTCCGAAATATTACAAACGTGAAGTTCGATTTGGCAAAAGTGTCGCATGAATGGAAATTCATAACTTCGCGAAGCTTGCTCGTTTCGAGTAAATGTTGTTCGAATTAGATGAATGGTGTTCAAATGACAAATGGTCAGATTGAATTTTGACATTATAAACGCGCCATATGATCGCCTTGACGTGGTTTAGATTGTTATCGAGTGTAACACGGCAACAAACGACAGTGTCTTAATTCAAGGAGACAGTCACATCCCGCATTCCCGTTCGTTAGTTCGATTTGAAATATGACCGCTCCTCGACTGCTAGCTAGATAAATGATAATTTTTGTGGTCTTTGTTCCATTTCCTTTGTCTACTTGGTTGAGCTGAATAATTGAGAAATATTCAATGCTCTTCAGAGTTGTTCATGTCAGCATTCGTCGACATAAAAGCAGCTAACAAGCTTAATAATCCACCATACATCCATGGTTATCTCTTCTAATTTGACTCGTTCTTCGTGTAGAGGACACAGACTACGTCATAGTCTGATAAACGTTATTTTCGGAGCAATCAGAGCAATCAGAAGCTTTACAGCAACAAAAACTCTAACCATAACCCAAACAAAAACTCTATCACTAACCCTAAAATAAAATAAATACTAACCCTACTTCTAAACCCAACTTTTCGATTATGCAAATTTCTGTGTCCTCTACACGAAGAAGGACCCTTTAATTTGCTGTAAAATTTGAAGACAGCATTCAGATTTAGATGAATAAATTATACTCGGCTGAATTAATAGAGTTTTGACAAGCCAATCGGATTATAGAATGGACCAGCCGATCGAGGCAAAATGCCCTTGGTTACGAGGTTGGTAATTTGAATCGCTGACACAAAAGCAGGAAATGAACATATACAAATTCCATCTGTGTATAAATCCCTGATGACCATTTCTTAATTTTAAATTTTGTAACTGAGGAAGACTTGAGTTTTCTAGTCAAAACTTGTGTCAAATATATTTTAATAAATACCCATGTCTGCATGAGATGTCTCACATGAATCATGACAGCTCTTTCAATTAACATTATTTTGTCAAATATTATTACAAGAAGGCAAGGCAATGAGATTCATCGCTCGTCGGTTCGAAAGAACATTTTAGCCATTGTGTACATATTGTGTGTGTATATGTATATATATATATATATATATATATATATATATATATATATATATATATATATATATATATATATATATATATATATATATATATATATATATATATATATATATATATATATATATATATATATATATATAATATATATATATATAGATATATATATATATAGATAGATAGTTAATGTAGACAGTCTACATTGGTAACATGTAGCTGTTAATGTACAGTATGATGTCTACATTTAATAACTCAACTCGCGTTAAAATAATGATAGTTAGCGCATGCGTTTAACAGTCGATTTCTAATCCCACATGCTTAGTCTCTCTCACTAGTCTATTAATCTAGCAACCCAAGTAGGGGAGAGGATGTGGTGTGGTATACCCGATAGGGGTGGCTAGAAAACCCGTTAGGCGGGGGATTACGGTTAGGATCTTTGTTGTTTTGGGGTTAGCGATTATTTGTTAATGTAGACACCATACATTCACAGCTACACGTTACCAATGTAGACTGTCTACATTAATTAGGGACTTTTAGATCTACGACGGCAACCTAGGACGCGAAACAATGAGAATGAATAATTTTTATTCCCAAGACTCAACGCCGTTCTCGTTCTGTTTACAACGCCACTGAGAGCATTTTCACGTCTTTAGGACGACGGTAACTCGCGGAGAGATGAGAGATGTGACTTAAGACTGACTTAAACACAGACACTTTAATCGTTTTAGGAATATTGAAGCATTTTGGAGATCATAAAACAAGCTTGGAGTGTCAAATACGCTAGTCAATCGACCGTGGTTTCATTCAAATGCTAAAATTTGTGTTGCTTTTACTGCCGTCGCATAGGTTGCCGTCGTAGATCTTAAAGTCCCTAATTAACTAGGTGGAGACTGGGTTGAATATATATATATTCAAATATATGAAAGGAAGAAAGAAAAACGTTTTGAATAGACGCTCCGAACGTTTCAGTATTAAATGCCGACATGTCACCAAAAACCACCTAAATTAATGACATGACACCCATTGTAAATAGAGAATAGTTGTATCCGATCTGTCAGTTGCCTGATGATATGATATATATATATATATATATATATATATATATATATATATATAATATATATATATATATATATATATATATATATATATATATATATATATATATATATATATATATATATATATATATATATATAGTATCTCGTCACTAAATTCTTGGCAGTTTTAACCACCTTTTCACTTTGCTATATATATATATATATATATATATATATATATATATATATATATATATATACTCTAACATTTCATCCTTTCAATTTTAAAGTTAAAAATATTATTAATCGGAATTTTCACATTTTACAAAATGATCCTGAGACGTAGCCATTTTCACCGACAACCCTTTGGTATCTTTTCGCCGTAATAAAAACATTCGTGACTCCTTAGTACATAGTGCCCTTAAACAAAATACCTCGGCACCAGCGGGAACATTTTCTTGCGGCCGTTCCCCACTACAGTTATTACTGCCCCCAAATGCGACCACACAATCCGTCATGCTTTTTCATGCACGTCCACCAACATAATTTATTGCATTTCATGCGATAAATACCCTAAAATCTACATCGGTGAAACTGGGCGACGTCTTCCAGACAGGTTTGCTGAACATCTTCGTTCCGTGAGGATCAATGATGGTGACAAACCTGTAGCCCGCCATTTCAACAGCTCCAACCATTTGGTTTCAGACATGAAAGTCTGTGCCATCCTTCCCATCTCACCAACGATAACCGCAAGCGGCAAGAGAAGCGTCTCATTTTTAAACTTGGCACCACACATCCTCTTGGTCTTAACGAACGTTTTTCTTTTATTTAATTTCCTACAAGTTTTTTGTTATTTTAGTTTGCTTGGAACTTTTTATTATTAGCTTATGCACTTTCATTCCTTTTCAAGTCTTTGTTTCTATTATTATCGCCTAATCCCCTTGAATATTGGACCTGTCATTTATCCCACCCCCTCAGTCTGCTTATTGATCGAGTGTTAAAAATAGCAAATGATTTAACTTTTCCCATCTCATTAATTATTAGTTAGTTTATTTCCCGTGCATTTGATTGGCTACTTTCTACCTGTGACACCCTTTTGGCATATATATAAGCCCTATTTATTTTATTTCATCTCGTCTTACTCTGATGAAGGGCTCCGCTCGAAACGTCAGTATCTCGTCACCAAATTCTCGGCAGTTTACCACCTTTTCACTTTGCTATATATATATATATATATAGCAAAGTGAAAAGGTGATAAACTGCCAAGAATTTAGTGACGAGATACTGACGTTTCGAGCGGAGCCCTTCATCAGAGTAAGAAGTGAAAAGGTGATAAACTGCCAAGAATTTAGTGACGAGATACTGACGTTTCGAGCGGAGCCCTTCATCAGAGTAGTAACTCTTACTCTGATGAAGGGCTCCGCTCGAAACGTCAGTATCTCGTCACTAAATTCTTGGCAGTTTATCACCTTTTCACTTTGCTATATATTCAAAACACTGTCTACGCAGCACTCTACTTTTTATATATATATATATATATATATATATATATATATATATATATATATATATATATATATATATATATATATATATATAAAATAAAAATTGGCAATCTTGTGGACTCCAAATTATTTTTCATCTTTGAAAACTTGTTACAATTGTGAACATCCTCGTACGTTCAAATATATTTGTCTCAAATGTAACTCTGTTCGTAGTCTCCCTTGGTCCAATTTCTTGATGTATGTAATATTCATATTGTAATGTGATATATTGTATCTGTAATTAACATTCTACCTTTTGAATATACGTATAAGGGCCCACAGTAATTCGCTAACGCTGTTGTCATGTGGATCCCCTGACATTGTTAAACTTATTGTTTATTGTATGTATTATTTGTATGTAGATTACATATGGGTGATATGGCCATGGATGATAAAAAAGACTGGATAGGAAACTAGCTGACGTAAGCGTGAAAACCTACTTGAAAATCGTGATAGCACGAAGATGTCACGAGTATGCAGATTTTGCTGAATTTCAAAAAGAATTTCGAAAAGTTTCATGGTCTCACAAACCTTCCTAAGCCACGACTAAGTGTTCGAGGTAAATGTTGTTCGTCTTTGTTTCAGCTGTTTTCTTTTTGTTGTGAAGAAACTGGCGTCGCAAAAACTACCGTTGTTTTAGTTGAAATTTGCCACGCGTTTCTCACCGTCTAAAGTTGAAAATTTTCGCCTAAAATCAGTAATGGTAGTCGGGTATTGCATCGTAAAGTGGCATTGTTATATTTTTTGGTAGTTTGACTATCATTTTTAGCTGTATTATTGCTAAAAGTTGCGATTTATGGAGATTTTGTGACGTCACGATTTTTAACTAGGTTTTCACGCGATCAACCGGTGCCTTAACCAATCAGCACGCTGGAAACGTCACACGTGATCTTAGTTTCCTATCCAGTCTTTCTACTATCCATGATATAGCGAAGCTAATGAAATACAAATATATTTTCCTGCTTGTCAGTTATGTCATTTTTAAAAATATTCATTATTTATCCGTGGCCTGACATTAGAAATATTAGAACATGAGCCAGTCTCACCAGGGGGGGATGTATAGACAAACTAATATATTCGGTCGAATAGCGGTGTTTGTATGCGAGTTGGAGACGAAGCGGAGGAACGACAGGGCTTGTTGGTCGTTGGCTAATGTCACCATAAAACCATAATTCTCTCGGCGTCTCCGAGATATTTGCCAGTTGTAGACAGCCTGGAAGACATCGATGTTTAGCCATTTTAACTTGTCCTTTGATTTGATGGAAGCACTCGTCGAGACACTGAACAAAAATAAAAAGGCAACATTTTCACACGCTTGCAAAAATTTCACATGCAGTCTCACATGTGAATCATTGAAACCACTAATTTCACATGTCATTTGAATCAAGGTATTTCATATGTGTATTTGGCATTTCACTCGATTAAACTGCATGTTCTAAGGATTTGTGGTGAAAGAAAATTTCGAGTGTTGGAATATATACATTATAAGACCAAACCGGGACCAGTTGCGAAAAATACAACTTCAAGGCCTTCCGGCTGGAATTGAACCTGCGATGCTAGTGCAGTGCTCTGACCACTGAGCTACGGAGGCCGTTGCCGAGAGCCTAGTCACGAGTTCTGTATATATAGTGGTGGTAATGCCGGGAGACGATTTGGGTATATTACAAGTAATATTTGGCATTTCACTCGATTAAACTACATGTTCTACAAGGAAAATGTCACAAGTCATTTCACATATGAATATCAGGTATTTCATATGTGAAACGACTGACATCACATGTCATTCCATATGCGTTTCATATGTGAAATTACTAATATCACATGTCATTTCACATTTGATTCAGATATTTTATATATCATATGTCATTTCACATGACAATCAGCTATGTCATATGTGAATCGACTAATTTCACATGACAATCAACTATGTCATATGTGAATCGACTAATTTCACATGTGAATCAGCTATGTCATGTGTGAATCGACTAATTTCACATGTGAATCAGCTATTCATATGTGAATTGACTAATTTCACATGTGAATGCTGATTCACATGTGAAATTAGTCAATTCACATATGACATAGCTGATTCACATGTGAAATTAGTCAGCTATGTCATATGTGAATCGACCAATTTCACATTTGAATCAGCTATGTCGTATGTGAATTGACTAATTTCACATGTGAATCAGCTATGTCATATGTGAATTGACTAATTTCACATGTGAATCAGCTATGTCATATGTGAATCGACTAATTTCACATGTGAATCAACTATGTCATATGTGAATCGACTAATTTCACATGTGAATCAGGTATTTTATATATCAGATATCATATGTCATTTCACATGTGAATCAGCTATGTCATATGTGAATCGACTAATTTCACATGTGAATCAACTATGTCATATGTGAATCGACTAATTTCACATGTGAATCAGGTATTTCATGTGCACTGTAGTGTACTGTATAATTACCCGCTTTTATCGACATCCGAGTCAATTCCCAGATAATCTTCGTTCCATGGGATCACGGAGGTGACGTTGCTCTCGTCCCAGTCCGTGCTCGTTATTGGATACACTTGAAGCGCATGACTGGATTCTTCTCCTGCACTTTCAGTAACATCAACCAGGAACAACTGTAGAGTTGCCGACAGCATAATAGAGCGACGTGAAACTCGACGCAAGTCAAATTGAATCAAAAAGCGGTGTTGGTTACCACCACCTTCTTTACGACCAAGATATAGATATTCCTCACCAGCGTTGTTCTTGGTTGATGAGAAGAGTGTGATCTCTTTCGATACTCCTGACGACAGCTCGGTAATGATCGGGTAGCGAAAACGAAAGCCTGTGAACGAAAAATAACTAGATGTTGGCTAACCTCGTTCCCAGGGCATTTTGCCTCCACGGTGGAAGGTCGGCGAAAATGGCCCTGGGATCGGCTGGTCACATGACACCCAGAATTTCTGGGTGTTTAGATATGATAATTTTTGTGGTCTTTCTTCCATTTCGTTTGTCTACTTTGTTGACCTGAATAATTGAGAAATATTCAATGCTCTTCAGAGTTGTTCATGTCAGCATTCGTCGGCATAAAAGCAGCTAACAAGCTTAATAATCCACTATACATCCATGGTTATCTCTTACAAAAGGTATGAAGAAGCATATATCCAATTTAGCGAAAGCTATCACTTCTAATTTGCTAAGACAGCATTCAGATTGGGATGAATAAATTATACTCGGCTGAATTAATTGAGTTTTATGACAAGCCAATCCCATTATAGAATGGACCAGCTGATCCCAGGGCCATTTTCGCCGACCTTCCACCGTGGAGACAAAATGCCCTGGGTACGAGGTTGGATGTTGGCATGACCTCCAGTTAACAAAGTTTTGGAAGTTATAACTCTTTCCTGACGGGCTTAAAAACATCCAAAATTGAACGACCTCTTTGTGCTATCGATATCTTTGGAAATAACCATAACTGTTGCGAAAGCTATACATTTTCTGAAAGCCAATAAACCGGCTGTTACCAATGCTTTTAAAATTTCCCGAACAAGACACATTATGTTAATATGAATTAGTATTAATCAGCGTTTCAGGTTTTTGTGAAAGGGTCTGGAGAATGAAATTGATGGCCCTGCATGGTCCGGAGGACAATCCTGCTAGGGGTCCTGGGGCATGCCCCCCTGGAAATTTTGAAATTCAGAAGTAAAAAATACCATACATGTTTATAAATCTAAAATTTGCATATTGGCCGTAATATTGAATTCTACCGCGCTGGAGTCTGGTAATGGTAGATCCCAGACTCCAGTGCGCCGCAGAATTCAATGTGGTGGCCAATGTGCAAATTCTAGATTTAGCCGCTAGTGACGAAGAGCAAGTTTACTTCCAATATTTTCACACAAAACGGGATTTCAAAACATGCGTTGGGAATATTATTATCCAGCGACGGCGAAATACGATGGAGACACGGCGAATTAGCTACAATATCCGCTCAACCACCGGCGAAATTCGTCGGCCTAAATCTGAAATGCTGATTAATTATCATAAATCAGGTTGAAAACTTTCATTTTTTCTAGAAAAGACCATCGTGCGTGCACGCGTAGTATCATGAAAATTCAAAATGCGAAATCAAATCAAACTTGGCGTGTGAGTGGATCTCGTGTGCCTGGCGCTTGTCGAATTAGTTCAATTTTTAATCTTGCGTTACCGTGTCCCGTGTTCTTCGATTCACGATTTCATCAGTCTTATAATACCGATTTTAACAGGGCCAGACAGGAAAGATTCAAAGGTGATGTAGCACATCTCGGAAGATCTAATCTAATTGGTTGTTCTAACCACAGCCAACTAACCCCAACCCTAATACTAACCAACGCTAATATTAACCCTAACCCTAGTATTAGGGTCCCTCGTAAAATGAAATTATTTGTGCAGATATTATATATTGGACATGAACTTATTACCCAATCAGGAACCTTATGAAGCCAATCCTAACCGTAATGAATCCTAACCCCAACTAATCCTAACCTACCCCAAATACCATAACACCCCTAGGCCAATCCACAAAAAGCTTACAAAGATGTGCTACATTACTCAAGTTAATACAGTACCATCATCATCATTAGCTCAAATCCGGGTCCCAAACAGGAATCGAACCTGTAACCTTCTAATTGCCAGTGAGCTGACACATCCAAGCATTACTTATAATATATTGTGACTTGCGCATAGGCAGTACATATATCAATCGAACCAGTACATCATTGTTACCTTCGCTCTCCATCTGAGTCTCGGTAGCTCAATGGTTAGAGAGTCTCACCGGCAATCAGAAGGTTACAGATTCGATTCTTGTCCGAGACTCGGACAGACTTGACCGAGGATATAAGCTTGACGATCGTCCATGTATCGTCTGTCTACTCCAAGCTCTCCCACATTCACTACATTTTTCTAACTACATTTTTCTAGAAAAATGAAAGTTTTTCAACCTGATTTATGATAATTAATGCTAATTTATATTAACATAATGTGTCTTGTTCGGGAATTTAAAAGCATTAGTAAAAGCCGGTTTATTGGCCTTTCAGAAACTGTATAGCTTTCGCAACAGTTGTGGTTATTTCCAGAGATATATGCAATATAGAACAAAGAGGTGGTTCAATTTTGGATGTTTTTCAGCCCGACAGGAAAGGGTTATAAGTGAAATGAATTGTCCATTCACTTGCACAATGACGAAACGTGACTGGCAAGTTGGTTACCCCAATTCTAATATTGCTGTTATTCTAATATTACTGAAGCACTCTAGATGTATTGTATAAACGCAAGGGTCGGCACTAGAGGCAATCCACTGAGGGTCTTTAACCGAGTGGGGACTAGTACTAGTTGCTAAATTATATTTCTGCCAATAATCGCCAATTGTCAAATACTCTTAGATTGCCAATAATGGGTAATTCCACAACAGTATATTGTAGGATTCTAGAACTCAACCCCAACACAACACCAATCCTAACCCAACCAAGTGGGGACTACGACTAGTTGCTAAATTATTCAAGTTTCTTAATTTTTTTAAACACACAGGTTGGGAGTTAGGGTTACAATGAAGTTGAAGGCGGAGATTGGGCGGCGGAGGGTTAGGATTTGTGTTGTGTTGTGGTTGGGTTCTAGAATCCTACAATTTACTGATGTGGAATTACCCATCATTGGTAATCTAAAAGCATTTGACAATTGCCGATTATTGGTCTTTAATCTTTAATCATGTACTCCTAAAAACAGTTAAAAACAGTCAAAAACAGTTGGTAATATAGTCACTAGTCCTAGTCCCCACTCGGTGAAAGACCCTCCTGACTAAACGCAAGTCGCCCAGGCCCGGAGCTACGGGGGTGTGGGGTGGTGCGACACCCCAAAAATCTTTTTACGAGTTTCAGTCGGCAGAAATTATATTTTAGTTAGTCGGCAGAAGTTTAGTCGGCAGAAGAACTACCAAATTCAAGTCTCACGGTCGGTTGAAGTGAGCATACACCCCCCTGTAAAATATTCTGAGCACAGCCCTGGAATTGCCTCTTTCAATACTTACTTGGATCGCATTTGGTTTGGCTTGCGATGGCTGTTGCTGGAAAACCTGTTGCTTTTGATTTCTCTGTATCTACAATAAATCAAATTGTCATAGGTTCAGTGAAGTTTTGATAAAACATATTTGGAGTAGCTATTTTTCTAACCATAATGTCGACTCACCTTTCCTCGAAGGTTGTGAACAAAGCAATCTAAATCTGTAGTCGCCACAGATTTTTCCGGAACCTGATTGTTCAATGTTGCGACAATAGAAACCAATGTCTTTCTCGCATGTGAACTTTTCGCCTGAACTCTCTGCCGGTTTTCCGTCGCTTGTTGCGCATTCGATATTAGAAATAGAGGAATTACGGCATACATGAAGGCGATCGAATAAACCCCATGAACCAGTTGGTGTTGTTTTCGTGTTGATCCATTCCGTCCAGTGTCCAACACTTTCTCCAAAAACGTCGTCAGAACCTTTGAAAGAGAATGATATATTGATTTTAATAAATGTTTAACAATTCCATCTTTCCTACGTTTCGCCCTCCCAGCTTCCCCAACCCTCCTTGCTTGATTCCTCTCCTCTCTCACTCACTCACTCACTCACTCACTCACTCACTCACTCACTCACTCACTCACTCACTCACTCACTCACTTACTCTTTCTCTCGCTGAGCTCTTTCTCTCTCTGTCTGCCAGTTGCAATTAGATATGCAACAAATGTAAAATATTTTAATAATTTAATTAATGTGCATAATTTTTAATATCTGTATAACGGGCTTTCATGAAAAGCAAATTTTGTATTTAATTGATGAAATTACTGTTTTTAAATAAAATGCTCTCTCTCTGAATACATGTTAAAGGACATTGGCAACAAAAATTAAGTTTGTCTAATATGAAAGAACTCGTAAAATGATAGAGTAACACCTTTTACAACTTTTCCGTATTTTACTTCGTTTTTGAAATATTTCAGTTTGTTTGATATGTAAATGAGATGGTCTCTGACATCAGGTGCAGGGTAGAGAATTTTCACTCATTAAAATATTAGTTACATCTTCAAGTTTGTCCACAAATTTACTTGAAAATGTGCGTATAATAACTCCTTTAACGTTGTAAACTTAGCAATCACTGAGATATAAGACATTTTTAATGAGTGAAAATTCTCTACCCTGCACCTGACGTCAGAGACCATCTCATTTACATATCAAACAAACTGAAATATTTCAAAAACGAAGTAAAATATCGAAAAGTTGTAAAAGGTGTTACTCTATCATTTTACGAGTTCTTTTGTATTAGACAAACTTAATTTTTTGTTGCCAATGGTAGATCTGAAACCAAAATTAAGCTTAAAATATGATGAACATCTTCGCTGGAGTGAACATGTAAATGAATTCATTAATTTCCTAAAACGTCTTTATTATTATTATTATTATTAGGTAACAATCGAAAACAAATGTATATATATTCTCGAACTCACAGTCGGATTTGAATCCAATCTACTCAATAATGCCACCCGTAAGAGACAGAAGTATCAGGAACTAATTACGGAACAGAACAACAATTATGAACAAGTTAAATTTGTGAATCTGTCCATCAGCTCACTCGGAGTCTTCAGTCAACCATCATTAGAATTTATTGAAATGCTGAAAGATCTCAAATTTGACGAACGTTGCCGAAAGTACTTCATGAAAAGAATAATTAACATTTGTATAAGAACCTCATACTATATTTTCTGTAAACGTAACAAAACCTGGGACAACCCAACACTAATGCAAAACTAATATTATATATCATATATATCGTTAATTCAAGTAGACATTGGTGAACTACCTGTAAAAGAGAGGTTTATCATTGTAGTATATATCAATTATGAATAAATAAAGTTTACATTATTATTATTATTATTATTATTATTATTATTATTATTATTATTAGTTCTTTTACTAAATGTTGTACTACCAAAGACCAACTTTCTTACGAAGAGTTTTTCCTAAGTGGTGCTATTTGGAATTTTCTTCCGAGATACGTTCCGTCTGGCTAAATTTTTACCTGAATTTAAGAGATCGCCAATGCAAAGTTATGTCATTGACCATTAGTTAATTTCTAAATTTTTATTACTAATTACGTTCCTGTCTTGTAGTTTGTTCCCCGCCCTGCCCCATCTCGTTTCCTCCCTTGTTTCGTGCTTTCCGTTCTCCCTCATTGCCCCCCCCCCCCACTTCACACCACACCCTCCCCCCTCATCACAAAATGCCTCCTCACCTTCCTTCCACTTGCTCATATTCATAGTTTCAAAGCCGTAAAAACACCCAACTCTTTGACTCTCTTTCGTAGCGGCCACGAAAGCATCCTTCTGTGCAGAAATGACGCCATGCAAATTATCACAGATGACCTTCGACAAACGAACTTTCCTGATTTCCTCCAACTGTCCTTCCGTGAACACCCCCGGGTTTTCGTACCAGAATCTATCGCCATCCCTTAACCGATTAAATTGCCGGGTAAGGATGCAGTGAAATGTCGGTCCGACCATAGCCCCCGGAACTGGGTCCTCCGCGAGTCCTGCAACCCACAAGTCCGTGTGTTCGATCCAATTGCCGTAAAGCTTCTCGAGATCTTTCCGCGTTTCGTGGTTCCTAATATCGCGCCGCGTCTCGTCAAAGTAGAAGGCCTGGGACAGACCACATTCTCGTCTCCAGGTCCCGTAACCGGGCAAGCCGTGATCGCGGCCTCGTTGGATGTTCAACGCGGCGAGGTCGAAACCGTGTTCGGATCCAGGCTGCTGAAACAGGTGCTTCGTCAAACCATCGGCCATGCCACGGTCGATCTTCAATGAGACGTTCGCCAGCAAGCCCAATATGAACGGTTCAATGCCTTCCTTGCGAAGCAGACGGTTGTTAAAGAAGGCTTCCACGAGGGGAACATCAGGACCGATGGGATCGAAGTTTTCGTCGAGGCGGGCAAAACCTGGTCTGACCATACTGTGGCCCGCGCGGAACGCTGACGCGGCGAAGCTATTAAATATGGTCGCGTCCACAGTTTCGTCGTAGACAGTGTACGTCGGTATTGCGTCTTTCCCGAGCAGCTTCGGCAGGTACTCGTTGTAGGTGATGTGTTGTAGTTCCGCTATGACGATCTTCCTTGTTTCTTGGAACACTTTCTCGGAATGCCAGAACGGGTTTAAAACTTTCAGGAACGTCGCCAATCTGTTGTGTTCGCGCACCCACATCGTGTGCATGGACGCCAGCACGAGCTGTTCGTTGGCGCGAAGGTCGCCCGCGGCAAAGCAGCCTCCTGAGTATTCGCACAGGTTGAGAGGTGCGGCGAGGGTGTTTTTCAACGGAGGGAGGAATTCGTGCGTGGTGTCTAGGTTAAGGTAGCTCAGATGGTCTAGAATAGGAAATGAAGCAGTGTTATAATTAGCTCAATGCACCGACCTCGGCCATGCCTATGAGGTGTGATATCCGCCAAAATTAATCATTGTATTTTGTCATTAAACATGCATTTATGAAGTTCGTAATGAAACTTTAACATCCTATGGCCAGTGGAATCGTGACATTATGACATCCGTATTTGCAATTCGGCTATTTGATATTTGACAATTTCGGCTGTCTTCGACGAACGTTTTCTTGAGAAATAATCAACTCCCAAAGCTACAATATATATTAAAACAAAGATAAATTATCTGTTTACAATATGTGTACAGCTTATCAGGCTAGCGAACGTAGTTTTCTTAAGAAGAGCGGATAATCGAACATATCGTAACGTGTTAATCCCACATCCAGTGGGCGTACGAGTGCCATGTATTTGCTCGTCAATGCCTTGTTGTATTTGCTCGTCGGCCACTTCCTTATATGGAATACGTACTAGAAGTACATATGGCCATGTTTGGGTTCGAAGACTAGAACTTAGTCCTCCAGTTATATATACAGCTCACAAACGATACATGGACGATCGTCAAGCTCGTATCCTCAGAAAAATGATTCTGAGTCCCGGACAGGAATCAAACCTGTAACCTTCTGATTGCCGGTGAGACGCTCTAACCATTGAGCCACCGAGACTCAGATGGAGAGCGAAGGTTACAATGATGTAATGGTTCGATTGATATATGTACTGCCTATGCGGCAGTCCCACATTCACTACAGCAGTGTACACATTAACATATACAGCTCACTGTGCTGTGCTATCAACTATGAACAACGTTGTCTCACTTCTGAAGTCTCTCAGACTGTTTGCTCGCTCCAGCGACGATCCGTAAATCTGCGAGCCATCTATGTATGAAGTGATGAGATTTAACTGCTCCCGAGCCTTGATGTTTTTCGGGTCTGTCTGACATGCAGCCGCTGACCGCGTGAACATGGTGCATTGCCGGCTTCTATCTGTGTACATGATGGGAAAACAGGGAGACTCGTAGTCAGCACGGGATCTGTCGCATCTTGGGGAGAAACAAGGAGAAATGATTGATTAGTTTAGTAATACCATTCTGAATTTCATTTTTTGGCAACAAAAATTAAGTTTGTCTAATATGAAAGAACTCGTAAAATGATAGAGTAACACCTTTTACAACGTTTCCGTATTTTACTTCGTTTTTGAAATATTTCAGTTTGTTTGATATGTAAATGAGATGGTCTCTGACGTCAGGTGCAGGGTAGAGAATTTTCACTCATTAAAAAATGCCTTATATCTCAGTGATTGCTAAGTTTACAACGTTCATTATCATGAGGAGTTATTATACGCACATTTTCAAGTAAATTTGTGGAACAAACTTGAAGATGGAACTAATATTTTAATGAGTGAAAATTCTCTACCCTGCACCTGACGTCAGAGACCAATCATTTACATATCAAACAAACTGAAATATTTAAAAAACGAAGTAAAATGCGGAGAAGTTGTAAAAGGTGTTACTCTATCATTTTACGAGTTCTTTCGTATTAGATAAACTTAATTTTTGTTGCCAGTGTCCTTTAAAGTGCCTATCTCACGTTTGGGGATTTTACATATCCGTAATATTTGGGTCTTCCTGAGCAAAATCATAATATATATTGTCAGCCAAAAATTTCATCTTCATGGAGTTTTTCGCTGTCAAAGTTATCGGATGTGATGTCACAAGAGGCATTCCAAACCAGTTTTCTTTTGTTACTTGCCACAAAAATGCCTCTTGTGACATCACATCCGATAAGTTTAAGAGCAGAAAAGTCCATGACTAGATGAAATTTTCGGCATTTCATAGACACTGTAAACATCAATGTGATAACATACGAGCATTTTCGTTCATGTGATTATCATCAACGCGACAACGCTATTTAAAGACATTGATGCCGGACACGTACATTTAGTGAATGGCGTTTGAATCATCACGCATTTTAGGGCTTTTAGGTGTTTTTAGTTATTAGTGAGATTTATAATTGTATATTTATATAAAGTATTTCAGAGAGTGTACTGTACTATTTCGGCAGTACACCAACCATTTAGAGTATTCAATATGTATTTCTACACTGCCTACATGACTAGGCTCTCGGCAACGGCTTCCGTAGCTCAGTGGTCAGAGCACTGCACTATGATCGCAGGGTCGCGGTTTCAATTCCAGCCGGAAGGCCTTGAAGTTGCATTTTTTGCAACTGGTCCCGGTTTGGTCTTAAAATGTATATATTCCAACACTCGAAATTTCCCATCTCCATAAATCCTTAGAACATGTAGTTTAATCGAGTGAAATGCCAAATATTACTTGAAATATTACGTTTATAGAGTGATATCCAGATACTTATCTGACTGCTCCAACTGCATGGATTCAAACCCAAGGTCTCTGGCTTAACGTATACCTCTCCCTGACCTATTTGTCTACTGACCTATTTGTCCACTGACCTATTTGTCCACTGACCTATTTGTCTACTGACCTATTTGTTTACTGAGCGAGTTGTTCGCATGTGAATGAAACCGGTTAGTCCGATAGTAGTCTAAGTCCAGTCTGGTCCACTAATGTGAAGAGAAATGATTCTGATTGGACTCGACCAAGTGGCACGCAATCTGCTACCAGTCTCAGTCCAAGTGTCTGGTCCACTAATGTGAATGAACCATTTGCTCCACCTATTAGAGATGGTCTGAGAAATGATTCTGATTGGACTCGACCAAGTGGCACGCAATCTGCTACCAGTGCAGTCTTAGTCCAAGTGTCTGGTACACTAATGTGAATGAACCATTTACTCCACCTATTAGAGATGGTCTGAGAAATGATTCTGATTGTACTCGACCAAGTGGCACGCAATCTGCTACCAGTGCAGTCTTAGTCCAAGTGTCTGGTCCACTAATGTGAATGAACCATTTACTCCACCTATTAGAGATGGTCTGAGAAATGATTCTGATTGGACTCGACCAAGTGGCACGCAATCTGCTACCAGTCTCAGTCCAAGTGTCTGGTCCACTAATGTGAATGAACCATTTACTCCACCTATTAGAGATGGTCTGAGAAATGATTCTGATTGTACTCGACCAAGTGGCACGCAATCTGCTACCAGTACAGTCTCAGTCCAAGTGTCTGGTTCACTGATGTGAACGCACCCCTTGAGTTCACCTATTCGAAGTGGTCTTACCACACATGTCTACGACTCAGCACTCAGGGTCTTCAAATAATTGAGGAGAAGGTGCTGCCTTTGCAATAACACTAGCAAATGGTAAGACTTTCGGGTCTACTCGGAAAACGACCTTAAAAATCGTATGCTCCTATGTCTATAGAACTCCTATATCTGTTGGGTTTTCCGTTCTCTGGCTCGGATAAATGGGGCAACCTTACCCGTAAGCTTATCCTGCGTGATCGACTCTAAATAAATCATACTCAAAGTAGCAACGCAACCTTTTAGTCCAATTCCTCTCTCATAATTCTAAGTCCAGTCTGGTCAATTAATGTGGACACATCCAACGTTTATTTACCTACCTTGGTACGGCACATAATTCCGACCCTTCACTTTCTGCTGTGAACGTTATATCGTGGTCTAAAAACTGTCCCCATTGCATCATCATGTGCGAAAAATTCGTCTGAGACCCTTCGTTGTATTGATTATCGAGAACGTACATTTTGCTGATGGTATGAGGAGAGGGTAGGGACGGCGCGAACACCTGTCCCGGGAAACCCACCGGTTCCCCAAGTCTCTCTGTGTCGTCCCAGTAGCGGGCTTTAATTATACGGTTGAACGGCATGTTGGCTGCGCCCCACAACGGATGCTGCTTGTTGTTGCAGGTACCGTCGTAGGTTCGGTACTCCATGTCGTCGGAGCAATCCGCTTTCGGGATGACGCAATGCGAAGCGTTGATGATGTCTTGTAGCTTGTCGCTGGATGTTAGGGATATTGTGGGAAGATTGGAGATAATTGGTCCTGTGCTGCGTAATCGTAGATCTGAGAAGAAAGATGGGCACGGTTTCAGTCTGAACATTGATCTTTCTTTTAAGATCCTAATAATGCGGATCGGACGTGGTTTTAATAGTTAGGAGATTTATTACATGATTTTAGTAGACATTTTTATTCAAATTGAACTTGCTATTACAAAAAGTTATATGTAATAGATAAAATACGAGCGGCAGATCTGTATGGGCATTTACATCCCATACAGATCTGACGCGAGTATTTTATCGTACTTGTGAAATGAACCAATGAACGATGCTATAGGCTTAATTAGTATTCATAACTTTGTTAAAGATCATCTAATCAGTATTGAATCTTTATTGAGCTTTACAAAGCTATACATGTAACCAAAATACCACGCTGTGATTGTGACTTAGCCTCATTAATTATTCATGAATTTCACAAGTAGTAGTTAAAACATAATTTGTTTGGAAGTTGAAGAAACGGTACAAACAAATTATTTCAACTCCGAAAAAGCTCAATTTGACCAAGTTAACTTCGATAAAACATTGATGTTTTATTAATCAATGTTTTATCCTGTTTTAAAGATGCTGATTAAATATTAATTTCTGTTAAATTTTCTTCATATATTAATGAATTTATTAATATATATATATATATATTAATATATATATATATATTAATATATACCGGGTGACCCAAAAAAAAGTACTCTGGTTTGATTCATAATAACTTCTAAACGAGTGAAGCTATTAAACTGAAATAACTTTCATTAGATAGATGGAAGACTAACTTAGATTTTGAAATATGACAGTTGTATTTTACTTAAAAATTCACGGAGATATTAATGTTCAAAATCGGTAGCATATTTCTGGATGTGTCTAAAATATGCAAAAAACGCCGTATCAAATTCTTAATGTTGGATGTCTCTGGGGAGTTGCATGTTATGTCTTATGGAGTTATGGTTTGATTGTGTTTCATTCTGAGTTTATTCTGAACATGAACAAATTTGGAATGTACCACATGATCAGCAACCGTAGAATTTAGAAGAGCTTCGCAGCATGCCGTAATCTAGAACAACGAATGATCCATGACTCCTTCGACGCAATGGTGTCACGGGCTAGGCAGTGCATTCGTGCTAGAGGACACGCGATTCCGAACGAATAAATCTTGCTTGTATTTTGTAAATAATAATACTTCGTTTCATAATAAACAATTTGTCAAGTGTCATTTATTTACTGCTAATAGTGCGTGTTTCAGTTGAGCAAAGCTTGATTAATATTTGATACGGCGTTTTTTGCATATTTTAGACACATCCAGAAATATGCTACCGAGTTTGAACATTAATATCTCCGTGAATTTTTAAGTAAAATACAACTGTCATATTTCAAAATCTAAGTTAGTCTTCCATCTATCTAATGAAAGTTATTTCAGTTTAATAGCTTCACTCGTTTAGAAGTTATTATGAATCAAACCGGAGTACTTTTTTTTGGGTCACCCGGTATATATATAAACTGCCAATAATAATAATAATAGAATCACCGTTGTGCAGGCTCTGTGGAGAAAAGGGAGAAAGCGTGGGACACATAATCAGTGAATATACAATGCTTTCTCAAAGAGAGTAGAAACGACGCCATGACAATGTTGCAAGGATTATTCATTGGACGCTATGTGGAAAATATGGCCTAGAAAGAGTAGACAAATGGTACGAGCATACCCCCGAAGGAGTGGTGGAATCAAATCAGATAAAGATGGTTTGGGATTTTATGATTCAGTGTGACCACTACACCTGTGAGACCAGATATAATCATAGTAGACAAAAAAGAACGGGCTGCACGTGGAAATGGTGGGCTACACGCGGAAATGGTGGGCTACACGCGCGAGTTACTTTATCAGCTCCCATTCTCCACCTACCTGTGAATGCTCCGATTACATCCTCGCGTAAATCCTTAATAATTCGGGCGAATTTTCTTTCGGCTTTCGAAATATCTCGAGCGACAGGAGAAAGTTGTCGAAAGAAGCGATGATAGGCGAACTCGGATCTCTTCGGCAAACTGGGACTCGGAGCTTGCCGATGGCTCGACGCTTCGATGACATGACAACAGCTATCGCCGGCGTAGGCCGGAATAATGATGACGTTGATGATGACCGTCGCAGTTACGGTCGTACTCTCCCGGAGTCGGGCGGACACGGTAAACTCGAACCTCTTGGAAGAATTCTTGCCGAGTTCAAGGTCGTCCAAGTCTTGCTTGATCATCAGGTTCCCCATGTCCTTGTCAATCTTGAAATAGTGGGTTTTCCTCGAGATATTGTAGACCACGTGGTGTGATGCCTCGGGCGCTGCCAGCGAGAGCTGGAGCACAGTGTCGCCTCGTTTTAGATTGTCGCTGATGATGACGGAGTAGTGAGGGCTAGAGAACATGATTTCTTTGATGTTTAACGAGTCTACGGTGACGTTAAAGTAGATAGTGGCCTTGGTGTAGCTCTTGCTGTTCACTGACGCTTTAATTATCATGTTATATTCAAAGATTCCAGCAGGAAGACGTGTTCGAGTTATGATCTCACCTTGAGAAATGAGAGAGTGTGATAAGATATGGGGAAGGTAGTAGGTCTGTACTGTGAAATGTCGCACCGATATTTTTAGTACAATGCCCAAATTATTGAGGAAAAAGAAAATTATTCACAGTGATTTGCCTAAAAATTATAGTTTATTATATTTTATCACTCTATTTTCACGCGTAAAAATCTCACAAGTTGTTACAGCATTGTTGCCTGAACAATAGAGTATAATTTATTCATCTAAATTCACATGTTAAGAAATTTCCTCGCCTTTAAATTTTACAACAAATAAGAAATATAAGGGCTTTGGTTCATTGTCAAGAACTGCATTTGATATATACTTGTTCGTCCATGATATTTCTACGAGATATTCATGGATGTATTATGAATTAGTTGGTTTTAGGGTGAATGCTTTGTATAAACAAGTCTGCAGAGCGTTGCATATTTCTCATCATTATCACATCAACAGAGTAAACAAAGACAAATGACCTAAATTTTCATATCTTTAAATTATAATATC
Organism: Chrysogorgia sp. JL179-B06; assembly: GCA_035772405.1. Taxonomy (NCBI): domain Eukaryota; kingdom Metazoa; phylum Cnidaria; class Anthozoa; order Scleralcyonacea; family Chrysogorgiidae; genus Chrysogorgia; species Chrysogorgia sp. JL179-B06. The sequence continues at coordinate 1,042,632 of JAYKKM010000427.1, forward strand.
AAAACAGCCAGAAATTATGGGTGTCATGTGACCAGTCAATCCCAGGGCTATTTTCGCCGACCTTCCGGTGGAGGCTATAAAATTATTTTTAATTTATTTTTTTAAATTACTTTTTTTATTTTTTTATTATTTTATTTTATTTTATATTTTTATAATTTTTTATAATTTTATAATTTTTAATTATCCAGTAGGAATTCCATATATGGGTACGAGGTTGGTCTGGAGGAACAAAAGGTGGGCGAGGGGTTATTGCGGTATGTTCACATACCTGTGTCGCGCGAAATGAGGAAAGGATATTTTTTAATCTTTGGCGGCTTCGGGTATCTTCTGATCAAACTGTATCTTATCGGCGTGTTTGTTCCTTGCACGTGCGCCTTGACAGTCATCACTTTGCTGTTTGTAGGAACCCCGTTTGAAATGGTACCACGATAGAGATGTTTTTCGAAATTGATCTTGTAATTTGGAACAACTGAGAAAAAAATCAGAAACATTCAGCAGGAGAGCAAGCATTTTGATGACAAATGAATACCGGTTTTATTCAAGTATTCCCTCATGCATGCTTTCTCCCACGTCTCTCCATTCTTTCCTACCCTCCCTTTTCTTCTCCCCACATCTCCCTGTGCACTCCGTCCGATGCATCCTTTCTCGCTTGTCTCTATGACAATTGTCAGCCATTATACTAATTTGTTTGTTACCCTGTCTTTTATTTCATTATGAAATATAAATATCAATCAAATATATCCCCTTTATCTTTTCCTATTATTCGTCCTTCCCTATCCCTTCTTAACCCTTCTTATCAGTTCATCCTTCCCTATCTCTTCATCCTTCCATATCCTTTCCTTGTCCTTTCCTAACCCTTCATAGTTCATCCTTCTCTTTCCCTTCATCATTCCCCATCCCTACTCCATCCTTCCATAACCCTTCATCCTTCCATATCCCTTCTTCATCCTTCCTTATCAGTTCATCCTTCCCTATCCCTTCATCCTGCCCTATCCCTTCATCCTTCCATATCCTTTCCTTGTCCTTTCCTAACCCTTCATCCTTCTCTTCCCCTTCATCATTCCCCATCCCATCTTCATCCTTCCATATCCCTGAATCCTTTCATAATCTTTCCCTATCCCTTATTCACCCTACTTATCAGTTTATCCTTCCCTATCCCTTATTCACCCTACTATCAGTTCATCCTTCCCTATCCTTTCATATCCCTTCTTTGTCCTTTCCTAACCCTTCATCATTCCCCATCCCTTCTTCACACTACTCCCCTGCCCCCCATTGACACTCTCCCCTCTTGTCTTACTCTCCCTGTACATAATGTTCCTTAAAACGGACAACGTGATGCACTCTTACCTGAACAGTCGCGACCGTTTTCTGCAATCGCAAATCCTCTATTACACGAACATCTGTAACTACCAGGTGTGTTGATGCAGTTTTGTTGGCAACCGTGTCTTCGCAAACATTCATCGATATCTGACATGGCAAAAATAAACAAATAATCGAGTAGTGAAATTATCCAGGAGCAACTGCCTGGAGTCGACAGGAGTGTTCCTTTGTCTAGTTCGTATGAGCCCGGTTGGACGTGCTTAATTTGAGGTGGGTGAATAGATTTACGGGGAGGGGTTGGATAAATTCAACGTATTGACTTTGCCTTAAATTTCTATTTGGATGTTTCAAAAGGGTCAGTACGGGTAAATCATATGATATTATGTGTCGATCAATTTGAAACATCACCATCACCCCGGGCATGCCCCAGGAATTTGATTGTAAGCTGGGCCTGCATGAAGTGCCCATTCATCGCGCTCGCGATGTGTTTTTCGGTACAAGCTCGTGGCGTGCGTTTGGCATCGTACTCTTGTGGAGTACCTATACTAAAATAGCAACGATTTTGAAAAAATAGGGGAAAAAATGAAAAATAGAAATAATAAAAAATAGAAAAAATGAAAAAATAGAAATAAGAAAAAATAGAAATAATAAAAATTAAAAAATAGAAAAAAATAGAAGAGTGAGTGTCAACCTTGACGCATTGCACGCTCGGTCGGCCATTTTTCGAAGCACGAAATTCCCTTGGTGAACTCATCCGTAAATATCTTGTCAATCCTTGCTATAAATTATTCATTTTGTCTTTTAATTGAAAAAAGACATACATTGGAAAGTAATTATTTCTGCATTTTTCACAAAACTCAACGTTTTCTTGACTTTCGTTTCGAATTATGTCAGCCTTGACTGACGCGAAGCGTGGAAGACCAAGTGACGAGGTTCAAACTAAAAATCAGGTTACGAGTGGATGAATAAGAAAGCCTCTATAGGGTTTTCTGAGAAGACAGACTCGGCGAATTTTCGGAGTATTTACCCACGTCAAGTTGGCAACGAAGCACTAGTCGAAACACTTCGTTATCGTACGGAAAGATAAACACAAACGCGCAATGTACGACGGTTGAGAGTCATTCTTAAGTATCGCCCACCACTAGCAAAAACCGTTCGGGATGACAAAGAGCATTTACGAAAGGGAAAATTGTGGCCCAGCCACACAACCGTCAGACACTTACCTATGGAAGTGTACCTGGCGCTGAACCCGATCTGTGCCGTATTTTTGCGGTGTGCCTGAAATCGCACCCACATCTCGCGGTATGGCACCGTTACGTTCGCGATCTTCGATAACCCACACATCACCACGGTCGATGTGGAACCACGTGGTCTGGCTTTCACAGAAAGTTTTTGCAAACTCACCGCAACTCGGTCCATAGATTGACAGCGCACTTCGAACTTATCGTTGAAGTCGAGATGGACCCTGTAGCCCACGTCAACCGTGATATGCCACAGGCAAATCTGCTTTGAGTTGTACGGGTTCGGGTATCCCGGGGTCATTATCGTGCCACTTCTTCCAGACCTATGTAGTATGCGCCTTGCACATTTGCCTAGAATTCAAAATAAATGATTGTTAAGTATCCAATTCAAACAATGCCCCGACTGTTTCAGTATATAGGAATCAAAATATTATAATACAGTCCATGGATAAGAACTGTGTGTCCAAATTCACCCAACCAAGAGGAGCCATTGTATGATAATGACAAGGAGTTACTGTCGCAAGGGAAATGCTGCCTCGAAATCCAAGGCAGTCGTGATATTGTGCAAAATTGAAAAAATAAGTGGTGGGCTTATTGAAGTCAAAGTCGCAGCGAAGGTAGTACAGCCTCGTAGGACGTATTTCTAGAAATACGCAACACCCCCTCGCGCCCACTTACTATTTGTGGCTTTCACCTTGCCGCTTATCGATTGTGTTCAGTTATTTTAATTGAATATTCATTTTGCCAATCTGAATAGTTTTCATTGAAGACAGTCTCTGAGAGCCTTCAAACTACAAAGCTTTGTTGCCTGAATATCATTGTTTCAAGACATCAAACTAAATAGCCTAAACTGTTTACATTTTGGGCGCAGTATCTGCACTGAATAGAACAGTGGTGTAATTAGGATTTTTTAGTGGGAGGGCGGTCAAAATGGGCGTGGTAATAATACAATTTGTCCAACGTAAGTCATTGAAATATTCGTGTGGTTTTCGAATTTAAAAATGGTTTTTGAAGTTCTCTAATAGAAATTGATGAAACAAGTTCTCGATTTATTGAGATGCATGCAAAGTTTGTGAGTCGCTTCTCAAGTACATCTTAACACGCTTCAAGCAGCTGAACGCTCTTTCGTCGTGTGCGATGAAACGGGTGAGGTCGAGTTTTAAAAGCGTTACAATGTTCTCAAATTGAGCCGTCAAGTTGTGCTTCATTAAAAATAATAAAACCATCATGGAACAGCTTCTCCAAACTTCCAGACACTGAGAAAAGCATGCACGTTCTTGTACTCAAACACCACCATTTCACTCGAAGAAAGGTCGCCAGAGTAAAATTGCCATAAAATGCTCAGTTTCTCTAAACTTTATTCACAAGATTCAAGTGACAAGATCTGCTATCACTATGTATCATATGCTCTAATATGTCAACATGGCAAAACTATTAAGTACGATTTATAACATGTTAACGTTAATCCTGTTACAATCGACAACTTTCCCAAGTCCCAACCACCCAAATTTTCCAACCGGCGACAAGGATTTTCCAAAAAACGTCCCTGCAAAGTCGTTTGGGGAGCGAGCAATATTTAACCGATTTCAATTCTGAAAATTACAGACTTGAAATTACCGAGTCTAAACATAACCATACGTGCCTATTATATTACGCGAACGCGCGTATACCCTTCGTAGCGTACTCGGAACTTACCGGTTGGTCCTTCCATTTTACGACGGTTAGAGATTCTGGTTGTGTTGTACACATATGTAAATAATCTTCAGTCTACCATCTTAGTCCATGTAGCTCAATAGTTAGAGCTTGTACACATATGTAACTTTCACTCATCATCTTAGTCCATGTAGCAGTAGCTCAATGATTAGAGCATCTCACTAGTCATTAGAATGTTATAGGTTGTACACATATGTAGCCTTCACTCATCATCTTAGTCCATGTAACTCAATGGTGAGATCATCACGTATGTAACCTTCACTCATCATCTTAGTTCATGCATGTAGCAGTCAATGGGTTAGAGTATCTCACTAGTCATCAGAAGGTTACATGTTGTACACTGTCCTGGATAACCTTGATCACTCAAAATATGGACTCGATTCTGCTCATGTAATTGGATATTGCAATTTCCGAATGTAAACACTACGTCTACACTGTGTATACACATAAGCTTCGTTCAGTATATAATATCAATCGAACCAGTACATCATTGTAACATTCGCTCTCCTTCTGAGTCTCGTCAGCTCAATGGTTAGAGCGTCTCACCAGCAATCAGAAGATTTCAGGTTCGATTCCTGTCCGGGACTCAGAAGCATTTTTCTGAGGATATGAGCTTGACGATCGTCTATGTATCGTCTGTATACTGCAAGCTCTCCCACATTCACTACAGCAGTTTATATATTAACACAATACTCAGCCAGCTGAACTTTATTGCCATACTCTCCCAAGCGCTAAGCGAAAGCCGCTGACCTACATTGCTATCCAATATCATAATTGCGCCTCGTAATAGTCGTTAGTGACACACATCTCGTTGTGTTCAAAGTCATTGGACCAGAACGTCTTCCGTATTATAAATAGTGTGAGGAATAATAATTGTATGGAAAATCTTATATTCGATAGAGTTCACCAACCTCGATTCTTCTTTTCGTTTTGTGAACGCTCGACGAACGTTAAGCAGACGAACCTGTGCGAAATATACAACAAAACACTGTGATTAATAAAGTGGGAATCGCATCACAAACAGTGTACTTGATAAATTAATTCCGGTGTATAATTCGTATTGAAACTAAGTAAACATGTTACACTATGGATGACAAGTGAACTTATTCCACCATCGGCGTCTAAATCCCTTGTATTATAAGACTGATGTGCTCGGACGTAAGTGGGAGAGAAAGCTTTGGCGGCTTTAGCTATTCAACTAATACTGTCTTGTCAAAACGCGACAAGCACTGGTATATAATTACTGGGTATATAATTACCAACGAGCCAAACTGGACTTCTTTCGAAGAACTCTATGTAATCACAACATAAATATGTCTGTATACTTACAGCATAATCACGGCCACCTTCATTTTCACGGATATGCTGTTATTAACTGTAGTTTAAGATCGCAATATCGTCTGTCTACAAAGGTGAAGCTTATACGAAGGATGTTGCGATATTATAAGTATAAAAGGTATATCGGATATACATTGAGAGGGTTGGCCAATCGCAGCCAAGATGAATGGAGTCGCCATTCTTTCAAGTGCTAATTGAGTACGTATTCCTGGCAAAGTTGCTTGTCACGTTTTTTGTAAAACAATTAAACTATGGAGCAGCCATAACGTTGCGTCTTTTAAATATAGTATGAAGCTGTGTTTTAAGGAGAGTTATGAATTTCGAGATGTTTACAATGTAGGAACATTTTTAGGAAATTCTTTGGATGTTTGTATGGTGACAGTAGTTCTAGTAAGGTATCCGTGAAACAGTCAGAAATCTCTCAACTCGTCTGAGGGAACTGATAAGCCTGTTGCGCAAAAGCTCAGCTTGAATTGGGAGTATATATGACCAGCATGGGAGGAGTCTTCACAATTATATAGCAGCTAGCGACAAGCATTAATTCACCCATATAGAATGAGAGAATCTATCACCGAAATTGTGAAAAGGGAGCGTTTGTTATTTATGGAAGAGGTTGGTACCGAAGAGAAATAAGTTGAAACCAATTCAAAAGAAAGGTTTTATCCAACCTTTCAAACACTGAATATATATATATATATAAAGTAGAGTGCTGCGTAGACAGTGTTTTGAATATATAGCAAAGTGAAAAGGTGGTAAACTGCCAAGATTTTAGTGACGAAATACTGAAGTTTCGAGCGGAGCCCTTCATCAAAGTGTGGGGCTCCGCTCGAAACGTCAGTATTTCGTCACTAAATTCTTGGCAGTTTACCACCTTTTCACTTTGCTATATATATATATATATATATATATATATATATATATATATATATATATATATATATGTGTAGGTTTTGGTCTACGAAATGCAAAGAGTGCTCAACAACATATAGTTAGAGCAAATAATAGATTTTCGCTTACCTCAAAACTGGTCTGCTACAACTTGTTTCATCTAGTGTAAAAGAATCTTCAGGTCACTGCCTGAAGATTCTTTTACAGATGAAACAAGTTGTAGCAGACCAGTTTTGAGGTAAGCGAAAAAATATATATATATATACGTTGAATTTAGCCATTTTCACCGATAACCCTTTGGTATCTTTTCGCCGTAATAAAAACATTCGTGACTCCTTAGTACATAGTGCCCTTAAACAAAATACCTCGGCACCAGCGGGAACATTTTCTTGCGGCCGTTCCCGCTGTAACACATGCCCTTTTCTCAATTCCACTACAGTTATTACTGCCCCCAAATTCGACCACACAATCCGTCATACTTTTTCATGCACGTCCACCAACATCATTTATTGCATTTCTTGCGATAAATGCCCTAAAATCTACATCGGTGAAACTGGGCGACGCCTTTCAGACAGATTTGCTGAACATCTTCGTTCCGTGAGGATCAATGATGGTGACAAACCTGTAGCCCGCCATTTCAACAGCTCCAACCATTTGGTTTCGGACATGAAAGTCTGCGCCATCCTTCCCATCTCAGGTGGTAACGTTAACCGCAAACGGCAAGAGAAGCGTCTCATTTTTAAACTTGGCACCACACATCCTCTTGGTCTTAACAAGTTTTTAGTTATTTTAGTTTGCTTGGAACCTTTATTATTATTATTTATTATTCGCGTATGCACTTTCATTCCTTTTCAAGTTTTTGTTTCTTATGCTAATATTATCGCCTAATCCCCTTGAATATTGGACCTGTCATTTCTCCCACCCCCTCAGTCTGCTTGCTGATCGACTGTAAAAATAGCAAATGATCTAACGTTTCCCATCTCATTAATTATTAGTTTGTTTATCTCCCGTGCATTTGATTGGCTACTTTCTACTTGTGACACCCTTTTGGCATATATATATATAAGCCCTATGTATTTCATTTCATCTCGTCCCACTCTGATGAAGGGCTCCGCTCGAAACGTCAGCATCTCGTCACTAAATTATTGGCAGTTTACCACCTTGGCAGTTTACTATTTTATTTTATTTAAAATATGTCTATCTAAAATATTATTTAACAAGAGGTTTTACCTGACAATGTCTTTGAACAAGCAATCTCTATGTTTTATATTGTATCACTATTATTATAACTATAGACATTAAACACTGATTTATTTTATTTTATTTAAAATATGTCTATCTAAAATATTATTTAACACGAGGTTTTACCTGACAATGTCTTTAAACAAGCAATCTCTATGTTTTATTTTGTATCACTATTATTATAACTATAGATATTAAATACTGGTTTATTTTATTTTATTTCTCTTGTTTTAAAATTTGTTACTCGAAATTTATAATGCACCAAAATATTCTTACGCAACCTTTTACCGCCAAACTTTGGCTTACCCAACCCATTTCTAATGAACACTGCCTAAAGGAATCAACCTCTAAACCGAGCATGGGTCAGCTCTCTTCTCAACAATCTTGATATAGTTTTCTTTAATTTAGCCACTGGTCATTGTTTATGGTGAAGGTGGGGGCCGAAGAGAAATAGATTTGGTCTAGAAACAAATTTTACCCAACCAAACCAAGATCAGAAATTTAACCATCCCAACTATCTATGGATAAAAAAGTTAGATCAATTCCAATTATATCGTCTATACAAGTTTTAATAACCGTTTTTATAACCGCACTTGGAATAAACCTCATCCAACTGTACTCGCTGTAGACACACATGATTTTTCTCCGAACAATCCACGTTATCCTTTTTGTTTGGTTGGTTCTTCGCGGGATTCGTTATACTGAGGAGAACCTATTGGCTTTGTTACGTATAATTAATAGTATTATAATTAATAGTTTTTTGTTCATAGTGGTAATAAATGTAGTAGGTTTTATCTTATAATGAAACTGTAATTAGTTTTGTGAAATTCATGAATAACTAACGAGGCTAAGCCACAATCACAGCGTGGTATTGTGGTCACATGTATAGCCTTGTAAAGCTCAATAAAGTTGAATACTGTTTAGGACGATCTTTAACAAAGTTATGAATGCTTATTAGGACGATCTTTTACAAAGTTAAGAATACTAATTAAGCCTATAGCATCGTTCATTGGTTCATTTCACAAGTACGATACGCACTCGCCATTGTAAATCCCATACATATCTGACGCGAGTATTTTATCTATTGCTTATAAGTAACATTAAGAATATATTGTTGTAAGAGCATTGAGACTATTGTATAATGCTCCTAAAAAGTCTTTATTATTATTATTATTAGTTTTATAAGTAACTTAAGTAACTTTAAGAATGTCAATTGTTGTAAGAGCATTGAGACTATTGTATAATGCTCCTAAAACGTCATTATTATTATTATTATTAGTTTTATAAGTAACTTAAGTAACTTTAAGAATGTATTGTTGTAAGAACATTGAGACTATTGTATTATGTTCCTAAAAAGTCTTTATTATTATTATTATTAGTTTTATAAGTAACTTAAGTAACTTTAAGAATGTATTGTTGTATGAACATTGAGACTCGATAGTCTATATATGCTCCTAAATAAAATAAAATAAATATAATGCTCCTAAATATAATGCTCCTAAAAAGTCTTTATTATTATTATTATTAGTTTTATAAGTAACTTAAGTCACTTTAAGAATGTCAATTGTTGTAAGAGCATTGAGACTATTGTATAATGCTCCTAAAACGTCTTTATTATTATTATTATTAGTTTTATAAGTAACTTAAGTAACTTTAAGAATGTATTGTTGTAAGAACATTGAGACTATTGTATAATGCTCCTAAAAAGTCTTTATTATTATTATTAGTTTTATAAGTAACTTAAGTAACTTTAAGAATGTATTGTTGTAAGAACATTGAGACTATTGTATAATGTTCCTAAAAAGTCTTTATTATTATTATTATTAGTTTTATAAGTAACTTAAGTAACTTTAAGAATGTATTGTTGTATGAACATTGAGACTCGATAGTCTATATATGCTCCTAAATAAAATAAAATAAATATAATGCTCCTAAATATAATGCTCCTAAAAAGTCTTTATTATTATTATTATTATTAGTTTTATAAGTAACTTAAGTCACTTTAAGAATGTCAATTGTTGTAAGAGCACTGAGACTATTGTATAATGCTCCTAAAACGTCTTTATTATTATTATTATTATTAGTTTTATAAGTAACTTAAGTAACTTTAAGAATGTATTGTTGTAAGAGCATTGAGACTATTGTATAATGCTCCTAAAACGTCTTTATTATTATTATTAGGTTTATAAGTAACTTAAGTAACTTTAAGAATGTCAATTGTTGTAAGAGCATTGAGACTATTGTATAATGCTCCTAAAACGTCTTTATTATTATTATTATTATTAGTTTTATAAGTAACTTAAGTAACTTTAAGAATGTATTGTTGTAAGAACATTGAGACTATTGTATAATGCTCCTAAAACGTCTTTATTATTATTATTAGTTTTATAAGTAACTTAAGTAACTTAAAGAATGTATTGTTGTAAGAGCATTGAGACTATTATATAACGCTCCTAATACGTCTTTTATTATTATTATTATTATTATTATATCATGTTATCATGTTGCTGTTATCGTGTTATGTTAGTAAAAGAATACAAAAGACTGAAAAGATAGAGGACTATAGCTAGTTGCCAAAGCAGCAAAGCTATATCACCTATATATGTTTATTATATTTACCACTCCGTCGAGATGACGTCAGTATCCATGTAATTTGTCCGCTTTTACCCATAATTCTTGCGGCCAATAACAAAAGAAAATAGCTCATTTGTGAGTCAAATTTCTTGGTTTGTTTGTCCGCATGTTGTGCTATTAATAGCAGCCAGACGCTACGCTATTGGTCATCCCTGCAGGCTATACGTCACTGAATCTGAGCTGAGCAAACGGCCTCGCGAGGCGCGGTTACCACAGTTAGATGCTCTCGTGTGCGACAGGTAAATAAATACACGGTAGGCGTGAATGATTAATTAACGTTCTTAAGTGATTTTAGCGTTTTTCAAACGAGTGTTGATAAGGCCAGGTGACACGATGCGCCCTGAGGAATATTACAAGGCGCGTCAAATTGTAATCAGGAGGCTCGCGACGCGGACAACGATTGACGTGCAGCGTGATTGTCTCCGTGGTTTAATCATAGTTTAATACGGCACGAGACTCGACATTGAAATAACGAAAGTATAACGACCGCTCTCTCCTTTCCTCCTACGATTCAAACGCAGACATGAAGATCCAAAGTGGCATTTCGTAAGTTCATATTTCGAATGCTACTACTTCTTTGTCGCTGAAACACTTATATAACAGATATTCCTTTTTGTGTGTGTCCAACGTGCGTGTGTGTATTGTCATATATGCGTGATTAGTGTGATGTATTGTAGATATGTTATTTATCATGTATGTGTACATGAAACGTTAGACTTATTTGGCATTGCACCAAGATTTTAGAGTGTTCGGTTCGGCTTCGCAGTATATATATATATATATATATATATATATATATATATATATATATATATATATATATATATATATATATATATATATATATATATATATATATATATATATATATATATATATATATATATATATATATATATATATATATATATATATATATATATATGTATGCGTGTATGTATATATGTATATATGTATTAGTATGTATATATGTGTATATCATTAATATGTATTTGCGGATAAATATGGATGTGTGATCAGATGTGTATACGTTGTTATGCAATTATAGAACTTTTTCTGAATTATCTTCATGAATGCATTCCTGGGAACAATCAAAATTGAGAAGTAAACAAAACGTACGGATGTTTGACGATGTCAAGTTGTCATTGTCCAGACATTGTTTCACGTGAATTGACAGAAGTTCGCGGGGAATGGTGTTTACCGTTTCCTAGATAGATAAATAACCCAATCAGTCGTCACTGTCTCAGATAAGTCCTCTGTCTTCGTCGTTTGACTCACTCGTAAAACTAAAGCTCTTGCGTTAAGCCAAAACTCTCGGCTGCAGTCATATAAGAAGCTGTCAGGAGTCCGTCGCGTAATCGTCTAATCGCCATCGATCACATGGCGTGATCATGCCCTTCGCTTCGCCATACGTATAACATAGCGAAGGTTACGATAAGTGCTAGTTGTCATTAACAGACATGCATGCTTATATGTCGCATGTCTGCGCTTTATAACGGTGTCGATACATTCCATTCCTATGCTAACTGATATGGACATGTGTATCTTGGCTTTCCGTCGCCGAATCAGGGTGGTTTGCTCGATAGAAAGCTCGCGTTGCGATTCGACATAGCGAAATTTTATCGCATTGAATATAAGGCATGCTGTTTCAAAAGGTGTCTCGAATTGCAACTTGTTTAGCAACGCCATTGCAAGACAAGTTATATGAAACGTTGTACTATAACATCGCTTCCTTTCCGTTTAATTTGACATGGTTTCTAGTTTTACTCGGGTCCCCAAACTATAATGGTGAAGTTTGGATACGTTTTCTCGTTTTATTAATACTACTTCTGTACCTGGATACAGAGGTTTGAAACTTGATATTATTCAAGAGCGGGTTGTAGAGGACTCAATAACTACGTTTTCCAAACGCGGTATCTGTAGCTGTAGTGAACTATATTTTTTCTAAAGTAAATGGTTTGAACCTACGAGTATCATTAGATGTGTGAAGTTGATCGTCCAAGTTGTTGTAGTCTTGAGAAAGACTATTGTTGGTGACTGACGTTTCGATGACCTCAGCGGCGGTCATCTTCAGAGTCAAGTAAAACGTGTTTGTCAGGCCAGGGTTTGTCTATATATACGTCTGGTTCATTATACGTATCCGTGCTCGGATGAGAGCGAACGACTTGCTAATAATTACATCCGTTTTACACAAACAAATTACACAAACAACGTCAGACGTGTACGCAAACAACTCTGGTTCAACCAGTGCTGCAAGGATCGTGGTCTCGTACCAGCAGGACAATTAGAATTAGGTTCCCGCTCATGAACACTAAAGAGGCCTTACAGATCGTCCAGTCCACCTGTAGACGACTGATCCGAGCACGGATACGTAATGAACCAGACGTATATATAGGCAAACCCTGACAAACACGCTTTACTTGACTCTGAAGATGACCGCCGCTGAGGCCGTCGAAACGTCAGTCACCAACAATAGTCTTTCTCAAGACTACAACAACCTGGACGACTCAACTTCACACCTCTATATTCTGTAGCGAAGTAGTCAGTTACTTATTGGGAAAATTGCATATGACAATCGCGTTTCACTACTGTATTCACTATATATGTTTTGTCAAATGAGAACTTCGCATTACCTACTATACCTTGGAATTCGAGGCTCCACTGTAGCATGGATTTTTTAAATTTCAATGACAATGTAACGAAGTAGCGAATTAGTTCGCTACATTTTCCAAACGGCTGCTGTAGTCGATGGCAAACTACACTTGTTGTGACAGAAAAAAGTAGAGTGCTGCGCAGGCAGTGTTTTGGATATATATAGCAAAGTGAAAAGGTGGTGAACTGCCAAGATTTTTACGAACGAAATACTGACGTTTCACTAGGGGAGCTCTTCATCCGAATAAGACCATGCAAGAGGGTCTTACTCTGATGAAGGGCGCCTCCGCTCGAAACTTTAGTATTTCGTCGGCTAATATCTCGGCAGTTCACCACCTTTTCACTTTGTTGTTTGTACATGCAGGTTGTGGTAAGTGTATAGCTGTCTAGATTTTTGTCACCCTTGATATTATTTGCATATACACTCAGCAGATAGCGACATTTCACCACATGATCGCATATTAGGCACGCTGTTTGACCCCATTTGCTTGACCTTGTCGAGTTGCGTCTTCCTGTCACAACTAATTCGCAATGAAACGTTAGTCAACATGTTTTAAACATGGTTTTTTAACACGTTTCTCTTATTCTGGCATTGCTTTTACGACAATATCGGTTTTATCCCAAACCGCTATTCTTCTGAGCAGGTCGTCTCTTAAGTCTGAGTTATGACAAGAAACATCAACAACAAGATAACATTGAACTCGCCATATACCGCTCGTTCGCCGTATCTTGAATCATTCCTCCTTATATGGACTCACTAGGTACAACATCGTTTTCAAAAGTCTCTGTTTTCGTCCGTCCACTCTACAACGCACCGTATTCGCCCGCAATCAGAACAAAAATGGCGGCCTTCACTTCACTTCAAAAATACGATAAACAAACTCAAATTTCTCTTAGACTAAAAATATTATGAGAAAACTATTACCCATTCTCATGTAAGGCGACAAAGAACTTTCATTTAAGAAACACTTGTTTTGAAGGTGGAGTCAGTCTTTTAAATCTTTTAGTGTAGAATAATCTTGGAAATTGCCTTTCATATTAACCCTGAAGGTCATAGTACTGTATTGTTTTTGTTTTTAGATTTACCTTGGTGGTGTTGTATGTATTTGGAGCGTGTGACACGGTGTCATCCGGTATGTAACAATTATATTATGAGAAATGCACTAGTATACGAGCTCACAGCCGACGTACATGCAGGCATTAAGCCATGGAGATTTTCAGCTCGCGGGCTTGCAATGAAACTAAAAACCAACAACGCCCGAGCGGAACGAGGTGCAAATGTTACTATAAGGGCTACAAGTTTATAATAATTACTAGAAGTTACTGTCGCAAGGGAAGTGCTGCGTCAAAAGCCATCGGAAGCCTAATTTTTTATAAAGTTTCCAAAATGATCCCTGGGATTGATTATATAAATTGTAACAGACATACTGTATAATACGTACACATTGTTTTCAATTCTTTTAATTATATTTAAATACAGGAGACTTAAATTATAAATAACTATCAATTATCTGAAATAATTGGCAAGGCTTAATTTTGACTGCATACACAATATACTGCATACATTATGACTACTGTATGTAGTCGATGTTTGGTAAACAAATTTCTGATAAATCATTGCCACTATAAATAATGCTTCTTAGTAATACTGTGGCAAAGCTGTCAGTGGAATCGCAAGTGTCTGACATGTTATGGCAAAGCAAGAGCTAAACAGATAGGCACTGACAAAATAAATACCAGAGATGGTATATAACACATGTTTCCGGTATTTGTTGATCCATTGTTAATTTCGTCAAATTTTATTGGAATTCTTGTTAAGAATGCAATACTCTCTGTGATGTATTAGCTCATTGCACATGTTCACGACTCCACATATAATGTAGTTGTCGTTTGGCAATACACTGTCACTGCAACCTCTGTATTTTATTTTCCCAAAGAACTTGTAATATTGTATTTACTGCATGTGACCAAATATTTATTATGGTTATCCATGGCACATAAATTTCCATATAATTAATTTATGCATTTCTATAGCGCTAAAACCATAAATATTCTAAAGCGCTAAATTAAAATAAATCTATATACAGGTAAAATAACCCCAAAGAAAAAAACAAAACAATATTGTGGTATTTGAAAAAGTTAAAACGTAATTTAAACGTAAAATGCTTTCCTAAAAAGGAAAGTCTTCAATTGGTTTTTAAAAATCTCCACTGATGACGCCGTGCATTTGGAATCCGTAGACGGTCGGTAGCATCTATGATGGTCGGTAGCATCTTTGATGGTCGGTAGCATCTTGGGACTTTTTTACGCGCGACTTTTTTTTTGATAATATTCTAAACCAAATCTAAAACTAATCCTAACCTTATCCTAACCCTATTAAAAAGAAAAAAAGTAAATTAAAAATTTAAAAAAAATGGAAAAAATCATATACTCACCCAATGACACTCGAACCCCGACCTCACAAGCCGTAAAAATCAATGACACAGACCACTCAGCTATGCAAGCGAACTTGAAATATTCGGTTGATAATCAATATTTATGTAACTCATTGTAAGTGAACCATATACATAATAAAAAGATGCTAGCGACCACTAAAGATGCTACCGACCGTCTACGGGTTCCAAATTAGCGATGACACCATGCGAATGTCAACAGGAAGCTCATTCCACAACAAGGAGGGGCCAGCCTTGGCAAAGGCTCTATCCCCAAATGTTTTCCGTATTGTCTTAGGGAAGACCAACATATCCTGGCCATCGGAACGCAAGCTATACCGACCAACAGGCTTTGCGTTTAAAAGACCCGAGATGTAAAGTGGTGCTTTCGCATGCAGAGCCTTGTACACCAGCTGCATGAGTATCTTAAACATCACCCGATATCAAACAGGAAGTCAATGTAGTTTACTCAGAACGGGAGTGATGATGATGATGATGATGAAAACTTTATTTGAGTGTCAATGTATTTATCTACAATACCTAGTCCGCAGTTTCTACATCCACCCTCTAATATGCTCTCCAGATCTTTTTTCTTATATTACTTATAAAAGTTTTATCCCTAACGGTAACCCCCTGCTAATAATTTGTTTCTAGAATTTCTACTTTTGATTTCTACTAATTTTAAACGGTTAAAAATGACGTAAAGACATTAAGCCTGATAAAGGTGAAGTGTATAAGGTGATAATCTGATTAAAATAGAGAGAGAGAGCGGTAGAGATATTTTCATTGAGAGAATGTTTATATTTAGCAATTATAATAAACTCCTACGAAGTAAGAGTTCAAAGTAAGAATCAGAATTGGAAGATGAAATAACAGAAAAATCATCAGAAGAAACAGATGAAGAGTATTGTGTGAGGAGATTGGTGATTTTTTACCATAAGGTTTATATTATTTAGCAATTAATAAAGTTCACCGTTTGCAATTGTAAAGAACACTTTATCTTAATACTTTGTATATATAGAACCCTTTTTCTTAATACTCTCTCTCTCTTATATATATATATATATATATATATATATATATATATATATATATATATATATATATATATATATCTTACTCTGATGAAGGGCTCCGCTCGAAACGTCAGTATTTCGTCACTAAAAATCTTGGCAGTTTATCACCTTTTCACTTTGGCACTTTGCTATATATACAAAACACTGTCTACGCAGCACTCTACTTTTTACATATATATATAATTGGTATACATTTTACATATATATTTGGTCTTAAAATGTATGTATTCCAACACTCGAAATTTTACTTCACTTCTGTGAAGTAGCGTGGGCGTCCTTTAGCGATAATGCAACGCTCACTACCCTTGTGGCAGTTTGAGCACTCTGGCCCCATGCGCACTTCAGATTGTTCCAAGCTACACTGATGAGCAGTGAGCTGTAATGCAGTGAAGCACGTGTCTGCATGTAGATTGAACTATATATATACAGTAGTTACACACACACACACACACACACACATATATATATATATATATATATATATATGTGTGACCTATAAGACCTCTGTCTTCGTCGTTCATTTTGACTCGTAAAAACTCTTGCGCTAAGCCAAAACTCACAGGTGCAGTCATAAAAAGCTGTCAGGAATCGTTCGCGTAATCGTCTGCTAGCTAGCCATCAATCACATGGCGTGATGGCTTTCGCTCCGCCATATAACATAGCGTCATAGCGAAGGTTACGATAAGTGCTGGTTGCAATTAACGGACATACTTATAGAGTCTAGTGTCGTTATCTGCGCTTTCCAACGGTGTTGATACAATTTGAATTCCTATGTAACTGATATGGACATATGAATGCTTCGATGTCCGTCGCCGGTGAAATTGAGGTAGCCATGGATTGCCGCCTGCCCTGTGATGCATGTGACATTGATAGTTTTCAGGTGGCCTGACGTTTGACAAATTGACGCTGTTCATAATCGTCTTTAAAGAGTGAGTGTCAACCGTCGTGCATTGCGCGTTGGTTTTTACTTTTCCCTACAATGTAACGAAGTGTTTTGAAGTGCTTCGTTGCCAACTTGAGTCTTGACGTGGCAAATACTCCGGAAATTCGCCGAGTCTTCTCAGAAAACCCTATTTAGCACTTCTTATTCATCCACAATCCAAAGACGTTCACTCGCAACCTGATTTTTTGTTTGAACCTCGTCACTTGGTCTTCCACGCTTCGCGTCAGTCAAGGCTGACATAATTCGAAACGAAAGTCAAGAAAACGTTGAGTTTTGTGAAAATGCAGAAATAATTACTTTCTAAGGTATATCTTCTTTCAAGTAAAAGACAAAATGAATAATTTATATTTAGGATTGACAAGATATTTACGGATGAGTTCACCAAGGGAATTTCGTGCTTCGAAAAATGGCCGACCGAACGTGCAATGCGTCATGGTTGACGACACTCATTCTTTAACGCTGCCTCGCCCGATTACCATAGTTACCACACACCTATAATAAGCGGTTATTTCTTACAGACCGAGTGACGAAGGAGGGAGTGTGCGACTACTAGTTAGGCATCTATTCGCCGTGCTTTTAGAAACGAGAAAGCAATACTATTGTTCCAGAACTTCTTCTTGTTCAGTATTTCTGAAAGAAGATACCTAGCTCTCTTTTATTTTCATTCAAATCAACTCAGGAATTTTCCCGCCAAAACTTACCACTGATCTCGAAAGAAGACTGGATCGAGCAACTATTGTTCAGAAAATGAAGCCGGAAGTCCACCATTACTAAGGGACCAACTGAGGATCCTATGAGGTTTTTTGTTGGATTATGTGCTCTTACCATCGACAAAATAAAATAATTTTACTATAAAGAGGACCAGAAGACATTTTTCAAATTACTGGGTAAAACGATTCATGGCCTACCTACAGATTTACTGCGACTTTGGTCCCTTGTAATGGCCGCCGTTGGCTGTAATTATCCAGTGAGAGAAGCCTAATATGAGACGTCAAATTAGGTTCAAGATTTTATGCATTTAATGTTAACAAAGAAACTATATTGGCCAGACACTAAACCTATTTCGCGAGCGTCACAGTTTGATTTTCTTGCAAACTCGGAACTTCTAATGATCTCTCGTCAATTTACATTATGCAAATATGCAAGCTTCAAAATCAGCTCATCAGATACAATAGAAAGCTCAATCCAGTCCTATTTTTGAGATCATTATAGACTGGGGGGTCAATATCGTAGGATCTGGACTTCCCAGTCTATATCCTCTCAGCCCAGCCACATTATATCAGTGTCCTTTGTTCTCTAGTGGCCATTATCTCTGATATCAACCTCATAAAATTATTCATGAGGTTGATAAGTAGTTATCAACCTCATAAATACTAAACTTCACCAATGGTGATATAAGTATAGGTTATATACATGTACCTTAGACCTCGGTGTTTAAGCGATATATCAATCCTTGGGCTTCGCCCTCGGGTTGATATATCGCTTAAACCCCTCGGTTACGGTATATAACCTATACTTATACATCCTCTTTCTGTCCCCTGCTAAAGATTACAGATGTGGCAAGACTCTCTCTCGCAAATATGGCATGTTTCATTCTCCTGGCTTCCCTCGCCCTTATCGCGACTTCCTGCAATGCAGATGGACAATCACTGTGGACAGCGGTTACTATATCATTCTCAGGTTCACCGTATTCGATGTCGAGTTCTATCCCAACTGCACCTACGATTACGTGCGGATCATTGAGAAACCCAAGACCCTTGGGACGTACTGTGGTAATGTGGGACAGGGACACGCCGAAGCAATGGCGGTCAGGAAACTAGTGAAGTCCTCTGGAAATAGGATTAAATTTATTTTTCATTCTGATTACTCAAATGAGAGGATGTTTAGGGGATTTGAGGTTCATTACAGAGCAGCAGGTAAATAACGTTTTCATTCTCGTATTTAGTTCTGCTTCTGGACGCCGCCATTTTAGAGTTTGCTCGACGGCTCAAGGTTGATGTACAGCGGGGTTTCTTTTCAATTTTGACGTCACGGAGTGCAAGGAACAAAAGACATTGCATTGCATTACATTGCATTGCTGATTGCATTGCATTGCATTGCTGATTGCATTGCATTGCTGATTGCATTGCATTGCTGATTGCATTGCATTGCATTGCTGATTGCATTGCATTGCTGATTGCATTGTATTGCTGATTGCATTGCATTGCTGATTGCATTGCATTGCTGATTGCATTGCATTGCTGATTGCATTGCATTGCTGATTGCATTGCATTGCTGATTGCATTGCTGATTGCATTGCATTGCTGATTGCATTGCTGATTGCATTGCTGATTGCATTGCATTGCTGATTGCATTGCATTTCTGATTGCATTACATTGCTGATTGCATTGCTGATTGCATTGCTGATTGCATTGCATTGCTGATTGCATTACATTGCTCATTGCATTACATTGCATTGCTGATTGCATTACATTGCTGATTGCATTACATTGCTGATTGCATTGCATTGCTGATTGCATTGCTGATTGCATTGCATTGCTGATTGCATTACATTGCTCATTGCATTGCATTGCATTGCTGATTGCATTACATTGCTGATTGCATTGCATTGCTGATTGCATTGCTGATTACATTACATTACATTACATTGCATAACGCTACATTACATTACATTACATTACATTGCATTACATTACATTACATTGCATTACATTGCATTACGTTACGTTACGTTACGTTACGTTACGTTACGTTACGTTATATTACATTACATTGCATTGCATTGCATTGCATTGCATTGCATTGCATTGCATTACGCTACATTACATTTATACATTATATTTATACATTACATTTATACATTACATTGCATTACATTACATTGCATTACATTACATTACATTACATTACATTACATCACTATTATAAACTGTATAATATGCTCTCACATGCACTATGAAACTAATTAAATTGGTGTTTTTTCAGTTCATTTTAAAATATCGTTAGCGAGTTTGTGCTTCTTGTTTTATTGTCCAAGTTATTAAAATCCATTGATGCGTGATAAATCAGTTTTCTCCAGTTTGTGTTGACTTTAGGTAGATGTAGATTGTTGTTATTCCTTGTAAAATATTTACGAATGTTATTATTTCTAATTAGTTTAAAGTCAAAATCTATTAAACCGTTAATACATTTAAATATAAAAATACATCGATCTTTCTGTCGTCTAAATACATCGATGTTTCTGTCGATTAATTGTTCAGTTGAGATTTTAGTTTCATATGTTAATTTTTTCGTTTTCTTCTCCATCCAGACATCAACGAATGTGACGTGAATGATGGTGGGTGTGATCAATTATGTCATAATTATCTGGGTGGTTACTATTGCTCATGCCGCATTGGGTATCAACTAAAAGAGGATACGATGTCTTGTGATTATGGTAAGTTGCACGAAACGCCGTCTGATGGGGGACCCATGGGGATGATGGGGAAGAAAGGGGCCCATAGGAATGGAGGGGATTATTTAGAATGGGATAACAAGTGGGAACGATTTAAAAAGTTTATAAATTAGTGTAAAACCCTTTAGATGTATAAATCAGACATAACGTTCTTCTTGCCGGTCAGGTGCTCCACTGGTCTAATTCCCCTAGGGTAAACATTTCTCTATGGTAAAAATTCCCATAGGGTAAAAATCCCCCTGGGGTAAAAATGTCCCTATGGTAAAAATTCTCCTGGGGTAAAAATTCCCCTTGGTAAAAATTCTCCTAGGATTAAAATTCTCCTAGGGTAAAATTCCCTTAGGGTAAACATTCCTCTAGGTAAAACTTCCCTAGGGTAACAATGTCCATAGTGTAAAAATTCCCTTTATGATTAAATTGGCTTGTTAAAGTGCCCATAACCTCAAAATGTTTTATTGTCTTATTTGGAAGAACTTTCAAAATTATAAAGTAACTTCTTTTGAAGATTTTCGTTTCTTTGCTTTCTTTTTGAGATATATCAGTTTGTTTGATATGCAAATGTCTGGAATTTCGTCACACATGCATAATGACTTATTGGAGAAATGTGTATATCTCTATCATTCTCGAACGAAATCCTTTAAAAACAAGAAGTTTGGTGTTGTGGGAGAAACGCACACACGTGTTATTCACACTTTAGTGTTTTTATTTGATGAACGCAAAGATATATAACATTCTCTGATAACTCATTATACATGTTCCATTGATATCTCTGGAAATAACCATCTCAAGCTCATTAATAATTCATGAGCCGAAAACAAAGGAAATCAGCACCGAGACGGTGGTTTGGATATCGGAGGAAGAAATTACATAAATTAAGCCAACTTTCACCTCGATTTTCTCTTAAAATACTGATTTGTTTGAGATGTAATATGAAACACGAGGAAGAGTGTTTCATCAGGATATCCAAACACCTCGAAGTTTGTTTAAAAAACCTCGCCTTCACCTCGGTTTTCAACAAACGTCTCGGTGTTTGGATACCCTGATGAAACACTCTTTCTCGTGTTTCATGTAATATATGAACAACGAGTTTGAGTGTTTCATCAGGGGATCCAAACACGAGAAAACATGAAAACATTATTGTTTTCGAGTGTTTGGATCCCCTGATGAATCACGATAAACGAGTTGTTTATATGGCTTCTCAATCGAACACGGATTTAATTGGATGTTTACTTAAAACGCATTTGAGAACGAACCTAGAACAAACCCTCATGGGACTGAACTCACGAGGGTGTGTAAAATGTATTCAGAAAATTAACAGACTCTGTTCAGTTGAGGATGAGCGAAGACGGAGGCAGGTCGTTTCGTTCTCCAAAAAATGAATTATTAATTAAGATCTCAGCAATTAGATCAAAACCGGTTTTGATCTAATAACTGGTGGTATATGATTTTTACGTGTTTTACTCGAGTATCCAGCCTCCGTCATGTGATAAAATAAAGTGATTTCATTGGCTAATTGGCTTATGAATTATTAATGAGTTTGAGAAATATTATATAACTGTTGAGAAAGCTATACATTTTCTGAAAGCCCAATAAACGGGCTTTTACCAATGCGTTTAAATTTCCCGAACACTAGAAACATTATGTTAATATAAATTAATTTTCATTAATAATATATATTAGAATATTAATTTTCCTGGAGTGTTACACAGCCGTGTACAGTTGAAATAAAATTCAAACACCTTATCCAATTAAAGCCTGGTTTCCAAATGGTCGCTACGCTGTCTTTACGGTCGCGGAAGTGAAGCAGTGAAGCGTGTTTCTTTTGTCATAACAAAGCAGTGAACTGCTTCACTTCTGCGACCGTAAAGACAGCGGAGAGACCATATGGAAACCAGGCTTAAGGAAGAATATTTTCGACTCTCGTTAATGTGTCACGTTCATTTCTTTTAGTTCTCTGCCACAACGTTGTATTGCGTTCCCTGAACGGAACAATATCTAGTCCAGAACATCCGGGCGATTATCCACGAAATTCTAACTGCACTTGGCGAATCTATGTTCCTCTTGGATATCGGATTGTCCTTCAATTTGAGAGGGTAAACGCGAAGTTATACTTTACCGTTTATTCGTTAAGAGAACGGAAGCGTAGTAGATGGTTAGATACTAGAGAGAAATGTTGCTAGTGCTGGATTTGGATAGGATGGATTAATGGATGGATATTTGAATGAATTAAATTGTGAATTGAATGGATGCGTGGATGGAAGGAAGGAAGGAGGAAGGAAGGAAAGAAAGAAAGAAAGAAAGAAGGATGGAAGGAAGGAAGGATGGAAGGAAGGAAGGATGAGTGGAAGGAAGGAAGGATGGAAGGAAGGATGGATGAGTGGAAGGAAGGAAGGAATGAATGAATGAAGGATGAAGGGACGGAAGGAAGAAAGGAAGGAAGGAAGGAAGGATGGATGGATGGATGGATGGAAGGAAGGAGGGAAGGAAGGAAGGAGGGAAGGAAGGAAGGAAGGAAGGAGGGAAGGAAGGAAGGAAGGAATGAATGAATGAATGAAGGAAGGAAGGAAGGAAGGAAGGATGAATGAAGGGAAGGAAGGATGGATGGATGGAAGGAAGCAAGGACGGAAGGAAGGAATGAAGGGAAGGAAGGATGGATGGATGGAAGGAAGGAAGGAAGGAGGGAAGGAGGGAAGGAAGGAAGGAAGGATGGATGGATGGAAGGAAGCAAGGATGGAAGGAAGGAATGAAGGATGGAAGGAATGAGGAAGGAAGGATGAATGAAGGGAAGGAAGGAAGGGAGGAAGGGAGGAAGGAAGGAAAGAAGTACGGAAGGAAGGAATGAAGGATGGAAGGAAGGAAGGAAGGAAGGAAGGAGGGTGGGAGTTGTGTGTGGGATATAGGGAAGGAAAGAAGGAAGGATACAAGGAGGGTAGGAAGGACGGAAGGAAGGAAGGGAGGATAAAAGGAAGGTAGGAAGAACGGGAGGGAGGAAGGAAGGAAGGAAGGAAGGGAGGAAGGGAGGGAGGAAGGAAGGAAGGAAGGATGGAAGGATGGATGGAGGACGGACGGACGGACGGACGGACGGACGGACGGACCGGACCGGACCGGAAGGAAGGGAGGGAGGGAGGGAGGGAGGAACGAAGGAAGGAAGGAAGGGAGGAAGGAAGGAAGGAAGGACGGACTGTCTTGAAGGATGGAAGAATGTAATAGCGTCTATGGCCGACGTATGGACGGTGTAATAGCGTCTATGGCCGTCATATACTAAAAGTTTATTTGTTCTCTCCCAGTTTAAAATTGAACACCATCCGTCTGTGAAATGTCCTTATGATTTTCTTTTGGTGTTTGCTGGTCGAAAACATGGCCCACTTTGTGGCAGAAGACTTCCCAAGAATATCACTTCAACGTCCAACTCAATGACAATCAGATTTGTGACCGATTATTCCAACAATTTGAAAGGATTCTTAGCGAAGTATTACAGTGAAGGTGAGTGAAAATAATAATTGTATTTAATAATAATTTCTAATATTATATATCCTAATATTATATAAACGTTTCCTGTAGTAGCATTTGTCTCACGAAAGAGCAGAGGTTTCGATTTTGAGGATATAGCCAGAGTAGCCAATAAATTGCAGCTAGGATTAGAAACCGTCCAATTGCTATCGCACATTTGTTGAACATGTTGTTGAACTTCGAAACCATGTTTTGGAGATTTATTCTGTTTCATTAATTTCTGCACGCGCACAAGTTAAGTTCGATGACCGTTGAAACACGTGCGCTATCGTCAGCGCGTTTTGTTTGCTCGCGTGTTTATGACCAACCGTCTAGTGCGCGAGCTCGGATTTCAACGGCGAAAATCTCAGCTGACGGCCAGTATTTCACAAAAAATTCTTACAATAGCGAAAATGATGCCCAATGCTTCACAAATTCCAATGGAGGGAGACTTTACCAACAACCTGGTGCAATGTTATGCCCAAAATCCAGAGGGGAGAGGTCAAAATCCTGATGGAATAACGGAGTACTTCAGTGCACGGCCGCTCACTGCCGTCACGTCACGTCTCATCACCTATGATTACTAAGCATAGGGGAGACGTGATCTGATATTTTAACCTTCGTAACAAGTCTGGCATGCAGCTGTATTCTGAATTAGCTGTAACTTGCTCAATTCAACTGTGAGTCTACATAGTTGAAATGGGGGATGGAAATTTTGAAAAGGGCTGGGATATATGATTGAATCATATACTCTCAAAGGTACATGATTCGACAGTAATTCACCTCAATTTTTCCTTAATCTTGAAATTCCCATTCTAGGTGTTACATGTCGATCGTTGAATGCTCCGGTCAATGGTTTGATCAATGCGAAAGGTTTCTCATTTAAGGACGAAGTGACTTTCTCTTGCCTTCCTGGTTATACCATCAGAGGAGCTTCAAGGATATGGTGTACAGCTACTGAGAAATGGTCTGAGCAACCTCCAGTTTGTCAGCGTAAGTCCTCAAGGGTGGCGAATTTAATTTCCACGATGATGAACGTTAACCTGTACCTGCAATACCGAAACGGTCTAACATAAAATCGTTGAGAAATGAGAAATCGGTATTCCAGAAGTAGATTATGTTCTTTCTCTTGATTAAACCTGATCAAACTCAACAATTCTCGGATCGTTTGAGATCAATCTCGGAAGATCTCCTTAGTTTTTTGGCATCCCTTTATCGTTTACGATGTGGACCCCTTTACCTTTTGTGGTGTGTAATGTGAACTCTTCCCTTTTGTGGAGTAAACCACTTACCTTTTATGGCGTGAATTTAAACCTTTGTGGCGTGAACCCTTCCCTTTTGTGGTGCAAACGCCTTACCTTTTATGGTGTAAACTCCTTACCTTTTGTGGTGTGAATTTCTACCTTTTGTGGTTTGAACTTCTTGCCTTTTTTGGTGTGAACAAGGACCTTTCATGGTGTATACCCTTAGCTACCTTTCGTGGTGTGAATTCCTTCCCCTTTTGGTGTGAACTTCTTACCTTTCGTGGTGTGAATTCCTTCCCTTTTTTGGTGTGAACTTCTTACGTTTTGTGGTGTGAACTTCTTACCTTTTGTGGTGTGAACTTCTTACCTTTTGTGGTGTGAACTTCTTACCTTTTGTGGTGTGAACTTCTTACCTTTTGTGGTGTGAACCTCTTACCATTTGTGGTGTGAACTTCTTACCTTTTGTGATGTGAACCTCTTACCTTTTGTGGTGTGGACTTCTTACCTTTTGTGGTGTGAACTTCTTACCTTTTGTGGTGTGAACTTCTTACCTTTTGTGGTGTGAACTTCTTACCTTTTGTGGTGTGAACTTCTTACCTTTTGTGGTGCGGTGAACGTCTTACCTTTTGTGGTATGAACTTCTTACCTTTTGTGGTGTGAACTTCTTACCTTTTGTGGTGTGAACTTCTTACCTTTTGTGGTGTGAACTTCTTACCTTTTGTGGTGTGAACTTCTTACCTTTTGTGGTGTGAACTTCTTACCTTTTGTGGTGCGGTGAACGTCTTACCTTTTGTGGTGTGAACTTCATACCTTTTGTGGTGTGAACTTCTTATATTTTGTGGTGTGAACTTCTTATCTTTTGTGGTGTGAACTTCTTACCTTTTGTGGTGTGAACTTCTTACCTTTTGTGGTGTGAACTTCTTACCTTTTGTGGTGTGAACCTCTTACCTTTTGTGGTGTGAACTTCTTACCTTTTGTGGTGTGAACTTCTTACCTTTTGTGGTGTGAACTTCTTACTTTTTGTGGTGTGAACCTCTTACCTTTTGTGGTGTGAACTTCTTACCTCTTCTTTTTCGCTTTCCTTCAGCTGTAAATTGTGGTCACCCTGGATATCCCGCAAAGGCCAGCTTACAGGGGGAAATGTTTACTTTCAACGAAACTGTTCGCTTTATATGCGATGATTTTTATGAAATTTATGGAGAGGAAGAGCTGACTTGTAACGAGAATGGTGAATGGTCGGATGAACTACCAGAATGTGTACCAGGTAAGAGGATTGGTACAAATTCTCCACCAACTCCTTCGAGTTTTTAGTTGTTGGTTGATCAATATTTTTTTATCGTAGTTTGTGGTAACTCTAGCTTTGCGAACATCTATCGCCAACGTTGTCGTGGAAACATCGTGGGAGGCAATGATGCCGTACGGGGTTCCTACCCCTGGCATGCCTATATTAAATTAGATGGAGCAGGCATCTGTGGAGGATCGCTTCTCAATGAGTTTTGGGTGATTACCGGTAAATATTATAATTTATGAATATTGCTTCTCAGACTGTACACAATATAGTTTTCAAGCGGTTTTAAATAAATCTGTTTTGTGTCTGCTGACAAGCAAAAATGTTGTTTGGTTGTGGCACTTATGTCACAACCAAACACGTTCCGGAAGACAGCGAAAGTTTGCCGAGATCGTTTGTTGTTTCACCGAGTAGGCTTCTTCATTCGCTTATTTACTCCACGATAGGTATTGAACTACTTTTGTTGTTTATCAGAGCCATTGTGTTTACAATGACCAACATTTTGGTCAGGTTCTTGTGCGTAAATTTCACGTACTATACGAATTTGAACGAAGACAGTGTCAGTGTGTTTGCAATGACCGACATTTTTGGCCAGGCGCTATATTTTGTGTTTCAGTGGTCGACTCATGTGGTTTAAATTTAATAGTGATACTGCTAGGTAATTTCAAAACCGCTTAATATTTTAGCCGAAATAATTGTATATCGAAATTTATGAACCTAGTACGGGTATTAATGTTTACCGTCGCACATAATTGTCATATTATATCCTAAACAAACGCGTCTCAATTAACTCAAACATGATCTACACCTTCGCTAAACTTTCGTAGATAAAAGAAATACGATTTCAAACATTGCTAGCCTACAACCTATATGATTTGAATAAACTTATAATTTCTAAATATGTTTAAAATGTTTGCCCCCATTCCGCAGTACATCATGCGAACTTAGCGCGAAGCTATCTTCTAGTTCAGCACCCGTTCTTATAGCCTCGGACATACTCACAAAGAATGGACACAAGCCAATGAACTTTCTTATCTCATATTTCTCTGTAACTCAAATGTCAGCAGACACATGTATGCATTGCGTACCTATTTTTAATTTAGTGTACGGTACCGATTGGAAAACGTTGCCATTATATATATATATATATATATATATATATATATATATATATTGAAAGGATTTATGGTGAAGGAAAATTTCGAGTGTTGGAATACATACATTTTAAGACTAGACCGGGACCAGTTGCGAAAAATGCAACTTCAAGCAACTGGTCCCGGTATGTATTCCAACACTCGAAATTTTCCTTCACCATAAATCCTTTCAACATGTAGTTTGATCGAGTGAAATGCCAAATATTACCTATATATATATATATATATATATATATATATATATATATATATATATATATATATATATATATATATATATATAATATATATATATATATATATATATATATATATATATATATATATATATATATATTTATATATATATATATATATATATATATATATTATATATATATATATATATATATATATATATATATATAGTACAATCTACAGACACGTGTTTCGCTGTTCCACAGCTCATCAGTGTAGCTTGGTACAATCTAAACATGGCATGAGGAACTATCTATACCCAAGCGATTGTCAGTGACAACCGCTTGTGGGACAATAGCAGTCATGTGCACATCCAGAGAGCGTGAAGCGGTATAGGCCAGAGTGCTCAAACTACCACAAGGGTAGTGGGCGTTGCATATCGCTAAATATATATATATATATATATATATATTTTTAATAAACTTTAGTGGGTCAACTACAAAATTATTAGTTTACAAAAATTCAGAACAAAAGTGAAAATAATAACAAGAAAATACAACAAGAATACAAAAAAAAAGTAGTTACCCAATCGGACGGGGCGCGAACGGGACGCGAGTACCCATGCGAGGCACCTCTCCGACAATATTCTCCGACAGTAGTTACCTATTCGCGTCCCTGTGACAGAGACAGTCCCTTGCGATCCCACGTCAAATACAGAGAGCAAAAGTGCTGAGTAATGGCGGGAAAGGAAACTCCTAAATATAGTTACACTGGAGAAACTACTAGGTGGAGCTACTTTACAAACACTGTTCCACAAGTTTGCAATGCGGTTAAAGTAAGAGGCCTGATATGTACTAGTTTTACAAGATGGGGTTTTTAGCATGAGAGTAGGATTAAGACTAAGATATGAAACATTGCATGAAACGTTGTCTCTTATTATCATTTTTTTCCCCAGACAAATGGCTTGTCACACAATTCCATAAAATGTCTTCTGCTCATAAAAAATAAAATAAATAAAAAAATTTTTTTTAATTAATATCAAAAGCAATTTATTCTTATATTTATATATAATTTATTCTTATATTAATTTAATAATATAAAATTTATTAAAAGAAACTCATTTTAAAGACCTATTTCACGTAATAATCTTATTATTCGATTACGATTTCCGCCTTGTACTTCAATTGCTCTTTCTGAGTAATATGAAAAGTACAATGTTTATGTTGACCTCTATTATACCAGAAATATGTTCAATGATGTGATAATCCAACCGGTTCCGGTTGCACGTGATCTCGGTGTTGCTGTTGATAGACATTTAAAATTAAATACTCATGTAAATAACATTTGTAAATCGGCCACTTTGGCTATCAGAAATATTGGCAAGATCAGGAAATATTTGAGTAAAAAGGACTGCGAGAAGTTGGTGCATGCATTCATAACATCAAAACTTGACAGCTGTAATAGCATCCTATATGGCTTACCAGAAGCTGAATTGAACAAGTTACAGCGAATTCAAAATACAGCTGCTAGACTTGTTGCAGGGGTTAAAAAATCGGAGCATATCTCCCCTGTGCTACGTAATCTTCACTGGTTGCCGGTGAGATCAAGGATTGTTTTTAAGATACTAATGATTACTTTCAAGGCTTTGCATGGCCAGGCGCCTGTTTATATTACTGATTTGCTAACTAAATATAAACCTACTCGTACTTTGAGATCATCTGACCGAAATCTGCTGCTCGAGCCAAAATCCAAAACGGTGACTCATGGAGACAGAGCATTCTCGGTTGCAGCACCAAAACTGTGGAATTCATTACCACAGGAAATTAGAAGCTTTGAAATGTTAAGTAGTTTTAAGTCAGCAGTTAAGACGTTTCTTTTTTAAAATTAATAGTTTTTGTTCATGTTGATAATATATGTAGTATAGGCTTTATCTTGTAATGAAACTGTAATTAGTTTTATAGGTAACTTTAAGAATGTATTGTTGTAAGAGCATTGAGATTATTGTATAATGCTCCTAATACGTCTTTATTATTATTATTATACTGCAATGATCAATATTTTCTTTCTTCTATTTCTTTCCTTTTATCGAAGCTGCACACTGTGTTGTGAACAGCAGAAGACAGGTGATCAGACCTCGTCGTTTCAAAGTAGTTCTTGGTCTTCACAACAGGTCAAGGGAAAATGAAACTCAAGTGAAAGAAATTGGTGTTGGTCAGATCTTTGAGCACAGGGCGTTTAATCCGATCACATTTGAGGCCGACCTTGCCTTATTACGTCTTACTGAGCCAGCGATCATGCACGACTTTGTCAAACCAATATGTCTGCCTGATACTGACAGGTAAGACGGGATATTTGTAAACTACTAGTCCAAGAAATGATACTGTGTATTTTTTATGTTGGTAAACTAGGCAGGCATTTATAGCGAAGCTGCTAAAAATTAATTTATTATTAATAATAATAATTCATCTTATTTGATATAGAGTTTAGACAGTTGTCATTGATTTCCATCTGTGTTTAACTAATATGATTAGTTGACGAATAGGCGAAGCAGACTTAGATGCAACTAATAAATTAATGAAGCAACCAATAAACCTGTGAAGCGTCCAACAATTCAGGCCAACGATACAACCAACCATGCAACCAACCATGCAACCAACTAACTAACTAACTAACCGTGTAACCAACCATGCAACTAACCAACTAAGTAACCAACCGTGTAACCAACCATGCAACCAACTAACTAACTAACTAACTAACTAACCGTGTAACCAACCATGCAAATAATCAACTAACTAACTAACCAAATAAGTAACCAACCGTGTAACCAACCATGCAACCAACTAACTATAACTAACTAACCGTGTAACCAATCATGCAACTAATCAACTAACTAACCAACTAAGTAACCAACCGTGTAACCAACCATGCAACCAACTAACCAACCAAGCAACAACTAACCAACCATTCAACCAACCAACCAACCAACCAACTAACTAAATAACTAACCAACTAACTAACCAACTAACTAACTAACCAACTAATTAAACAACTAACTAACCAACCGTGTAACCAACCAAGCAACCAACCAACTAACTAAACAACTAACTAACCAACTAACTAACCAACCGTGTAACCAACCAAGCAACCAAGCAACCAACTATCTAACTAACTAACTAACTAACTAACCAACCAACCAACCAACCAACTAACTGACTAACCATCTAACTAACGAACTAAACGTACCAACCGTGTAACCAACCATGCAACGAACCAAGCAACAACTAACCAACCATTCAACCAACCAACCGACCTAGCAACCAACCAACCGACCAACCAACTGAGTGAGTGAGTGACTAATCAACCAACCAACATCCTACTAATCATCCAACCAACCAAATACTGTAACAACCAAACATCCTACTAATCATCCAATCAATCTACCATCCTTGCAACTAATCATCCAACCAACCTACAGTACCTACCAACCAAACCATCTCTATCCTCACACACCTTGCTTAACTTTCTACAGTAGTTCCGAAGTAATAAAACCCGGTGCACGCGGAGTAGTAGCCGGCTGGGGCAGATCGTCCTCGACCAAGCGATTCCCGAACATCCTACAGGAGGTTTGTCTCCCGGTGGTTGCGACCAATACGTGTCGCAATGTCTACAAAGAAGAAGGCTTTCCTGTCACTCACGACATGTTTTGCGCTGGTCCCCCTGGTGGGGGAAAGGACGTGTGCAAAGGGGACTCCGGAGGTGGATACATCTTTCAGGATCCCGGAGATTCCCGTTGGTTCCTCGGTGGTCTTGTATCCTGGGGCAGTAGTCAGGGCTGTGCTCTTGCCAATAAATATGGCGTTTATTTGAAAGTCGAGGATTACTTAGACTGGATAGAAAACCGGATTTTCCGCAAAGTTAAAGAAACGAAACGGAATTATCTGATGCCTTGATCAAATGAATATGAGAGTTGAAGACTGAGTTTCATCTCTCAGACTCTCGCGGTATCAGACTTTGTTTGACCAGGACGAGAGTTGATGAGAGTCGGTAGACAAGAGTTTGTATATGAGACATTTACATTAAGTGTTTATGAAACGAAAATGAAGTTTTAGGTATTTAAATGAACTTCTAAAATAACGAGGAATGGTAGATATAATAGAGCTCTTTCATATCTTACGTCATTCTTGAGATATTTAGACTTATGTGATATGCAAATGAGTAACCACTGACGTCACCAGGTTTAGTTAAAGTGCCCCTAACCTCAAAATGTTTTATTGTCTTATTTGCAAGAACTTTTAAAACGATAAAGTAACTTCTTTTGAAGATTTTCGTTTCTTCGCTTTCTTTTTTAGATATATCAATTTGTTTGATATGCAAATGTACGGAATTTACGTCACACATGCATAATGAGTTATCAGAGAATGTTATATATCTTTGCCTTCATCAAATAAAAACACTAAAGTGTGAATAACATATGTGCGTGTTTCTCCCACGACACCAAACTTCTTGATTTTAAAGGATTTCGTTCAAGAATGAAAGAGATATACACATTTCTCCAATAAGTCCATTATACATGTGTGACGAAATTCCAGACATTTGCATATCAAACTGATATATCTCAAAAAGAAAGCAAGGAAACGAAAATCTTCAAAAGAAGTTACTTTATCATTTTGAAAGTTCTTCCAAACAAGACAATAAAACATTTTGAGGTTATGGGCACTTTAAGTTAGTTAAGTTTCACGAAGTGTCGTAATGTGCAAAGTTTCAAGTGATTTTGTCGAATAATCTCAAAGATATTCCTGATTTTCTAAAAACTTTTAAAAACCTGGTGACGTCGGTGGTTATTCATTCGCATATCACAAAAGTCTAAATATCTCAAGAACTACGTGAGATATGAAAGAGATCTAAATTACAATTCTTTGTTATTCTAGAAGTTCATTTAAATAACAAAAACTTAATTTTCGTTTCATAAACACTTTAATCGCAGTGTGTAACGCACAGCAACCCAAGCAAACTATTTGTGCTATGTAAGCTTATTTGTTTTAAAGAACATTTGCAACAAAAATTAAGTTTGTCTAATCGATGAAAGAACTCGTAAAAGAGTAACACCTTTTACAACTTTTCCGTATTTTACTTCGTTTTTGAAATATTTCAGTTTGTTTGATATGTAAATGAGATGGTCTCTGACGTCAGGTGCTCGGTAGAGAATTTTTACTCATTAAAAAATGTCTTATATCTCAGTGATTGCTAAGTTTATAACGTTCATTATCATGAGGAGTTATTATTCGCACATTTTCAATTACATTTGTGGAACAAACTTGAAGATTGAACTAATATTTTAATGAGTGAAAATTATCTACCCTATATTTTACCCTATACCCTGAATATTTATCATATTAGACAAACTTAATTTTTGTTGCCAATGTCCTTTAACCTGATATTTGGTCGAAAAAGTTTAAACAATATAATACTGTATATAAAAATAATAAGACACTATATAGAGTCTACATATGGAAAGCCACCGGTAATTCTGTTAAAAACCACACAGAATGATGCTACAATAGCAACCTCGTTCCCAAGGCATTTTGCCTCCACGGTAGAAGGTCGGCGAAAATGGCCCTTGGATCGGCTGGTCACATGACACCCAGAATTTCTGGGTGTTTAGATATGATAATTTTTGAGGTCTTTGTTCCATTGCCTTTGTCTACTTTGTTGACCTGAATAATTGAGAAATATTCAATGCTCTTCAGAGTTGTTCATGTCAGCATTCCTCGGCATAAAAGCAGCTAACAAGCTTAATAATCCACCATACCTCCATGGTTATCTCTTACAAAAGGTATGAAGAAGCATATATCCAATTTAGCGAAAGCTATCACTTCTAATTTACTGTAAAATTTGAAGACAGCATTCAGATTTAGATGAATAAATTATTCTCGGCTGAATTAATTGCGTTTTATGACAAGCCAAGGACCAGCCGATCCCAGGGCCATTTTCGCCGACCTTCCGCCGTGGAGGCAAAATGCCCTGGGTACGAGGTTGGCTACAATAGCACAATTAGGGAGCGGTTGGGAGCGGTCATTATGGGGTGGTAGAGGTGGATGATTTTTCAGCCTCAAACTAAAAAAATTCATAATCCCTCTCTTGAGCAATTGTTGATCTTCATCACCCCGCCTCAAGGAGACTTGTTTAATAACGCTCCTTTTATATATTAATAAAAACATAAAATTAATATAAATGTTCAGTTTTAATATAATAATGTATATTATGGAAAGTTCAACTTGAAATTAAATCCCTTCTCATAAACCCTGTACTTAAAAATTAAGGCAAACCTAAACAATATATACACATTAATATATGATCTCAGTTATGGCCAAAAATGACAATGATTGTATAACTCAAAAATGTGTTTATTGTAAAACGTGAAGTATTCATCATAACTGTTGAAAGAAAGCTCCAACAAGCAAATTAGTGACATTGACGGAGAACTATTAAGAAAAGAAGTGGCTCG
This sequence comes from Chrysogorgia sp. JL179-B06, assembly GCA_035772405.1. Classification (NCBI taxonomy): domain Eukaryota; kingdom Metazoa; phylum Cnidaria; class Anthozoa; order Scleralcyonacea; family Chrysogorgiidae; genus Chrysogorgia; species Chrysogorgia sp. JL179-B06. Next base: position 1,077,422 of record JAYKKM010000427.1, read on the forward strand.
CTAGATTTCTGTAAAATTTAATATAAAGAGCTCAGATGAAAGTTTATAAAGTTAGCGTTGTTTATGAAGGCGATAGATTTTATTTTTCAATGTACATCTATTATTAAATATCAAAACTGTTTTTTTATACTCAATTTTTTCCGTAACCCCTCCTTCTAGTCAGAACTTGACATAACCCCTCCTTTAGCAACCTTTAAAATTTCGTAACTCCTCCTCAAAAACATCCACCCCATAAAATATAATAACCACTCACTTAGTATAGTTTGCCTGGGTTCAGACACTTAATAAATAGATATTGTATATTGTACATCTGTTTCAAGTAAAACTTGTTTTGTATTATAGTTTTGTCGTAAAAGATCTTAGATTTTTTCTGTATTATTGTAGCGAGAATTTAGAGTTATTAAACTGTGGAAATTTCGTTCGTTAAAATTTTTTTTTTCAGAAATGATTAATCATAATCATATCATAATAATTAGATTTTGATTATGACGATGATTACGATTATGCTAATTATTATAATTATGGTTATAATTATAATTATTTGTTATATTAAAATATATCGAAAATATTGATTTTTTATATTGATTATGATTGGGATTATATTTTATTTATTTATCTTTATTTAATTATTTTATATTTTTATTGTATTATCTTCAAAAATTTTAAATTGTAATCTACCTGCTGATTAATACATTATTTTAAATAATACATTATTTTAATACATTATTTTATATACTTAATACTTAATACATTATTTAAAAAAATTAATATTATTTTTATTAAAATATTATGATTATGCTAATGATTATAATGATTGCGATGATGATGATAATAATAATATCGATAATGATTATGATGATTAATGTTTATGATTATGATGATATGATAATGCTGATGATTGATTGTGGTTCTGATTATGATCATTATAATGATTATGATGTTGATAATGATGTTGATGATAAAGTAAATGGTTTGAACCTAGGAGTATTATTAGATGTGTAAAGTTGATCGTACAGGTTGTTGTAGTCTTGAGAAAGACTAGTTTGGCATCTTCAGAGTCAAGTGAAGCGTATTTGTCAGGTTGGCCTATGTATACGTCTGGTTCAATACGTCATAGTTTGTTTGTGTCATAATTAGTGTGAGTGGGTGTTGCGTCATGCGTTAAGCGTGGGCCAATATTGTTCCTCATCGGTTGTTTGTGTCATAATCAATGTGAGTGGGTGTTGCGTCATGCGTTGAGCGTTGAGCGTGGGTGTATTGTTTGTTGACTCTGAATATGACTTGACTCTGAAGATGACCGCCGCTGAGGCCGTCGAAACGTCAGTCTTCAACTTCACACATCTGATGTTGATGATGATTATGTTTGTGATTATTATTATGAGCGCTGACCATGTTATCCAGAGGCCTGCCGAGGTATTTGCATTAAAATAATTATGATAATGATGATGATACATGCTGAACCGCGCTCGGCAGTGGGGACGAGGGAGACATATATTGCTCCCCAGTCCCTCTCAATTTGAACAATGTGGGAAGTGGGAACTTTAAATTTCAAACGTTGCACTTGTAGTTTTGTGGTAAATAAATTCCCTTTTCATGGCTTCAAGTACTGTATTAAGAAGGTAAGCTCTTGAATATGTTATTGCTGAAAGAACTCTGTCGATATTTGCCCAAAACTGGCTTTTAGTGTGGTATTTTGAGTGATTTATAGTGATTGTGTTGCGTGTATACTGATTGGCTTGGTGTATATTTGAAAATCACGTGGAATCAATATTTACATGCGACAAAATTGTAGAGTATTGATAATGATGATAATGATAATGATGATGCCATACATTGGAATGTCAGTGATATATAGTAAAAAAGCTGAAAAGTATATATACAAATTTGTTTAAGTTTTAACTAAGGCATGAATGAGCCACTGTGAGAGGATGAACACTTAGAAAGTGTTTTATTAACCTTTCTGTGTGTTCCGTTTAAAAGTGTGTGATTCTTATGCACCAGTCAAAGTAAATCCCGACCTCACCCGGGCTATGCGGGGATTTGGTGGCTTTAATTGACACTGAATTCTGTCCCGACTATGTTGGGGATTTGTTAGTTGTGTCATACCGTCCGATACTACGGGGACGTGTAGTGGGGTTTGTTAGGGGTTGGTGGCGGCCATTTTGGAGCAAGACGTCCGGTAGATCCACATATATCCCATCCCACCATCACATGACAAAAGTCAAGCAGCATGAGATGACGAGGAGCATGAGATGACAAGGTGTTTCAATATGTATTCATTTCTTTTTTATCTATATATTATTATATATGTTTATAATGAATCTATTTAGAATCTGTTCTTATGGAAAGCTAAACATTTGTTTGGTTTTGAAGCATTCACAACTCACATTTTACCACAGGGGGGGGGGCATTTTCTGTAAAGGGGGGGGGGTTTCTGGAAGTCAGTAAATGGTTTTAACAGGTGGCACCTTAAATATTTTTGTTTTCAATGCACAAATTAAAGAAAAAATAGTTGACCATCCAAATTTTAGATCTGACCACCTGAATTCATTGCTGACCACTGACTTTGCCAACATTTTTTTGAGTGCTGATATAATATATCTCTTATTAACTTTGTCAGACCCCATGTCAAGACCTGGCACAAGATAATGATGATAATATAAATACTGCAATATGAAATATGACTGAATGATAACTTCATGTCTTTGTTTCGCCAATTTTATAGTATGATCAGAAACAAACAAAAAGTGTTTATTACATTGGACCTTTGGTATGATGTCACATAGCGAGAACTGTTTTATTCAACATCATGCACACTCTGCCACTCAAGCATCTCAAATCAAAACTGTACTATATCTAAAGACAAACCCCAATCATCAATGACAGTGAATGAAGTTACCTGACACAATGTGCCATAAGGTATGTTTTTATTTTATTTTAACATAGTTTCTTAAAGTTAAAAAGTGGAAACATTTATTGTTTTTGAATCAAACTTGAAAGATTTACAAAGGACAAAAATATAGAGTCTGCAGGTAGGAAAGTGATAACTGCATGTGGGACAGCACCAGCGATCAGTATGCCTTTTGGGTGATCCGTTTTAATTGGCCAGTTTTCAAATATGGCAGATTAATTCCTAAGTACATACAGTAACAGGGGAGGCGTGACTCAAAAATAGGGCCCAGAAACTATTCGATAGGGGCCCACTGCTCACAGCAGGAGAGCAGGGTATGTCATTGTTTGGGGCTCACCATCACCAGATTTTCGGGGAAATCTCCTAGTGTCCCGGTGGGCCACGCCGCCTCTGCAACAGTAAAGAGGTTTTTCACAAAGGGTATGCATGTTTGCATAATATACATGTAATAGGCATGAAGTAAATGGTTTGAACCTAGGAGTATCATTAGATGTGTGAAGTTGATCGGTTGTTGTAGTCTTGAGAAAGACTGTTGTTGATGACTGATGTTTCAACTCTGAAGATGACCGCCGCTGAGGCCGTTGAAACAATCAGTCACCAACAATAGTCTTTCTCAAGACTACAACAACCTGGACGATCAACTATAGTCATGTATAATAACTTAGACTCTGTAATCCCAAGTTTTCAACTTTAAACAAAAGCCCTGGGAATTGGGATGGAAGTTGCTGTCAAAATGGCAGCAGCAGACTTTTCAGAATTGAAATCGATTAAATATTGACTAAGATATATAATGTTAAAAATCTATGCCTTTTGTGATTTGTGATCTACAAATGCAGGGTGTGCAAGAGGTTTACTGGGGACCATTTTGATTGCTGATTAATTCCTAAGTACATAAACAGGTTTTTACGAAGGGTATATACAGTATGTGTAATATAATAGGTTATGTCGGTAATTTCAATTGACCAAGCTACGGTAGATAACGTTCAAAATCTATGACGAATAATTGTATGATATGATAGGACAGGCTGACGAGGAGTTATTGCGTATACGTATCTCTAGTAAATAATCAGAATGCTTTGTAGTCAAGAAATTTGCATTAACATGGTTAATGAGTACCCTGCTGACTAGCGAGATATTCTAACACTGATCTCTAAATAAAGACTGGATCGAGCAACTCCGGAATTAAGTAGCTCATGTCGGCCATCTTGTTGGGACCACGTTATATAGTTTTACTGTAGGAGACAGAGATTATCTGTCTCTGATCTTTTAAGATGAGAAAATGAATCAGTGAAGGTTTTCCCATAATATGGAACACACACTACGTGTTAGCACGTGGCGGCCATCTTGTTGGGACCACGTTATATAGTTTTACTATAGGCGACAGAGACTATCTGTCTCTGATCGTTTAAGATGCTAAAATGAATCAGTTGTCGAAGGTTTTCCCATAATATAAAACACAAACTATGGCTCCATAACAGTAACTATGAAGCCGGTCACTCCAATATGGCCGCCGCGAAATATTCCCGGCTTCATAGTTACTGTAATGGGGCCGTAATTTGTGTTCTAAATTACGGGAAAACCTTACTTCATTTTTTGCCGCATCCAAACTTTTGCTCGATCCAGTCTTTATTTAGAGATCAGTGTGTTCTAACTATTGAGCTACTGTACATTGACTAAGATGGTAGAGTATAAAGGTTACATATGTGTACAACCTGTAGGTAACCTTCTGATGACCAGTGAAATGCTCTAACCATTGAGCTACATGGACTAAGATGGTATAGCGAAGGTTACATATATGTACAACCTGTAACCTGATGACCAGTGAGATGCTCTAACCATTGAGCTACATGGACTAAGATGATAGAGTGAAGGTTACATACAGTATGTGTACAACCTGTAATCTTCTGATGACCAGTGAGATGCTCTAACCATTGAGCTACATGTACATGGACTAAGATGGTAGAGTGAAGGTTACATATGTGTACAACCTGATGACCAGCGAGATGCTATAACCATTGAGCTGCATAATGTGTACAACTTATTGAGCTATACAGTATACAGGTACATGGACCCAGATTTTGTAGCTTATACAGTATTTCTACAAGTCAAGCGGAGTTCGTTGAGTAGCGAAGTTGAATTATGTTAATTTAAGTGATGTTACATTTTGATTAGAAATATTTCAGTTTGATAACTTGGTCATGTTAACATCACTGCTTCGAAAAGCTAAAAATATCTCTGAACGCGTGACGAAAATCGAAACCGTGACCTTGTATTTGCGGCGAGAGCCACAAAAGGTCAATGTACAGCTGGTAAAGTCTTCAGTCTTGTCTCGACTTGAAAAAACATACTGGTCATTCCTATCCCAACAAGTAAACTGACCTTGCTGCAGCTGTTTTATTCAGATTTGCTCATGGCAATCCGCACGCATTGTTTATTTTGGGGGGCATGCAGTTGTACCTCAGGGAGTCTCACTCCGTCTCGAAATCCAGTTAAAAATATCAGAGGGTAATTTGTTCCATGATTTGGTACAAGAAACTGCGAAAGATCGTCCTCCATCATTCTCCCTTTTGTAACGCGGGCAAACAATATTAATATGTCCGTGCCTCGTATATCTTGTGTGTACGTCAGTGTTGCGCGGTAGCATATCACTGATATATGTGGAACTGTTTCCTGATATATTCTGGTGTGAATTATTGATCATTTTATAATTTCAACACTCCTGCATTCATGGGTATCTGCATTCAGAATTACTCTCGCAGCACGTTTCTGTAGCATGAACACTCTGTCAATGTTACTTTTCGAGCACGAAGTCCATACTGTACAACCATATATAGCATGACTGGTTTAATTATTGACTACAGCAGATTCACTACAGCAGTGTATATAATACTACTAATAATAAAAGACGTATTAGGAGCATTATACAATAGTACGTCTCAATGCTCTTACAACAATACATTCTTAATTTTACTTATAAAACTTATTACAGTTCCATTATAAGACAAAGCCCACTACATATATTACCACTATGAACAAAAAAAAACACATTAATGTTAACATTAATGTTAAACATTAACGTTAAAGTGCCACTACGATGAAAATTCACCCCCGTCTTTTAGATTTTCTTTGGCATAGAATAGTATTTCAGGGTCGAAAGTGATCATCGATGTAAAAAAACACTAAAAAATGGTATTTTGAAGTAAGTATTTTGAGCTCTGAAATCACTATTATTTAGGCCACCATTACTAAAAACGTGTTCCAAGGGAGCCCGCAATTTCAAAAGGTAATATTGTTTGTGACGTCAGATTCTCAATGCTACGCCTGAATTTCGGTCGAGGTTATTTGTTTTCTTGTTTTTTTCGAGAAGTAGATGAAATGTCCAGCCTTTCAGACGAAGAATTTGAAAAACGACCTTGATTTACTTGAAGAATTAGCCACGCAGAGTCTTCGCGTTGAGAATCTGACGTCACTTCGTTACGCTGGTCAAGAACATGAACGATTAATGGCGGACATAACAACTCCAGATTCGGAGTCAGAAAAATAATACTTGCCATCGTCGAATCGCAAAACGGTTTCGACCGAGTAATATTTAGCAGCTCTGCTTTATAAATACGTAAAAATATCGATAGGTAAAAATTTGATCGTAGTGCCACTTTAAACATTAATGTTAACGCGTGTATACCGAATTATTGTACTAACTGCCTCCCAGCCAGCCAGTCATCTCCCACGTTGCGACCACGGCGCTGCTTCAAGCCAGTGACCATGGTCTCTATAGAAGAGTGAAGTAGCCGGCACTGTAATTTTCGAATGAAGTGCCAACATATCATTGGAGACCTTCGAACATGAGGGTTATAACTTTCAGATACTCTAAAAGGTCGGTGTACACAGCCGAAATAGTTTGTAGGAGGTCTTAAATAACCTTTCGAGCGAAGTGTCTTCGTCAAAGATTAAAACGTAAAGAAATTGTTCGCGCGAGGGACGAACAAAAGAGCGCTCAAGTAACACTCTGCAAGTTGTGAGTTTTCCCAAAAAGATCAAAGTACAACACTAAGTAAGTGGGCCCTCGCTTAATATTAAAACAAGGTAATATATAATAGTCAAATATATATGTATATGAAAATTCGACTGCCCCAACCGGGAATCGAACCCGAGGTCTCCGAATCATCAACGCATCGGCGCTCTAACCACTGAGCTATTGAGACACGGTCAGAACAGTCAAACAACATATACATATTTACACATCGCCCCGACTCTCAAATCTCTACAGGAAGACATCTCATCTTCGACGAAGTAGAGCGAGGCCTCTCGCAGGACTTCCTCAAGTAGCGAGCTTATCACCGGCTCTTGTATATTTGAGAGATGTTTCACTGTTCTGACCGTGTCTCAATGCTCAGTGGTTAGAGCGCCGATGCGTTGATGATTCGGAGACCTCGGGTTCGATTCCCGGTTGGGGCAGTCAAATTTTCATATACATATATTTCACCATTCATAAATCCTCTCTTCATCTAAAGTAATATATTTAAGGATACAATCTTTGAGCTTCTTGTCAAAAATGGCGACAAACCATTCATGGCAGCCATGGAAAACGGTCAATTTCGAGAAAACAAGCTCAAAATTTTGCAGCCTTGTATTTATTTAAAATAAATTTTTTAGTTAAAATAAGTTGACTACCGTATTGACTCCGCTATGAAAATACTGAAGTACTCTTATTTAAAATGAAGATATACTCTTCATGGTTATTAGTTTCCAATATAGAGAATGCCAAAATAGTCGATAAGATCTTATACAGATTTTGATTTGGTCGATTAGGGAATATCTCTCTTTAAACATTGCCAAAAGCGCTAAAAAGGTCTGGTAACTAGCGTACGTGACCTATAACTTAATATAGCAAAGTGACAATATAAGTAATAAGTATACAATGCCATTGACATTTGTTTTGTTTATGGTGTGCATATTTTCTTTCCTACAATTCCTTTTATTATACAATACAGTAAAATGCACCCACTATGAAGAACCTACATTTTTCCAAACCAGCCTGGGATAGGTTCTTATATATTTGATATCTAACAAAAAATCAGGGTGTTAGGTTCTTATAAATTGGTTTGTAATTATTTTACCATGCAAAAAACTGGAGAAAGACAACTCAATAAACTATAAAGCCACAATTCAGTAACTGATAAACACTTATGTCAATGAGATGATATGGATGAAATTAACTAGGCAGTACTTTCAGTTTTCTTTGTAGATGATAAGACTAGTATATAACAATATTAAGGTACATCTTCCTTAACACTGAACAGTTTTATTACTGCTACAGCTCATTGCAGTACACTGTTACATGACTGACATGCTGTTGGTGTTCCCACTTCCACAGTGTAGACTTTAGGACTTTGCTACAGTGGAATTATAAATTGATTTTGTGACATAAGAACCTATTTCAAATATCAGGCTCAAACAGGTTCTTATTGAGAGGGATGTTTTACTTCCAAAATGGAATCATGTGAAACTTGGCACCACAAACATTGCTAGTCTAATAAGATTTTGAAATTTCCAGTCCCTCTCAAACATAAATGCCGTACAATGCCATTGACATTTGTTTTGTTTATGGTGTGCAAAAATTGCTTTCCTATAATTCCTTTTATTATACAATCTCGATTGGGATTGGCTAAAAAAACGTACAGACAATTCTTGATGTATTGCCACCTACAAAATATCAAAAATTGTCTGTAAGGTAAGGTAAGGTAAAGACTTTATTTACAGAGGGTAAACACTAAATAGCCAAGGTTAATAAACTTGTGGCCCTCTATGAAGCTAAGAATTACAAATTAGTTAAATAGATGAAACTATATACATTTCAATAGATAAGAATACATATAAAACTAAACTATAAAATTATTTAAAAATTTCTGTTGATTAAAAATTTCATTCCATAAAGCATGCTTGAAGGAGTTCAACGAGTCTCTTTTCCTTAAAGATAGGGGTAAACTGTTCCATACTTGACAAGTAGTTGTAGTAAATGTTCTTTCTCCATCACTCTGTATGTAGGTGACGTATTGTCTTTGCGTGGCTTACTTCCTAAACTCCCTAAAGGCTTCTAAATAATTGTATAATATTAAGGGAATTATTGGATTTGGCTTACACATGATATCAAGAATTATCCAGACCTCTGTCAATGTTATCCACCTCAGCCTTCGGCAGATATAACATTGACCTCGGTCTGGATAATTCTTGATATATCATGCTGAGCCTCATCCAATAATTGTTTAATATCATCCATAAGTTTAACATGGAATATTGGTGATTAGTATAAATACATTAGGTGATTATAGAAATTGCGTGCGCTGATTGGTCGAGCTACCTCGGATTATTTCTCGATAATCACCTCCAGCGTTTTTTCAAGATGGCCGCCAGCCGATTTGTCAAAGTGACAGGCGAAAAAAGTCAAGAAACAAGTATTTTTAAAGGAAATGCTGTTCCTAAGAGTGGGAAAATGTGTATTTATACTAAAATAATTATTCACCTCAGGCTCAGTGAATATCGGTGAATAAAAACCTCGACCTCGACTTCGTCTCGGTTTTTATTCACCGATATTCACCTCGCCTTCGGTGAATAATTGTATTGCATGTGTATATGTGGTAATATTGTTCATTTAAATAATTACGATTAATGTGCCCAGTCTCACATGATTTGGTAAAAACATTTTTTAAGATAAACTGGATTACACAGTAAATCAAAATGTTGTGTCAAGGTTTTTACGTCATTGGTTATCTCATTTACATATCTTTCAAATCTGAATATCTCCAGAACGGAGTGAGATATAGAAGTGTGTTAAACGATATTGTCCATTACTTTAAAGAGTTCATTCCAAGAAGATAAACTTAATTTTCCGATTTCATATACACGTAAAAAGTACAGTCGCTTGGACAACTTCTTGAAGATGGAATCGACACGGCTGTTCCACTTTGCAGAATTCAATCTCTAACAACAACTTAGACAACTTAAGCAACAACTCTCATCTACTCTTGAGAATTGAGACTAAGAAACATTCATTATCTTTGTTTCGTACGAATAAAATTAGAAATAACGTCGCATTGAGTTTGCCGTAGATCAGAAGCTCCCTGATATCCACAATACTATCCCCCATGTCAAGAACAAGAGCCCCTGGAATTGCCAGGGGCCTATTAAACCATGAACAACAATATTAAATCCAGTAATCACATCTACAGGCCCAACAGAGATTGTTTTTGTTCTTAATCAGTGCGATAGTTAGTCCTTTTTAAGCTGAACTGGGGAGTAAGAAACAAAAACTTGAAAAGGAATGAAAGTGCATAAGCTAATAATAAAATGTTCCAAGCAAACTAAAATAACAAAAAACTTGTAGGAAATTAAATAAAAGAAAAAACGTTCGTTAAGACCAAGAGGATGTGTGGTGCCAAGTTTAAAAATGAGACGCTTCTCTTGCCGTTTGCGGTTATCGTTACCACCTGAGATGGGAAGGATGGCACAGACTTTCATGTCTGAAACCAAATGGTTGGAGCTGTTGAAATGGCGGGCTACAGGTTTGTCAACATCATTGTTCCTCACGGAACGAAGAAAAGCAAACCTGTCTGTCAAGTTCAAATCCTCATAAACTATTTCTGTCCCCTGAAATCCATGTCCAGATCGAACCAGTAATCCCTGTCCATTTTTCTACGGATATGAACTTGACAATAGTCCATGCCTCTCGTATATCACCTGCAGTTCAGTTTATTAGGCCGGAGGAACGTTCACCAGTGTGGGCCTCCTCCCATGAAGTACTTAACAGCCCCTCGAGGTGACAAACATGCACTTCTCTACCGCGATATTACTGGCGAGGCGGTCTCACGTTACCCACTGGGAGGGCAGTCTTTCAGACTTGTAGCCATTAGCGGGTCACGACCCCATTGCAACGCACACGAGTTAAAACTGTTTTCGTCCAACTGCAAGCGGCGTTGGTGTTATTATTCCTACCACCAAGCGGAGCTGGCACACGTTTTTATCTAGTTAATAGGAACGGCTTATGAAAACACAACAGTGACAGATATAACTAACTTCAATTTTGTCGTCGAAACTAGGGATACTCATTCGAGTTCTGAAATGAACTTGGGAATGTGACTCCATCGAGCTCACAAGCCTCTTAACTTTTAAAGCATTTTGCTATTAATGGGTCAACGTTGAACTTTGACGTCTTGGTATAAGTTTACGTGGTCTCGAGAAGGTTTTGTTTTTATTAATCACTTTGTCACATAAAAGAACATCATTGAGACTGGTGGTCAAACAGGGCACAGCACCAATTGAATATGACTACCAAAATACTATAGGATTAAGAAATATAATACACATAAAAAATACATGGAAAATAAATACAATTATGTAGGCGGTTCGTAATGTTCGAGTTCAATCAGGAACAGCTGTTTCAGTTTAAATAAACTAATACTCCTAATATCTTTAAGTCCTTTGTCAAGGGAGTTCCACATTTTTGGTTACTCTGGGAGAAGTATGAATTTTTAAAATGTTGTGTTTGGATTTGGGAGCGGGTCGATGTTGCATGTAATTGGATAATTGAATATTATAAAAACCTAGTTTACATTTAAAAAGAAAAAGAAAATCTTTCGTATTCCGGCGTAATTCCAAAGGTAAAATATTAAGTTTGATCAGATGTTCTTTATAACTGACTCCAGTAGGATAACCTAGCATGAACTTAGTAGCCCTGCGTTGTACGCCTTCTAGCATACGTTTGTACTTTATAAGTTATATTATATTCTTGGTGACATCGTTTATGTAGCCGGAGTGGCGACATTCTCGTTGCTCTTGTCTGATAAATGTCCAACCATTCGTCATTATGTTTTCGATGAGAAATTCAATTAAAGAAAGGCAACCTTATGCGATAAAACTTTCTTTTAATTATAAAATCCATCTTCTTATCTCTCACCTTGCTCGTTTGTTTAAGATTGCTAACACACACGGCACTTGTCGTCAAGTACCACACGCAGTTATTCGTAAATCGGGTTTACACATCGTCACTGTATACAATCACTATATACTGCTCACGTTATTGCTGCTCGGGTTTCCGGTGAGGCGGGTTAACTTGGTTTTATAATGTGTAATCCATCTGCCATGCAGCAGCTAAATCCGAGGGATGTTTTGTCGACGACAAGCTAAATTGGATACCGTCGATTAGGTTGCCATCAATTGTAGCCGTAGTTTGTGTGGATGACATAGAGGTTGACTTCGTAATCGTATTTGGTATTTGGTGAACGTTTTTCGGCGGGACGTTATTGCTCCACAACCAAGAAAGGTGCGTCTTTGTGTTGTGTCAGTGCGAGGGAGAGAGAGTGACCCTACTATTAATTAGATCTTGTGTTGTTTTTATAAGTTGTCCTTGGTTTTTCCTAATACCTTTATGATCCTTCACCAGAGGTACTGCACATATGGCTTAAAACCATACGTTCTAACACAGTAAATTGGCGATTTGGCTTCTAAAAAAGGATTCAAGACTTACGAATCTTGCTCCGACGCCTGCTCCCTTGTTCCATGCGTTTTTGTGTTCTTTTTGGGGGAATTCTCAACTCGATAATCTTCACTCGCTGTTTATATGCGTTTACTGCGTTCCGTATAACTGTTATTTGGTCCTACACTCTTGCTGTTATTCTCACTCATGTTACGCCAGGTATATGAGCTGTTTAATATAGCCGTCCCTCTTTTGTAAATAGTCGCATTAGGATACCTGGTGTGATGTTGTTGTTCTTTGCTTGGAACGGATTGAGGAGGAAGGCCTTTAACGAGTCTTTAACGAAGGTTATTACTGATGGTTTACTATCGTAAAACGTTTGATTCATGTATAAGAAAATTTAATTTCTACCGAACTTCGGGCTAAGACATATCCAATATTTCGAACAAGACACAAGATCGATTGACCATCGTATAATAGTATATATTTATCGCACAAACGAAGCAATACTGACATGCGATTATCATGACCTTCGCTCCGCCACCTATGTCCGACTAGCTCATAATATGGAAACGTATAGAGTGCTGCGTAGACAGTGTTTTGGATTTATAGCAAAGTGAAAAGGTGGTGAACTGCCTATAAGGAACGAAATGCTGACGTTTCGAGCGGAGCCCTTCATCAGAGTAAGACCAAAGAGCTCCGCGCGAAACGTCGGTATTTAAGCTTTCTGAAAATCTTGGCAGTTGACCACCTTTCCCGGCGCTTTACATAGCTCATACAGTACATAGTACATATTTTGTACATATAGCTCATAATGTGTTATACTCATGTATATATATATATATATATATATTGCTATCTAATGAATATAGCTTGGAGTGGATGGATGATATACATATATACATGACCTAACGTCAAGCTCAAATCATCAAAAACACTTAACTCATAGATCGTATAGCTCCTCGTGCAGTCTTACACGAGTTCAGAAGGTTTGCTATATCTCATGTGTTATATACTATATATTATATATATACATGGCTATAATGAATGTGGTGGAAGCTTGCAGTGGATAGACGATATACATATACAGACCGATGGTCAAGCTAAAAGCATCAAAAAAACCTAATTCATGCCTTCCATGGATCGTCTAGCTCATGGTTAGACCTTACAAGAGTCCAGAAGGTTTCGATTTCAAGAATCCCGTCTGTGGCTCAGGAAATTCTACGTTTGTGGAAAACCTTGTATAGCAAATAGGCAGAACACAATGTTGTTCATTTTATACAACTATTCCTCCCATACTACTTTATCTTACTAAACCTGGCCTTCATGAGCATATCATCTCCCTTCTAAATGCTATGGAATATATACTATATAGTCTCCGGAAATCCGCGACCACTGAAGAAATTTATTTATACCTACTTTTCTAATTTAGTCAGATAATCTTTGTTTTTTCACCATAGTTAATCCTTGGATTTCACTTGTGCGTGTTATTTGAACGAAATAGTTTGAATTGGTAAATCTCTGTGAAACTATGCTGTAGCAAGATGTCACGGCGGCGACAAGAGCTTGGCCCTGCACCTAAATACAAAGCTCCGTAATGCATTCAATACCGCGCTGTAGATCTTTAAAATCTGCACCATCACGAAAACGAGTGTGAATTGAGAACGTATCGGACCGATTACTAGCAGTGTGTAATTAAACGTATAGAATCATCTGCATGAGGGTATAACATGCATATGAATTAGCTTATGGTGACTTGTATATTTGACCGCAATATTTTGCGAACAGTAACTGCATTGTACCTTGCAGAATTATTAGGGACTAAATTAAACACTGACTCAAATTTACGATCTAAATTCAAAATTTAATGAAGAAACTAATATATTAATGACTAGCCTTCTATATGTGTTGTGTTGTGTCGCATTGCATTGCATTGCATTGCATTGCATTGCATTGCATTGCATTGCATTGCATTGCATTGCATTGCATTACTTTGTATTGTATGTTGTATTGTATGTTGTATATTGTATTGTATTGTATTGTATTGTATTGTATATTGTATTGTATTGTATTGTATATTGTATTGTATTGTATATTGTATTGTATTGTATATTGTATTGTATTGTATATTGTATTGTATTGTATATTGTATTGTATTGTATATTGTATTGTATTGTATTGTGTATTGTATTGTATTGTATATTGTATTGTATTGTATATTGTATTGTATTGTATTGTATTGCATATTGTATATTGTGTTGTATATTGTGTATTGTATATTGTATTACATATTGTATTGTATATTGTATTACATATTGTATTGTATATTGTATTACATATTGTATTGTATATTGTATTGTATATTGTGTTGTATATTGTATATTGTGTACTGTATATTGTATTGTATTGTATTGTATTGTATTGTATTGTATTGTATTGTATTGTAATTATATTCCTATATTACAGGACCCACGTTGATAACAGATTCCTTTTGTATTTACATAATATATTTGAAGTGATAATCCTGTATAAATATTCGTCCAATAAATAAAAATAAAATTTAATTTAATTTTATTTAATTTTATTTAATTTTATTTTATTGTATATTAGACACTAAATTAAACACTAACTCAAATTGCGATAAGCAAACCGATGAGGCGAAAATAAAATAGTTGTGACATTATGAATAGGAGTATCATTTATTCATAGTCGACCTCGTAGGATAAGGTTCGACTATTCCGTTTAATCACTCATTTAGGTGGAACGGAAAATCCAACTGATAGGGATTCCAAGGGCCCACGATTTAAGGTCGTTTTCCGAGAAGACCCGAAAGTCTTACCATTTGCTAGTGTTGTTGCAAAGGCAGCACCTCAATTATGTTAAGACCCTGCGTGGTGGTCCGTCCAAGGATTGAACCCGGAATCAATTGTTTCATTGTCCCTGAGTCATTTTCCACCATCTTCGATGTATTTTTTATATGTGTTTGACGTCACCAGCTGTGTAAAGCGAAATATGTATCAGCCATCTATCATCATGTCTTTATAAGTCTGAAACTCGATTTTTATGAATCTCTTCCTTTTTCAATTAAACAACAACACCTTAACAAGCATACCGCGGAGACTCCGCCACCCACAGCGTAGTTTCATCAGGTTTACCTAGCTTGTGACGTCACTAACTTCCCAGTTAATTAGGCAAAGTAATAAAACAAGATGGCGGATGATGACAGGATTGACTTTGATGAAAATTAGTGCTGTTGTTTTATACAGAAATAGTTTTGTTTACTTGGATTACCTTCGTAAGCCTCATGTTAATATGATTTGTATTGTCATTGCCTTTAAAGCTAATTCAAGATCGCAAAGCATTGTGTTTAAATATATATATCCTCCGACATTTTCGATACTCTTCATTGCCGTTCGAGTCCGGACATTTCCTCGTTTTTGTCATCGTCTTTTTGCCTGGAAATTGGTCTTCAGGTAAACTAATAAATTAAGTGAAGACTGCGCGGAAGGCTTAAACTATAATTCAAGTAAAACAGGAAAGAAAAGCTTTACTGAGTTTGATGCAGACGTGACCAGAAATTAACTACCAAGTGGCCATCGCTTGAAGAGAGTAGCTTGAAGTAGCTTATCTATACCGTTTGCCGACGTCTTAATATATTCAACAGCGATTTTCAAATTATTCAGTTACCGGTTTGATTATAGGTAAGTCAATTCTACGAGGTTCGATTCCTGTCCGGAATTTTTCTGAGGATACGAGCTTGACAATCGTCCATGTATCGTCTGTCTACTCCAAGCTCTCCCACATTCACTACAGCAACTAGCAGTGTATATATTAACACATCCAAAGGCGGTACGTATACCAATCGAACCAGTACATCATTGTAACCTTCGCTCTCCATTTGAGTTTCGGTGGAGTGAATACAGTGGTGTAGCTAGGATCAAAATTTTGGGGGAGCAACGGAAAATTTGGGGGTGCAGTTAGATTAGAATTATCAAGCATTATATGGTGTAGGTCGTGGCTTTAGCAGCGACCAATGTTGGGGGCACCCCCAGAAAATTTTGAAGCCCTGTGAGGGCATTTCCCTTGATTTCTGAAACGAATTTTCCCGAAAAAAATTACCTGCACTAGCGGCTGGTTGAAAAAAATTAAATAAAATTGATTACAATTAAGATTAATTCGTATATAGCTGGAGTCCTTGACCAACCTGTTAAAGTCTGACAACAAGATAAATGACCATGGATCACAATATTTGCATTCGACGCATTTAGCCGATGCTGGTCAAAAGGACCTAAGCTCTCAGAAGCGTAATTCTGCACAGTTTAAACTTCATGTGAGTGTGTTACTGTGAACACTGATTCCACTGGTAAGCCTATCGGCAGATGCAAATGTTGAAACGATTTACATATTCAGATCTTTAGAAATGTATTGTTTTCAAAATATGCAGATGTTTATAAATTAGCATAGCATGCATAGATATGCCTATTGCAGCATCACGACTAGCAACAGATCGTACTTGAATTTAGCATGAGACATTCAGGGGACTGGGGGGGGGGGATGTGTAGATGGGGGGCGTACGCCACTGAGTGAATAGAGAATTAGGTCATAGTAATTTTAAGGAAAATTCGAACAAAGTCTCGGTAGCTCAATAGTTAGAGCGTCTCACCGGCAATCAGAAGGTTACAGGATCGATTCCTGTCCGACTCAGAATAATTTTTCTGAGGATACGAGCTTGACGATCGTCCATGTATCGTCTGTCTACTCCAAGCTCTCCCACATTCACTACAGCACTAGCAGTGTATATATTAACACATCCAAACATTACCGATATATAGTGACTGCCATATAGGCAGTACATATACCAATCGAACAAGTACATCATTGTAACCTTCGCTCTCCATCTTGTGGAGTGAATAGAGAATGAGGTCAGTAATTTTAAGGAAAATTCGAACAAAGTCTCGGTGGCTCAATGGTTAGAGCGTCTTACCGGCAATCAGAAGGTTACAGGTTCGATTCCTGTCCGGGACTCAGAATCATTTTTCTGAGGATACGAGCTTGACGATCGTCCATGTATCGTCTGTGTAACGACTTGTGCCCCTGTTAATGACGGAAATTTTAAAATGCCCATTGTCCCGTTGTCGTTACAAGTTTGGTGATTATTAAAATGTTGTATAAAACTTTAGGCGATCTACTCGATAAGCAGAATTTTTATTTTAATATTTTCTCTCTCTATATGTAACTCGCTGTAAAGGATTGAAGCAGCGGCCATTTTGTGATAATGATTTATACTTTCGTGTGTTAAAGTGCCACTACGATCACATTTTTACCTATCGATATTTTTACGTATTTATAAAGCAGAGCTGCTAAATATTACTCGGTCGAAACCGTTTTGCGATTAGACGATGGCAAGTATTATTTTTCTTACTCCGAATCTGGAGATGTTATGTCCGCCATTAATCGTTCATGTTCCTGACCAGCGTAACGAAGTGACTCCACATCGCTAATTCTTCAAGTAAATCAAAGTCGTTTATTCAAATTCTTCATCTGAAAGGCTGAACATTTCATCTAGACCTTTACTGCAAACAAAACACTGACAATGGTACATAACTTGCTTCGATTTTGTCTTCAAAACAAACCAAGCCGGATAATTAGTAGTTAAAATGAACTTTGAATGAGTTTTCTTCGAGCTTAAAAGCTTATGCAGCAGGATATTCTAAGCGCTTGCGGTTAAACTTCGCCACTAAAGAAATATAAAATTATTTTCCTTGTTTATTTACTGTGATTTACCCTATAAAAGCGGTGATTTACTGTGATTTACCGTATAAAAGCGGTGTTTAACAAGGATTTCTGCCATTATTAAATTCGATAATCAAACACATGTGAATTATTAGTGATTATTTTATATGCATCTCCCACCATCGTGATTCAATGCTGTAATGTTTTATCCAATAATACTTTGTTTGGCAATGTCCAGGCGGCCGTTGTTAATGCGAGTGTGTTGAGAGATGGTTTTGTCGTCCAAGCCACCGGGATGGAAATCACACAACAGCTCATAGTAAACGACAACTCATGTCTGCCTGTTGGATGTCTTGTGAATGCGGCGAATTTAATATGTATATGGCGAAATCACTGACTGTTCTGACCGTGTCTCAATAGCTCAAAAAGCTCAAAGCTTAGAGTGCCGAAACGTTGATTCGGAGACCAGGGTTCGATTCCCGGTTGGGGCAGTTAAATCCTCTCTAATATTAATTATTATTATTAAAGCCCTCTGTATGCAAGAAGTTGTGTATCGCTTCCCTACTTTGGGAAGTGCTCTCGAGAGGCCTTGCTCCATGTTATGGTTAAATGTCTGCCTGTTGTTGTCGAGTGAAAGCGGCGAATTTAATATGTATATGGAGAAATCACTGACTGTTCTGACCGTGTCTAAATAGCTCAAAGGTTAGAGCGCCGAAACGTTGATTCGGAGACCAGGCTTCGATTCCCGGTTGGGGCAGTCACTTTTTCGATATATGTATTTGACAGACGAAGTACAAATCTCCGTAATACCAAACCCAACAGTCTGTTGGGAAATGGGACTATGTCTATGGAGTATTTCCATGGATGCTTGGAAATATGAAATTTCTCGTGTTGCACTGGATGGCTAACTCGTGACTGGATATCCTGTCCAGCACTTGAAACTAATTCGTATATTTACGCACACCATGTCTTATTCTATATATAAATGTTTATCTCCCAGCATCCCACGGTGTTCATATCACAGTGTATAAACATAAGGGTTTTTTATATTTCTTTTATAGAAGAATAATCAGTCTTAAGAAAAAGAGCGGGAAAATGTCGTGTTTATTTACTCTTATATAAACACGGCCATAAACGGCCACGAACTACTCAGAGCTAACCTCGTACCCAGGGTCTTGGGGGGTACGAGGTTGCTCAGAGCTAGTATATAAAAACCCGAATTTTTAACGTTTAACAGTTTCCGTCTCCACTGTTTTTCGGCCATTTCTTTTATTTCTTGCTAACGTTTACAAATGCATTGCCGTTTGATGCTCGCCGTATATATAAAGTGGTGTCAATTGCACACAAGCACCTTATTACAACCCATTCGGATTTCCGAAATCTTTCCGGACTACTGAGTCGATTCAATGATGACAGGGCTCTCGTCGGATTAAACGATGTTCATAAATGATATTATATCTTGCCCTCCAGCAGATCTTGCGTAATCCTGTTTAGCAGACAGAACGCGATGACGTTGTTAGATAACTACAGTCGACTTCCGATTACTCGAGCCTTCAAGAGAAATAGAAAAAGGTTTGAACGGTTATCGGGAGTTGAGTTACCGGGAGTTGAGAAGAAATGACCGGAAATAAGGAAAAAACGGTGTTTACTGTGTATTTCTATTCATACAGTGTCATTTTAATATTTCTATTCATTACAGTATCATTATTAATACAGTGTCATTTTAAGGAATTAAGCGGCAAAACTTGATGAAGATACTAAGCCAGCGAAATCTGAACTTGGACTAACACATTTTTTGTAATGTCAAAAAGACAGAATACACGGCTGCTTCAAAATAAATTCAATTTTTTGGACTACAGTACTGTATTTTTTGACTTGTCACGTCTTGACAAACGTGGTTCGAGTTATCGAGGGTAAAATTATATAGAAAATGACCTGAAGGGAAACGAACATTGCTTCGAGTTAGCGGGAGGTTCAAGTTATCAGGGTTCGAGTTATCAGGAGTCGACTGTAATAATTACTTGGGCTACCTTAAACTTAATTTATTTAACGTCGATACCAAAAGGAAGTTGTTGCCCGAACATCCGAGCCAGGGGCTCATGCATGTTAGAAGCGTTAACTATAACTAAGATCTATATTTTAAAGAGTGAGTGTCAGGGTAGTGCTTTGCGCGCTTGTGTTTTTGTTTTCATACGAATTGATTGCAGTGCATCGCATCGTTAGAACTATAATTTGCATGTGAACTCTAGATTTATTTGGAAATGTTGAAATTGGAGTCCGATCCTGACTTCGGGGCGTTATGAAGTGAATGTTCAAGACGATTTGAACACTTGCGGTTCGCTTGTTTGTGAACCACTGCGGGCCACGCACAACGCCGTTTCTGACGAACAAGCTGGCCCGGATGGCTTTAGTTCCTGAATCTTTGCAAATTCAAATGAACAAAATATCAGAAGAAAGAAAATATATTTCTTTACTAGTCACTCATCAAACACTTCCATTCGCAAACTTATTCGCGCTGTTTCAGCAGCATAACCCGGCCTTCCACGCTTCGCAAGCGAAGCGCTTGTAGCAGCTTCTATGTATCGAAAAGATTACTATAGTAAATGATCAATTTTACGTAAAATATCACAATAATTGATCACTCAGGTATATTTGCTTCTTAGAAAACTTGAAAATGGATAATTTATAAGAAGGATTGATCAAATATCGACGGATTCGTTTGTGAACTGAAATAGGCCAAGAAGAAAACAAGCGCGCAAAGCACTACCCTGACACTCACTCTTTAGGGAGGGAGGAAAACCCTCGAAGCACAGGAGAGAATCAACATCTCTACTCACATGAGTTCCAAGCTCTGACAGGCGGTGACCATTCGAGTAGCTAACCCCATCTAACGTTACCGGAGTGAGGTCGTTATCGGTTGAGAGGCAGCGCGCTAACAAAACACGCCACCCGTACTTGTGGCAGCCGAGTCTACACACTACAACCCTATGGGTTAACATTGTTGGGACACTGCTCAGGTGAACTATCCAAATTCCCGTCCACAATGCATGAAATGCAGTGCCCTTCCGCACCCTCATCTCAATGTTGTATTTGGCGAAAATTGTACAACATTGTAAACATTGTACAACATTGTATTGGGGGGAAGAGCTATGGTACATAAATAATATATCTAAAATATGTTATTATCTGAGAGATAAGACGCTTATGTCAAGGATTTATGCTTGGAAGGATGCAAGGAATCTCGGCCTGGATAATTGTAGGTTTCGCGATTATGTTTTGTCGTGATGTTAAACCGACAGGCTTTGCGAAATTCAGGCATGTGACCAGTTTCTTGTTGGTTGGATGCACGTAGGTAGGTAGGTTGGTTGGATGCACGGGTGGGTTGGTTGGTTGGATGCAGGTAGGTAGGTTGGTTGGATGCACGTAGGTAGGTAGGTTGGTTGGATGCACGTGTGTATAGGTAGGTTGGTTGGATGCACGTAGGTAGGTAGGTTGGTTGGATGCACGTAGGTAGGTAGGTTGGTTGGATGCACGTAGGTAGGTAGGTAGGTTGGTTGGATGCACGTAGGTAGGTTGGTTGGATGCACGTAGGTAGGTAGGTTGGTTGGATGCACGTAGGTAGGTAGGTTGGTTGGATGCACGTAGGTTAGGTAGGTTGGTTGGATGGATGCACGTAGGTAGGTAGGTTGGTTGGATGCACGTAGGTAGGTAGGTTGGTTGGATGCACGTAGGTAGGTAGGTTGGTTGGATGCACGTAGGTAGGTAGGTTGGTTGGATGCACGTAGGTAGGTAGGTTGGTTGGATGCACGTAGGTAGGTGGGTTGGTTGGATGCAGTTGGATGCACGTAGGTAGGTAGGTTGGTTGGACGCACGTAGGTAGGTAGGTTGGTTGGATGCACGTAGGTAGGTAGGTTGGTTGGATGCACGTAGGTAGGTAGGTTGGTTGGATGCACGTAGGTAGGTAGGTTGGTTGGATGCACGTAGGTAGGTAGGTTGGTTGGATGCACGTAGGTAGGTAGGTTGGTTGGATGCACGTAGGTAGGTAGGTTGGTTGGATGCACGTAGGTAGGTAGGTTGGTTGGATGCACGTAGGTAGGTAGGTTGGTTGGTTGGATGCACGTAGGTAGGTAGGTTGGTTGGATGCACGTAGGTAGGTAGGTTGGTTGGATGCACGTAGGTAGGTAGGTTGGTTGGATGCACGTAGGTAGGTAGGTTGGTTGGATGCACGTAGGTTGGTAGGTTGGTTGGATGCACGTAGGTAAGTAGGTTGGTTGGATGCACGTAGGTAAGTAGGTTGGTTGGATGCACGTAGGTAGGTAGGTTGGTTGGTTGGATGCACGTAGGTAGGTAGGTTGGTTGGATGCACGTAGGTAGGTAGGTTGGTTGGATGCACGTAGGTAGGTAGGTTGGTTGGATGCACGTAGGTAGGTAGGTAGGTTGGTTGGATGCACGTAGGTAGGTAGGTTGGTTGGATGCACGTAGGTAGGTAGGTTGGTTGGATCCACGTAGGTAGGTAGGTTGGTTGGATGCACGTAGGTAGGTAGGTTGGTTGGATGCACGTAGGTAGGTAGGTTGGTTGGATGCACGTAGGTAGGTAGGTTGGTTGGATGCACGTAGGTAGGTAGGTTGGTTGGATGCACGTAGGTAGGTAGGTTGGTTGGTTGGATGCACGTAGGTAGGTAGGTTGGTTGGATGCACGTAGGTAGGTAGGTTGGTTGGATGCACGTAGGTAGGTAGGTTGGTTGGATGCACGCAGGTAGGTAGGTTGGTTGGATGCACGTAGGTTGGTAGGTTGGTTGGATGCACGTAGGTAAGTAGGTTGGTTGGATGCACGTAGGTAAGTAGGTTGGTTGGATGCACGTAGGTAGGTAGGTTGGTTGGTTGGATGCACGTAGGTAGGTAGGTTGGTTGGATGCACGTAGGTAGGTAGGTTGGTTGGATGCACGTAGGTAGGTAGGTTGGTTGGATGCACGTAGGTAGGTAGGTTGTTTGGTTGGATGCACGTAGGTAGGTAGGTTGGTTGGATGCACGTAGGTAGGTAGGTTGGTTGGATGCACGTAGGTAGGTAGGTTGGTTGGATGCACGTAGGTAGGTAGGTTGGTTGGATGCACGTAGGTAGGTAGGTTGGTTGGATGCACGTAGGTAGGTAGGTAGGTTGGTTGGATGCACGTAGGTAGGTAGGTTGGTTGGATGCACGTAGGTAGGTAGGTTGGTTGGATGCACGTAGGTAGGTAGGTTGTTTGGATGCACGTAGGTAGGTAGGTTGGCTGGATGCACGTAGGTAGGTAGGTAGGTAGGTTGGTTGGATGCACGTAGGTAGGTAGGTTGGTTGGATGCACGTAGGTAGGTAGGTTGTTTGGATGCACGTAGGTAGGTAGGTTGGTTGGATGCACGTAGGTAGGTAGGTTGTTTGCATGCACGTAGGTAGGTAGGTTGGTTGGATGCACGTAGGTAGGTAGGTTGGTTGGATGCACGTAAGTAGGTAGGTTGGTTGGATGCACGTAGGTAGGTAGGTAGGTTGGTTGGATGCACGTAGGTAGGTAGGTTGGTTGGATGCACGTAGGTAGGTAGGTTGGCTGGATGCACGTAGGTAGGTAGGTAGGTAGGTTGGTTGGATGCATGTAGGTAGGTAGGTAGGTTGGTTGGATGCACGTAGGTAGGTAGGTTGTTTGGATGCACGTAGGTAGGTAGGTTGTTTGGATGCACGTAGGTAGGTAGGTTGGTTGGATGCACGTAGGTATGTAGGTTGGTTGGATGCACGTAGGTAGGTAGGTTGGTTGGATGCACGTAGGTAGGTAGGTTGGTTGGACGCACGTAGGTAGGTAGGTTGGTTGGATGCACGTAGGTAGGTAGGTTGGTTGGATGCACGTAGGTAGGTAGGTTGGTTGGATCCACGTAGGTAGGTAGGTTGGTTGGATGCACGTAGGTAGGTAGGTTGGTTGGATGCACGTAGGTAGGTAGGTTGGTTGGATGCACGTAGGTAGGTAGGTTGGTTGGATGCACGTAGGTAGGTAGGTTGGTTGGATGCACGTAGGTAGGTAGGTTGGTTGGTTGGATGCACGTAGGTAGGTAGGTTGGTTGGATGCACGTAGGTAGGTAGGTTGGTTGGATGCACGTAGGTAGGTAGGTTGGTTGGATGCACGTAGGTAGGTAGGTTGGTTGGATGCACGTAGGTAGGTAGGTTGGTTGGTTGGATGCACGTAGGTAGGTAGGTTGGTTGGATGCACGTAGGTAGGTAGGTTGGTTGGATGCACGTAGGTAGGTAGGTTGGTTGGATGCACGCAGGTAGGTAGGTTGGTTGGATGCACGTAGGTTGGTAGGTTGGTTGGATGCACGTAGGTAAGTAGGTTGGTTGGATGCACGTAGGTAAGTAGGTTGGTTGGATGCACGTAGGTAGGTAGGTTGGTTGGTTGGATGCACGTAGGTAGGTAGGTTGGTTGGATGCACGTAGGTAGGTAGGTTGGTTGGATGCACGTAGGTAGGTAGGTTGGTTGGATGCACGTAGGTAGGTAGGTTGGTTGGTTGGATGCACGTAGGTAGGTAGGTTGGTTGGATGCACGTAGGTAGGTAGGTTGGTTGGATGCACGTAGGTAGGTAGGTTGGTTGGATGCACGTAGGTAGGTAGGTTGGTTGGATGCACGTAGGTAGGTAGGTTGGTTGGATGCACGTAGGTAGGTAGGTAGGTTGGTTGGATGCACGTAGGTAGGTAGGTTGGTTGGATGCACGTAGGTAGGTAGGTTGGTTGGATGCACGTAGGTAGGTAGGTTGTTTGGATGCACGTAGGTAGGTAGGTTGGCTGGATGCACGTAGGTAGGTAGGTAGGTAGGTTGGTTGGATGCACGTAGGTAGGTAGGTTGGTTGGATGCACGTAGGTAGGTAGGTTGTTTGGATGCACGTAGGTAGGTAGGTTGGTTGGATGCACGTAGGTAGGTAGGTTGTTTGCATGCACGTAGGTAGGTAGGTTGGTTGGATGCACGTAGGTAGGTAGGTTGGTTGGATGCACGTAAGTAGGTAGGTTGGTTGGATGCACGTAGGTAGGTAGGTAGGTTGGTTGGATGCACGTAGGTAGGTAGGTTGGTTGGATGCACGTAGGTAGGTAGGTTGGCTGGATGCACGTAGGTAGGTAGGTAGGTAGGTTGGTTGGATGCATGTAGGTAGGTAGGTAGGTTGGTTGGATGCACGTAGGTAGGTAGGTTGTTTGGATGCACGTAGGTAGGTAGGTTGTTTGGATGCACGTAGGTAGGTAGGTTGGTTGGATGCACGTAGGTATGTAGGTTGGTTGGATGCACGTAGGTAGGTAGGTTGGTTGGATGCACGTAGGTAGGTAGGTTGGTTGGACGCACGTAGGTAGGTAGGTTGGTTGGATGCACGTAGGTAGGTAGGTTGGTTGGATGCACGTAGGTAGGTAGGTTGGTTGGATCCACGTAGGTAGGTAGGTTGGTTGGATGCACGTAGGTAGGTAGGTTGGTTGGATGCACGTAGGTAGGTAGGTTGGTTGGATGCACGTAGGTAGGTAGGTTGGTTGGATGCACGTAGGTAGGTAGGTTGGTTGGATGCACGTAGGTAGGTAGGTTGGTTGGTTGGATGCACGTAGGTAGGTAGGTTGGTTGGATGCACGTAGGTAGGTAGGTTGGTTGGATGCACGTAGGTAGGTAGGTTGGTTGGATGCACGCAGGTAGGTAGGTTGGTTGGATGCACGTAGGTTGGTAGGTTGGTTGGATGCACGTAGGTAAGTAGGTTGGTTGGATGCACGTAGGTATGTAGGTTGGTTGGATGCACGTAGGTAGGTAGGTTGGTTGGTTGGATGCACGTAGGTAGGTAGGTTGGTTGGATGCACGTAGGTAGGTAGGTTGGTTGGATGCACGTAGGTAGGTAGGTTGGTTGGATGCACGTAGGTAGGTAGGTTGGTTGGTTGGATGCACGTAGGTAGGTAGGTTGGTTGGATGCACGTAGGTAGGTAGGTTGGTTGGATGCACGTAGGTAGGTAGGTTGGTTGGATCCACGTAGGTAGGTAGGTTGGTTGGATGCACGTAGGTAGGTAGGTTGGTTGGATGCACGTAGGTAGGTAGGTTGGTTGGATGCACGTAGGTAGGTAGGTTGGTTGGATGCACGTAGGTAGGTAGGTTGGTTGGATGCACGTAGGTAGGTAGGTTGGTTGGTTGGATGCACGTAGGTAGGTAGGTTGGTTGGATGCACGTAGGTAGGTAGGTTGGTTGGATGCACGTAGGTAGGTAGGTTGGTTGGATGCACGCAGGTAGGTAGGTTGGTTGGATGCACGTAGGTTGGTAGGTTGGTTGGATGCACGTAGGTAAGTAGGTTGGTTGGATGCACGTAGGTAAGTAGGTTGGTTGGATGCACGTAGGTAGGTAGGTTGGTTGGTTGGATGCACGTAGGTAGGTAGGTTGGTTGGATGCACGTAGGTAGGTAGGTTGGTTGGATGCACGTAGGTAGGTAGGTTGGTTGGATGCACGTAGGTAGGTAGGTTGGTTGGTTGGATGCACGTAGGTAGGTAGGTTGGTTGGATGCACGTAGGTAGGTAGGTTGGTTGGATGCACGTAGGTAGGTAGGTTGGTTGGATGCACGTAGGTAGGTAGGTTGGTTGGATGCACGTAGGTAGGTAGGTTGGTTGGATGCACGTAGGTAGGTAGGTAGGTAGGTTGGTTGGATGCACGTAGGTAGGTAGGTTGGTTGGATGCACGTAGGTAGGTAGGTTGGTTGGATGCACGTAGGTAGGTAGGTTGTTTGGATGCACGTAGGTAGGTAGGTTGGCTGGATGCACGTAGGTAGGTAGGTAGGTAGGTTGGTTGGATGCACGTAGGTAGGTAGGTTGGTTGGATGCACGTAGGTAGGTAGGTTGTTTGGATGCACGTAGGTAGGTAGGTTGGTTGGATGCACGTAGGTAGGTAGGTTGTTTGCATGCACGTAGGTAGGTAGGTTGGTTGGATGCACGTAGGTAGGTAGGTTGGTTGGATGCACGTAAGTAGGTAGGTTGGTTGGATGCACGTAGGTAGGTAGGTAGGTTGGTTGGATGCACGTAGGTAGGTAGGTTGGTTGGATGCACGTAGGTAGGTAGGTTGGCTGGATGCACGTAGGTAGGTAGGTAGGTAGGTTGGTTGGATGCATGTAGGTAGGTAGGTAGGTTGGTTGGATGCACGTAGGTAGGTAGGTTGTTTGGATGCACGTAGGTAGGTAGGTTGTTTGGATGCACGTAGGTAGGTAGGTTGGTTGGATGCACGTAGGTATGTAGGTTGGTTGGATGCACGTAGGTAGGTAGGTTGGTTGGATGCACGTAGGTAGGTAGGTTGGTTGGATGCACGTAGGTATGTAGGTTGGTTGGATGCACGTAGGTATGTAGGTTGGTTGGATGCACGTAGGTAGGTAGGTTGGTTGGATGCACGTAGGTAGGTAGGTTGTTTGGATGCACGTAGGTAGGTAGGTTGTTTGGATGCACGTAGGTAGGTAGGTTGTTTGGATGCACGTAGGTAGGTAGGTTGTTTGGATGCACGTAGGTATGTAGGTTGTTTGGATGCACGTAGGTAGGTAGGTTGTTTGGATGCACGTAGGTAGGTAGGTTGGTTGGATGCACGTAGGTAGGTAGGTTGGTTGGATGCACGTAGGTAGGTAGGTTGTTTGGATGCACGTAGGTAGGTAGGTTGTTTGGATGCACGTAGGTAGGTAGGTTGGTTGGATGCACGTAGGTATGTAGGTTGGTTGGATGCACGTAGGTAGGTAGGTTGGTTGGATGCACGTAGGTAGGTAGGTTGTTTGGATGCACGTAGGTAGGTAGGTTGTTTGGATGCACGTAGGTAGGTAGGTTGTTTGGATGCACGTAGGTAGGTAGGTTGTTTGGATGCACGTAGGTAGGTAGGTTGGTTGGATGCACGTAGGTAGGTAGGTAGGTTGGTTGGATGCACGTAGGTAGGTAGGTTGGTTGGATGCACGTAGGTAGGTAGGTTGTTTGGATGCACGTAGGTAGGTAGGTTGGTTGGATGCACGTAGGTATGTAGGTTGTTTGGATGCACGTAGGTAGGTAGGTTGGTTGGATGCACGTAGGTAGGTAGGTTGGTTGGATGCACGTAGGTATGTAGGTTGGTTGGATGCACGTAGGTATGTAGGTTGTTTGGATGCACGTAGGTATGTAGGTTGGTTGGATACACGTAGGTATGTAGGTTGGTTGGATGCACGTAGGTAGGTAGGTTGGTTGGATGCACGTAGGTATGTAGGTTGGTTGGATGCACGTAGGTAATTAGGTTGGTTGGATGCACGTAGGTAGGTTGGTTGGATGCACGTAGGTATGTAGGTTGGTTGGATGCACGTAGGTATGTAGGTTGGTTGGATGCACGTAGGTAGGTAGGTTGTTTGGATGCACGTAGGTATGTAGGTTGGTTGGATGCACGTAGGTATGTAGGTTGGTTGGATGCACGTAGGTAGGTAGGTTGGTTGGTTGGATGCACGTAGGTATGTAGGTTGGTTGGATGCACGTAGGTAATTAGGTTGGTTGGATGCACGTAGGTAGGTAGGTTGTTTGGATGCACGTAGGTATGTAGGTTGGTTGGATGCACGTAGGTATGTAGGTTGGTTGGATGCACGTAGGTAGGTAGGTTGTTTGGATGCACGTAGGTATGTAGGTTGGTTGGATGCACGTAGGTATGTAGGTTGGTTGGATGCACGTAGGTAGGTAGGTTGTTTGGATGCACGTAGGTAGGTAGGTTGTTTGGATGCACGTAGGTATGTAGGTTGGCTGGATGCACGTAGGTAGGTAGGTTGTTTGGATGCACGTAGGTAGGTAGGTTGTTTGGATGCACGTAGGTAGGTAGGTTGGTTGGATGCACGTAGGTAGGTAGGTTGGTTGGATGCACGTAGGTAGGTAGGTTGGTTGGATGCAGGTAGGTAGGTTGGTTGGATGCAGGTAGGTAGGTAGGTTGGTTGGATGCACGTAGGTAGGTAGGTTGTTTGGATGCACGTAGGTTGGTAGGTTGGTTGGATGGATGCACGTAGGTATGTAGGTTGGTTGGATGCACGTAGGTAGGTAGGTTGGTTGGATGCACGTAGGTAGGTAGGTTGGTTGGATGCACGTAGGTAGGTAGGTTGGTTGGATGCACGTAGGTAGGTAGGTTGGTTGGATGCACGTAGGTAGGTAGGAAATTTCTATGCTGAATTGACTCACAAATTATTGCAAATGAGCTATTTCTTTTGTTATGGACGCAAGAATTATGGGTAAATGGCAAATGCGGACAAACATGGATACTGACGTCATCTGTAGAAAGTGCTATTCGACTCAATACTTCATAAAGCTAGCTCGAGATTATATTGAGATTGTGTAAATATTATGGTTACACATTGCAAGAACTTACTATTCTGTTTGATTACAAGTAATATTTGGCATTTCACTCGATTAAACTACATGTTATAAGGATTTAAGGCGTTCGAGTGTTGGAATATATACATTTTAAGACCAAACCTCGACCAGTTGCGAAAAATGCAACTTCATGGTCTTCCGGCTGGAATTGAATCCGCGACCCTGCGATGCTAGTGCAGTGCTCTGACCACTGAGCTACGGAGGCCGTTGCCGAGAGCCTAGTCACAAGTTCTGTACATACATATTTGGCTCTGCGTATACGCATTGAGCACTCTACCCATATGATTTTGAACCTGATAGTTTCTATCACAACATCATATATATATGTATATATATATATATATATATATATATTGCTGGTAATGCCGGGATAAGATTCTGGGTATATTACAAGTAATATTTGGCATTTCACTCGATTAAACTAAATGTTCTAAGGATTTATGGTGAAGGAAAATTTCGAGTGTTGGAATATATACATTTTAAGACATGTCGCTATTCTTGATCTATGGTATTGAAGTATGGGCCTGTACATATGAAGGAAAATGTATCAGTCGCGTTAATAAATTTGTAGACGGGCAGTTAGGTATATGGTTACAGTATTACCCTAGTAAATACACACCTATCAAGGATCTCATTAATGCCAGAGACAAGAAACTATGGGAAAATATTACTAAAAGATCCTGCTTCCTGCTGCGCAGCGGAAAAGGAAATTACATGATCGCGGGCACAACTACACACTCCCGCGGGTTAGAACTAGGTTTAAACGCTGTTATGTAAATGGTACCCAAAAAC
The DNA here is from genome assembly GCA_035772405.1 of Chrysogorgia sp. JL179-B06. Lineage (NCBI taxonomy): Eukaryota > Metazoa > Cnidaria > Anthozoa > Scleralcyonacea > Chrysogorgiidae > Chrysogorgia > Chrysogorgia sp. JL179-B06. The sequence goes on from JAYKKM010000427.1 coordinate 1,107,686, forward strand.
AAGTGCTGCTTAAATGAAAGTTCTTTGTCGCCTTACACGAGAATGGGTATTAGTTTTCTTCTAATCGTTTTAGTTTGATAGATATTTGGCTTTGATTATCGTCTTTTTGGTAAATTGAAGGCCGCCATTTTTGTTCTGATTGCGGGCGAATGCGGTCGCTCCCGTTAATTTGTGACGTCATTGAGTGATAGAAATACTTTGAATAGAAATCCTACCTATTGTGAAGGGATTATTTGTGTAGTCTTTCTATATTAGTCTCTCTCGTGCGTGATTTTCCCAAATTACACTCGAAACTATGCTATAACCAGAATAAAGCTTGAGGAACGTTGTAATCCCTGATTATCACCACGCGGAACATAGTTTTCTGGTTGATACAGTAACCTAAAACTTGCCTTTGTTTTTTACAGCCTTAACGACCTTTTCAATAAAAAAAACTACCGCCGTAGTGTTATTCGGTTGCCATACACAACATTTGTCATACCTGTGTGGGTTATTTGTACCATTTGTACCTGTATATATATATATATATATATATATATACAGTATACCATACCGGATGAGCGAAAAATTGCTCAACCACGGCTGGGATTCGCCCCCGCGACCTCCGTATTCTAGAACGGCGCTCTACCGACTGAGCTACATGATATGGTATGGTGTACTGAGTTTACTTTCACTCGCGAGAACAAAACTTCCAATTTGAATATATAGCAAAGTGAAAAGGTGGTAAACTGCCAAGAATTTAGTGACGAAATACTGACGTTTCGAGCGGAGCCCTTCATCAGAGTAAGACTTACTTACGTTGGTCTTCCTCTGATGAAGGGCTCCGCTCGAAACGTCAGTATTTCGTCACTAAATTCTTGGCAGTTTACCACCTTTTCACTTTGCTATATATATATATATATATATATATATATATATATATATATATATATATATATATATATATATATATATATAATATATATATATATATATATATATATATATATATATATATATATATATATATATATATATATAATTATATATATATATATATATAGTTCAATATACAGACACGTGTTTCCACAGCTCATCAGTGTAGCTTGGAACAATCTGGATGAGTCTGGCTGGACTATTATACACTTGCGATCGTCATTGACAACCGCTTGTGTGATAGCACCGGCGATCAGAAACATCCAGATAGCGTGAAGTGCGCATGGGGCCAGAGCGCTCAAACTGCCACAATGGTAGCGAGCGTTGCATTATTGCTAAACGGACACCCACGCTACTTCACAGAGCGCTCAACAACACCGAAGTGAAGGAGCGTATATATATATATATATATATATATATATATATATATATATATATATATATATATAATATATATATATATATATATATATATATATATATATATATATATATATATATATATATATATATATATATATATATATATATATATAGATAGTAACTTCTAGTCATATACTAGTGCCTTTATCAGGGTGATAAACAGCGGGACATAAAAACGATATCGCGTCGCCTAGGGACATATTTTTATCACTCGCTGTTATCATCCGTTATTTTATCACCCGCTGTTATATCACCCGCTGTTATCAAACTGATAAAGGCACTAGAATGTGATTAGCTGCTATTAGCGGATCTCGTACCATGTTTATGTACTTGATCGTTTACAAAAATACATATTGTCGAACTTTCTAGGTAGAATTGAATTCTTGTGAAAAATACCTCTCATATTTTCGAATAAATTCAAAGTTCATCATCTAAATAACAATTTTCAAAAAAATGAGATAATTTTTTTTCTTTTGGGGGTATTGAGTGTCAAAGATGGCCCGTCGGCATAGTCTGGCGCAGTCAAAATCGGTCGTAGAAGACTGATGAAGACACGAATCGCAAAACACGGCACACGGTAACGCAAGATTACAAATTCAAACTCGACATACGCCAGGCACACGAGATCCACTCACACGCCAAGTTTGATTTGATTTCATAAAAAAACTCTGTGATTGGTGGCATTTTGAATTTCCATGATGCTACGCGGGCGTGCAAGATGGGCTTTTCTAGAAAAATTAAAGTTTCTCAACCTGATTTATGCACTGTTATTTTCAGGGAGTTATTTTAACTCCAAAATTCGGGTCCAAAAAAAAGGTTCAAAATAATCCGTTTTGTGGAGTTAAATTAACTCCCGTTTTTGGAGTTTAAATACCAACCCGTGTTTCGGAGTTAAAAATTAACTCGCGTACCTGGGGGTCTGGGGATTAATTTTCACTTTCGGAAGTCCAACGTGTGCTTCGAGAACTCGACCGTTCGTGCTTGCTTAACTAACTTAACTTAATTAACCTAAATGTTCCGCGACTAATCCGCTGCGCCACCCGATCACTCTATAACTTATAGTAATATTTATCGTATATAATGAATTATTAAAAGTCTTACGAATCTTATTTTCGTTTCAAATTTTTGACCTACTTTAATAACTTGTATAAATTTTAAACAATCTTTTAAATTTCGAAGATTTTGTTGAGCATGCAGACTGCAGTATTACAAGTTAAGAACAGAACAAAACTTTTCTCAACTAGACATAAAATATATGTTTAATAACTTGGACAGTACTCGACGATTCACAATTAGCCCACAAAGAAAGTAAAAAAGGCAATAATATACGATTCACAAAGAAGGTAAACATGAAAACCTTAGGCCAAACATTCTTGTTGACAGGAAGACAGGTTTCTTCAAAAACAAATGGGTTTTTGAAGCATAGTCCTTGTCCCTGATCGCCGACAAAGCCGTCTTCGAACCGAAGGACACTTCAAATCCAACTGCAGTTACAGTAGTCTACAGATAACTGAATATCTTTCCGTGTTTAGTGCTGGCTTTTCCCTGTCGCTGCATCGTATGTCCGAGTTGATATAAAGTAAGAAACTATAGCATTTTGACTCGTCTGGGACTATTTTTAACAAATCTTCTCAGAGAACGATATCCCAAAAGGGAGTATATTTTTTAAGTGTTATTTTCAAGGAGTTAAAATTAACAAATAGCTCCACTATTGGGAGTTATTTTAACTCCAAATAGTGGAGTTATTTTTTAACTCCACCTAAATGGGTAACATGAGAGTTATTTTAACTCTCAAAAAAAAATAACTCCACTATTGGGAGTTATTTGAACTCCCAATAGTTGAGTTATTTTTTAACTCCACCTAAATGGGGTAACAGGGGAGTTATTTTAACTCCTTGAAAATAACAGTGTGATAATGCTAATTCATATTAACATGATATGTCTTGTTCGAGAAATTTAAAAGCACTAGTAAAAGCCGGTTTATTGGGCTTTCAGAAAATGTATAGCTTTCGCAACAGTTATGGTTATTTCCAGAGATATCAATAGAACAAAGAGGTGGTTCAATTTTGGATGTTTTTCAGCCCGACAGGAAAGAGTTAACGGTCCAAAAATAGTGAGATCTTCATGGGATTATACGTGAGTCGATGAAGTACCCAGGTGGATTATAATTATTCCACAATCTATTGTTCTTGTGCATAGTTGTACACTTGCATACGTCATCAGGACCTCTAACCGCGAGTGCTCAGATTTCTCCAAAAATGGATTAGCCATGCCAAACTCTAAGAGTTTATAACTCCAAGACTAGATTCACTTGAAATTCTAAGTGAACTCTCGTGACGTGCTTCTCTGTTGCAGGGTTTCTCTGAAGTAGGTGGCTGTATGATTTATTTACTGTCGATATCACGCAGGATAAGGTTGCCCTATTTATCCGAGCCAGAGGCTCATGTTTTAAGCGCTCGACTATTCAGTTTATCACTCTTAGGTGAACGGAAAACCTAACTGATAAGGATTCCGAGGGCCTACGATTTAAGGTCGTTTTCCGAGAAGACCCGAAAGCCTTACCATTTGCTGGTGTTGTTGCAAAGGCAGCACTTTCTCCTCAATTATTTTTAAGACCCTGAGTGGAGGTCCGACCCAGGATTTGAACCTGTGTCTCCCAGCTCATAGACATATGTGGTAACCACTATACCACAAAAGTACTTGTCAGTGTCAGATATGGGCGCCGAAAGGGCATTCTGATTCATGGAGAGTCAAGGGGTACACAGTATTTGTCCTATTGTAGTACTGATGATAGAATTGTAGCTTTTCATAAAACAAACGTATACAGAGACGATTTTGCTTGTACATCGGGACAAAATTTGCTGTCGAATACCCCGCCGGAGATCCGGGGGCCGCCAAGTCTTAGCGAAAGCCTTGTTGTTGATGAAAGTGGAAAAAATGCTAGCGATTTTTTCAATTCATGGACATTTCTATGGGATCAGAATGAGCATCAAACTTGTCCCTGTTCCCGATTCTCTCGAAACGTTTTTGAATAATTACTATATACGGTGCAAATTTTTCGTTCAATTTTGAAGAAAAAAAAACAACTTGTGAGTTTTTCAAAGAACTCAAACAGCACTCATCCTGCGGCCTCGTGTTATTTTAATAGTCTTTGAAGAACTCTCTCATGCGTGTTTTCTTCAAATTACACTCGAAACCATGCAAAACCAATACGAATAAAGCTCGAGGAACGTTGTAATCCCTGATTATCAACACGGAACATAGTTTTCTGGTTGATACAGTAACCTAAAACTCGCCATTGTTTTTCACGGCCTTGACGACGACCTTTGAAACGGCAATAAAAGACAAACGCCACGATCTTTAGGATCATTCGGTTGCCATACGCAGGAGCTATACGTCGCAAAATATTTTAAACAATTTTAAAAACCATATAATTCGGGGGAAAAGTGACGGTGGAAATATTAAATTCGGGGACAATCTCATGGTCTTGGAAATCAGAACTGTGATAGAAGTAAGCAAGTTGTTATGTGTGTTATTTGAAAAATCAGTTTATATTGCGAGATTGGATGTTTAGTTGTACTGACTAGATTGTGGGAGAGCTTGGAGTAGACAGACGATACATGGACGATCGTCAAGTTCGTATCCTCAGAAAAATGATTCTGAGTCCTGGACAAGAATCGAACCTGTAACCTTCTGATTGTCGGTGAGACGCTCTAACCATTGAGTTACCGAGATTCAGGCCCTGGTTTATAAGCGCTAGGGTAACCCTGTAGGAGTAGGGTTACCTTAGCGCCAGGGTGAAAAGAAAGCTTGCGTTTATAAGGAAATGATCGGGCTACGGTAAACCTAGGACTAGGGTGAAGTTTTCTCGCGCCGTCGAGCGTGTACGCGGGAAATTCGAGTGTAAACATGGCGGAAAGAAAGAAAATTCTTGCTGTATTATCGATTTTAATCTCTCTACTACCTGTGCTTACTTCTCTTCAGTAGATATAACTGTTAAACAACTAACACTCAGTGGTCAGAGCACTGCACTAGCATCGCAGGGTCGCGGGTTCAATTCCAGCCGGAAGGCCTTGAAGTTGCATTTTTCGCAACTGGTCCCGGTTTGGTCTTAAAATGTATGTATTCCAACACTCGAAATTTTCCTTCACCATAAATCCTTTCAACATGTAGTTTGATCGAGTGAAATGCCAAATATTACCTATAACACTCCTTCATGCGGCTCTACATTCCAACTCTGCCCTATCTCGACGACTTCGTGGAAGAAATTGATATATGCGAGGCTTGCGAGTGCATCAAGAGGCCTGATACCTAAAAACCGGGTGTCCGAGTTGTCCCTATATCGATTGTGTTGATAAGGCAAAAACATATCCCTACCTAGCTAAGTGATAGGGTGACCCTACTAGTAGGCCTACTAGTAGGGTAACCCTAGTTTCAAAAATTCCTCATTTGACGTCATGTCCGGTAACTTCAACCCGAGGTCTCAAAAACGGCCCGAGGCCGCACAAAAAAGTCCATGAAGATGACATTTTCGCTTGAGAAGATATATTACATGTCTTCTTAGAATGTTCCAATTAGTATAAATATGTAAAGTCCCCGAGGATGACATAGGCACTTAATAGTTGTGAATTTTTTAATTAAAAAAAGAGGGCTTCACTTGAGGCGATTTAAGTACAAATTAAGCGTTTTATTTTAATTTTTTTTTAAATTGTTTGCATGCATTTATAACATCAAAACTTGACAGCTGTAATAGCATCCTATATGGCTTACCAGAAGCTGAATTGAGCAAGTTGCAGCGAATTCAAAATACAGCTGCCAGACGTGTTGCAAGAGTTACAAAATCAGAACATATCTTCCCTGTGCTTCGTAATCTTCACTGCATGGTTGCCAGTGAGATCAAGGATTGTTTTTAAGATACTGATAATTACTTTCAAAGCTTTACATGGCGCGCCAGTCACCTATTTATATTACTGATTTACTAACTAAATATAAACCTACTCGTACTTTAAGATCATCTGACCGAAATCTGCTACTTGAGCCAAAATCCAAAACGGTGACTCATGGAGACAGAACATTCACAGTTGCCGCACCAAAACTGTGGAATTCGTTACCACAGGAAATTAGAAGCATTGATATTTTAAGTAGTTTTCAGCACTTAAGACTTTTCTTTTTTAAAATTAATAGTTTTTTGTTCATAGTGTTAATATATGTAGCGGTAGGCTTTATCTTATAATGAAACTGTAATTAGTTTTATAAGTAACATTAAGAATATATTGTTGTATGCGCATTGAGACTATTGTATAATGCTCCTAAAACGTCTTTATTATTATTATTATTAGTTTTATAAGTAACTTAAGTAACATTAAGAATATATTGTTGCAAGAGCATTGAGACTATTGTATAATGCTCCTAATACGTCTTTATTATTATTATTATTATTATTATTATTATTATTATTATTATTATTATTATTATTATTATTATTAATAGACAGATTATGAAAAAACAACAAATAATATCGTTTTCTTTGATAAAATATTTTTTGCATTACAGAATTTTTATTTTTGCTGTAGAGGCAGATTTTTGCGAGAAGTTTTTTAATCAAATTTTAGAAGATTCTAACCATAAATTATGGAATCTTATTTCAAAAGTAAATTTAACATCTTGTTATAACTTGAGAAATGTTAGGAAAATTGAAATTCCCAAATTTAAGACAGAACGATATAGAAACTCCAAGTAGTTTTAAGGTGGCTCGATAGTCTCAATCGTGAGAAATTGCATGTTTCCGCATAAAAATGTTTGTAATGCAGATCTGAGCTTCATCGTGGTTCATTGCATAGCTCTAGTGGTAGTCTTGTTTACTGAAAAGTTTTATACCCTCAAAGTTTACCTGAGTGGAGAAATCGTGTTTCCAATAAATCCATAAAACTAATTTACAAAAAATCTGCCGCTTATCATAAACACAATTTCTCTAGATATACAAGTGTGAAACGTTTCAATAATCAAGACCCGCTAGAGCTATGCAATGAACCAACATAAAGCTCAGATCTGCATTATAAACATTTTTATGCGGAAAAATGCAATTTCTCATGATTTAGACTATCGAGCCACCTTTTTTTAAAAAAATTCAAATCAGGGCTGTAAGTGTTTGTTATAATCCACTATTGCTATATTCCCCCTTTTCCCAATAGTTTTGGCGGTCGTTTGGCGCTTCTAACTTGCGGACTTTATGCAATGAACCTCTGATTTTCTTTATTTATTATGATCTGAAACATTGCCAGCCCCTACAACATTTTATTGTGAGATTTCTTTTGGAGCTCGTAATTCATATTGATATTTAAATAAGCTTACCATAATTGTTTTAGGTTTATTGCAACAAGCTATCTCCCATGCTAAAAGGGTAGTGCAACTTGAATCCCTTGATAAATTATTAAGCTTGGCATTTCTGCCACAAAATGGGTCCTTTCACACTCGGAAACCTGGCACCATTCAGACCATAATCGTTGTACATTAAACAGTTGGCATTTTTTATCTCAATATTATTATAGAGCATTTTCTGCAGTTTAATGTGATATATAGATGTTAGGGATTTGTTAAACAGTTCGCCAAAATATTTTAGTTGAAAAATTTGTCGAAATGAGGGTAGGCTACCCCCTTAATTATAATGCGAACAACTAGTTCATTATACTGCTTATTTCTATTTAAACCCTGTAACTGAATTGTAATATTATACTCCCTTTGTAATCACCTTGTAATTTTGTAATTTTACGGCTTTAACATGCCTTCAGTATAGCATTTGGCGTCAGGCTTTCCTTCCCCCCCTCTCCTTCCCCCCACCCTCTCCTCCCCCCCACCCTCTCCTTCCCCCTCTCCTTCCCCCCCTCCTTCCCCCTCTCCTTCCCCCCTCTCCTTCCCCCCACCCTCTCCTTCCCCCCACCCTCTCCTTCCCCCCACCCTCTCCTTCCCCCACCCTCTCCTTCCCCCCACCCTCTCCTTCCCCCCACCCTCTCCTTCCCCCCACTCTCTGCTTCCCCCCCACCCTCGCCTTATCCTCCCCCCACCACACCTTGGGCCTGAAACTCAGGTGAACTCATCTACACTTAGCATTGATCGCCTAGCGGAATTTCACGTGGCGTTGACGAATGACAGGAAACCTATAATTAAGTGGATAATGACTTTCAACACACATCACACCCACATTATTTTAAGTTGACAGCTAGTCGACATCCGTAAATAGTTAACACTTGTCTTTTGGGCATAGTTTAACATCACGCATATCCAACGTCGATTCAATACAGTTGCCTGCACTATACAATATAGTTACAGCGAAGGTATATATCTGAACTGTTTAGCTTTTTCGTTGCTTGTCGTTCTAACCCTGTGTTTTATCGTTCTTACGTAGGAAAAAGGAGCAGCATACAGTACTTGAGCTTGGCAATAAAAGTGAAGGGCACTTGTATAATTTTTATATATATATATATATATATATATATATAGAGTGAGAGAGAGAGCACAAGAGGTAAGGATATTGTATTGTTTATATAGCAGTAATGCTTGTTCAGGGCACCTGGTTATACACCATACGATTTCTCCTGAAATTGTCACACTGGCGTATACTATTGTGTCTTCGAGACACAATACCTATTCACGATTCGCTAGCGCATGTTGCAGTACGTCGTTTGTCCTCTTGTGGCTCAATCACATACATGGAAATGACGCCGCGGGAAAATCGTATCATTGTAATTCAAGGGATTATAAGGTGCTTCCAAAACCATTTTTCCACCGCAGTTTTTACCCCCTGTTACCATGCGCCTTCGCAGTTCGCACTAAAGCGCCGATGAGTCGAAGACGAATTATCGGCCGAGATAAGGTAATAGGAATCATCGATAACGAAATGGAAACAGTTTGTGAAAATCAAACAAGACTATGTGAGTTCAGATGAGAGGTGCGTTCAACATCGAAGTGTTTTTTTTTTAATTTTGAGAGGTTGAATGTAGGTGGGCCGTTTTCTGTGTTTTTTCTTTGTTGATTTTTTTCAGCGAAACATATTTTGTCCACGAGGTTCAGTTTTCCTGTTCATTTTAATTTGTTTATGCATTGGATTGAATCGTAAGATCTTAGAAATATTATATTCCTAAAGGGTGGCATTCGTGCGGCGTTGGTGCATTCGTGATTCAGTTGGTAGAATGTTGGACTATACTAGTGTTATAAAGCTGTGATTTGGATGGTCTTGAAGCTCAGTTGATCCTAGAGTGTTGGACTATAGTATCTATAAGGTTGTGAGTTGGATGGTCTTGTAGCTCAGTTGGTAAAGTGTTGGACTATAGTGTCTACATGCAAGGCTGTGAGTTGAATGGTCTTGTAGCTCAGTTGATCCTAGAGTGTTGGACTATAGTATCTACAAGGTTGTGAGTTGGATGGTCTTGTAGTTCGGTTGGTAGAGTGTTGGACTATAACGTCTACAAGGTTGTGAGTTGGATGGTCTTGTAGCTCAGTTGATAGAGTGTTGGACTATAGTTTCTACAAGGCTGTGAGTTGGATGGTCTTGTAGTTCGGTTGGTAGAGTGTTGGACTATAGTGTCTACATGCAAGGCTGTGAGTTGGATTGTCTTGTAGTTCGGTTGGTAGAGTGTTGGACTATATATTTATAAAGATGTGAGTTAGATGGTCTTGTAGCTCAGTTGATAGAGTGTTGGACTATAGTGTCTACAAGGTTGTGATGTGGATTGTCTTGTAGTTCGGTTGGTAGAGTGTTAGACTATAACGTCAACAAGGTTGTGAGTTGGATGGTCTTGTAGTTCGACAAGGTTGTGATTTGGATGGTCTTGTAATTCGGTTGGTAGATTGTTGGACTATAGACTATAGTGTCTAGGCTGTGAGTTGGATGGTCTTGTAGCTAAGTTGGTTGAATATCGGACTGGAGTATCAAAGGTTGCATTGCATGTACATGTGTAATGAGGTAAACTTTATATACTCTAAAGTGGAGTACTGCCGAAATTGTCTGACGTTTCGACCGAAGGCCTTTCATCAGACCTTTACATTTCTCTCCCTCTGACGAAGGATCTTCACTCAACACGTTAAACCTCCTACACACTATTTTGGTAGTACACCAACCTTTTATAGTATTTGATTTGTATTTCTACACTACGTTATACCTACACAGCACAACACTTTGATCTCCTTCACATTATTTTGGTAGTACGGCCAACCTTTTATAGTATTTGATTTGTATTTCTACACTACATACACAGCACAACACTTTGATCTCCTTCACATTATTTTGGTAGTACACCAACCTTTTATAGTATTTGATTTGTATTTCTACACTACCTACGCAGCACAACACTTTGATCTCCTTCACATTATTTTGGTGTACACCAACCTTTTATAGTATTTGATTTGTATTTCTACACTACCTACGCAGCACAACACTTTGATCTCCTTCACATTATTTTGGTAGTACACCAACCTTTTATAGTATTTTATTTGTATTTCTACACTACCTACGCAGCACAACGATCATGAAGTGGTTGAATTGCTCTAGAATGCAGCGTCATTCGTCAAGCCGCAAGGGCATTTTTAATGATTTTCCCTCGCCAATTAATGCACTTGGCTCTGCCCATAATTTGAACCTCCATGACTTGCATGTCGACTCGCTGACTCTCGACATTTTTAGTTGTTTTGTTTTGTACAATTTATAGTGTTTACAGGATAATTGCCTATTATGATCGATAGTGGCCCATTAGGGTGAACCCACTGCTGGCTATTCAATATGCTTTGTTTCGTGTGTGCATTCTTAAGGTTTTCTGTCTTTCCTTCCAAATAACTGCACCTCGAACCTAGACAAACCACTCTTTGTGTAAGATAATTACACATATATACAGAGGAAACTCTCACACTTGGAAAAACAAACTTAAACAAAAGAGGGCGGACTGTCTGGCTTTTTGATTGCCTTGTTGACATTTAAATAAGCGAAGTATTGTTCACTAAATGAATCATTTTAGTAATAAGTTGTGCATTGGCACGCATAGTTAAGCCAAGAATAGGCATACCAGCAAATTTTCTTTGACAATTTTTCTTACAATGATGTATACTGGGTCGACAAATTTTCCTTGATACGTTTGTTTGACATGTTAATTTCTCCTTGAGATGTATAGACTTGTTCAAAATCTGATTCTGCCATCTTTTGAGCGAGGAAGACGTGTCTGCGTGTAAGGTCGTCAAAAATCCTGACATTCCACTGGTACAATCATTTTCAAAAGTGTTGGGACAATCGCAAGATTTATGACTCATTTCTCCCTGTTGTATGCCATTTCTACTGCGAATTTCGTCGAAATGATAACGTGTTTCGCTAGACAACATTGCATGTAAAGCTGCATGGAAGGGGAAGGGAGGGAAAGTATCCCCATTGCCAAATAGATTATGTATGTGAAGTAAAAAAAAATCTCAAATTAGAAAATCTCAGGTGTCCCAACGACTTTTTGAAATTGATTGTGGTCATGATCAGGTTTATCAAAATTAAAATAGTAACACGGTATCTGTTCATTAAAATAATGCTCTTCCAGGGAGCAGTATTAAAACATAAGTAAATTAATACAAAAGGATTAATTATTATTGTAAAAAATAAATTAAATATTATAAATTATATATTATAAATTTAAAAATTTAAAATAAATTAAATATTATAAATTAAATATTATAGTTTCACAACAGCGAAGCTTTAAAAGAGCAGACCGATGGTTTGGCCTTAGTCTCATCTGGCAGACCATTCCACAGTACAGCCCCACGGTAACAAAACTCCATCGCTTACACGCTTCGGTGCGAGGTCTCGTAACAAATGTATTATTATAGAGTTACCTCTTAGGTTATATGAATGAACGTTTGATGTAGATTAAAACATAGATTTAAGACGATACATAGACGATCGTCAAGCTCGTATCCTCAGAAAAATGATTCTGAGTCCCGGACAGGAATCGAACCTGTAACCTTCTGATTGCCGGTGAGACGCTCTAACCATTGAGATACCAAGACTCAGATGGAAAGCGAAGGTTACAATGATGTACTGGTTCGATTGATATATGTACTGCCTATGTGGTAGTCACTATATATCGGTAATGTTTGGATGTGTTGATATATACACTGATGTAGTGAATGTGGGAGAGCTTGGAGTAGACAGACGATACATGGGCGATCGTCAAGTAGCAGTGTATAATATATTAACACAAAGATTTAAGTCTGTCAGGATAAAGATTATTCTTAGCTTATAGACACTAATGGCCAGCTGTTTTGAACGTCTTTGTTCAAGAGTATCCCATTCGAGGGTATGTAAAATATCAACAGACCTGGTGTTATAGTCCGAATAAGTAATTATTCTATACTCGCTCTATTTTGTAGTCTCTGGAGTCTGTCAGATAGGCATTTACCCAAACACCCCCATACCTCACTGCAATAATCTAAATACGGTAACACCAATGCCTTATATACATCATTATTAAAGTTTGGTGGGGTACGAGGTCACGAGCTAAACAGGTTCATTCGCGAGTATTAGTGCATTACTATATACGTAATTTCTTATCTAGCTATTTCACTGTTCACTGCACACGTAATCAAAATATGCCAACAAAATTAGTCGCGGGAAAGCAGAGTTTGTTCGTTCACACGAGAAAGTAAACAAGTTTTACTTTGAAAGAAGTTTCCTTTCAAAGCAAAGAACCGAACAAGGAAGAAATGGTCTTGTATGCCGAGAGCAATGATATCCTTCCGTATTCAAGTTAGATAAATCCCCCTACGGGAATTTGCCATCCATGGTGCCCAGACCTCGCACGCCGTGGCCGTGTATTTGTGTTCTGCAAAAATTCACAATTTGCAAAAGCCCGTTTCGTCGAAGAAATGTTTGAACGTTATCTCGGCCAATATTTAACCGATTTAAACTCTGAAAACAGATTTGGAATTAGCGAGTCAACATACATAACATTCGTGTTTACTATATTACGAGAACGTGAATACCCTTCGTAAAAACGGTTTATGTACTTCTTCGTCGTATGATTATTTTGAACGTTATCTCGATCAATATTTAACCGTTTTCAATTCTGAAAACAGATTTGGAATTAGCGAGTCAAAATACATAACATATGTGTCTACTATATTACGAGAACGTGAATACCCTTCGTAAAAATGGTTCATGTACTTAGAAATTAGTTGGCTATAAGCCGGTCACTTCGTCGTATATTATTTTGAACGTTATCTCGATCAATATTTAACCATTTTCAATTCTGAAAACAGATTTGGAATTAGCGAGTCAAAATACATAACATATGTGTCTACTATATTACGAGAACGTGAATACCCTTTGTAGAAATGGTTTATGTACTTAGAAATTAGTCGCACGGACGGCCGTATATATATATATATATATATATATATATATATATATATATATATATATATATATATATATATATATATATATATATATATATATATATATATATATATATATATATATATATAATATATAATATATAATATATATATATATATCTATATAATATATATATCTATATCTATATCTATATCTATATCTATATCTATATCTATATCTATATCTATATCTATATCTATATCTATATCTATATCTATATATATATATATATATATATATAATATATATATATATATATATATATATATATATATATATATATATATATATATATATATATATATATATATATATATATATATATATATATATATATATATATATATATAAAAAAACAAATAAACTCGATCCGAGATCAGGACCTGCTAGCATCTCTCGTGACAAGGGACTAAACGCCGGTCTATATTAGCACCCTCGGGCGAGGGGATTAAAGTGGTACTACGATGAAAATTCACCCCCCGTTTTTTAGATTTTCTTTAGCATAGAATAGTATTTCAGGGTCGAAAGTGATCATCGATGTAAAAAAACTATAAAATGGTATTTTGAAGTAAGTATTTTGAACTCTGAAATCACTACCGTATTTAGGCCACCATTACTAAGAACGCGTGTTCCAAGTGAGCACGAAATTTCAAAAGGTAATATTGTTTGTCACGTCAGATTCTCAATGCTACGCCTGACTTTCGATCGAGGTTACTTGTTTTTTTTCGAGAAGTAGACGAAATGTCCAGCCTTTCAGACGAATAATTTGAAAAAGGACCTTGATCATTATGGATTTACTTAAAGAATCAGCCATGTGGTGTCTTCGCGTTGCGAATCTGCATGACGTCACTTCGTTACGCTGGTCAGGAACATGATCGATTAATGGCGGACATAACAACTCCAGATTCTGAGTCAGAAAAATAATACTTGCCATCGTCGAATGGCAAAATGGTTTCGACTGAGTAATATTTAGCAGCTCTGTTTTATAAATACGTAAAAATATCGATAGGTAAAAATTTGATCGTAGTGGCACTTTAAGTCATTGAGTTATTATGAGTGGATTGAATTGATTTCGGAACGAAACTACTGTTCATTTCTAATTGACGCAAACAAACAGCATAACAACCATATAATATGGAGAAACCTTGCTGTGGTCTAGTGTCGTATACGACAGCTGTTTATGTAACGTATCGATAATTTGTTATTCGTATTGTCAAAGGCCTGTTAGCAGAGTGCGGTCGGCCACCGGCCATATTCCGCGCAAAACGCGGATATGGCCGTCCACTGATTGCTCTGCACGGACACTTTGGCCGACCATTTGGCCGCAGTAATTTCTCCATCATTCTCGCAAAATCAAAACGTAATCGGTCACACATGCAAGGAAAGATGTTTTCCCGCATTGAGCTGTAGCCTTTTCTAAGTGCGTAATATCGCTTATTTGCTTGTTTTTAAACTTCGAAGCTGATTTCGCAAACTGTCCGTATAATCTGCAGACTGCACATAACATGCGGATTGGACAGGGGGATACTTGAATTCATTATTATTCATGTTTGCCAGTGAGATCTTTACATGCTATAAACAAAATTAAAAACTCTGTGATTCTTTGTGATTGAAGGGCTGAAACGACTTCGTTTTTTTGGCCGAATGAGATACTCTCCGATTTTGTTTCAACAAATTATTTATTCGGTTTCAAATTAAGATATCCAATTCACGCATTGTAAGGATTCACTGACATGAATCCTAAAGTTGTTTAAACTAAGTTCTATTGACCATTGTGCATACGGTTGTGCTGTAGTGACGTTGTTACAAAGTATTGCAACTTTTCTTCTATTTTAGTTATTTTTAGTTTTCTTTTAAGTTGTTAAACTAAAATTAAAAGAATTTTTCTCCATTGAATTCAAAAGTAATTAGTGTCCGATCATGTCCGACCAAAACCTGGGTTGGTCTGACATTATGTCAGACCAAGTTTTTTGAATTATATTGCACTCTGCCTGTTAATGTAACTATGTAAGTAGAGTATATATATAGTTACTGAATTCTCTTATCGATTTATCAGGATTAATGAAAGTTCATAATACAAATATTCTTAATGTTGCTTCTTCGTGTTCAACGCGCCACTCCATCGCCATAGCTGGTATCAGGGAGGCCAGGAAAAACCTTCCACTAATGTGGCCAGGAAACCTGGGCGGGACCAAGATACCATCTCGCTGCCCGCTCAGCAATTATAAATTGCGAAAATGTTGTTATTTCTTCAACGTTCAAGTTTGAGCTGACGCCTTTAACTGATCGAGACGCCGTTTCTTGAAGAACGATTTCTTTTAGCTTCTGACACGCCTTCCTCTTGGGAACACTTGCTATTTAATACACACTTTTCTACTATACTTCGTGCCGTAGGAAACTATAGTTATTATATTTCAACCGGAAGTGAAACTTTTTGGTCTATATACTTCTAAATGCTGACAAAATATTATTATTTTTAATTGTTTCCTTCTTTCCTGTTTGTGAATGATTAATGGATTCGAGAAGCGCTATATATAAGTGCAAAGTATGTCAAGTAGTGCAAAGTATGCAGTTCCGTTCAAATTACAAACGGAAAACTTGTCTTCGTAATTAGAATTTCGACATACTTATATAACTTGGATTTGGCCAAATGGTTTGCGGCAACTTGTGTTGTATTGTGTGTGTGCATTTTTTGTTGTTTTTCATAAAATATTTTCAAGTCTTCCCATGCATTCTAGTGGGTCACGCAAAGCTCTAAGAGTAACTTATATGGATAGCTTAACTATATTTGGATAGCTTGATGAATTTGATGGTATTTTTATATAAGTATATTGTATATATATTTTTGGAATGTAAATAGCGAAACTATTGTAATTTTATATTTTCATACCTGAACTAGATGCGAAAGCGTTGTTCAGTAATAAATTAGAAATAGAAATAGATTAG
The DNA here is from genome assembly GCA_035772405.1 of Chrysogorgia sp. JL179-B06. NCBI lineage: Eukaryota > Metazoa > Cnidaria > Anthozoa > Scleralcyonacea > Chrysogorgiidae > Chrysogorgia > Chrysogorgia sp. JL179-B06. The sequence continues at coordinate 1,124,391 of JAYKKM010000427.1, forward strand.
TCCTCAATCTCATTAATTATTAGTTTGTTTATAAGCCCTATTTATTTTATTTCATCTCGTCTTACTCTGATGAAGGGCTCCGCTCGAAACGTCAGTACGTATATATATATATATATAATTGTTTTAGTAAAATCAAACTTATGTTTGTTATTCCTTCAAAATTATTTCAAAAAACGAGACATAAGTATTATTTTTTGGCAAAAAAACTCGGCATTATGACGTCACTTGCCGCTATTCCATATCTATCGACAATTACTAGATAGCGAGTAGTGTAAGCCACCCAAATATATTAATAGTATAGATTGAACAGTGCTCGATACCTAGGTGACATAGAGCATTCACAACATCACTATGTGATCGCCATCATAAGAACTCCACTGCCAATAAAGAAGCACTCAATGTCGAATGACGTCATATTTTCAAAACAAATATGGCGTCCAAATTTTCAACTTCAACTAGTCATATCTTCTTAACTAAACTTGATAGAAATGCTGAAACTTTGGGAATAAGCAAAAGTCAGTAAGATCTTTCAATACATTATACGTATTTTGCCTGGAGTATATCCCTTTAAAGTAAAGGTAATATTTGGCATTGACACTGATGAATGTTGTGGTAAATTACTGGTGTCGAATCATATACGAAGGCAGGAAGGCCTAATTGACGTTGCATTTTTCGCAACTTCGTGGTCCCGGTTTGTTCTTATTCAAATATTCGAAATTTTCCTTCACCACAAATCCTTAGAACATGTAGTTTAATCGAGTGAAATGCCAAATATTATTTACTTGTAATATACCCAGAATCTTATCCCGGCATTACCACCACCATATATACAGAACTCGTGACTAGGCTCTTGGCAACGGCCTCCGTCGCTCAGTTGTCGAGCACTGCACTAGCATCGCACTAGCATCGCAGGGTCGCGGGTTCAATTCCAATCCAGAAGGCCTTGAAGTTGCATTTTTCGCAACTGGTCCTGGTTTGGTCTTAAAATGTATATATTCCAACACTCGAAATTTTCCTTCACCACAAGTCCTTAGAACATGTAGTTTAATCGAGTGAAATGCCAAATATTACTTGATATGTACAGTAAATAAAAATATTTCTCGACTCTCAAAATATAAAGTGCTAAACGTTGACCTCCAGCTGTTCACTTCCTGGCTTAGTATATTTGTTTCCTCTTCCTGGCTTAGTATATTTGTTTCCTCTTAGTATTATTATTTGTACATAATCTACTTAAAGTGCCTATGCAATGAAATTTTCAAGTTGGAGAAAATGGCATTAAAGTAAAATTTGAGATTACTGCTTTCGATTGTGAAAGTTTCAGGGCGCATAATTAAGGAACGTATGTTTGTTTAGCGTTTGAAAAAACTGGCTTTTGGCTCAAAAAGTTGAGACTTATCTTATTCCACAACTTATGACATCACTATAGGATCTACATGAATTCTTATTGTTATCGAACAGACTGTTCGTGGGAAAGTGTGCACAAGCGTATGTAAAATCTATTCATAACGAGTTATTTGTTTTAAAACTCGAAGCCGTATCCAACTTAGTCGTCTTGTGAGTAATTAAGAATGTACTGTCGATTTTCGACAACTAAAACATGTTCGCGAATAGTTCATTTATGAACTTCGAAATTTCTAACCACAAAATGAACGACAAAATCCCTTTATTTGCTATTTATATACAGTAACATATATACATAACATATACGGTAACAGTTTAGAAAGAAATAAAAATTCTGGGTCTGGGTCGAGTGAGTATGCCAACTATTTTAATGATGTCTCAATTTTTAGGGGGAAAAGCACAATCTTCAAACGCTAAATAAACATACTTCCATTCAATTGTTCGTAGTAAAACTTTCACAGTCGAAAGAAACGATACCAAACATCACTTCAATGTTGTTATTTCCAATTTGGAAATTTCGTTGAATATAGGCGCTTTAAATATCGCGAGAGTTGATACCAGTTCATGTATCTTCATGATTAGCGTATCGTGCAGTCAACAGGCACTTTTTAACGACTACAAGCTTCAATGGCAAATAGCTTCATAGCTATTTTTAAAACTGTTGATCTTCGTGTTCAATTAACTCAAAGAGTGTCGTCGAGTTGTCGCAGTAGTTTAAAAATAGGCATCTTAATTACGTCTGAACGGTGAATGTATTTAATTGTATGTAATTTTCAGAGCGCAGTAATTGAATGCCAATTACACCACGTACTTGAGATTAGCATATCATGTGATGAAACGAGGGGCGCCATGCTGATTGATTGACAGACCCCCTACTAGCTGGTTGGCTAGACCACCTACTGACTGCCGTGTGAAAGGATGAATTATTGGCGTGCTAGAAATACTTGTACCGCAGCCTCGCCCGATTTTCTCCCCCTGCCACCACCCCCTCCCCCCCTCGAGTTGCTTTTCCCCATCCATGGTCACCAGGGCCCAGACCGAGCACGCTCTGCAATCTGCAAATTATACTATACTTGAAATCTTTTATAAGTAATATAAGAAAGAAAGATCTGGAGAGCATATTAGAGGGTGGATGTAGAAACTGCGGACTATGCTTTAATTAAAATAAGATAAACACGTCGTGGACCATTTAAAGTGCCCATAACCTCAAAATGTTTTATTGTCTTGTTTGGAAGAACTTTTAAAATGAGAAAGTAACTTCTTTTGAAGATTTTCGTTTCTTTGCTTTCTTTTTGAGATATATCGGTTTGTTTGATATGCAAATGTCTGGAATTTCGTCACACATGCATAATGACTTATTGGAGAAATGTGTGTATCTCTTTCATTCTCGAACGAAATCCTTTAAAATCAAGAAGTTTGGTGTTGTGGGAGAAACGCACACACGCGTTATTCACTCTTTAGTGTTTTTATTTCATGAACGCAAAGATATATAACATTCTCTGATAACTTATTATGCATGTGTGACGAAATTCCAGATATTTGCATATCAAACAAACTGATATATCTCACAAAGAAAGCGAAGAAACGAAAATCTTCAAAAGAAGTTACTTTATCATTTTAAAAGTTCTTCCAAATAAGACATTAAAAAATGTTGAGGTTAGGGGCACTTTAAATTACCTAGTTGATATTTTTATTTTATAACTTTTTATTTAATTTTAAATGTTTGTAAATTATATAGACCACTATTTCTTATATATTGTGATATATATATATAGATATATAGTAATATAATTTGTAATATATACACAATCTCTTTTATTGAACTGTTTGTAATAGCTATAAATAGTGTCCACAATTAGCTATTGTAGCTAAATACATTGACACTCAAATAAAGTTTTCATCATCATCATCTGCATAGATAAAAAATCGCAAACTGAAGCTGTTTCGTCGTACATAGATTTTGAAGGTAATCTCGGCCAATATTTACTCGATTTTAATTCAGAAAACAGATTTCTAATTGCTAAGTCTAAATACATAACATACGTGTCTATTATTATTATATTACTGATTTACTAACTAAATATAAACCTACTCGTACTTTAAGATCATCTAACCGAAATCTGCTACTTGAGCCAAAATCCAAAATGGTGACTCATTGGAGACAGAACATTCTCAGTTGCCGCACGAAAACTGTGGAATTCATTACCACAGGAAATTAGAAGCATTGATATTTTAAGTAGCTTTAAAGTGGTACTACGATCAAATTTTTACCTATCGATATTTTTACGTATTTATAAAGCAGAGCTTCTCAATATTACTCGGTCGAAACCGTTTTGCGATTCGACGATGGCAAGTATTATTTTTCTTACTCCGAATCTGGAGTTGTTATGTCCGCCATTAATCGTTCATGTTCCTGACCAGCGTAACGAAGTGACGTCAGATTCTCAACGCGAAGACTCCACATGGCTAATGGAAAGGCTTGACATTTCATCTACTTCGCGAAGAAAACAGGAAAACAAGTAACCTCGACTGAAATTCAGGCGTAGCATTGAGAATATAAATCTGACGTCACAAACAATATTACCTTTTGAAATTGCGGGCTCACTTGGAACACGTTCTTAGTAATGGTGGGCTAAATAGTAGTGATCTCAGAGCTCAAAATACTTACTTCAAAATACCATTTTTTAGTGTTTTTTTACATCGATGATCACTTTCGACCCTGAAATACTATTCTATGCTGAAGAAAATCTAAAAGACGGGGGTGAATTTTCATCGTAGTGCCACTTTAAAGTGCCTTATTAAGTTAAAAAAAATTAGTTTGTCTTATTTAAAAGCACTCCGAAAATGATTAAGAATGGTAATTTAGAGTTCTTTCATATCTCGCGTAGTTCTTGAGATATTTATACCTTTGTGATATGCAAATGAAATAACCTATGACGCCAAGATATTTCTACATACATATCTTTGAGATTATTCAACGAAAAATCACTTGAAACTATGCACAGTACGACACTTCGTGACACCTAACATTATTACATTGGAATAGCGACCCAAATTAATTTACTATTTTGATTTCGTGATTTTCTTGACGGCATAGGCTACTTCATTTGCATATCACATAAGTCTAAATATCTCAAGAACTACGCGAGATATGAAAGAGCTCTAAATTACCATTCATAGGCAAGAATGTATTGTTGTAAGATAATTGTATTATACTCCTAAAACCGTCTTGATTATCGACACCAATTGCTGTTGTCCACGGCGTTACACAACGCTGTAGGTAGAGCGGATACAACTCTGCAAACATATAGTCCTTGTTATTGCTCGTCAATAATAATAGGCCATTTATTAAACAATATCAACCACAATTATGGTTACCGCGATCAATCATGAAGTGTTTGGATAAACTATAAACACCTTGACCTTGTTCATATTTGCGTATGGACCGGACGCAATGAATTGTCAAACATCTCCTAATGATTTTGTTTACACCGAAAACATCTGTGGCCACATCCTGTAGTGGATAATTTTGTTAACCTGGTGGGTTGTTTGTGTTTGGGTGACAGCTGCAATCGATTAGGTTCTTGTGAAGTCTCAAAAAGGCATTTTCCCGGTCTTTATCGCGCTTGAAATATTATACTAGAAGTTACTATCGCAAGGGAAGTGCTGCCTTCAAATCCAAGGCAGTCATGATATTGTGCAAAATTGCAAAAATAAGTGGTTGGCTTATTAAAGTCAAAGTTGCAGCGGAGATAGTACAGCCTCGAACCCATGCGGTTATGGTTTAGGTAAGACCAAAGCAGTGAGCTCTACATATATATGAAGCTCACACAGAGCTTGCTGGACCAAAGGTACTCTGAGGTGCATGGAAGGGAATGGGAATTTTTACATTCCTGTAAAAACCTTGGGTTTTTGTAAAATTAAATTAATTCAAATTAAATTAATTCAAGTTAAAAGCGTTTTCAGACTTTCAACATGCCAGGAAGAAATCCTTTGGTTGTTGCTCCCCTCCCCCACCCCAAAATAATTTCATGAGAGGTAAAACGACCCCCGTTTGAAAAATTCTGCTTACCCCTAGCTGGGGTTAGACATCTATATTTAAGTCGAGAGTTCAATATTGGGCGAGATCGAAGGTCGAGCCTTAAATATTTGGTATTATTATTTATTTTAAATAATTCGTGATCGCTGATTGGCTAACAGCCAACGGTGAAATCGTCATCAACTCATTGTCCTACCAAATATGGAGTTGTGATATCAATGGTGCAATATGACAAAAGATTATTGCACGATTGACGTCACCTGGTGCAATATGATTATGAAAAACTAATATTGCACGCTATGACGTTTTTCCAACGATGCAATTGTTAAATAGTTGATAAAGTTAATCTTTTAAATAAATAATAAAACAATTATTGAATTCGGTTTTCGCATGATAAGAAGAATTATCAAGGCCTCAGTTTGTGTTATCCACCTCAGCCTTCGGCTTCGGCAGATAACACAAACTTCGGCCTTGATAATTCTTCTTATCATGCTCAACCTCATTCAATAATTGATAAATATTAGGCGAAGATGAATCCAATAGGTGTTTTATTATATCGAACAAAATATCTTAACATTTTTTTTTTTTGCTACATCGTGAAATATTGTGCTGCCACGTGACGCTAATAGAGACAGTTGATTGGTGGATTATATGTGTGGGTATTATGATATAAAATGTTGTACGCGCATACAGGAATGCAGTGTTATGTCACATGTGTATAGTGAAATACAAATTGTGCAATGTTGGTAGAAAACGTTATCTTTCAGAAGCGTTCTTTAATAGCAACAGGTTATAACGCCAAATTACAATTTGTCACAGTCCTTTACCAGCTTGGGTTTATTTTTGACAAAAACATCCAGAGTTTGTAGAATCTAAATTAAGATTTTATTTCAAAAATAGGTACGCAATGCGTGCACGTGTCTGCTGACATTTGAGTTACAGAGAAGTGTGTCCATTCTTTGTGAGTATGTCTGAGGCTATAGGAACTGCTAATCAAATATTACTTAATATGCCCGGGGTCTTGTTCCGGCATTACCACCACTATATACATAATTCGTGACTATAGGCTCTTGGCAACCGCCTCCGTAGCTCAGTGGTCAGAGCACTGCACTAGCATCGCAGGGTCGCTGGTTGAATTCCAACCTGAGTCCTGAAGGCCTTGAAGTTGCATTTTTCGCAACTGGTCCCAGTTTGGTCTTAAAATGTATATATTCCAACACAAATTTTCCTTCACCATAGAACATGCACTTTAATCGAGTGAAATGCCAAATATTACTAGTACTAGGAGTAATCAAATATTATGTAAGTGCGTTCAACGCATGTGGACCAGCAAATGGTGAATGAAGATTGGTTTACAAACATAAAATTATGCTGTAGCAAAAATTATGAAAATAAATAAAGCTAATAAATATATTTACAGCGTCTTAATTCAAGGAGACACTGTAACCTCAATGTTTTTGACAACGGTGACATCCCGCATGATTTCCGTACGTTATTTTAATATTAGAAGGGTATATTCCCGTTCGTTTGTTCGATTTGAAATATGACCGCTTCAAAATCGTTCAATTCAGAAATATTACAAACGTGAAGTTCGATTTGGCAAAAGTGTCGCTTGAATGGAAAATTTATAACTTCGCGAGGCTTGCTCGTTTCGAGTAAATGTTGTTCGAATTAGATGTATGGCGTTCAAATGGTCAGATTGAATTTTGACATTATAAACTTGCCATATGATTACCGTATGTTATTTTAATATTACAAGGCTATATGATCGCCTTTATACGTGGTTTATATTCTACATTCTATTTATTTGATCCTCCATGCCATAGAAAATTTCTAGCATTATTCTGCTGGCATGCCTAATCCTGAATACTTCTGCTGCATGGCAATCTCGTATCCACTGCTCCTGTGTCCCGAGGCACTAATGCCATAATTTATTCCAAATTCCAAAACGGTAATTTATTCAAAAAGGGTAAAGTTTTTATTTTGATTTCGTTTAGCTGTAAAGCACAGTAACCCAAAACATGCAAGATTAGAATGCGTTCTCCTTGCGCGTTGAAACGTGCGTTGGGAATATTTGATTGCCTAATGACGATCATTAGTGCTAATCTCCTTCAATGCATGCCGACCCAATTTTCAGGGGACCTTTTTTGTTTTCATAAGCCTACGATTTGCCTGTGAGTTCGCTTTTACCAGACGGATTTTGATCATCTTCTCGCTTAAAATCCGGAAATAATGCGCTACACTACGCGGCGGCGTAGCCCAGGAATAGCGGCAAATCTGCATATAAGGTAATTAGTGGTGCCTCCTTGATGTAGCCAGGGCGTAACCAACTGCAGCTTAATGACGTCGATGGTTATAGGTGTGTGGGTATCCTCCGCAAGCAACTCGCACAGGAGGATAAACGAGGCGGGGGAAAGCGAGCCGAGACATTTGTATATTGAGTATTGGGACAAGCTATTTCATGCGTGTTGTTATAGAACTTATATATGTGGACGATATATACCTAATTAATATCAAGCAATAATCATAAGTTTTTTGAGCTGCTGCATTGCAAAAATTAGCTTGCTTCCAGCAAAGGCACTTTACTTTAACTACTCTCTATTCCTCGAGATAATAATTCGGTTTGTTGTCAGGTATACAATGTACTATGTGTACGGTATAGGTCAATACGTCATATGTCTAGATTTGGAGTATTGCAGGCTGAAGGGGATGGAATCGGGTTAGTCGATCCATCACCGAGAAAGGTTGCCAAGGCTTATTCTTGAGCCTGACCTAACCTTGCGGTAACCCTTCTCCCACGCGAAGTGGGTTGGAGAAAGGGTTACCGATAACCCTCTCCCAACCAATGGCTCCGACCCACTACGCTAGACCTTGGGCGACGTCCGCTAAAGTCGCCGGCGAAGGTCGAATGTACTTTTGGTACGCTGTAGACATTTCTATTGAGTATTGGGACAAGCTATTTCATGCGTGTTGTTATATAACTTATATGTGGACGATATACACTTTGAAATATCAAGCAATATAATAATAAGTTTTTTGAGTTGCTGCATTGCAAAAATTAGCTTGCTTCCAGCAAAGGCCCTTTACTTTATTTCATTTTACTTTACTCTCCGGTGAAGGGCCTTTGATGTCGATTAACTTGGTAAGCTGTTGTTGCGTGCAAGCTGTGAATATACTCAGGACAAAGAGTCATGATGACTCTGAAGTGACCGGCGCTGAAGCTGTCGAAACGTCAGTCACCAACAATAGTCTTTCTCAAGACTACAACAACCTGGACGATCAACTTCACACATCTAAGAGGAATTATTTGACTGCATATTAGACGTTGTATTATTTGATAATGATTGAAACAACGTCTTAAAGAATTTAACTCCCCAGACGAGTCATTTTCAAGCTTAAAACTTGACCACCAAGGAGATAGCTTGAGCATAGCAGCTCTCGTCGACTTTGAACGGTGGCGTAGAGCCAAACCCACCCAGGCGCTGCCCCTGTGCAGCCGTCCAGGCAATGCTTGGCAGTATTTAGTAAACAATAACTACAAATAACATAAAACAAAAGGATTGAACGATTGCTGGTTCATTTTGACCGAGCATCTACTTGTAATTTCTGTAATATAGTTTCCCAAGAATACTTAACAATGAGATATTACTTTCTTCGTCATATGCCACATTCTATCAGATTAATAATCATGCGTGAGAAATATGAATTTCTACCACTGCTCGCGGTAATCGGTATTATAGAGGTGTGCATCGGATGGGATTGGCTGATTTCAATCCACGATCACCGTTAATTTGACAGCACGAAAGGAAATATAATGTAGATTCTAGAAATTTTACGTAAATCATTAAGTGTTAATGGTTTCCCATCATAACTATTTTTGTCAATGAAATGTGTTTGTTCTATGTTATAAACAAACAAAAACAGTTGTCAAAGCTTATCACCGATTTGTATATGGAATCTATATATGGCCTTTTAAAAATCGTTATCGAAATACGAATGCTGATACTTATTTGTAACGTTATAAGTAATTTCGAAAATTCTCCTCGAACGGCATATCACAAGTTGCTATGTGCCTCTGAACTTGAAGTCGCATGAGTTGACTATAACCCCCTTATAAAAATCTTGCACGCCTGGTGCCCGGGTAATTGATTTATCTTACAGTAGTAAAAAGCCGTGCTGCGTAGGCAGTGTTTTGGATATATAGCAAAGTGAAAAGGTGGTGAACTGCCAAGAATTTAGTGACGAAATACTGACGTTTCGAGCGGAGCCTTTCATCAGAGTATCTCGTCATACGTATCGCTTTGCAATTTATCTTAAAATTCAATTACTCTGAAGATAGTGTTATTATTTAGTGCCCTCCGTGCACTTTCATTGTTCTGACAACACAAGATGAAGAGTTAAGTGTCTCGATATTGAAGAAACTTAGATTTCACTTTCGATAAGTACCGTCAATTCCACGACCTGCTCCCAATTGCTTGAGTCTTGACCTTGTATACTCAGTCGATATAGAGCGTTGGTCTAGTAAACCGAAGGCCGCTATGCCTATAGTTCAAATCCCAGCCGGCGTGATTAGTTACTCGGAGCTCTAAGTATTTATGGTGAAGGAAAATTTCGAGTGCCTGGAATATATACATTTTAATACCAAACTTGTGTGGGCAATGTTTTTTCCGAGTCAAATAGCTTCCGAGGCTGTGCGAGCAATGTTTTGCGGGTTGGGATTGCAGGGAAGTATAGGATTGTTAATATCTCTGGCTCGGTCAAAACATTGGAAGTTATTTGACTCGGAAAAAAAACATTACCCACACAACTATAAGAAGCCACAGAACTGGGATATTTTACGAGTGTGGATTTCCTTTACAAGTTATCGAGTAATGTTACAAGTTTTCGAGTAATTTCCTTTACAAATTATCGAGTAATGTTACAAGATATCGAGTAATTTCCTTTACAAGTTATCGAGTAAAATGTATCCTAGAGCGCTGCACTAGATTCGCGGAGACGTGAGTTCAATTCTCGGCACCGAAGGCCATGGAGTTGGATTTCTCGCAACTGGTCTCTGTTGTGTCTTAGATCCTGTTTATAAGCGTTAGGGTTACCCTAGCGCCAGGGTGAAAAGATAGCTTGTGTTTATAAGGAAATGATTGGGCTAGGGTAACCCTAGCAGGACTATAGGGTGAAGTGTACGCGGGAAATTCGAGTGTAAATATGGCGGAAAGAAAGAAAATTCTTGCTGTATTATCGATTTTAATCTCTCTACTACCTGTTCTTACTTCTCTTCAATTAGATGGTATTCTTCTTTGTTATTCAATCATGTCTATAACTGTTAAACAACTAACACTCCCTCGTGCGGCTCTACATTCCAACTTTGCCCTATCTCGACGACTTCGTCGAACTGAATTTTGACAGACATTGACATATATGCGAGGCTTGCGAGTGCATCAAGAGGCCTGATACCTAAAAAACTTGACCCGGGTGTCCGAGTTGTCCCTATCGATTGTGTTTATAAGGCAAAAACATATCCCTAGTGCTAGGGTTTCCCTAGTTAAGTGATAGGGTGACCTTACTAGTAGGGTAACCCTAGTTTGCTTATAAACGTAACGTAGAAAAATAACTACACTAGGGTCACCCGGGCGCTAGGGTAACCCTATTGGCTATTCCTATAGCTACATGTAGGTAACCCTAGCGCCTTATAAACAGGCTCTTAGAGAATTACCACACTCGCAAAATCTCCTTCCAGTTGATTTCCTTAAGAAGCCACAGAGTTGCCTGCGGATTAGGCTAACTCGGAGTAGCACCTAATATTCTCTTATAGACTTATATCCTATTATTCTGAGTTTCAATCCCATTTAAGAGTTTCACGCAGGTGTTGAACTATATACCGCATAGACTAGTTAAGTTTGAAAGTGTTATGCCACCTGTTTAACTCGGTCTAGTCATATTTAACTGTGTCAGTGAGTTAACTACGCGACGATTGATGAAGTTAAATCCAAGTTAAAAGTTCTGCACACGTGTTGAACTGCGTGTAGATAAATGCGCAGCGGAAGATTCAAGCATTGTTGAAAGTCTTATGCCGCCTACTACCTATATATAGTTAAGTTTAGCTGTGATTTAACGGCTTCTTCATGACTCACCGGACACAGGATATTAGATCATTGAAGTGTTGGGTTTACTTAGCAATAGAGTTAGCGCGCTCTCTCGCAGTCACACGCGCGTATCTCTTCATCTTGTTTGCCCCCGTCGAGCACCATCATCGGCTCGAGGTGTCAACTCGATTAAGTTCGAGTCCTTTTGATTTTCGCCGCCTTTTCAAGAGTTCGCTAATTATCTTTCCGCGCGCGGTCGTAAATTACGGGCGCGCTCGTCGGAAACAGCTTTCCATTGTGAAAACTGGCCTCCGTAATTGATTAATCTCCCTGTTTGTTTGCCTTTAATTTGCAGTAAACCGCTTTCTCGCCTTCATTCCTGAAGCGCGCTGTTCGGGTGAAGAGAGTCGAAGCGTGATCGAAGAATTCTGCATTTGGGATATCTGCGAAGGAGAACAACTTGTCCGCGCAATGGAGTTGCTGTTTCTTAGTCTTTTGATGTTGCGTTTCGCGCTACAGGCTGTGGTGGCAGATAGATGGATGTAAGTAGCCGTTTTTTATTCTTTCACTGTCTGACCTCCAACACATTATTTCGGCAGTACACCAACCTTTTTAGGTATTTGATTTGTATTTCTACACTGCCTACACAGAACAATACTTTAATATATCACTATTCTTTTAACTTGAATTTACCGCTTTACTCGCCAACTATGCCGCTATTATGATGAGGAAACTTTCATGATTTATCAACACTGTTGAAGTCATTGTACTGAAACAAGTAAAGTTCAATTTGGCGGGATTCGAACTCGTATCTAAGAAATATCGGTCCGCGCTCATAGTTGGTCCGCTGCTGTATATAACAGTTGAGCTATCAAGTCGACTGTCAACAAGATGCTCATTTTATTGACCTTAAGTACACGTTAAGTGCAATGTTTTGATTATTTTTTGGTTTATTACCGGTAGCATGTCCGAATTCCGCTCGTCCGTATTCCGCTGAGATCACTAACTTTTTCAACTGGCGAGTTTATTACGGTTCGTTGGTTAATCATGGAAATTCAGTCTCGTCATTTTAGCCTAAGGATGGTTGTGGAATTTGGGCGATTATGATATGGGACATTATGGCTATATGGCATCTACTGTATATCTATATCTATATATCTATCTATATCTATATATCTATATCTATATCTATATATCTATATCTATATCTATATCTACATCTATATCTATATCTATATTATTTATACTGAACGGAAGCATTTAAGTCAGGGGAATTAGAACCACCACAAAGTCTCCTGACCATATGTCTTCGTTTTCTCATTCACTCACGTCGTGAATATGTGTTGTTTGAAACCTTTCGGCATGGAGTTTCGTAATTTTATTAATAGCTAAATATTTCGGTGAATACTTCCATCTATTAATATATATTTCATTATGATATATATATTTTAATATATACTTTTGATTACTATCTCTATATCTATCTATATCTATCTATTTATCTATTCTATTTATCTATTGGTCTTACTCTGATGAAGGGCTCCGCTCGAAACGTCAGTATTTCGTCACTAAATTCTTGGCAGTTTACCACCTTTTCACTTTGCTATTTATCTATATAATCTATATATCTATATATCTATATATATATCTGTATATCTGCATGTATATCGATATATCTATATCCGCATTGAACTGAAACATTTACGTCATGCTCATTAGACATCCCAAAGCGAGCGAGCTATATACGTCTTCAGTATTCATGGCTAATTCATTTACGTCAATATATGTGTTGTTTGAAACTTTTCAGCATGGAGTTTTATTAATCAGCTAAATATTTCGGTGAATATACTTCCATCTATTAATAATAAATCTGGTTTAAAACCTGGTTGAGACAACCATTTTCCCGTTGTCTCTGAGGCCAAACTTCGCCACTTTTCATGTGCCGAATTATTACTAAATGAGCTTGAGACAAAAGATTTTTCTAATTTACATCACATAGCCTAAACAATCGGTAGAATATTCATGAAACACTTTTTGTTCACCCACAAACTCACAGCGGCTTATCAGACCAGTGTACCTCCCAACAAGAACCGTGACAGTAACTAGATAACTATTTCTTCAATTTTATCTTGTAAAGACAATTAAGAGACCACGGGCAATTTGAATTATATATAGAGCAAACTGTGAATTTATCAAGCGCATAACAACACGTCAATTTTGAAAGCACTTGTAATCAGTGGGTGAATTCCGGTTTGGACGTCTTCATAAAGACTTCGTCAAATGTGCGGATGAAAGTTGAGACTCCCTCTCTCACTGGGGATGCGGATTCTGAACTTCGTTTTTCCTCAGGGTTGTGAACTTGTGGTTAATATTATGTTTTCGTTCGCATTCGGTGTAATTTCATTTCCTTTTGTGTTTCGGAATCCCGGGGAATCCAGGCACAAATTACGTAAACCTCGTTTCTTGTATCAAAACGGCTCGCTCTATACTCAACATTTTCGGGGTTTCACTAAGGCTTCGGAGTCGAACCAGTGTGACCTTATAGTGAGATGCCTTAACCATTGAGCTGCATGACTCTGAGATGATAAACAGTGATAAAGATTACATATATCTGTAACTTCTATGTAACTATTGAAGTTAGCTACCATGCAAAGGACTGTAAAGTTAAAGAACTGAGACTATATGTGTGTATACGATGTCATTTTCCAGCTTTTTAGATATGTCGTTTTCAATGTTGTCGTTTTGAGGCGCTCTAGTCTGTTACGGTGCTTAGAAAACGTCATTATATTCAAATGTATTGCCTCAACGGAAATTACTTCTCTTATGGCTGGCATGTATAGCCTCGTAGTTATAATTTCATTTCCAGACAAATGGGGTCTTAGCTTGTCACACAATTCCATAAAATGTCTTGTACTCATTGATATTTTTGTTCGGCATCGCCGACACCAAGTCCGTCGCTTCTCGGGAAGTTAAACATATTTGAAATCGTTAATGAATCATTAAACACTTGATAGGCTATATATTTTGTTTGATTGTTTGTTAACGATGTTGTGTTAACAATTGAGGATACCAATTAAAGAACCAAGCTCTCGGAGAACAAGAATATTATCGTTTGATCTTTTAGTCGCCATTTTGAATTTTTAGCTTTTTAAGTTTTTTGGGTGCGACTTTTTTAAGCTGAAATTATTGAAGTTGCTCCATTGGTCTAAATTTTTAAAAAGTCAGTAAAGAACATGAAGCACCTCAGATCATTTTCTAGTGTGGAACTCCTTTATGCTAAATGTTCAACAACTATGCGTTAGAACAACAAATACCTTTAGTGTGTTGTATACACTGATTAATTAATATGGAAGTCTGGATAGACAGACGATACATCAACCTCAATGTATCATCTGACTACTCCATGCTATCCCACATTCACTACATCAGACATCAGTGCATGTATATATATATATATATATATATATATATATATATATATATATATATATATATATATATATATATATATATATATATTATATTATTTATATATAGAACACGCATAGTAATGTAATAATGTTTAATAATGTTTACTATTTATATAGCGCAAATTAGCATGTGTATATGATCAAATGCGCTTTACAACGTCGACAATTTATTCTATTACATGCAGTACCCAGTACCCCAATCAACTAGTAACCTTAGTTATTTATTTTTACAGTTTTTATCATCATTAGTTTCCCTAACTTATTTATCCTAACCCGCCCTGTCAACTTCCCCGTGGGAGGAAACCGGAGAACCCGGAGAAAACCCACGACTTTCGGCAGAGTGTTGACCAACTCTTTCCACGTACGATCAAATGTCCGAACACAGGATTCGAATTCTTGACCTCAGAGGTGGGAGGCAGTGGCGCCTGACCACTAGACCACCGAAGCCCCATAGACAGTGCATATATCAATCGAACCAGTACACTGATCATTGTAACCTTCGCTCTCCATCTGAGTCTCGGTAGCTCAATGGTTAGAGCGTCTCACCACCAATCAGAAGGTTACAGGTTCGATTCCTATCCGTCCAAATACCTTCAGATTAAGCTTTTTGCAACATCCCACGAAAAGTTAAGAAAGCTTTTCCGGAACTCTACGTAAGCAAGTTAAAGAACCGCCCGTTTGCACGCGATGACTAAGGGGTAATTTCTGTCGGCTGTTTTTGGTGCGACGATCGTCTAGTCAACGAACTATATACTATTTTCGATAAAAGAAAAGTTATGGTAATTACGAGTGTCGAATCGCAGTATACTTTCCGTGATCCTACCGGGACCTGCAGTTGCGAAAATGCAACTTCAAGGCCTTCCATGTATCGTCTGTCTACTGCAAGCTCTCCCACATTCACTACATCAGTATATATAAACAACACACCCAAGCAATACTGATATATAATAATCATACTGATATAATATATCAATCGAGTAGAAATAAGATAACTTCCGAATATGTCGAAAAACACTTAAGCGAGTACTTAGTATTCCTTGTATAAAAACACGTAACATTATATCCAGACTCCAGTTCTTTTGAGAACTTAGCAGATTTCATAATTATCCATATATCAATCAAACCAGTACATCATTGTAAACTTCGCTCTCCATTTGAGTATCGGTAACTCAATGGTTAGAGCGTCTCACCGGCAATCAGAAGGTTGATACAGGTTCGATTCCTGTCCGGAAGATTCCTGTCTTTTCTGAGGATATGTGCTTGACGATCGTCGATGTATTGTCACCGTGAGCTTAGGATATATTTAAGTTAATATTTAGCATTTACACTCGGTGAATCAAATAAAGGAAACATTGTGGTGAATAATACGGAAGGCCTTGAAGTTGGGCGTTTTTCGCGGTTGAGTCTCAAAAATATTTGATTCAACACTCGTGATTTACCATGACTTTTCTTTCAACTGATTCACCTGGTGTAAATGCGAAATGTTAACTTTAATATGCCCTATTGTATATTATCCATGCATTACCATATGGTGATATGGGTAATGCTTTAATGATATACTCCTAAATCAGTCAACTAGAATATATACATATGTTATGTCAAACAATAATAAAATACAATTACATAAAAAAACAAAAACAAAAAAACAACAAAAAAACTACAGGAACGATACTACAATTAGTAATAACACATGGACTAAATAGAAGGCATAGCAAGAGTTTTGAAGTTTGAAGCGCTAGATATAAAAGAGAGGTTATCAAATGAGATGTTATTCCATATAACTGTCTATGGTCCTGGGATAAAATGAGTATTTGTATATATTGTTATTGCAGTGAATCTGTTGATAAGGATAAGTGTTGGGCAACCTAGATACTCTACCTAAAGGACGCACCTCATCAGGGAGTCTGATACCTACAAGAGCTTGCTTAATTTTATAAAACGTTGTGGCTTGATATAGTAACCTTCGTTGCTCAAGAGAGTCCCAGCCTAAATTTTCAAGCATAGGAGAGACTACTTCTAGAGTAGTCACTATGGGTAAATCTAGCTGCTCTGCGTTGAATCATCTCAATGTTGTTAATGTTCCTTTTAGTGTAAGGGTTCCATACTGAGAATGCATACTCTAGTTGTGGTGACGCACAAGACAGGTGTAAGCTTTGGACTTAACTTCCATGCTACAAAGACTAAGTATTCTTCTAAGAGTAGGCCTAGAGTACTATTTGCATTCTTACATATATAGTTGTATTTCTGTAGTTCAGTCGGTCGAAGCGCTATCTAGTAGAGTATCCAATGTCGCGGCCTATGACTCGACATTACCAGAACTATTCCTACATCTGATTCATCGAGTATACATGCGAAATATTACCTTTTATGTACTATATAGTTACGATAGTTACTAACGTAGATCATATTAATACGGCTGCCTACTGTTTAAAAGAAATTGGATCCTGATTCTCATTTCACGTACTTTGAGTTTGTAATGATACTGTTTATAGTATATTTATTTTTGTTATGTAGATTCTAGGACATATTCCTAGGGAAATATTTGTTAACAATAATAATTGTTTCCGCTTTTCCGTATTGAATTTTAATTAACGAAAAGTCAACATGCCGCTTATTTCGTAATTGGCATCGGACGCGCGTATTGACAGATGCTTTATGTGACCACCTTGAGACCGTCGTCCTACGAAGTCTTGCCACCAAAATCGGTCCCTTTGTTATCTTGCGGCATCGTGTGCCCTTGTTGGGAGCTTATCTCGGGTAATTTGTCTTTGACTCATCGCTTTGGTGGTAAGGTGTTGGTAAAAGACGGTAGCTCCGGGGAGGAATTGGTTTAGGAAGGCCCCTGTACAGGTTATAATTTTCGAAGTGGCTATTCGTACTGGAGTTGTACGGGGACTCCCATTTGCTATTCGTACTGGAGTCAAAATAGTTTCCCCAATTTTCTAATAAGTACTTGTTTCAAATGATTTTCATTACTCCATCTTTGTTAAAGTACTATTAGCGATTCCGACAAGCCTTCCCATCGTTCGTAAAACGAATTTCTAGACTCTCTACTTACTACAGTTTATCGACACTTAGCAAATGTCTTTCATATTTACGCTTGGAAAATAATACGCGAGCTCGCACGCGGGAACCAGCACGTGGGGCATACTCGTGGCATAAACGGCGAATTTCTCAGTTCTCACTTCTGACATTTCAACACACAATCCAAGGAAATGTATAGAAATCCGAGTTCCAATGAATAAGTTTATTTTATGGGTATTTGTTTGCTTTTTGCATGTCATTAATCAATGTAAATCTTTACAATATAACAATATAACCATTTCCACTCAGCGCCTGGTACCCGCGTGCGATCTCGCGTGTTATTTTCCAGGCGTAAATATGAAAGACATTTGCTAAGTGTCGATAAACTGTAGTAAGTAGAGAGTCTAGAAATTCGTTTTACGAACGATGGGAACGCTTGTCGGAATCGCTAATAGTAGTTTAACAAAGGTAGAGTAATGAAAATCATTTGAAACAAGTACTTATTAGAAAATTGGGGAAAATATTTTGACTCTAGTACGAATAGTAAACTGAAAGTACCCGTACAACTCCAGTGCGAATAGCCACTTCGTATAATTTTCCTTGTGGTCTTGTTGTGTGGGATTCACTGAAAAGAATCGTGTTTCACGTCAAGAGACAACAATGATTATACCAAAGTCTGTCGCGGAAATGGAAATGTCATTAGGTGTTGACATAAACAATGTCGCCTTTTCGATAGCAAAATGAGCTACTTCTAAAGCATGGTTTCTACTTGTTACGGTCGTCGACACCAAAGGACCCAAAACTCAAAAGACGGAGTGGAAACAATTCATTTAATATACTTTTTTAAATAAATTTATATACTTTTAAAGGACATTGGCAACACAAATTAAGTTTGTCTAATATGAAAGAACTCGTAAAATGATAGAGTAACATATTTTACAACTTTTCCGTATTTTACTTCGTTTTTGAAATATTTCAGTTTGTTTGATATGTAAATGAGATGGTCTCTGACGTCAGGTGTTGGGTAGAGAAGTTTCATACATTAGAATATTAGCTCCATCTTCAAGTTTGTTTCACAAATTTACTTGAAAATGTGCATATAATAACTCCTCGTGATAATGAACGCTGTAAACTTAGCAATCACTGAGATATAAGTTTAATGTGTGACGTCATGCAGAGACCATCTCATTTACATATCAAACAAACTGAAATATTTCAAAAACGAAGTAAAATATGGGAAAGTTGTAAAATATGTTGCTCTATCATTTTACGAGTTCTTTCATATTAGACAAACTTAATTTTTGTTGCCAATGTCCTTTAACAAATTATTGTAATATTATTTATGTTTTCTTATGAATAAATATATGAAAGCTGCTAAGTTCTCAAAAGAACTGGACAGACATTAAGACAATAGTGAATAGGCTGGGTAACCGCAACAGCTAGTGCCAATTACTGCAGCCCCACTGAGCAAGTACGATTTGACAGTCATTTTAAAGATACATAGCGATATACAACACACATTAAATACAACAAATTCACTACGATATATACTATAAAAACAAAAACGATGGTGGGTTCGTAAGGCTTCGAGCTGTGTTGCATTTTAAACATATGCTTTTCCATGTTCGTGCATGAGTCGTCTATGTCATATGTGCAACCTCGTACAGGTTGTCATATGTGTTGTTAAGTGCGTTAATGTAGTAGTTGAATAGTAACTTCCTGAAGTTTGAGAGTGTGATGTTTCTTGTTTCTTGTTGTAATAGTTTTTGATAGTATGTTCCATGTTCTTGTTGTCCGAATTGTATATGATTTTTGGTTTGATATTTGTCGCAGTCAGGGTTAGATGATCTTGTTTTTTTCGGTGATGTTGAGCAGTTGGTAGGTGGGTGGTCTTGTTGAGGATGTTGATGCCGTGGTTAGTTTTGTAGAAAAATACAATGTCTAGGTATTCATGCCAGTACGTTAAAGGAAGTAAGTTCAGTCGTAAGTATAGTCGTTCTTCGTATTTAATGTCACAAAGGATGGGTAGTCCAGAATGAATTTCGAAACCCGTCGTTGAACACGTTCAATTCTCGATATTAGTTCTACTGACTGCGGAGCCCATACTCGAGATGGATAACCCAGCTGTGATCGGACTAGAGAAAGGTGTAGTTTTCGTCGTATTGGGGAGTACTTAATGTTCTTGATAGATCTTCTGATATACCTCAGCATGAGTTTGTTGGCTCTACTGGTTTCCTGAGCTACTTGCTTTGACCAAATCAGGTTTCCTGTCGTATTCTTCTGTTTTCTTTTCTTTCCTCTTTCATATACCTTACTATATATACCTCATCTATATCATAATATAAGTATAATTAACTACTCTCTATTTCTTCACAATATAAACCAGTTATTGTTAGATTCAGTAAGTTCCAGCGACCGCAATGACCTCACGATTTCGACGACCCAGGTAGTTGAGGTAGGAATATCTCTATATCTCGGGGCCCAAACGAACCATAAACGACTGCTCTTTAGTGGAAACAACGTCGAACGATCCGAACGACCCATTTCTTTGCTTTTCGGGTTAACTCGCAGCATGGTGAGAGGATAAATATTTTGGGTATTTTGGAAAGACGTCAACTGTAGTTTGCACCTCCTCCGCAGGCAACTCTGTGGCTTCTTTTTTCCGAGTCAAATAACTTCCAAGGGTGTGCGAGCAATGTTTTGGCTGGGATTACAAGGAAGTATAGGAATTATAAAGGGATTGGTCGACGAAGAGGTGGAAGCATATTTGACTCGAGAAAAAGAAGCCACAGAGTTGCCTGCGGAGGAGGTTAAGTATATAGGTTTAAAGAGTGAGTGTCGGGTAGTGCTTTGCGCGCTTGTTTTCTTCTTGGCGGCCATTTTATGGGACGCCTATTTCAGTTCACAAACGAATCCGTCGATATTTGATCAATCCTTCTTATAAATTATCCATTTTCAAGTTTTCTAAGAAGTAAATATACCTGAGTGACCAATTATTGTGATATTTTTCGTAAAATTGATCATTTACTATAATAATCTTTTCGATACATAGAAGCTGCTACGAGCGCTTCGCCTCCGAAGCGTGGAAGGCCGGGTTATGCTGCTGAAACAGCGCGAATAAGTTTGCGAATGGAAGTGTTTGATGAGTGACAAGTAAAGAAATATATTTTGTTTCTTCTGATGTTTTGTTCATTTGAATTTGCAAAGATTCTGGAACTATAAAGCCATCCGGGCCAGCTTGTTCGTCAGAAACGGCGTTGCGCGCGGCCCGCAATGGTTCACAAACAAGCGAACCGCAACTGTTCAAATCGTCTTGAACATTAACTTCATAACGCCCCGAAGTCAGGATCGGACTCCAATTTCAACATTTCAAAATAAATCTAGAGTTCACATGCAAATTATAGTTCTAACGAATTTTAATCAAAATAACACATCACAGTTTACATACTGAATTGCGTGTTAATTATTACATAATATAATTTAATATCGCCTATTACAATATTTGAGAAAATTATAAATATATGTACAAAAAAACTGTACAGAAAAACTAAGAATATTGAAAGGAAAAAAGATTTATGATAATTAATGCTGATTGATATTAACATAATGTGTCTTGTTCGGAAAATGGTATAGGTTTCGCAACAGTTATGGATATTTCCCGAGATATCAATAGAACAAAGAGGTAGTTCAATTTTGGATGTTTTTCAGCCGGACAGGAAAGAGCTAAACGACTCGGGTTTTCCTGAGATTGTATTTCGGGGCAGCTATCTGGCAATAAGAATGAAAGTTTGTGTTGTGGGTTGTTAATGATTTGATGGATCATGGATCAACTTAGAGCAGGCTTTCAGGCGTCGATCACTGAGCAAAGAGAGGCCACTTTTCTGGAAGCGTTCGTTATATGATATCATACCCGGGAAGATAATCGAAGTGACCCTCTTTTGAACTCGTTCGGCGATGTGCTTGTTCCATTTCAAATCGTCACTAATTGTTAGTCCCAGGATATAATCCAGTCGATCACTATATAATCCAGTCGATCACGAAATCATCCAATTTTATGAACTGGATTTCGGATAGTTCGCCAGTTTTTCGGTTCCGACTCTAATCATCGTCGTGGGTGGTTGGTGATGTCATGGGAAACTTCGTGGAAATATAGGACTTGAGGAATTTGGCTTTCTTCCCTGCATCCTTCCGTATGATAAACTGGTTGAGGATTTGATAAAATCTCTGCGAAGACAGCACTTTCTCCTCAATTATTTTGATAGAGGTATCTAGTACGTATTCCTTATAAGGAGGCGCAAATAGAAGGCATTGACGAGCAAATAGAGTGAATTAACGAGCAAATAGCTGACACGTTGAACCCTCGTACCAGCCTCCTAGTTAATTGGATTGTAACCGACCCCAAAGGTCCTAACCCTTTGGCAAACGTTTTCTGGAGAAATAAACCACCCCAAAGCTATAGAATATATCAAAGGAAAGTTAAATGAATCTATTTACAACATACGTACAGCTTTATCTCGCTAACTTAGTTCTCTTTAAAAGCGCGGATAATCGAACATGCCCAAAAATATAATTTTCGTAACTTTCGGCTGTCTTCGACGAACGTTTTCTTGAGAAATAATCAACTCCCAAAGCTACAATATATATTAAAACAAAAATAAATTATCTGTGTACACTATGCGCACAGCTTATCCTGCTAGCGAATGTAGTTTTCTTAAAAAGAGCGGATAATCGAACATATCGTAACGTGTTAACAATCCCACATCCAGTGGGCTGGTACGAGTGCCATGTATTTGCTCGTCAATACCTTGTATTTACTAATCGGCCACTTCCTTACATGGAATACGTCTCTCCCAGCTCACAGACATGCAGTGCTATTTAGCTATTCACTTCATGTGTTAATGTATACACTGCTGTAGTGAATGTGGAAGTAGGAGTAGACAGACGATACATGGGCGATCGTCAAGCTCGTATCCTCAGAAAAATGATTCTGAGTCTCGGTGGCTCAATGGTTAGAGCGTCTCACCAGCAATCAGAAGGTTACAGGTTCTCCTGTCCGGGACTCAGAATCATTTTTCTGAGGATACGAGCTTGACGATCGCCCATGTATCGTCTGTCTACTCCAAACTTTCCCACATTCACTACAGCAGTATATATATTAACACATCCAAACATATAGTGACTGCCGCATAGCAGTGCATATATCAATCGAACAAGTACATCATTGTAACCTTCGCTCTCCATCTGAGTCTCGGTGGAGTGAATAGAGAATGAGGTCGTAGTAATTTTAAGGAAATTCGAACAAAGGTTTGTAAGAAAATCCGTCAATCTGACGAGTGTGCAACACGCTGTGATAATTTGGGCTTAGATCGCATCTTAATGTATGGAATTAAGCACAGATAATAGGACTTATCTAACAAGTGTGTCAAAACCGTATTACGGCCGTATCAGCGAGGGGTACTTATGACACTGTTTGGACTTAATTCCATCCATCAGTAGGTGAGGGGGTAAACTCAGAAAATCTCTAATCCCCTTGATGAGGAATTGATCCAAAACCTACGGCAAGATATTCAAACCATTTCGGTGATATTATTCTAGATATTATTATTATTAGTGAAATTAAGAAAGTCTTGTCTCACTAGCGATCACAACACACATGTACGATGAAGAATTTCAATCCCTATCTCGCTTTCTGGTCAATGGTGTGCGGTGACTATAATTGTTAGGCAAGTAATATTAATTCTATATCCGTTTGCGCAGAGCCGCGACCATCTAGGGGGTCAACCCAGTGAACTCTATAAGGACTGGAACGATAACTCCATTAACCTGGCCGAAAAAGTATGACGGATTGTGTGGTCGAATTTGGGGGCAGTAATAACTGTAATGGGATTGAGAAAAGGGCATGTGTTGCAGCGGGAACGTCCGCAAGAAAATGTTCCCGCTGGTGCCGAGGTATTTTGTTTGCTGGTATCATTGCAAAGGCAGCACTTTCTCCTCAATTATTTTTAAGACCCTGAGTGGTGGTCCGACCCTGAGTGGTGGTCCGACCCATGCAGGATTTGAACCTGTGTTTCGTAACACTTAAAGCATTTATTTAAACACGATAAAAGGTTGATGTGGTCGTGTAATTTATACAAATATATTTATACAAATAATTAATTTATTTAATACAAATAATTATATAAATAATTAATATATATATATATATATATATATATATATATATATATATATATATATATATATACATATATATATATATATATATAATATATTTATACAAATAATTAATTAATTTAATTTATACAAATATATAACATAAATATATTAACTACTGTAGCTTATCACATTACGTGGACGATCGTCAAGCTCGTATCCTCAGAAAAATGATTCTGAGTCCCGGACAGGAATCGAACCTGTAACCTTCTTATTGCCACTAGTATCTCAGCCAATCAGAATACCGAATTTGTAATAGACCACTAGTTGGGTGATATACTGAATATTGTTATTTTCATATATTCTTTCATTTCAGGTATATAGCGTTGATGGGCTCGACTATAAACAATGCGAAAAACTGTAACCACTTGAAGGGTCTGAATATGAAACAAATTCGCGTATGCCGGAGAAATGTGGAGCTGATGAACAGCGTAAAGGAAGGCGCCGCCATGGCCATCCGGGAATGTCAACATCAATTTAAATATCGCAAGTGGAACTGTACGACGATAAATAAGAAAAACGAACCTGTGTTTGGAAATGCTTTGAACAAAGGTAGGACATGAGACAAATTGGTGATTAGGTTCCAGAGTTCGCGACATGAGTAAAAAGGAATCTGATTTTGGCCGCCAACCCGTCGAATCGCTTTGCTGACTACGATAGGATAGGATGCAGTAGAATAAGATGGGATAGCAGAGAATAGGATGGGATAGGAGAGAATAAGATGTGATAGGAGAGAATAAGATGGGATAGGAGAGAATAGGATGGGATAGGAGAGAATAAGATGGGATAGGAGAGAATAGGATGTGATAGGAGAGAATAAGATGGGATAGGAGAGAATAGGATGGGATAGGAGAGAATAAGATGGGATAGGAGAGAATAAGATGGGTCATGGGATAGGAGAGAATAAGATGGGATAGGAGAGAATAGGATGGGATAGGAGAGAATAGGATGGGATAGGAGAGAATAGGATGGGATAGGAGAGAATAGGATGGGATAGGAGAGAATAGGATGGGATAGGAGAGAATAAGATGGGATAGGAGAGAATAAGATGGGATAGGAGAGAATAGGATGGGATAGGAGAGAATAGGATGGGATAGGAGAGAATAGGATGGGATAGGAGAGAATAGGATGGGATAGGAGAGAATAGGATGGGATAGGAGAGAATAAGATGGGATAGGAGAGAATAGGATGGGATAGGAGAGAATAGGATGGGATAGGAGAGAATAGGATGGGATAGGATGGAGTAAAATAAGATGGGATAGGAGAGAATAACATATGATTGGATGGGGTGGGGTTAGATGGGATAGGATGGGATAATAACATATGATAATAATATAATAATAATAATGATGATTTAATGGACATATATCCACAGAGTGACTCTTCGCTTGCCCACTAGCTTACTATACAATAAATAGTATTTAGATGTGTGAAGTTGATCGTCCAAGTTGTTGTAGTCTTGAGAAAGAGAATAAGATAGGATGGAATGGGATAGAATGGTATGGGATAGGATGGGATAAAATGGGATTAGATGGGATAAAATTAGATGGCATAAAATTAGATGGGATAAAATGGGATTAGATGGGATGGGATAGGATAAAATGGGATGGATGGAATAAGATAGCATAGAATGGGATAGAATGGCGTGGGATATGATGGGATAAAATGGGATTAGATGGGATGGGATAGGATAAGGTGGGAAGGATGGGATAAAATGGCATTAACTTTGTTTTGTTTTTCCTTCGCTATAGGTACACGAGAAGCAGCATTTGTTTACGCCATAGCTTCAGCGTGCGTTTCTTACTCTGTTACACAATCCTGTTCAACAGGAGATCTACGCAGTTGTTCATGCGACCGCTCTCTTCGTGGTAATACGGAAGAAGGTTGGCGGTGGGCGGGATGCAGTGATAATGTTTATTTTGGCACTAACTTTTCTAAGAGTTTTCTTGACGCGAAAGTTCGAGAGAAACGGTATTTCAGTAAATCAAGAATTTTGATGAATCTTCACAACAACGAAGTAGGAAGAAGGGTGAGTTGAGGAGAAGACGTCTTTGTCAACGAAACGTTCTGCGTATCTTACACATATTATACCATGGCACTTCATATTATACTATGCCATATCACACCATACTACACCACACCATATTATGCCATACCACACCATACTATGGCACTATGCCATAACTCACCATACTATGCCATTCCACACCATACTATGCCATTCCACACCATACTATGCCATACGACACCATACTATGCCATACCACACCATACTATGCCATACCACACCATACTATGCCATACTACACAATACCATACTATGCCATACCTCACCATACTATGCCATTCCACACCATACTATGCCATACTACACAAGTACACAACACCATAATATGCCATACTACACCACACTATGCCATACTACACAACACCATACTATGCCATTCCACACCATACTATGCCATTCCACACCATACTATACCATACCACACCATACCATGCCATACTACACAACACCATACTATGCCATTCCACACCATACCATATTCCACACCATACTATGCCATTCCATACCATACTATGCCATTCCACACCATACTATGCCATTCCACACCATACTATGCCATTCTACACAACACTATTCCGTGGTATGAACTCATTCATATCGTATTCGTATATCAACATCCGGAAAGAGTTGTACCGGTGGCTTATCCAATCAGCCCTCAGTCACCTCACCTGGCCATATGCCCCCCACCAACCTAACAACATGTCGTTATTTCTCAGATTCTTCTCAACAACATGTTACGCAAGTGCAAATGTCACGGCGTATGTGGCACGTGCTCCATGAAGACATGCTGGCGCCGTCTACCTCCCATCCGACATGTCGGCAAGAAACTGAAAGAGAAATTCAACAGCGCCAGCGACGTAAAACAAGCGAACGTCGCCCGAAAAGTCTTGGTGCTGAAAGATTCGAATTTTAAAGCAGTCACGCCCACCGACTTGGTCTACCTGGACTCGTCGCCAGACTTCTGCTCGCCAAACAAAGCGAGCGGCTCGCTCGGGACGACGGGTAGGTTGTGCAAGAAGTCTTCGCGGGCTATCGACGGGTGCGAGCTATTGTGTTGCGGGCGCGGTTATACGACGAAAAAGATGGTGGTTGAGGAGAAATGCAACTGTAAGTTCAAGTGGTGTTGCTATGTGGATTGTAAAAAGTGCAGGAAAGAAGTCGAAATTAGTCGATGCCGATGATGTTGAGATGTAGTGACAAAAGACAGGGGATGTCACAATGACAAAAGGCAGGGGGTAACTATCGAAAACACACATCGACGAGGGAGCGAGGGGGGTAATATGCAGTTTATGCACTAGTCAATTGAAACCCCCGACCCCTGGGACTATGCGTGGTTTTAACGGGACTTTGCCGGGGAAATACAAGGTCTTAAAGCGATATGGCAGTATAAATTAACTTTGTCTCATTTGAAAGAACTCGTGAAATAGTATAACAAGACCTTTTACAATTTTCCTATATCTTTTTTGGTTTTCGAAATAATTTGACGAAAGACAGCGTGCTGTCCGCCATCTTGGAATTATTTTCGATATGCATGTGACGTCATAAGTGGTAAACTGAAATTTTTATCTTGCCAACCTTACGACATTATGTGCCAGAAACTCGATTATGTTGCACTATTTCCATTTTCAATTGGCCCACAACATTTTAAAAAGCCTTCCGCGGAAATTCGGTCACCTATGGAGTAGTTTCATCAGGTTTACCCTGCTTGCGACGTCACCAATTTCCTAGTTAATTATTAGGTCAATAATTGTCATAATTATCTGAAATATTTCAAAAACCAAGAAAGATACAGAAAAATTGTAAAAGGTCTTCTTGTACCATTTTACGAGTTCTTTCAAATGAGACAAAGTTAATTTTTTTGCCATATCCTTTAATAAACATCGATCTTTCGGTAGCCGGGATTTTAACACTGACCACTGACATGAAAAAGAGTCTGGGAACTAATGGATTTAGCATGATCAGACGCTTCAGACGAAAAAGGAAATTCGAAATTTTGTTATGCTTTTTACAATTAGACTATTATTGTTGGTTTCACGTTCGATGTGTCGGTTTGAAAGATCCATCAAATGGTTCGTGGTTCTGCCCGAAGTGCAAGCCTATGCGCAAGAAAATCAGTTTTGAAAGAAAAGTTATTGAAAGACGAAATGAGCGAAACAAATAGAAAGCCTTAACATTTTTTGTGTTCTGTTTTCTTATTGAAAACTTCAGGGAAAACTAAATCTTTATGCCCGGGTATTTTAACAACTGAACGGTATTTTTGAGCCGGGTTTTTAAAGTGCCCCTAACCTCAATATTTTTATTGTCTTATTTGGAAGAACTTTTAAAATGATAAAGTAACTTCTTTTGAAGATTTTCGTTTCTTCGCTTTCTTTTTGAGATATATCAGTTTGTTTGATATGCAAATGTACGGAATTTACGTCACACATGCATAATGACTTATTGGAGAAATGTGTATATCTCTTTCATTCTCGAACGAAATCCTTTAAAATCGAGATGTTTGGTGTTGTGGGAGAAACACGCACACATGTTATTCACACTTTAGTGTTTTTATTTGATGAACGCAAAGATATATAACATTCTCAGATAACTCATTATGCATGTGTGACGTAAATTCCGGACATTTGCGTATCAAACAAACTGAAATATCTCAAAAAGAAAGCGAAGAAACGAAAATCTTCAAAAGAAGTTACTTTATCATTTTAAAAGTTCTTCCAACTAAGACAATAAAAAATTGAGGTTAAGGGCACTTTAACACTTGTGAAATGTTAAAATCCCCGCATAGTCCCGGGGGTCGGGGTCCGTAGTTTCAATTGACTAGTGCATTATGAAAACCGACGTTTCTCTTCGGTGATGTGACAAGTTTTAAGAATGAGAGATTTTTAATATAGTATATTTTGTATATTTATAAAGAAAGCAATAAAAGAGGGAGATAGTTAAGATCATGATTATTGTTTAAATATTGATGACTTGCAGCTTGGTTTGCTACTCAAGCTTTAACTCTTTCCTGTCCGGCCCAGTCAAAAGGGGTCATAGAAGACCCCCGAAGTCGTCAATCGAAAAACACGGCACACGGTAACGCAAGATTAAAAATTGAAATTTGACAAGCGCCGGACATATGAGATCCACTCACACGCCAAGTTTGATTTGATTTCATAAACAACTCTGCGATTGGTGGCATTTTGAATTTTCAATCATGATGCTACGCGGGCGTGCAAAATGGCCTTTTCTAGAAAAATGGAAGTTTTTCAACCTGATTTATGATAATTAATGCTAATTATATTAACATAATGTGTCTTGTTCGGAAAATTCAAAAGCATTGGTAACAGCCGGTTTATTGGGCTTTCAGAAAAGGTATAGGTTTCGCAACAGTTATGGATATTTCCCGAGATATCAATAGAACAAAGAGGTAGTTCAATTTTGGATGTTTTTCAGCCGGACAGGAAAGAGTTAAAGTGTATATAAGTTTGTCTAATTTGAAAGAACTCTTGAAATGATAAAGGAACTCCACTGATCTAATCGTTTTTCCATATCACTTTTCGTTCTTGAGATATTGCGATTTGTTTGATATATTACATAACATTAAATAATGAGTTGTAAAAGTAGAAATATCGTTGAAGTTATCAAACAAAGGGTATTTATGTAATAATGTAAGGGGTATTTGTCTTATGACACCTAACAACGAAAGTTTCGATTTAACAGACTAATTTCATTAATATACATGGTTTCTCAACAACTCATTATACAATGTGACGTATGCAGTGTTATGCAGTGTGTTATTTACATATCAAACAAATCGCAATATCTCAAGAACGAAGAGCTTAGAGCGATATGGAAAAACTATAGATGGAGTTCCTTTATCATTTCAAGAGTTCTTTCAAATAAAACAAACTTAATTTTTATTTCATATTTAACTTAAACGTAAACTCAGAAAAATGTTTCTTAGCCCCAGACGGGAATCGAACTCGCAACCTTCTGATCTCCGGTTAGATGCTCTAACCATTGAGCTACCAGAACTTAGTGGCAGAACGAAGACTATACGTTGTGTACTAGCAGTTCGTACGTGCGACATACATAGTGCTAAATCAGCAGTCTCGATGTCTGTATAGTAATTTCTTTCAGATAATACGTATATGTCGCACGTACGAACTGTATGAACAAACCACTCGGTAAAACTTTGTGAAGATTTAATTAGAGTAGACTGGCATACACTATGTTTATCCAGCTCAAAGAGGTAAGAATAATAAATTATTAAATAACTTGATAATGCTTCTTCAATGTTTATATGTCGGCTCTTTGGCATTGCTAAATGCTATCATTAATATGTCCCTCCTCTCTCTAGATTTTCAACGTTATCTCGGTCAATATTTACTCGATTTCAATTCTGAAAACAGTTTTGGAATTACCGAGTCTAAGTACATAACATACGTGTCTATTATATTACGATTTACGAGAACGTGCGTACCC
Organism: Chrysogorgia sp. JL179-B06; assembly: GCA_035772405.1. NCBI lineage: Eukaryota > Metazoa > Cnidaria > Anthozoa > Scleralcyonacea > Chrysogorgiidae > Chrysogorgia > Chrysogorgia sp. JL179-B06. The sequence goes on from JAYKKM010000427.1 coordinate 1,155,150, forward strand.
TTCGTAAAAACGGTTTATGTACTTAGAAATTATTCGGCAATGAGCCAGCGGCTTCGTCGTATATTATTTTGAACGTTATCTCGATCAATATTTATTCGATTTCAATTCTGAAAACAGTTTTGGAATTACCGAGTCTAAATACATAACAACCCTTCGTAAAAACGGTTTATGTACTTATTCGGCAATCAGCCAGCCTATATTATTTTGAACGTTATCTCGATCAATATTTACTCGATTTCAATTCTGAAAACAGATTTGGAATTACTATTATATTACGCAAACGTGTATACCCTTCGTAAAAACCTCTTCATGTAGTTCGTTAGATCGCCACTCGCCAATGGCCGCCCTTCACAATATTGCTCAAATATTGTCCGATTCAAACGGATCACCCAAAATGACTTTTTACTTCCTTATTATACGCTTATAAGCTGATAGTACGGCATTTTCCCTCTTCAAAAACGAAAATCGCCAAAAATACCCTTGAAACATACTGTAACAGATGATCTTTATGACCATAAAACCTTCCAAAAAGCTTTTAATACTTGTCCACACTCGGACTGATGTATGAAAATAGCGATTATAAATTATAACACTTTTATTTCTTCAAAAAACAGCTTTAGTTAATAGCTGTATTTTACAAAGATGCAAAACTTTCATAGTATATAATATATGTACACACGGACTACTTTGCAATACAAGATTAAGAAAAAAACAGTTTTTATTTGAGTACAGCTGTAAGACACGTCCCTTCATTGTCCTCAGTACATGTCAACGTCATATCCAACATTCTCCTTTTCTTTGGCAATTCGTTCTTTAAATTTCCCTGGAGCGATTGGGTTTTGCTTCAAGTGATTCAAGTAAAGTCTGAAAAGGTTGATGGTTTGGTTAGAGGGGTAGAACGTTCAGTGTATTAACCTTGTGTCAGAACGTGGAACAATTTAGACACAAAGCTAAAAATTGCACAAGTTGTTCCAGTATGTTGGCAAAACAATACTGTAAAAACGCGATTATCATTGCTGTGTTGTTCAGCGGTATTGACAATATTGTTATTGTTGTTGCTCTACCTTGTCAACAAGTTGTAAGAGTATTGATGGCTGAACAGTTGGTGTAACAACGAGGCGATCTATCATGGTTGAACGACATTGTTTCAACTCAACAAAGTAGTTCAGCGTGATTTCAACAATGCCGTGCGTCAGTCCAGCTTGCCTTCCGTCCTCCCTCCCTGCCATCCTTCCTCGCTTTCTTTCATTCTTCCTTCGCTTCGTTGCCTTCCTTTGTTCCCTGCCTTCCTTCCTGCCTGCCTTCCTTCCTTCCCTGCCTTCCTTCCTTCCCTGCCTTCCTTCCTTCCCTGCCTCCCTCCCTTCCTTCCTTCCTGCCTCCCTTCCTTCCTGCCTTCCTTCCTGCCTGCCTTCCTTCCTTCCCTGCCTCCCTCCCTCCCTCCCTGCCTTCCCTTCCTCCATACCTTTTATCAGCAACTTCTCGGCAAGCTCTAATATGCTCGTGAATTTTGCGTTTATTTTCGATAGGGTCTTCCATGAAATATTTCATCATGAACCGTGTAATGTACGGCTGTAAAAAATAAAAAAAAACATGGTAGAAAAACAGGTTGTTGTAGTTTTGATGTTCTTGGTGATGGATGTTTTGATGGCCTCAGCGGCAGTCATCGTCAGAGTCACAACTTTGAACGTGGACGATCAACTTCAAACTTTATTGTTTAGTTATGATTACGAGGGGAGGATGATTAGATGGATACGTAATGCAACATTACATTGAGAGACAAGAAGACATCAGAAGAGGTATGTTATCTGTGGTTGGTCACATGTAGATCAAGATAATTGGGTGTGGAAGTTCAGCGATTTAGATTTGCCAGGAAGCAGGCTTTTAGCTAGGATTTCAAAACTGGCCATCAAAAAATTTTGCTGTGAGCAAGTGTGCTTATCAAATGTATTAAACAGTGGTTTTACTATACTGTACTACAGTACCTCATGTTAGAGAATATACAGTACTTAAATCAATTGTCATATCTGCACGGTTTGATATTTTCCCATAATGACCGCGCTCTCGGTTAATAAGAGGTAAATAATAGTAATATAACATGTAAATTATATATTAAAATTTCAGGGGGAAAGTCCACACCATATTTCTTTCTTCTTCGGAGAGTTTAGCACTTTCTGGCTCTAGAAATAGATAAACAAATAAACACAGTAAACACGCGGATTCATTCAGTGGGTCCACTTAGTGTATTTGTTTCGTAATTTCGTACCAACTATAGTCTTGTAAAATAGAAAACCGCTACCAGGAACAGCAAATGCCAAAATCTTAAAACAAAAGAATTAGAAATATTAAAACTAATCAGAGCTGTATGATGGCTAGACATCCAGGCTGAATTTAGAAGTGTATTTCTCAAAGATCAGCTTTGGCACAGTGCATTGTCCTACAAAATCCTTGCTGCAAATTGATTAGCTTTTTGTTGTACTGGTCAAGTGAAAAAATAGTGTTGGTGCAAAACTTTTGGCACACAAATAAATCCTGACTGAAAATCTTTTGTGCAGAACTATTAAAAAATTCAGCCAAGTTCTGACTGTGTTTCAAAGGCCTTCTAGTCCTAGTTAGTATGTCAACAACCAACCAGATTGAAGAATAGCTCATGGGAGATAAAGAGGATATACATGGTTGTGTGCCAGGGTGCATTCCATGTACAGTACTCCACACCGGAGATTGCCGGTGTGGTCGGCGTGTTGACGTAAGATTGTCAAACTATAAATGCTTGGCGTAGCGGTGCCGAAAAGTGATTGGCGTTTCTGCTTTATGTTGTTACTTGTTTTGGCATATCAATAATGCTTTCAACCTTGTCCTTAGGGTCTTTTGGTGTTGGCACAGGCCTGCCAACCTCTGAAGCACAGAAATTGTAATATTTAAAAAAATTTGCCTAAAAAATCTGGAGATTTTTGCAAGACATCACATGAAAGGTAAACAAACGTGTTTGTTTGTTGGTAGCCATTTTTGTTTTAACCTCCTATCCAGGGATATTTGTAAGGGGCTCCGGCTGGGAAATAAAAGATGCTGCAAAAAATAAAAATGGCAGGAGTAAAAGATCAGGTTTCAATCCATTGTTTCAATCAGTGACTGTCGCTGTTTGCTGATAAACTAAACTAAAACATTATTTTGATTTCTTTAGTTTGATATTTCTTTCTTTCGTGCTGTTTCAATTGCCGAGAAAAATAATTTTTACAGATGAATTTTAAAAAAATCATGTGAAATGGACACTAAATCGTGAGAACTTAAGATTCATGTAAAAATCATGTGAGTTGACAGGTCTGAAGGCACTAGTAATTGCACAATCTCAACACGACTAACACTCTCCCCAGGCATTCAGAAGTATTCAGTGTGTCTCCATCGTAGAGTTTATACCTAGAATGCACCCTGGGTTGTGCGTTGTTGTGTGTTGAAGTGTTGGTAACATATTATCAAAAAATATCTTCACTGTAAGCATGAGATATCTATCTTACTAAATATATCTTCCTATATAATACATGTATACAATTACAATATTATAAAACGAGTTGTTGATAGTACATGTAAAGTATATACTGTACTAATGTTAAACGGATTAAATGATAGTATGGCACCAACCAGAAACTTCCAGGAAGATTTTGCCGTAATTTTTTCAACAATTCCACTGCCTGTTGACTCAAATCGTCGAAATTGGGAAAATACCTATGGAAATTTAGAAGGAAAAATTACACGGTCAAAAACACTCAAATACACGTTGATCAATCTAAGAAAACGTTTTGCGAACGATTCTTTAAAATAATGTATTAATGCTAAAGTTTTCAGAAGAGATTAATGATGGTCTAACCTGTTTTAGATCGACATAAAATGGTTCTTCGCCATAATGAACACAACTTGTAGGCAGCCATCTTGGAAATTCATTACTCGTGATTGATCGGAGACAGTCGGGTCAGTGATCGGGCTAGATTCGGAATCGGGAAGGTGATTCAAGATGGCGCGTAAAATGAAAAAACAAAGATAAATTATGTGTTTAAAATGACGAAATAATTGGAATAAATCAAGGTAAGCGTCTTTAATTTTTCGTGGAATACTGACTGTTTCACGTTGAAAGGTTTCTGAATGAATTATAGCCCAGTAAAATAAATTATAGCCCAGAAGAGGCATTGTTGAATATATAAAATCAACAACAAGAAACCAATAATAAAACATAACATATTTTAATAACTGACGTTTTAGTAAAATCTTCAGAGCAAAAGGAGTTATTTACAGTGATATATTAACTAGGTGGCTCGATAGTCTAAATCATGAGAAATTGCATTTTTCCGCATAAAAATCAAATGTTTGTAATGCAGATCTGAGCTTCATCGTGGTTCATTGCATAGCTCTAGTGGTGGTCATGTTTTCTGAAAGGTTTTATACCCTCAAAGTTTACCCGAGTGGAGAAATCATGTTTCCAATAAATCCAGAAAACTAATTTGCAGCCACTTATCATAAACACGATTTCTCTAGATACACAAATGCTACAAGTGTGAAACGTTTCAATAATCAAGACCACCAGTAGAGCTATGCAATGAACCAAAATAAAGCTCAGATCTGCATTTTAAAACTTGTTGTAGGGAAAAATGCAATTTCTATTCTCATTACTGTAAAATTATAAAAAAAGATTAATTTAAAAAGATTAATGCAGTAGACATACACGCCTATTTCTATATAATATACATTAGTTCGGTCAAAAGTCCGGAAAAGCAGACAAAGTTGCCCTACCAGACCCCACCAAACCAAAATACAAACTGAAGACATTGTGAATGTGACAGTCACAATGTCTTTCGTATTTTGGTTCACTGTGTAATAAATAATTACATGGTCTAGTTGAGGAAGTTGAGATTTATGTTTAAATCGTTTCTTATATATATATATATATATTTAGTAGAAACTGACCAGTGACCATGGTCCATTACAAATGCTGCATTCTGATTGGCTACTCAACTGTTGTCTATTTGTGATAGACCATGATGGCGAAACGCGCTCAAAACAATGGCAGAAAACTCTTGTTTTGGGGAGGTTTCAGATGAGTTTTTTGATAATTTTTGGAGAATGCATGATTTGTAATAGTCCACTAATTTGCCTTCATTGACTATTCGCTCATAGACAACTCGGACTTGTTGTCTAATTGTTAAATACTGTATATATATATATATATATGATTGCCTGATGATCGTGTAAAGCGTGAAACTCCGAGTAGCGACAATAAAGTTTTTAAGTTTACTATATATATATATATATATATATATATATATATATATATATATATATATATATATATATATATATATATATATATATATATATATATATATATATATATATATATAATATATATATAAATATATATATATATATATATAATATATATATATATATATATATATATATATATATATATATATATATATATTTTTATATATATATATATATATATTTATTTGTTCTCTTTGAAGTTGTCATGCAAAATTTTGCAAATGGCAAGGGGTCTGGTAACTAGCTTATGTGACGTAAGGCTCATCTTCATGTACTATCTTCTTTGGTCGCTATTGTTCGGCTAATAGTCTCTGTCTCGTTGCGTGTCTCATTGACATTGGGTACTGGTGAGTCTGACGAGGATATAACGGTACTCCCCAGCCCTTTCAAACACTTCCAAAGCGCCTCGCGATACATACTTATTCTCCAGACATAGATTATCGGGTTGACGACGAAATTGACTATTTCCATCATGTAGAGATAACGCGATACTACAGTGACAGTTTCTATAAACGAGCAGTTTAACTCGAACAATTCGCATGCCATTTCGACGGCGAGGTTAATAAAGGAGGGCATCACAGTTACTAGCAACAGCAGTGTCAGAATAAGAACAAAACTACCAACTTTCCGTTGTCGTCTTTCCCTGATCGCTTCGACAGAACTCTGTTGGGCTGCATCATACGCTTCGCTTCTCTTTACTCTCCATATCTCTACGTAGACAATCGTGTACACCGCTGTAGTGACAAAGACGGGGATACAGAAGAGAACCAGCAAGACGAACTTCATTGTTGTCGTGTAGAAATGCATGAGAATTGCCAGTACTAGTGTGAGAAGCCAATTCCCTGCCATGACCTTGAAGATTATTTTTCGTGGAAGAATTTTCCTCCAGGTACGAGGCTTCTTGATGCATATCGCCCGCTCAATGGCCATCAGACACACGGCTAGTAAAGACGTCAGGGTCGCTGTCCACACAATCACGTTGAATGCTGCACTCAACGTGGTCTCTCCTCCAGCTGCTATTATTGAAATGTAACGAGAAAACGTACTGGCTCCGACAATGGCGTCTGATATGGCAAGATTAGTGACGTGATAGGTAATCCTCCTTTGTTTTACAAACGACCAAGTTTTCCAAAGAACAATCAAGAAGGAGCCATTGAAGAGAAGAGAGAGAGCAGATAAAGCGAGGTAGACCCCTATCCGAGCGGCTGATTCGGTTTGGTTTCCACCACTTTCGTCCAACACCGACATGATTGGAGCTAAGAGCAAGACAATGTAATGGTTTATATATATTAAGTAAATGCGGTCTTACTTATTTACCCGAAATGTCTACCGAGATAAATTTCAAAATAAACAAATGCGTAATCTTTCTTAACTCAGCCGTGTTTATTATTCGGTATAGGAGTAAACACAACAATACCAAGACTATCCAGTGTTGGTGACTGACGTTTCGACGGCCTCAGCGGCGGTCATCTTCAGAGTGAGTGAGCGGCGGTCATTTGTAGTATTTCTCAAGACTACAACAACCTGGACGATCAACTTCACACATCTAATGATACTCCTAGGTTCAAACCATTTACTTTATAATACCAATGCTGCAATGATTTCACTTACCGTACCAACTTAATTGTATTTTGTGGTTAGACCTTGATAGGTTAAACCTTTGACAAGTTGAATGGTGATCTTAGATACAGTAGAAGTAGCTATGGCTAATGGCTATATGTAGAAAGTCAGCCGTAGTCGTGTATATCGTCAAACCATAATTTATGTTGATTACTAAAGATCACTTCCGCTTCAGGCGTGGGCTCTTTACGGGCGGCAACAGGAAATTATCAAACAAAACAAAGCCATAACGACCGATTTGAAATAGCAATGGAGATAAAAATTCTAAAGCGGTGACGGAGTTAGTTGGCAAGTTTGAATTTTTGGCCACTCCAAATATCACTTTCGTTTCCCATGCACTCCTTTCATATAATTGCACGCGTGTGGGCGGTCCATTATCCATTGACAATTGTGGTTAATATGAATGAACATACCCCTAAATATTGTGTTCCGTCTTTCCTAACCAAATACTAAATTGTTTGCTACTCAAGCTTTTAACGCAAACTTAGAAAATGTTTCTGAGCCCCAGACGGGAATCGAACTCGCAACCTTCATGATCTTCGGTTAGACGCTCTAACCATTGAGCTACCTGAACTCAGATGGCAGAACGAAGGCTACGTTGCGTACTAGTTCGTACATGCGACATACGTTCTGCTAATTCAGCAGTCTCGAATAACTAAGCTGCAACTGGTCACATTTAATATATTCTGATAAGATATATAGACATATCGAGACCAAGTTAATACTAAACAAACCCATGCGCTATTCTGCCACCCAAGCCTATATACCCAAGCCTATATACCTGTATACCTTGCCGTTGATTTTTATATAAGTTTTGACACACGAAGACCTTCAATAGAACAGATATTAGAAAAATAGCATTGCCGTGGCCCTGGCGGTGTTTAGTGTTCACATTAAATTTCGTCTGCGTGTCAGGCGTTCTGCATCCTCAAGATTGGTCACCCTTTACAATTAAGAAATAGAAAACATTTTCCGTGTTTACATACAGTTATATAAACACGAGTGGAAGTTTGGGAGAACGAGAAATCATAGTGGGAACACGAGCCCGTAGGGCGAGTGTTTCCACGCGATTTCGAGTTCTCCCAAACTTCCACAAGTGTTTATATAACGTATGGGAACATGGATAAAAATGTTTTCTATTTCTTTTATAAAATAACCCGTAGAAAGCAAATAAAATGTACAAATATCTTTTTTATCAACACGTAAATTCTCCTTACTGCGTATGATGGCGCCGTGATGTCTAATTGATTGCGTATGATGGCTAATTGATGGCGTATGATGGATAATTGATGGCGTATGATGGCGTATGATGGCTAATTGATGGCGTATCACGATGGCGTAATCCATCCATGTTATATTTAACAATTAGACAACGAGCCCGCGTTTTCTATGAGCGGATAGTCAACGAGGCGTAGCCGAGTTGACTATCGCTCATAGAAAACAAGGGCGAGTTGTCTAATTGTTTTAGTATAAATTTACAACTTTCTAACCCAAGAAATAACTTTTATTTCGCATTTTTCATGGAAAAAAAGTAAATATTCTTTCGAAATCAGGCGACTTTTTCCTCAGAGGTTTATATCAGCGGATAGTAACTCCTGCGATAGCCAATCAAAATTGAGGATTTGTGATATAAACTTGTCAATTTATACTAAAGCCTGATATAAACACTGTAACTGACCAATCACAGCGTGCGTAAGACACGACTTATTTTATAAATACAAATAACATATAACGTTAATATGAAATCAAAGATAACGAAATTATACGAAGCAGGAAAACTATACGGAATAAAAGCTAAAAAAACAGGAAAAGTTAGAAATAATGCTGAGAAAGTAGCCTCTTAAATGTGTTAACGAAACGTATAGAGTATGGGAGAGAGTTCCAGAGCCTAGTGACACGAACGAAATAAGAACACTTAAAGACATCTGTACGGGCATAAGGTACTATAAGAGTCAAGTCATCAATATTACGCAGACAACCACCCGTGCTTCTCCAAGAAATGAAACCACATGGCATGTCTACTAAGCCGTGAATCATTTTAAAAAGGAAGACAAGATCTGTGTGAACTGAGTGAACTCTACTAATATTTCTCGAGGGGACCCCCTAGATGGCTCGACCCATCAGCGTTCACTCCTCCCTGCTCCAATCTAAAACACAAATACACAATCAATTAATCGATGAACAGTCTTTTTATTTCTACATTGAATAAAATATACATATCCCATGTTACAAAGATTGTAAATAGAGTATTATATAAATATAAACTTTATATAAATTATAAACTATAACTATATTATATATAATATTTAAAAAGCTTCAACCAACAACATATTTAATCAAGTCGTAAAACAAACAAAAATGAGTTACTGATAACAAACTAGACAACAGGAATTCACAATTATTGTACAAGAGAAAACAACTTGTCAAAAAAGGTTTATTTTAGAAAATCTAAATACGCATTAGGCGCCACATCCACTGGCACTGGATGCGACTAGATCAGACTATTGTAAAATATATTAACGACAATTTATATTAACGCAATTGATGTTATACATAAAAGGTTGACAAGTGTAAAGTTTTTTGTTTTCAGTGCAATATTATTTATTTACATTAAAAACTGTCGTTAAAGCGCTGTTTTATACTTCGCGCAATAATCGCAACTTAAAATGAGAACATTTCCAGCCCGCTTACCGAGATCTCGCCTCTCTCAAGCGAGATCTCGCCTCTCTCAAGCGAGATCTCGCTAACCGGGCTGGCCCGCTTGTCTATATAAAATCGTCCGGTGTAAACATCAGCTATAAGATAATAAGGTTTGACTTGACTCGGTCGAACAGAGTCAACAGGTCGAAAGCTCAGCAAGAAATAATAAATGCGTGTGTAACCAAAAGTCAATCCTTCACTAATTACTATTATCACCATGTAAACATTCAAGTATTTATGATATGTTTCCTAGTGAAATAATGATGTAGATATGAGTGAACGTTTTAAGTATATCAGTAGAAAGCCTGTTCTTATAACAAAGCCTGTTCTTGTTTAAGAGTTTAGTCGATGAAAACTAAGCGAACGCTTTCTCTAAGGCGCTGTGTGTTTGAGTCATGTCAAATGATTTAAACAACTTGGAAATGGTAAAGTTAACCATGAGTAAACCACAAGTGCTGTAATAGTTTACAGATGCCGTGTATTATAAATTTTATAACTAGAAGTTATACTATCGTAAGGGAAGTGCTGCCTTGAAATCCAAGGCAGTTATTAGTTACTGTTAGTCTTACAAGTGCTGTATTAGTTTTACAAGTAGTACCGTGTTAGTTTTAGCCATACAAGCGGCGAAAAAAGCACGAGACCAATAGATCCTTTAATCCCGACCGCCGGAAACAAAACGCCGAGTTTTGTCAAAATAACTTAGCAATATTAAATCCGGTGTATCTTTTTACAAGGAAAGGAGAATAATAGTTATACCAAGGATTGCTGAGATTGTGAATGCACAATGTATCACCATCCCTTGTTATGCGTTTACGTTTCCCCGGCTAAGAGTCTCTGTCGGATTGTGTTCATGTGACGAGGATACGGTACTCCCCAGCCCTTTCAAACACTTCCAAAGCGCCTTCCGATACATACTTATTCTCCAGACATAGATTATCGGGTTGACGACGAAATTGACTATTTCCATCATGTAGAGATAACGCGATAGTACAGTGACAGTTTCTATAAACGAGCAGTTTAACTCGAACAAGTCACACGCCATTTTGACGGCGAGGTTAATAAAGGAAGGCATCACAGTTACTAGCAACAGCAGTGTCAGAATAAGAACAAAACTACCAACTTTCCGTTGTCGTCTTTCCCTCCTTGCCTCGGCAGAACTATCTTGGGCTGCATCACAATGTTCATGTTTCTTTACTCTCCATATCTCTACGTAGATAGCCGTGTACACCGCTGCAGTGACAAAGACGGGGATACAGAAGAGAACCAGCAAGACGAACATCATTGTCAAAGTATAGAAATGCATAATAATTGCCAGTACTAGTGTGAGAAGCCAATTCCCTACCATGAACATGAGGATTCTTTTCAGTGGAAGAATTTTGTTCCATGTATAAGGCTTCTTGATGCATATCGCCCGCTCAATCGCCATCAGACACACGGCTAGTAAAGACGTCAAAGTCGCTGTCCATACAATCACGGTGAACGCTGAACTCAACGTGGTCTCTCGCCCAGCTGCTATTATTGATACATAATGAGAAAACGTACTGGCTCCCACTATGGAATCCGAAATAGCAAGGTTAGTGACGTGATAGGTAATCCTTCTTCCTTTTACAAACGACCAACTTTTCCAAAGAACAATCAAGAATGACCCATTCAAGAGAAGAGAGAGAGCAGATAGAGCCAGGTAGATCCCTATACGAGCGCGAATCATGGCAGCTGATTCGGTATTGTTACCATCATTCCCTAACATTGACATGTTCGGAAACCTACGGTAAAGAGAAGTAAAATTGTAATTGTTTAAGTAAGGAGAGGCCTATACAGTATAAACAAATACGGCCAGTCCTATGCATATATTTCCCCGAAAGCAATTTAAAAATAAATAGATACGTAATCTTCGTCATCCGGTGTAGTAGACAACATAAGAACACCAATGGTTTCACTTACCGTATTTGTAGGTTAAACTTTTAACAAGTTTAATGGTGTTTTTAGTTAGAAGTAGCTGTAGCTATAGGTAGAAAGTGTATATCGTTAACTTGAAGGAAATATTAATGTGACGAACTGGCACGAAATATAGTGTGAACATGAATAACATCATTAAAGATATGTCATTAAAGATCACTTACGTGTCACGTCCTTGACCGTCAAGAGGGAAATGAGTGGTGTAGATGATGTGCGAATAAATTAAAGGAAAGTACACCAATCAAATTCATGGGAAATTATTCAATGAATGACACAGGAAGTCTTTACTGTTGTTTACTTTACTGGCGTCAGGAAAGTAAGATGCGTGCAGCTTATACGTATAATCACCGGAAATACAAGCGTCTGCACGCTGGCTACAACTTCCCGCCTCCTCCGCAGGCAACTCTGTGGCTTCTATAAGACTCGGATAAAAGAAGCCACAGAGTTGCCTGCGGAGGAGGCTAACGTCGTACTCACGATGTTAGATCAATTTTACGTGGCTCCGCAGCGACGTTGACACAAAAACACAATCCCAGAGGGCTTTCGGGTGTACTTTATCGTGACTAGAACACTGTTTCGTGACAAATTAAATGGCCATTCCATTTTTTGCAACTCATGGTCCCGGTTTGGTGTTAAAATGTATATATTCCAACACTCGGAATTTTCCTTCACCATAAATCCTTAGCACAAATAGAGGTGTGTTGTATGTACCGATTGATGTTTATGATGAGTAGTGAGATGCTGTAACCATTGAGCTATATCGACTCCGATGGAAGATCTAAGGTTACTTATATATAACTTTATGATGAGTATTATGATGAGATTACCTGTAACCTTCTGATGAGATTACCTGTAACCTTCTGATGACCAGTGAGATGCTCTAAGCATTGAGCTACATGGACTCAGATCGTAGAGCGAAGGTTATAACATATGTGTACAACCTGTAGCCTTCGTCAAGCTCATATCCTCAGAAAAATGATTCTGAGTCCCGTACAGGAATCGATCCTGTAACCTTCTGACCAGTTAGATGCTCTAACCATTGAGCTACATGGACTCTGATGGAAGAGCTAAGGTTACATATATAACTTTATAGTGATGAGTATTATGATGAGATTACCTGTAACCTTATGATGAGATTACCTGTAAGCTGTAACCTTATGATGAGATTACCTGTAACCTTACGATGACCAGTGAGATGCTCTAACTATTGAGCTACATTAATTAACGCAAATGGTAGAGCGAATTAACCTGTGACCTTCTGATGAGTAGTGAGATGCTCTATAAACCATTGAGATACATGCAGATGACAGCGCGAAGGTTGCATTATATGTGTACAACCTGTAACCTTCTGATGGCCAGTGAGATTTTAAACGCCATTTTGCCTTTAATATTGAATCAAACGTGGCAGAAAAAGAAAATGTTTCAAAGAGCTTATGGTTTACAAGATTGTAGATAAGTATGAAGTGGAACTTGACCTGATTTCCGTCACGGCACGATTGACGATTCCTTTCGTCTTGGCCCTTGGTTCTTATTTCGATCTCGTTTTTGATGATATCTCGTTACTGAACTCTTGAGTGTATACTAGCTGAGCGTTTAGTTGGAGAGTTTTTCGCTTATCAACATCGGCTAAAGGAAGTGTCTAGCTGGAGAAAGCTAAAACCTTTATCTAATGGAGAAAAACCAGGTTGAACAACAAATGAATTTGAATTTGTAATATGATCTCGAATATGATAGCCATAACAACAGGGTATGGAAATGGAACAAACCTACGGCTACTCGCATAATTTGCAGACTGCATATTACAAAACTCTTTGCGAAAAAAAGTGCATCGAGTCCTTTAGCAATGTGAAATGCGGCTACTTCAATAAATAACTTTGTTCGGAAGTCGCGCGGATTTGTAAGATTTAGACGTTTTATTGTCGTTTGCTATCAACATTTAGCTTCGCCTCTTAAAAATACATACAGTAGAAGAAGCAGGGTCACCACAACAGTTGAACACCAATTACAGTGGGAACAGCAAGTTATGGGTTCAGTGAGGCTTCGCGATGTGTTGCACTTTAGGCAGACAGTTTTCCAAGTTCGAGGATCGTCACTACATTGTAACAGGATAATAGAGCATTATTATAATAGTCTAATATGGAATTGCTGAGTCGAATCGATCGACATCGTGTTTCAAATGTAAACATTTTTATCGGACCATGTTTTGACTTTTGAGAATGAAACGAATGTTCGTCATATCTGCAGACGCTATCAACGTCGATAGCACGTTGACAAAGGGACGTCAAACCAACGTCGATATTTAGTGTGAAATTTGACACACAATTTCAACGTCGATGCAAGGTCGAAACAACGTCTGTTTTTGACGTCGTGAACACGTGGACAAAGCGACGTCGATTCTACGTTGATATTTGGTCGATCGACGTCGCGACCCAATTTAAACCGCAAATCGACGTCGAAATGACGTCGTGTGCCGGCTGGGTAATATCACTAATGAGATTATGCCTTATGGGATCGACTGGGGGCAAACAAAGCTCACTTAGGGGCGGACCATTAGAAAAGTGATGGTGGGGGTGGGGGGAAAACCAAAAAAAAATTCGTGCAAGGCTCGGAAAAAAAATTCGTACACAAAGAAAGTTTGAGAAAAAATATTCGTGCAGAGCCTTCTCATGATGAAAACTAGAAGTCAAATATCTTCTTGATACTGAAAACCATAAGTCAAAATGGTGCATGTATACATCTATTAGTGTAAATCACTATACCATAGGGATTTACACTAAATTTAAAATTGCAAGAATAAAGATGCATAAGAGTAGTATAATTTTATACACATTTTGAAAGTGATTATTATTTTTATATTTAGTATTTATTTCAGGCACTATTAAATAAAGGAGCAAACAATAGTGGCAGGGATATTGATATTATTAATGTCATCATCTGTATTCAACAAAATTATCAAGAACAATAATTGTAGCTACAGCAAAACTACAGTATTGTACCAGGACCATGGATACCTGTACTAGTATTAAACATCCAGGGTACTGTTTGCACATGAACACCACATAAATAATGCATATTGGTCTATAACATTAAAAACAAATAGACCAGTGCACATGAATAGGTGTTATAAAGGTGTGTTTACTGTTTATTAATGAGTATAAAAATGTAGAGTGCTACATAGGCAGTGTTTTAATAGATATAGCAAAATGAAAAGGTGGTAAACTGGCAAGAAATTGAGTAACAATAAACTGACATTTCGAGTAGAGCCCTCAATCAGAGTAAAATGTGTTGACATTTTACTCTAATGAAGGGCTCCGCTTGAAATGTCAGTTTATTGTTACTCAATTTCTTGTCAGGTTGGTATGTGTAATAAAACAATTCGTGCAAAGGATTAGACAATAAAAAAAAATCCTGCACAAGCAAATGATAAAAAAATTAATTCGTGCAAGCTGAAAAAGTTCCACCCCCCCCCCCCCCCCCCCCCCCCCATCACTTTTCTATATTCAAGACGCTGTTTATAATCCAAAGTAATAGAGTTTGTAAATAATTACAACGATATTCCGAAAGGGAGAAAATAATTAGGTGTTCGAGGAGATGGAAACTGTTTTTATCGGTCTGTTTCACTGTGAAGAGATGGGCATAATGCGAATCACGCACAAATAAGAGCAATGGTCAACGAAGTGATAGCACAAAATCAAGCCGCATTTGCGCCATTTCTGTTATTCTCAAACACTGTGAATGAACATTTGAATAAAAGTAAGCGTAACGGGACGTGCGGTGAAACGCTAGATTTCCTTGTGTGTGCGACGTTATTGCAAAGGACGGTATTTCTTTATCCAATGTCTTCGCGTGTGTGGCTAAAGTTCGCACCTTTGTCGAAAGTCAAGGCTGTCATTCCACAAGTTGTTCGTGTATAAATCGTGTCTTATTACATGACTTTCGTCCATCGTCGCATCATTTCAACTTGCTTGCACCTCTTGGCCAGTTGGCCGCTGTTGTGACGCTCCGGAGCCAAAGAACCCGTACAAAGTTACAAACACACGTTTATTAATATTGTTGGCGACAATGACGACGCTATAAACAAAACTGTCCTTTTCGAAAGTGTGACCGGTCGTTGTCGCATCCCATGTCGCATTCCCATATGCAAGATCAAATATTATAAAATATACCAATACTTATTTAAAAAACACGAATATATTTGATATTAAATTCGTAAAAGAACTACTCGAAGCTCGCGAAGTTTGTTTGCCTATTATCTATGGTTTGCCCTATGTTTGCCCCCCAGTCGATCCCATAAATATATATTCTATAGTTACCTCACACGATGCAACCATACAACAGATGAGATATTAAAGCATAGTAGAATTGATTCCGTGTTAGAGGTCCTCTGTGTCTTAACGATTAACTTATAGGTATAGGTTAAAATTTAACTTGTATGAAGCTCTACTTTTTTCCGCTTTGTAAACAATTTCGCGGGCAAATCTCGAGCTAGGTGCCTTCAGTTGATAAATGTCATATTGAACATTTACACTGTCTAAGAACATTTACAACTCTACAAACATCTTATTCAGTTTTCTCAGCACAGCAGTATATATGTATGAGAAATATGAATTATTCTGCCAGACAGGACATTGACTTTTTTGAATTAGCGTTGCAGCGGGTTTCTTGAAAGCCCTATCGATCAAGAGACAAGATGTATATAATGGACACTTTGTTAATATTTCTTCCCACTCGTGTGCTAAATTGAAACAATAATTACTTGGCAACGAAGAAAGGGAAGTGGTCAAAGAAAGACTGAGTAATTTATATGAAGGAAAAAACTCTCCGTGATTGAACTTTATACTTTTTTTCTTACAAGTTTTCTCGAGTTTTGATATCCAGAACGATGGAGATGTCAGTGAAGAAACATGAAAATACGTTATTCTACATGTACCTTATGCCTTGCTATTTGTGGCTATTTAAATTCTTCAGACTCTGGTTGTTTTTGTCAAAAATAAACCCAAGCTGCTAAAGGAAGTTATAACATTGAGTGCAATACTGAAATTCTTCAAAAAAACGGAACAAATAATATGGAAAATAGGCATTATATCCAATACTCATCAAGTTCTCAAGGGTTTATACTGAGCCGCACGTCAAGTGCCTGAACTTCTCCCTTTCCTTTGCTATTATAACACTTATGTAAGATGACGTTTTGTACACAAAGATGTATAATGTTTATTCATGTTTAGGGAGTGATATTTATGGCATGAGGGGTTAGTATCGAAGAGAAACAAGTTGCAACAAAAAAAAAGTTTTACCTAATCTTTCAAACACTGAAGTTTTCTTCTACTCAACCATCACTAGTGCATATGAGTTATGGCTACAGAAATAGATAGTGCACCCAAAAGCAAATATACAGAGCCGACACCAGCAGATATATTTTAATACAATACCATAAAATTGTTTTCTTGTGTAAACAATTCCTCATTTCACTTAAGTAGTTAAATCTCTAGAAGAATCTCATAGTCGGGTATAACTTTGGTTTTTAATAATTTTTGTTCAAATCTCTAGAAAGGTTAAATAACATAAGACAAGCTTCAAAGATTACTACATATTAGTCTTTCTAGATTTATTTCATATTTTTACATTTTATTTCTTGTCAATTTGTGCAGAGTTAAACACTTGCAATGATAATAATTTAATAATTTAGTGTGTTTTGGTTAAAAAATGGCCATCTTGAATTCAGAGCAAAAACCCTCCAAATACAATTTATCTACCAGTTTATTGCACAGAATAACAATTATCGAACTGACAAGCCACAAAACTGCGCAAATAATACAAAAAACAAAACATTTCTAACACTTTCTAAACACAAATGACAAAAAGTAACGAGTTTATTACTTTTTATGGGGGGCCACTTTTTTTTGGTCACCCCCTGTATATATACATGTTATAACCATATATACTCGTATTATAACACGTTCGCGTAAATATGATCATATTCCGCCTCTCCTTATGGATCTCCATTGGCTGCCTATTGAGGAGCGAATACAATTTAAAATATTATTATTAACTTATAAATCCCTGAGTGGTATATGGCACCGATCTACTTGGAAGAAATGATTACACGTTATCAGCCAAAATGGACGCTTCGTTCTTCTTCTATGTACCTTCTAAAGCAAGAATCGTTTAATCTTGTCTCTTATGGAAAAAGAGCATTCACTATATCTGCACCTCAACTATGGAACTTATTACCAATTAACATTAAGCAATCTGCAAGTATTGACATTTTTAAATCAAAAGTTAAAACACATCTTTTTAAATCTGTTTATAAATCTTTTTAATTTTGTTTTATATTCTACTAGCTTTGTACATATAAGATATATTATTTAATATTTTTCTATATTCTCATTTATCAAACTGTGTAAATTAACTAGATTAACTATAGACTTAGGCATAACATTTGTAAAGCGCTTAGAACAGTTCTGTATATGCGCTATATAAGTTTACTTATTATTATTATTATTATTATACTCACTGATCTCGAAATATGACTGGATCGAGCAACTATTGTTCATAAAATGAAGCCGGAAGTCCGCCATTACTAAGGGACCAACTGAGGATCCTATGCGGTTTTTTGTTGGATTATGTGCTCTTACCATCCACAAAAACTATAAAGAGGACCAGAATACATTTTTCAAATTACTGGGTAAAACGATTCATGGCCTACCTACAGATTTACTGCGACTTTGGTCCCTTAGCAATGACCGCCGTTGGCTTTAATTATCCAGTGAGAGAAGCCTAATATGAGATGTAAAATTTGGTTCAAGATTTTATACATTTAATGTTAACAAAGAAACTATATTGGCCAGACACTAAACCTATTTTGCTAGCGTCACAGTTTGATTTGCTTGCAAACTCGGAGCTTCTAATGATCTCTCGTCTATTTACATTATACAAATATGCAGGCTTCAAAATCAGCTCATCAGATACAATAGAAAGCTCAATCAAGTCCTATTTTTGAGATCAGTGGTTATATTGCATACATGTATACATATATGTATATACGCCCTTTCCCTATTATCTCGTCCTTGCTCTTATCAAATAACCTGTAGATATTTATCTGATATTCATAATGTTAAATATTGGTTTATATAGTATGAGATCATTACAATATTCTAAGGAAGTTAAAGTTTGTGTTCCTGTTTATAAACATGAAAATATGTCTATCTAAAATATTATTTAACAAGAAGTTTTACCTGACGATGTCATTGAACAAGCAATCTCTATGTTTTATATTATATCACTATTATTATAACTATAGACATTAAACACTGATTTATTTTATTTAAAATATGTCTATCTAAAATATTATTTAACAAGAAGTTTTACCTGACGATGTCATTGAACAAGCAATCTCTATGTTTTATATTATATCACTATTATTATAACTATAGACATTAAACACTGATTTATTTTATTTAAAATATGTCTATCTAAAATATTATTTAACAAGAGGTTTTACCTGACAATGTCTTTGAACAAGCAATCTCTATGTTTTATATTGTATCACTATTATTACAACTATAGACATTAAACACTGATTTAGTTTATTTTATTTAAAATATGTCTATCTAAATATTATTTAACAAGAGGTTTTACCTGACAATGTCTTTGAACAAGCAATCTCTATGTTTTATATTGTATCACTATTATTACAACTATAGACATTAAACACTGATTTATTTTATTTAAAATATGTCTATCTAAATATTATTTAACAAGAAGTTTTACCTGACCATATCTTTGAACAAGCAATCTCTTTGTTTTATATTGTATCACTATAGACATTAAACACTGATTTATTTTATTTTATTTAAAATATGTCTATCTAAAATATTATTTAACAAGAGATTTTACCTGACAATGTCTTTGAACAAGCAATCTCTATGTTTTATATTATATCACTATTATTATAACTATAGACATTAAACACTGATTCATTTTATTTAAAATATGTCTATCTAAAAATTTTTTTAACAAGAGGTTTTACCTGACAATGTCTTTGAACAAGCAATCTCTATGTTTTATATTGTATCACTATTATTACAACTATAGACATTAAACACTGATTTATATTATTTTATTTATTTTGTTTTAAAATTTGTTACCCGATATTTATAATGCAACAAGCAAATCTTATCCAACCTTTTACTGCCAAAAATTTGACTTACCCGACCCATTTCTCTCCTACATCATTCTGGATACCAAAACTCGTGGAAACTTGTAACAAAACAAGTATAAAGTTCAATTACGGAGATTGATTTGTTCATAGAAATATCTCGGGCTTTTCCAGTTGCTACCCCGTTGCTAAGGGGAAATGAATTGACCAATCACGTGCGATATTGGTTGAAAGACGTGTTAGAGCTAAAAGATAAAAGACGCAAAACGGGATATCGATAGGATGTTAAATGTTCTAAGCCATCCTTGTCGCAGTTTACTTCCTGCTCCAAACAACCATCAATATAACATAAAGT
Source organism: Chrysogorgia sp. JL179-B06 (assembly GCA_035772405.1). NCBI lineage: Eukaryota > Metazoa > Cnidaria > Anthozoa > Scleralcyonacea > Chrysogorgiidae > Chrysogorgia > Chrysogorgia sp. JL179-B06. Next base: position 1,175,249 of record JAYKKM010000427.1, read on the forward strand.
GGAACTACGATGAAAATCCAGCCCCCGTTTTTTTGGATTTTCTTTAGCATAGAATAGTATTTCAAGGTCGAAAGTGATCATCGATGTAAAGAAAAACTAAAAAATGGTATTTTGAAGTAAGTATTTTGAGCTCTGAGATCACTACTATTTAGGCCACCATTACTAAAAACGTGTTCCAAGTGAGCCCGCAATTTCCAAAGGTAATATTGTTTGTGACGTCAGACGAATGCTACGCCTGAATTTCAGTCGAGGTTTCTTGTTTTCTTCGAGAAGTAGATGAAATGTCCAGCGTTTCAGACGAAGAATTTGAAAAAACGACCTTGATCACGATGGATTTACTTGAAGAATTAGCCATATGGAGTCTTCGCGTTGAGAGTCTGACGTATAGTCACTGACATAACAACTCCAGATTCGGAGTCAAAAAAATAATACTCGTCGAATCGCAAAACGGTTTTAATATTCAGCAGCTCTGCTATATAAATACGTAAAATATCGATAGGTAAAAATTTGATCGTAGTACCATTTAACACAGAGTGAGTGCATCTCTGGCTGACAATTCATCAACTACAAGCGGTGAATTAAGCACCGATTATTTCTAGCCATTGTGGCGATGTCTTCAGAAAACTTGATCAAGACAGAGTTAAACGCGGAGTGAGCACACATAGTAGAGTTAAAGTTTTATGCATGCTGAATCACTCGCAGCATTTCCTGCTATAAATAACTAGGAAGACAATAACATGAGGAGATATTAAAGCATAGTAGAATTGATTCCATGTTAGAGGTCCTCTGTGTCTTAACGATTAAATCTAGATAGGTTAACATTTAACTTGTATGAAGCTCTACTTTTTCCGCTTTGTAAACAATTTCGGCAAATCTCGACGCGCCTTCAGACTTCAGTTGATAAATGTCATATTGAACATTTACACTGTCTAAGAACATTTACAACTCTACAAACATCTTATTCAGTTTTCTCAGCACAGCAGTATACATGTATGAGAAATATGAATTATTCTGCCAGACAGGACATTGACTTTATTTGAATTAGCGTTGCAGGGTTTCTTGAAAGCCCTATCGATCAAGAGACAAGATGTATATAATGGACGACACCTTGTTAATATTTCTTCCCACTCATATGCTAAATTGAAACAATAGTTACTTAGCAACGAAGAAAGGGAAGTGGTCAAAGAAAGACTGAGTAATTTATATGATAAAAACAACTCTCCGTGATTGAATTTTATACTCCGTTCTTAGTAATGGTGGCCTAAATAGTAGTGATCTCAGAGCTAAAAATACTTACTTCAAAATACCATATTTACATCGATGATCACTTTCGACCCTGAAATACTATTCTGTGCTAAAGAAAATCTAAAAAACGAGAGTGAATTTCCATCGTAGTACCATGCTTTAAGAACGAGTGATGATAACCGGGACGGACCTCCATATTTTCAGGATTAATCAATGATTCAGCTTTAATCAATGATTTACTTACTTTTGATTGTATTTTTTAATAATTTTAAAATTTCAAAAAAATAATATTGTTATATATATATATATATATATATATATATATATATATATATATATATATATATATATATATTATATATATATATATATATATATATATATATATATATATATATATATATATATATATATATATATATATATATATATATATATATATATATATATATATATATATATATATATATATATAAATTAATTAATTAATTAATTAATTATCAATTATTGAATGAGGTTGAGCATGATAAGAAGAATTATCAAGGCCGAAGTTTGTGTTATCTGCCGAAGGCTGAGGCGGATAACACAAACTGAGGCCTTGATAATTCTTCTTATCATGCGAAAACCGAATTCAATAACTGTTTTATTTTTTATTTAAAATAATTTATTCAAAAACCGTTCCTTATACTATTACTTAAGTTCAGTGGTGTCTGATTGTAGCCATGTGGGCCCACTTTTTAGCTGCATTAACATCTTATAATCTTATAATTACCATAGCAAGTTGTGCAAACTTTGTTTCCGGTTACGTTAAGTTTCCTATCCTGCAGTTCCCATTATCTATAGTTGTGTATTCTTCAGATTTTTGTCTGGTCTTTCCTTTTGGTTAGGGTTAGGGTTGGGATTAGGATTAGATCCTAGTTCTTGAAAATGGGAATGTGCTTTTGATCAGTCATCCCTTTTAGCAACCTTGTCCCAAGCAAAATCATAGAAATATCAGTTGCATTTTTCGCAACTGGTCTCGGTTGGGTCTTAGAACATTTCCACACTCGCAAAATATCCTTCCAGTTGATTTCCTATACAAATTAAATATATACAAGTGTAAATGCCAATATTATTCAGTTTTATTACTGTCTGTTTTATTACTTTCAGTTTTATTACTTTCAGTTTTATTACTTTCAGTTTTATTACTACAATTTATCAGTTTTATTACTGTCAATTATCCTCTTGAAATAAAGACATTCATCTTTATTATTATTATTATTATTATTATTATTATTATTATTTATTATACAAATAATAAAAAGACTTTTTAGAAGCTTTGTAGAATAATAATAATTATAAATTCTTTATTTAAACTGAGGTGACCAGTTGATCAGCTAATAGCTGGTCTTACAATTGTCTCAATGCTCTTACAACAATACAATTTTAAAGTTACTTAAGTTACTTATAAAACTAATAATAATAATAATAAAGACGTTTTAGGAGCATTATACAATAGTCTCAATGCTCTTACAACAATATATTCTTAAAGTTACTTAAGTTACTTATAAAACTAATAATAATAATAATAAAGACGTTTTAGGAGCATTATACAATAGTCTCAATGCTCTTACAACAATACATTCTTAAAGTTACTTAAGTTACTTATAAAACTAATAATAATAATAATAAAGACGTTTTAGGAGCATTATACAATAGTCTCAATGCTCTTACAACAATACATTCTTAAAGTTACTTAAGTTACTTATAAAACTAATAATAATAATAATAATAATAAAGACGTTTTAGGAGCATTATACAATAGTCTCAATGCTCTTACAACAATATATTCTTAAAGTTACTTAAGTTACTTATAAAACTAATAATAATAATAATAATGACGTTTTAGGAGCATTATACAATAGTCTCAATGTTCTTACAACAATACATTCTTAAAGTTACTTAAGTTACTTATAAAACTAATAATAATAATAATAAAGACGTTTTAGGAGCATTATACAATAGTCTCAATGTTCTTACAACAATACATTCTTAAAGTTACTTAAGTTACTTATAAAACTAATAATAATAATAATAATAATAAAGACGTTTTAGGAGCATTATACAATAAAAAATACTACATGTATATCTAATAAAGCTATATGATACAAATTATTAATTCGACAAAAGGAAAGTCTTAATTGCTGACTTAAAACTATTAATAGAGCATGATAGTTACTATTATTACAGCATTATTAATTCTATTATTTTGAGATGATTTTGTTGATTTCGCTTCTACGTCCGCGCTAAACTAAAACGGTAACTCAATGATTTAAAATGAAAAAACGTCTTTCCTAAAAAGGAAATTCAAGGGTTGGTGGAATAGGTACGGTAATGTACATTTTATAAACACACCGTCACCCGCAATGAGGAACATTCTCTCACGAGACAAGAGGGAGGAACAGGGGATACGCATGGACAAACATGCTAATATTTCTCTCCACTGATGCTAAATTGAAACAATAACATCCGCAATAGGAAGACTTTCGGGTCTTCTTGGATAACGACCTTAAATCGTAGGCCCTAGGAATCCCTATCAATTGGGCTTCTAGCCTGTTGGGGTATTCCGTTCACCTAAAAGAGTGACAAATCTACTAAACTAACGGGAGCCCTAATAATAACTTGGCAAAGAAGTAAAGGAAGTGTGGGAGTACAAAAGGCACACAAAGACACTCAGCGGGGGTTAGGGTGGAGTAAATTGCCCTCTCGGCCCTCTTTTTCTAAAAATTGTGACTATGTGACTAAATACTGACTCTTACTCTAACTCAGCGTTGTATCATAAATAATGAATGACTCATGGATAGGAATCTTAAATCGATGTTTCGAAACCGGAAACAATGTGTGCACAACTTGCTATGGTAATGTACGATTATAAATGGCTGACGCAGTAACTGATGGTCACACATGGCTACGATAAGGGTTATTGCTGACTTTAAACAGTGGTATAATATTACTTAAGTTCAGTAGTGTCTCATTGTAGCTATGTGGGCCCACTTGTTAGCTGCATTAACATCTTATAATCTTATAATTACAATAGCAAGTTGTGCAAACTTTGTTTACGTTAAGTTTCCTATCCTGCAGTTCCCATTATCTATGGTTGTGTATCCTTCAGATTTTTGTCTGGTCTTTCCTTTTGGTTAGGGTTAAATATATACAAGTGTAAATGCCAATATTATTCAGTTTTATTACTGTCTGTTTTATTACTTTCAGTTTTATTACTTTCAGTTTTATTACTACAATTTATCAGTTTTATTACTGTCAATTATCCTCTTGAAATAAAGACATTTATCTTTATTATTATTATTATTATTATTATTTATTATACAAATAATAAAAAGACTTTTTAGAAGCTTTGTAGAATAATAATAATTATAAATTCTTTATTTAAACTGAGGTGACCAGTTGATCAGCTAATAGCTGGTCTTACAATTGTCTCAATGCTCTTACAACAATACAATTTTAAAGTTACTTAAGTTACTTATAAAACTAATAATAATATTAATAAAGGCGTTTTAGGAGCATTATACAATAGTCTCAATGCTCTTACAACAATATATTCTTAAAGTTACTTAAGTTACTTATAAAACTAATAATAATAATAATAAAGACGTTTTAGGAACATTATACAATAGTCTCAATGCTCTTACAACAATACATTCTTAAAGTTACTTAAGGTACTTAAAACTAATAATAATAATAATAAAGACGTTTTAGGAGCATTATACAATAGTCTCAATGTTCTTACAACAATATATTCTTAAAGTTACATAAGGTACTTATAAAACTAATAATAATAATAATAATAATAATAAAGACTTTTTAAGAGCATTATACAATAGTCTCAATGTTCTTACAACAATACATTCTTAAAGTTACTTAAGTTACTTATAAAACTAATTACATTTCATTATAAATCAATCAAAACTATACTATATAAAGCTATGATAAAAATACTACATGTATATCTAATAAAGCTATGATACAAATTATTATTTCGACAAAAGGAAAGTCTTAATTGCTGACTTAAAACTATTAATAGAGCATGATAGTAACTATTATTACAGCATTATTAATTCTATTATATAGAGATGATTTTGTTGATTTCGCTTCTACGTCCGCGCTAAACTAAAACGGTAACTCAATGATTTAAAATGAAAAAACGTCTTTCCTAAAAAGGAAATTCAAGGGTTGGTGGAATAGGTACGGTAATGTACATTTTATAAACACACCGTCACCCGCAATGAGGAACATTCTCTCACGAGACAAGAGGGAGGAACAGGGGTACGCATGGACAAACATGCTAATATTTCTCTCCACTGATGCTAAATTGAAACAATAACATCCGCAATAGGAAGACGTTCGGGTCTTCTCTGATAACGACCTTAAATCGTAGCCTGTTGGGGTATTCCGTTCACCTAAAAGAGTGACAAATCTACTAAACTAACGGAGCCCTAATAATAACTTGGCAAAGAAGTAAAGGAAGTGTGGGAGTACAAAAGGCACACAAAGACACTCAGCGGGGGTTAGGGTGGAGTAAATTGCCCTCTCGGCCCTCCACCAATTAAATATTTTCTAAAAATTGTGACTAAATACTGACTCTTACTCTAACTCAGCGTTGTATCATAAATAATGAATGACTCATGGATAGGAATCTTAAATCGATGTTTCGAAACCGGAAACAATGTGTGCACAACTTGCTATGGTAATGTACGATTATAAATGGCTGACGCAGTAACTGATGGTCACACATGGCTACGATAAGGGTTATTGCTGACTTTAAACAGTGGTATAATATTACTTAAGTTCAGTAGTGTCTCATTGTAGCTATGTGGGCCCACTTGTTAGCTGCATTAACATCTTATAATCTTATAATTACAATAGCAAGTTGTGCAAACTTTGTTTACGTTAAGTTTCCTATCCTGCAGTTCCCATTATCTATGGTTGTGTATCCTTCAGATTTTTGTCTGGTCTTTCCTTTTGGTTAGGGTTAGGGTTAAATATATACAAGTGTAAATACCAATATTATTCAATTTTATTACTGTCTGTTTTATTACTTTCAGTTTTATTACTTTCAGTTGTTACTTACAGTTTTACTATCAGTTTTATTACTACAATTTATCAGTTTTATTACTACAAGTTATCAGTTTTATTACTGTCAATTGTCCTCTTGAAATAAAGACATTTATCTTTATTATTATTATTATTATTATTTATTATACAAATAATAAAAAGACTTTTTAGAAGCTTTGTAGAATAATAATAATTATAAATTCTTTATTTAAACTGAGGTGACCAGTTGATCAGCTAATAGCTGGTCTTACAATTGTCTCAATGCTCTTACAACAATACAATTTTAAAGTTACTTAATTTACTTATAAAACTAATAATAATATTAATAAAGACGTTTTAGGAGCATTATACAATAGTCTCAATGCTCTTACAACAATACATTCTTAAAGTTACTTAAGTTACTTATAAAACTAATAATAATAATAATAATAATAAAGACGTTTTAGGAGCATTATACAATAGTCTCAATTATGCTCATACAACAATACATTCTTAAAGTTACTTAAGTTACTTATAAAACTAATTACATTTCATTATAAATTAATCAAAACTATACTATATAAAGCTGTGATAAAAATACTACATGTATATCTAATAAAGCTATGATACAAATTATTAATTCGACAAAAGGAAAGTCTTAATAGACGAGTTTTAGGGTCATGCGCAGTAGCAATTTTATTTCAAATTTTCATATGAGGTAAAAACAACTGTTTTAGCTAGAAAGATCATATTAAAAAGTGCAAAGTTTGAAACTAATCGGGCAAATAGTGCGAAAGCTACACACTTTGGAAGTTTTGCTCTTCACTATGGATTTAATAGGGATTTTGGCTTGGCGTGCAACGCCCGCCTGCCAAGCCAAAATCCTTATTATGTCACTAATAAATCCCTTTTGAAATGCCCAACTTTCTGCTTGTGTAACTTCTTCCTTTTTTACACAATTCCTTTCAAACTTTGCACTTCTACTATTTTCAATATGCTCTTTCCAGCTGAAACAGTTGTTTTTACCTACGATGAAAATTTGAATATTTGTTGCTACTGCGCGTGATCGTGAAAGTCGTCTATTGCTGACTTAAAACTATTAATAGAGCATGATTAACTATTATTAGAGCATTATTAATTTTATTAGATAGAGATGATTTTGTTGATATCGCTTCTACGTCCGCGCTAAACTAAAATGGTAACTCAATGATTTAAAATGAAAAAACGTCTTTCCTAAAAAGGAAATTCAAGGGTGGTGGGTAATATACATTTTATAAACACATGCCGTCACCCACAATGAGGAACATTCTCTCACGAGACAAGAGGGAGGATCATGGGATACGCATGGACAAACATGCTAATATGCTAAATTGAAACAACATCCGCAATAGGAAGACTATCTCAAGAGACAAGAGGGTAATAACCACTGTAGCATTTGCGATTATCGCCCATAAGGGCCGGCCGCTACTTTAAAGGTATAGTCGCTATACTTACGCCCGGCTAAGGCCGCTTTAGTATTGTATTAAAGTAATAGTATATAGCTACGTCTTTCGAGGCCCTATTTTCTGGTGGCAAACAGTGTTAGTATGACAGCTAGATCTATTTGATATGTTATGTAAATACAGATGAATTACTAAACATGCTTATTTATGGAGTTGACTGTTTGTTAATTTCTGTTTGGTTATACAATTAATGATACGAGATACATGTAGGTTTGATTTAAGTATTTTGAACTGTATATTGAACCTGAGGAACCTAGTTACTTTTATCTTTCTTGAAATTCTGAAATTCTTTGTTTCTGATTCGTTATATGTGTCGTAGAGAGTGATATATCTCTTTACGAGGTCTCACTCTGCGTGTCAGCCCTACCAAACATTTTCCAAATCAACTTGCGATACATACTTATTCTCCAAACATAGAATATCGGGTTGACGACGAAATTCATTATTGAAAACAAGTAGAAATATTTCTCGAGCACCTTTGCAGTTTCCAACTTGCAGTTTAACTCGAACAATTCGCATGTATTTATGACTGTTAGGGTAAGTATAATGGGTGACATGGTTATTATCATGACTATGGTGAGAATAAGAACGAAACTGCCAACTTTATGGTACATCAGGTTGTTTCGTCTTTCGTTGATCGTCTCGGCTGGCGGCTGGTTTTGCTGGGTTTCATTATTTACTTCGTTTGTCTTTGCTTTCCAGGTCGTCATGAAGATATTGATATACAACGCTGAAGTCACTAAGATGGGCATGCAGCCGATAACCAACACGACAAACTTCATTGTCCGCGGGAAGAAATACAAGAGGATTGTCAATGATAGCGTTACAACGCAGTTCCCTACCATGATTATGATGACTCTTTTCAGTGGAAGAATTTGGTGCCAGGTAAGGGGCTTCTTGATGCATAACGTGCGCTCAATGGCCATCAGACACACGGCTAGTAATGACGTTAGACATGCCGTCCATGCAAGTGCTCTGAATGCTGAACCCAACGTCGACCTCGTTCCATCTTCAGATAGTACTAATGAAAGATGATGACCAAACGTGGTTATTCCGAACACGCAATCTATTATAGCAAGGTTAGTGACGTGATAGGTAATCCTTCTTTTTTTCACAAGTGTCCAGTTTTTACAAAGAACGATCAAGAAGGTACCGTTAAACATGAAAGAGAGAACAGCTAACGCGAGGTAGGCCCCCTCTCTGGCCTTATCTGGCGTCGTTGACATGATTGTAACCTATTGCAAAGGAAACGCAGTAATGGTTTCAGGAAGAGAAGACTGCATTTATTGAGAACTTATTGTTTACATTCATTGAGAACATGAATGGTGTTTTTAGATAGAAGTAGCTATGGCTATACGTATATAGAAAGTGTATATCGTCAAACAGAAGGAAATGTGCAGCCGCGAACTGCGGAAATATAGTGTCAATATAACGTTTAAGATCACTTACGTTTTACGTCCTTGACTGTCAAGAGGGAAGTAAGTGGTGTAGATGATGTGCGAATATATTAAAGTAAAGTTGGCCAATTAAATTCACGGAAAATGATGTAATGAATATCACGAGAAGTCTTTAATTGTGTTTGACACACATGAGCAAGTTTAAGGAAGTAAAATGTGTAGTTTTGTAACGACGTGTGTCCCGTGTTCATAGCTGCAGTAGGAGGGGCAGAGGCAATCTATTTATTTATTTGTTTTATTTATTTAGCTTCGCCTCTTAAAAATACATATGTACAAGAAGCAGGGTCACCACAACAGTTAAAGTGCCCATAACCTCAAAATGTTTTATTGTCTTGTTTGGAAGAACTTTTAAAATGATAAAGTAACTTCTTTTGAAGATTTTCGTTTCTTTGCTTTCTTTTTGAGATATATCAGTTTGTTTGATATGCAAATGTCTGGAATTTCGTCAGACATGCATAATGACTTATTGGAGAAATGTGTATATCTCTTTCATTCTCGAACAAAATTCTTTAAAATCAAGAAGTTTGGTGTTGTGGGAGAAACACGCACACGTGTTATTCACACTTTAGTGTTTTCATTTCATGAACGCAAAGATATATAACATTCTCTTATAACTCATTATGCATGTATGACGAAATTCCAGATATTTGCATATCAAACAAACTGATATATCTCAAAAAGAAAGCGAAGAAGTGAAAATCTTCAAAAGAAGTTACTTTATCGTTTTAAAAGTTCTTCCAAATAAGACAATAAAAAATTTTGAGGTTAGGGGCACTTTAAACACCAATTACAGTGGGCCCTTACAAAAATAAAATAATAACTAATAACAGCAAGTTATGGGTTCAGTGAGGCTTCGCGATGTGTTGCACTTTAGGCAGACAGAGTTTTCCAAGTTCGAGGATCGTCAATATTGTAACAGGATAATAGAGCATTATTATATAATAGTCTAATAGTGACTTCTTAAATGTTTTAAAGTTTAAATGATCTAGCCTTAGGTGTTCGGGGAGAGAGTTCCAAGTCCTAGTTGTTCTAATACTAACACATCGAAACATAATACAATATTTAAATACCAGTTTGGGTTTCGAAGGGGTTATTTTATTTTATTATTTTTTTTTTTTACCTTCACCATTGTGCAAAAAAAACACCAAAAAAGAAACATAGATTACATTATATAGTAATAAAACAATGGCAGGATGACCGCAACAGCATAGCCAATTACTGCGGACCCAGAATTTAAAAGTATATTTACAAATAATAATAATAAATAATTACTGTTAATTTAATTTAATTTAACAATAATACACAACAACTGTAGCTCAGGAGGGCCGCAATTCTCCATTTCTATACACCCCGCCAAGATTAGTTATGATCAATAACTCATCATCAGATGGTAAGGATCGAGATAACCAAAGCCCAGCCCAAGCGCAGAAACACCATCGCTTCCCCCCGGATCCACAGCCGTTCTGTATTTGATTAGTCTAATATTAAGAACAACAAGTGATGGTACAAGTAATGCTACGAGACGAATTACACTTCAAGCAGATAGTTTTAAAGGATCTAGGATTATCACAGTTATAGGTTTGCCAGGGATTTAAAGTAGTATCTGAGCATGGTTGATCAGATTGATTTATGATTTATGATTTATGTCGCGCAACCTGTTTGCGTTCGCAGATTACGCTCGTGCCGGCCCGTTGATTCAAGACAACTTGGGACTGTATACTTTCAATGCGTTTATTCCTTCAACATCTACGATCTACAACATTCTCACTCACTTGATCACTATGCCAATAGCGATCAAGTGAGTGCCCACTTTATGTTTACAGCTTGTTTTAATACGGTAGAACACGGGAAGACATTCTCTAGCTATAACGTATTTCCTTAACGTAGTTCCTATGGAATTATATTTGTTGCCATTAGTCATGAGTTCCTTTTCGTGTTTTTGTTCATATATTGAGTTGCGTCATTCTCGCAACTCCTAATCCTAATTTTATGGTTTCCTTAGTTGCTATATTTCCCGTTCTAATTACAAAGTTATCTAACTAATTGACGTTCCACAACAATTTATTAAGCTTCAGCACACTACATAAAAACAGTAAAAAAAAGTGCTAGGGATATCGCAACAGGTTTAACCCCAATTACTGCGGTCCCGATAAAATAAAAACATTAAAATTACATAATATAAATACAATAATTAAAAGCAACATTTTATACTATTTACAAGAGACCTAGCTCGTTTGCATTTAATACACACAGACTTCCAGGTTTTCGAATCTTCTGTGTCATACGATTTTGTTAAAGCATCGCGGTAGTATAGTACTAGACCGTATTTAAAAGAGCTAAAAGATTTGTTCTTGTTTCTCAAGTCTGAATTAAGAATATTCCAAACTTTGGTAGTTCTGATGAAATAAGATGTCTGAAAAGTTACGGTTCTTGCAAAGGGAACTTCGAGTTTTCCTTGAGGAAACGGCAACTAGATGCACGCCGTGAGATACATGCAGATACTTATTCCACTGAACAAACAATTGATTAGAGATAACCGATCATTTAAAAACAATCAAATCATTTGTGAATTATTTTTAGATTGCAGTAAGGCTTTTCACGCTGTTAATCACGAGATTCTTCTTTCGAAATTAAATGCCCATATGGAATTCGTGGAATACCCTTAGAGTGGTTTCGGTATTATTTGCATAATCGACAACAATATGTTAAAGTGCCACTATACGATCAAATTTTTACCTATCGATATTTTTACGTATTTATAAAGCAGAGCTGCTAAATATTACTTGGTCGAAACCGTTTTGCGATTCGACGATAGCAAGTATTATTTTTCTGACTCCGAATCTGGAGTTGTTATGTCCGCCATAAATCGTTCATGTTCCTGACCAGCGTAACGAAGTGACGTCAGATTCTCAACGCGAAGACTCCACGTGGCTAATTCTTCAAGTAAATCAAGGTCGTTTTTTCAAATTCTTCGTCTGAAAGGCTGAACATTTCATCTACTTCTCGAAAAAAACAAGAAAACAAATAACCTCGACCGAAATTCAGGCGTAGCATTAAGAATCTGACGTCACAAACAATATTACCTTTTGAAATTGCGCGCTCACTTGGAACACGTTTTTAAGTAATGGTGGCCTAAATAATAGTGATTTCAGAGCTCAAAATACTTACTTCAAAATACCATTTTTTAGTTGTTTTTTACATCGATGATCACTTTCGACCCTGAAATACTATTCTATGCTAAAGAAAATCTAAAAGACGGGGGTGAATTTTCATCGTAGTGGCACTTTAAAATCAATAACATTGAATCAAATGTGCAAATAAGGTAGCGTTCATTATTTGTAGCTGAAGTTGCTACTAGTCAATCCTAAACTAATGCAATTTTGCATTTTTGCTTTCACTGTTCAGGTTCAATTCTTTACCTTTTTTGACATTTTTGCTTTCACTGTTCAGGTTCAATTCTTTACCTTTTTTGACATTTTTGCTTTCACTGTTCAGGTTCAATTCTTTACCTTGTTTTAAATTTTTGCTTTCACTGTTCAGGTTCAATTCTTTACGTTTTTTGACATTTTTGATTTCACTGTTCAGGTTCAATTCTTTACCTTGTTTGACATTTTGCTTTCACTGTTCAGGTTCAAATCTTTACCTTGTTTGACATTTTTGCTTTCACTGTTCAGGTTCAATTCTTTGCCTTGTTTGACATTTCAGGTTCAATTCTTTACCTTTTTTGACATTTTTGCTTTCACTGTTCAGGTTCAATTCTTTACCTTGTTTGACATTTTTGCGCTTGTTGAGTTGTTGGTACAAAAATAAAGGAAACACTGACTACTAGACTGTTTTCTGTTTGTTTTGTTCGCTCAAAATACGAGAATTGGCTAATTCCTCTCATTGCAAAACTCGAGATGAGTAAAACAACAAAACGTGAGCATCAGGTAAGCAATCGGTTTTGCCGATTAATCGGCCGATGGTCGTGGGTAACTATCGGCTCTTGAACAATCGGTATCGGCAATCGGCTTTTTTAAACATCGGCTCACCTCTAATTTTTGGCGGTAGAAGGTTGGGTAAGATATTTTTGTTGCATTATAAATATTGGGTAACAAATTTTAAAACAAAATAAATAAAAATTAATATCAGAGAGGATTTAATATAGGGCAATTCCATGCTTAAATGCACTTTTTGTGATTTTTTAAGTTAAGCAAGAGCCCTTAGTGGCTAAGGAAATGTTATCCTCTTTATGCTTTTTAGCTATAAAAACGTCTAACTTTACTGCCAACATCCAAATACAGTGTTGTAATTCTTCAAATTTACCTCTACATAGTTACAATTTTACATGAAATTAAGGTTTTACACAACATTTACAATGTGTGCATACTATGCTCAAAAAAGCAAAAAGCTATTTTGGTTGAATGTTGAAAATATTATAATGGATTAAATTTGTTTTAAATCCAATCCCCTATCAAATTGGGTAACTTTGGGACCAAATATTAATGAAGAAGAAGCATGAGACAAAAGTGTAACATCCATTTAGGTGTTTTGTTGTAACAATCATTGTAATTGAGAAGATATGTTGTTTGAAAAAGTACTAAAATAGGCATGTCTTTTCTGGATTAATGTCCGTCACGCAAAATATTGTGTTTGTAAATGATATGAAATTTTCCAAAACACTCTGAAAAATTAGTAAGTTGAATATCAATTGCTGTTCACTTATCAGAATTTTTTTAATTTAAAATGAAACAATGGTAAAAGTGGAAGAAATATATCAAATTAGTTTTCAACATTTGACAAACTGTGTAATGTCCGTTGCATGGAATTGCCCTATAGTCAAATACATATATGGAAAAGTGACTGCCCCGACCGGGAATCGAACCATGGTCTCCGAATCAACGTTTCGGCGCTCTGACCTTTGAGCTAATGAGACAGTGTCTCATACACGGTCAGAACAGTAAGTGATTTCTCCATATACATATTAAATTCGCCGCTTTCACTCGACACCAACAGGCAGACATCTAACCATAACGTGGAGCAAGGCCTCTCGAGCGCACTTCCCAAAGTAGCGAAGCAATACACAACTTCTTGTTTAATGTCTATAGTTACAATAATAGTGATACAATATAAAACATAGAGATTGCTTGTTCAAAGACATTGTCAGGTAAAACCTCTTGTTAAATAATATTTTAGATAGACATATTTTCATGCTTATAAACAGGAACACAAACAGTAACACAAATTGAAATAAACTTACATATAATTACTTTTTCAAAGTACTTTAAATATTCTAAAATAAAATAAGAATATTTGGAAAAAAGCGGGAGGGAACATGCCCCCCTCCCCCCGGCTCCTACGGCCATGATTTCAATATATTTAATTTTCTTGAGAAACTCTTTATCAAATCAACCAGATGTTCAGACCAATTTAGTTTTCCATCCATAAGAACTTCCAGACATCTTGTTGAGCCAACCTGTTTCACCATGGTATATATAGTTAGTTGTTGTATTGGCGCTACAAACCTTTAGGACACCCCTTTATCAGTTCTCACTCTCAGCCCTTCCAAACATTTTCCAAAACGCCTTGCGATACATACTTAATCTCCAAACGTAGAATATCGGATTGACGACGAAATTCATTATTGACAACAAGTAGAAAAATCGCTTGACCACCTCTAAAGTTTCTAAAAACTTACAGTTTAAATCGAACAATTCGCATGTACTTTTGACTGTTAGGGTAAGTAAAGTGGGGAACATGGTTATTATCATCACCATGGTCAGAATAAGAACAAAACTACCAACTTTCTGCTGCATCAGGTTGTTTCGTCTTTCGTTGATCGCCTCGGAAGAATTCTGCTGGGTTTCATCACCTACTTTGTTTGACTTTGCTTTCCAGATCTTCAAGTAGACATTGATATACAGTACTGTAGTCACAATGATGGGGAAGTAGACCAAAACCAGGCAAACGAACTTCATTGTCAAAGTGAAAAAATACATGAGAATTACCAGTGATAGCGTGAGAAGCCAATTCCCTACCATGACTATGAGGATTCTTTTCAGTGGAAGAATTTGGTTCCAGGTATGAGGCTTCTTGATGCATATCGTTCGCTCAATGGCCATCAGACACACGGCTAGTAATGACGTTAGAGTAGCTGTCCATGTAATTGCCCTGAATGCTGAACTCAACGTGGTCACCCTTCCAGCTGCTATTATTGAAATGTAACCACAAAATGAGTTTGCTCCTACTATGGAATCAGCAATAGCAAGGTTAGTGACATGATAGGTAATCCTCCTTCGTTTTACAAGTGTCCAGTTTTTATAAAGAACGATCAAGAAGGTGCCATTTAAGAGGAACGAAAGAGCAGATAGAGTTAGCATGAACCAGAATCTGGCGTTTTCTGATGTTGACATAATTGTAACCTGATAGTAAAGAAAACACAGTATTGGTTTAAAATGGCTATACGGGGTTTGGGGATATTACATATTTGTGATCTTTGGAGTATATCTTGAGAAGAATTTTAAAATATCTTGTCGTGCGAAAATTTCATCTTCATATCTTTTCCCCCTGCTAAAGTGATGTACTATTCACAGGAAATGACGTCAAAGCAGAGACACGCAAAAACATTGCACATTGATTCAGCAGTGAAATAAATGAAAGTTTGGTAATTGAGCGAATTTTGTCTTAAATAGGTGTATTTAAAGTTCAGAGCCAAACTTTCTTTGTATTTCACTGTTGAATCAGTGTGCAATGACTTCGCGTGTCCCTGCTTTGACGTTTATATGACGTTTATATTACCTGTGAATACTACATTAACTATATCAGGGAATAAAGGTATATGAAGATGAAATTTTCGAACGACAAGATATATTACATTTCTTCTTAGTAGAACTCAAAGATTACGAATATGTAAAATACCAAACGAACTTTAAGGAAGAGCAGACTATATTTTTTTATTTTGTCCGAATGTTTTGACGCCATTCAAAAGGACGAATCCTTAAATATTCACGAAACAATGACTCCTAATCGAGGTTGGTAATATAATATTCCATTATTGAATGAAACTGTTAAAAATACTCTGGGTCTATTTGCCTTTAAAATGCCTCGAAAAAAACACCATTTTGTATAAACTGAAATAGATGTTTCATTTTGTGAAAAGAATAAGAATCAACGAAATAAAAAAAATACAAAGATTATCTTCATGAAGTCTGACTCTCGGATTGTTCTGCTGTGTATTAGATTTATATACTATATAATATAGAACTGAGAGACTGACAAAATAACAATCGGACTTCACTTACAGTATTTTTGTATTCTCGGGTTCCACTTTTAAGCGTTGCCTTTGTTGGTTGTGTGGTTTTCAGTCTGCGTCCTGTGCCAAATTAAGGTATATATGTTTGTGAACTCAGATAAATATAGATGGCAATAATTATATAATTGACTAAACCATCTGTTCAAAATGCTAAACTAGTGTTTGCCTGAATTTAATTAACTCAAAGAGATGCAGCTCAAGATGTACCGTTGAATATCGAAAGTAGCCGCCCCCTCGAAAGTAGCTGCTTTTTTAAACAATTACTACGAAAACCCGAAAGAAGCCGCCCCTCTTAAAGTAACGGCCCCCCGAAAGTAGCCGCTTCCAATGTCTATAACTATTATATAAATAAGTTGTATAACATCTGTTTAACACTTTATTTTGAATGGCATTGATGTTTTAACATATATAAAACAGTAATATCAAAGATTCAGGAATTTCAGATGGTATAGTTAATATAAGTTTGTCTTTGTCATCGTTCAGACGTCCTCTTCCATTTCGGTATGTGAATATTCGGTATCGAGTACGTTAAATTATTAGCATTAGATGTAGTATTTAAAACACGAGAAGGAGCGTTTTATCATATTTAAAATGCGAGCGCGCAGCGCGAGCATTTTAGATATGATAAAACGCGAGTTCGAGTGTTTTAAATAGCTTCAAAAACAATTGATTGTAATCACTAGGGAGTGTACTGGTTTTTATTTTCTATTAGAGGTAAATTGGGTTGATGTATGAAATGCAAATTAGCAGGAATTTTATATAAAGTTCGTAGAGACTTTATATAATTTTCATGCTGATTAGTATTCATGGATTTTATCAGGTATAAAAGCCTTGCGCGTGACTAAATACGGAAATGTGATTGGACAATTTGGTTAATGAATATTAATGAGTTTTTGAAAATAAGTAACAACTCTTATGTAATTCAATCAAAATAAAACAAAACTTTGAAACGTTGTGCAAAATGTACAGTACACGTAGTGGTTAAAACTTGGCCGATGCTAAAAATAACAACCCGAAAGTAGCCGCCCTTAGAGGTCATTGTACGGTATTTAACTTAACACTTGCTGTATTAACTGTAGACATGAACTCAGAGAATTTCTATTCGCGATTAAATATGTTCTATGAGAATTCAGTTCGTCTTCCTATACTAGAGGTCTCAACAGTTTAGCACTCACAGATACAAATAGATTCCATTTTGCCGTTGTCTGTTCAGTTATCTGTTCAGCTCTGTGGGGTATCCCTGCTACTCAATGTGGCCAAGCTTGTAAATAAATAAATAAATAAGTTATAGATGCACAGATGACGTCGGTAAGAACAAAACAGTGGCCCACGAGACGGAGTCGAGTGGGTCACTGATGTTCTTACCACGTTCTGACGTCGTCTGTGTATCTATAACTGAACAGACAACAAAAGATGAATTATAGTTAGTCCAATGCTATACTTGCATGTCCCGTTGGCTGAAACTCTCTGAGTGTCTCGTGTGACGCGATACTGCACAGGGATACCATTGCGAATTCTATTTGCCATCCCTACCAAACATTTTCCCAAACTCCTTGAGATATATAGTCAGACATAGATTATCGGATTGACGATGAAATTTACCATTTCTAACATCACGAGATAACGTGGGAGCTTGTGCAACAGTTTCAAAAAAACGTTCATTTTATAAACTCGAATAGTTCGCATGCAGTGATGACTGCAAGAGTCAGAAGTGAAGGAGACATGCAACACCATGAGTGTTATAGAATAAGAACAGAACTACAAACTTATTGTTGCATCAGGTTGTTTCGTCTTACCTTGATCATGATCCCATCGGAGTGCCTCTGCTGGGTTTCATCGTCTACTTCGTTTGACTTTGCTTTCAAGATCGTCCAGTAGATATAGATATACAACACTGCAGTCACAATGACGGGAATACAGACGAGAACGAGCAAGACGAACATCATTGTCAAAATGTAGAAATGCATGAGAATTACCAGCATACTAGATTGAGAAGCCAATTCCCCGCCATGGCTATGAAGATTCTTTTCAGTGGTGCATAAAGTAATATGTATATGTTAGTTGCGTTCGACGAAGGAGAACGCATTCTAATCTTGCATGTTATGGGTTACCCTGTGCTTTACAGCTAAAATAAATCAAGATAAAATCTTTCCCCTTTTTGAATAAATTACCGTTTTGGAATTTGGATAAATTATGGCATTAGGCAGGAGCAGTGGATAATATGTTACCTGTAGAAGTGTTGTTGATTAGACATGCCAGCAGAATGATGCTAGACATTTTCTATATTTTTTATTAAATAATGACCGGTGCTAATATATTTCGCGGCTTATATGTTCGCTGAGATGTATCTTTTCTGAGACGTATATTTTGCAGTATGAATGAATCTCACGATACACCATAATGCATATCCCCGCTGCTTAAAATCTCTGTTTTATTTGTGTAATAATAATAATAATAATAATAATAAACGCCTACTGAGAAAGTTACAATGTTACGGAATACAAGGACCTTTGTTTAATTTCTTACGGGTCGTTATCAAACTGTCGTTTGCGAGGGGGAAGCATGCAGCCAAACCAAGACCAGTCACCTCAGGTGTCCCCCAAGGAACGTATTGGGACCACTATTATTCCTCTCGTATATAAACGACCTGCCGGATGCATTAAATTCTCGCGTTAGATTGTTTGCGAACGATGCAGACTGTGACGAATTGCAAGACGATCTTCGAAAATTGGAAATCTGGCAAGAGAAATGACAAATGAAGTTTAATCCTGGCAAATGTAAAATATTATGTATATGTGTTCTGTAACACAGTTTTGGAGCAGGTTGAGTCGGCCACTTATTTAGGAGTTACTTTTAATAATAAACTGAAATTCTCGGAACATGTTTCAAACACCGCAAGTAAAGCCAACAAAGTACTTGGTATGGCGCGACGCAATTTCTGGAACTGCTCCCAGAATGTCAGGGAAAGTGTGTATACCACGATAGTAGGACCTAAACTGGAATATGCTTGTGCAGCATGGGATCCACATCACAAGAAAGACATAACGATCCCAGAAAAGGTTCAAAGAAAGGGAGCAATGTTTTGTTTGCAAAACTATGCCCAGTTAGCTCGTGTAACGGAGATGTTGGATAAACTTGGTTGGGAAACACTGCAACAAAGACGGATGAAAACTAGGTTGACAATGACATATCAGATTAGTTACAATCTTATCGATTTTAATCCCGAAAGATACCTTATACCACACACAGAATCGAGGACACGCGGTAGTCATCCCTTAAAATACCAGATTCCAAAGGCAAAAAATATGTTTTTGAATATTCTTATTTTCTTAGAACGATTAGGACTGGAACAACCTGCCACATGACATTGTTTTAGCAAATTCATTAAACGAATTTAAAGTAAAATTAGATAGCCATTTTTAAATTTTATTGTTATTATTATTGTATTATTATTATAATTTACATATTGTAACTATTGTTCTACTTTAGATTTTTAACATTAGTATCATCACTTTTATCCATTTTAATATTTGTATTTTGTAAATTTAATAGTTGGTGTGATCTTGTATGAGTTTACCGACTTAATAAATTCAGATTGAGATAATAATATCATTTATTTAATCACGATTGATTTACACGGCAGCAGAGCGCTGATGGGGTTGTGAATTAGTAATACAATTTTATGCTAGCTAATATTCTATAATCTACTATATATAAAAGTACAGATAAATTAAACAAATTAAAAGTAGATAAAATTACAATAGCTTGTTAAAAGTAGATAAAATCAGAGTAGTCGGTTTTAAATTAGGCGTAAGCCCAATTTGATCTATAGTTGGTTCTTAAAGTGTCTATGAAGTGAAAAATTCGCTAGCATTTTTTTGCTTTAACGGACCAAGTAGCACGGCAAGAGCGTACACTGAAAATTTCAAGTGAATCTGCTGCATAGTCTTCGAGTTATCAACTCTCAAAGTTTGGCATGGCTAAATGTTTTTGGTAAAATCTGAAACGCGCGGTTCGTTGTCTTGTGATGTATGCAGGTGTACTTACTATGCATAAGAACAATTGATTTGAACATTAATGATCCACCTGCATACGTCATATACCACATATATTTAATCCCAGTCTTTCCCTATTTTGTAACGTTAAACTATGCCAATGGACAAACTTTGAGAGTTGATAGCTCGAAGACTATGCAGCAGATTCACTTGAAATGTTCAGTTAACGATCCTGCCGTGCTACTTTGTTCGTTAGAGCAATAACAATGCTAGCGATTTTTTCACTTCATAGTCACTTTAACTATAGTTTTTTAAAGTGGGCATGTCCCATATCTTGGAGCGAGGAGTCTCCTCTATATGCCATTCATGCATGATTTGTGCATGGTCTCTGTTCTCGGTTAAGGGATGACAAGGCTGTTTTTTCCTCTTAAAAAACCCATTGTTCCGTTGAGTCTGGAAGTACGATTGTGTTTATGTACAAAGACAGCCAGTCTGTGCTTATAGTGCCAGGTGATCGTTTTCCAGTTGGCTTTACTTAGGACTTCTGCGCTTGGAGTTCTCCAGTCGTATTTAAAAATTATTTTTGCTGCTCGTATACCTGCATCCTTTCCAGTTCTTGGAACGGTGTTGTATTGCAACTCCTCCAGACTAAGATGCCGTGTATGTAATTGATGGTAGGATCACTTTGAAGTAAAATTGTTCAAGGACTGAAGAAGGTAAAAAATGAAGAGATTTCAATAGATTTAATTTTCTTGAGAAAATCTTTATCAAATCAACCAGATGTTCAGTTAGTTGTTGTATAGGCCCTACAAACCTTTAGGACACCCCTTTATCAGCTCTCACTCTCAGCCCTTCCAAACATTTTCCAAAACGCCTTACGATAGATACTTAATCTCCAAACGTAGAATATCGGATTGACGACGAAATTCATTATTGACAACAAGTAGAAAAATCGCTTGACCACCTCTAAAGTTTCTAAAAACTTACAGTTTAAATCGAACAATTCGCATGTACTTTTGACTGTTAGGGTAAGTAAAGTGGGGAACATGGTTATTATCATCACCATGGTCAGAATAAGAACAAAACTACCAACTTTCTGCTGCATCAGCTTGTTTCGTCTTTCGTTGATCGCCTCGGAAGAACTCTGCTGGGTTTCATCATCTACTTTGTTTGAGTTTGCTTTCCAGGTCTTCAAGTAGACATTGATATAAAGCACTACAGTCACAATGATGGGAAAGTAGACCAAAACCAGGCCAACGAACTTCATTTTCAAAGTGAAAAAATACATGAGAATTACCAGTGATAGCGTGAGAAGCCAAATCCCTACCATGACTATGAGGATTCTTTTCAGTGGAATAATTTGGTTCCAGGTATGAGGCTTCTTGATGCATACCGCCCGCTCAATGGCCATCAGACACACGGCTAGTAAAGACGTTAGAGTAGCTGTCCATGTAATTGCCCTGAATGCTAAACTCAACGTTGTCACCCTTCCAGCTGCTATTATTGAAACGTAACCACAAAATGAGTTTACTCCAACTATGGAATCAGCAATAGCAAGGTTAGTGACGTGATAGGTAATCCTCCTTCGTTTTACAAGTGTCCAGTTTTTATAAAGAACGATCAAGAAGGTGCCATTTAAGAGGAACGAAAGAGCAGAGAGAGTTACCATGACCCCGTATCTGGCGTTTTCTGTCGTTGACATGATTGTAACCTGTGGCAAAGAAAACGCAGTGATGGTTCGAAAGAACAGACTATAATTATTGAGAAGTTATTTTGCCCGAATGTTTTGACGCCATTCAAATAGCCTGCACTTACCGAATTTGCTTCAAGTTCACGAAGCAATGACTCCTAATCGAGATTGGTAATATAATATCCCATTACTAAATGAAACTGTTAAAAATACTCTGGTAAAAGGTCTATTTGCCCTGATGAAGAAGAAAACACCTCGAAAAATACCATTTTGTACACTTAAATACATGTTTCATTTAATTTGTCAAAATTTAAAATTTTTAAAAAGCAACTAAGCATTTGAATCGACGTAATAAAAAACAAATAAAAACGCTTATCCTCACGAAGTCTGACTCTCGTATTGTTCCGTCTGCTGTGTAGCATGATTAGTATAGAACTGAGAGAACAAAATAACAATAAGGTTTCACTTACTTTTAGGTTTTGCAGCCTTGTCGAGATGGATGGTTTTCGGTCTTCGGTCGTGTGCCAAATTAAGGTATCAAATAAATAGACTGGCATAATTATAATTGCTTAAACCATATGTTCAAAATGCTAAACTTGTGTTTGCCTGAATCAAATTAACTCAAAGAGATGGCCTAGTCATATTTAACTGAACACTTGCTGTATTAATTCTACTGAAGCTTTTGTATACGAACTCATAAAATTTGTGAACTCTAGACGAAGGTGTGGTACGGTGTATGTGAATGGAAACAAATGCTTGGTTTTATAGTTGTATATACATGGATAGGAAACTGGACCGATGTCGTATAGTGGCGTATAGACCTCTTTCATAATGGCACCCAAATTAAATATTATTTTATATCCATTTAAATTAGCTTTTCTGACCTCGTTCGTGTGTCTGCAATTCCAAAGAATCTTTGCTTTGTAACGAGGCCAGAAAGGCTAATTTGCATGCATATAAAAGAATATTTAGACTCATGGCCTTCTCATGGCAATGTCACTTTAAATGAAAACTATATGGTTAGGATACAGAGAGTTAAGATATATTTGTTCTTCCTCGTGAGAAATATTAATTATATAATAATTACAAATTCAGATAGCTTATAACTGTTTATCTGAATGTCTACAACATCATAAACTTACTCTCAAATTTCTTTTATTTTCTTTGAACAAATACTTTCTATTCTAACAATAAATTATGAAGTTCGATGATTTTAAGTTCTCGCTTAACTTCTTTTTAAGAATATCTTGCGCTGCTCTTTAGAGTGATTAATCTAATGTTAAATTTTAATATAGTCTCGTAAATTGGTTAAGTCTATTCACACTAAAATGTCAAACTTGGAATTGAACGCTCTCTTGAGGTATATTGTTTCCTTACAACCAATGAGAATCAAGATAGAATGAGAAATACATAATAATTAATGCTACAATTCTCTATTATTCTCAGGGTAACCATGGTGTAACACCTGCCTCATATGCAGGCCCGCGAAGCATCACGGGAAGGTTGCTTGCAATTTTGCGACGGTAGATTTTGTAAACAAAATGGCGCCTGATTTCATCTTCATCCATAAAGAATAAACCTAATTGAACAGTTTAGTTTACGTATACTGACTCGAGGAGTTCTCATGCTCAAATAAAAGCTACGTCTTATACAAAATCATCCTGATGTTACACCATGTCCCCTCTGCTGAAATTCTTTGTTTCTGATTCGTTATGTCTCGTAGAATGATATATCATATATTCCTTTGTGAGTTCTCACTGTCAAGCCCTACCAAACATTTTCCAAAACGCCTTGCGATACATACTTATTCGCCAGACATAGATGATCGGATTGACAACGAAATTCACCATTTGCAACATCATGAGATAATGCGCGACAGTGACGACAGTTTCATGAAACTTACAGTTCAACTCGAATAGTTCGCATGCATTTAGGACTGCAAGAGTAAGAAATGAAGGAGACACAGTTATTAGCAACACCATGGTTAGAATAAGAACAAAACCACCAACTTTCTGTTGCATCAGGTTGTTTCGTCTTTCTTTTATCGCCTCGGTAGAACTCTGCTGGGTTCCATCATCTACTTTATTTGACTTTGTTTTCCAGATTGTCAAGTACATATTGATGTACACCACTGCAGTCACAAAGACGGGAATCCAGATGAGAACGAGCAAGACGAACGTCATTGTCAAAGTATAGAAATGCAAGAGAATTGCCAGTGTTAGAGTGAGAAGCCAATTCCCTGCCATGACTGTAAGGATTCTTTTTAGTGGAAGAATTTGGTTCCAGGTATGAGGCTTCTTGATGCATACCGCCCGCTCAATGGCCATCAGACACACGGCTAGTAAAGACGTTAGAGTAGCTGTCCATCCAATTGTCATGAACGCTGTACTCAATGTGGTGTGTCCCGCATGAGCTGCTGTTATTGAAACGCAAAAACCAAACATGCTTGCTCCTACTATGCAATCAGCAATAGCAAGGTTAGTGACGTGATAGGTAATCCTCCTTTGTTTTACAAGTGTCCAGTTTTTACAAACAACGATCAAGAAGGTGCCATTCATGAGGAACGAAAGAACAGATAGAGTTAGTATGACCCCGAACCTGGCGTTTTCTGATGTTGACATGATTGTAACCTGTGGCAAAGAAAACGCAGTGATGGTTTAAGCCTTAAGGAAGAGCAGACTATAATTATTGAGAATATTTTGCCCGAATGTTTTGACGCCATTCAAATAGCCTGCACTTACCGAATTTGCTTCAAGTTCACGAAGCAATGACTCCTAATCGAGATTGGCAATATAATATCCCCATTCTTAAATGAAACTGTTAAAAATACTCTCATGCTAGAAGGTCTATTTGCCTTGATGAAGAAGAATGCACTCGAAAAGCCATTGTTTCATTTTCTCAAAATTTAAAATTTTTAAAAAGCAACTAAACATGAGCATTTGAATCGACGTAATAAAAAAACAAATAAAAACGGTTATCCTCACGAAGTCTGACTCTCGTATTGTTCCGTCTGCTGTGTATTTAATTATAGTTATATAGAACTGAGAGACAAAATAACAATCGGGCTTCACTTACAGTTTCTTTTTATTTTCGGGTTCCACTTTTAGGTTTTGCAGCCTTTGTCGAGATGGATGGTTTTCGGTCTGGGTCTTGTGCCAAATTAAGGTATATATGTTTGTGAACTCATATAAATAGACTAGCATAATTATAATTGACTAAACCATCTGTTCAAAATGCTGAGCTAGTGTTTGCCTGAATTAAATTAACTCAAAGAGATGGCCAAGCCATATTTAACTCAACACTTGCTGTATTAATTCTACTGAAGCTTCTGTACAAACTCATAAAATTTGTGAAACCTAGACGAAGGTATGGTAGGGTGTATGTGAATGGAAACAAATGCTTGGGGTTTTATAGTTTTATACATGGATATAGGAAACTGGACCTATGTCGTAGTGGCGTATACCGGAAATGGTTGCACACCTTTGCAAATGGTTGGGCTTGTCACTTTTTCGACGGTGCATGTAATTCACCTTATCTTCTTTTCTATATTTATATCTATCAGTAAAGAAGACGCAGCAATGGTTTAGGTAACAACAGGCCGCTACATTTATTGAGAACCTTTTCCCCCTAATGTTTTGACGTATTATATCGTATTAAAACTACAAAACATATAGTTTGCTAAAAGGTCTATTTGTCTACGTGAGGAAAACATCTGGAAAATGCTTTTTCCATGTACACTTAATGACTGAGTGTCATCCGCAATACATTACGCGTTCGGTCGGCGATTTTTTGAAGCACCAAATTAATGAACTCATCCGTAAATATCTTGTCAATTTTTTATATAAATGATTCATTTTGTCTTTTAATTGAAAGAAGACATACCTTAGAAAGTAATTGTTTCTGTATTTTCGACAAAACCGGACGTTTTGTTGAGTTTCGTTTTGAGTTATGTCATGCCTCGAGTGGCGCGAAACTTTGAAGAACGAAGACCAAGAAACAAGGTTCAAACCAAAAAAATCAGGTTCCCAGTGGACGTTTTTGATTGTGGATGGATAGAAAATACTGTGTAGGGTTTTCTGAGAAGAGTCATACTGCGAATTTCATATCAAAACATAAACACAAACGTGCAATACAAGATGATTGATATTCACCCTCTAATTAAATAAATCTTTCAATTTGCCAAAATATTTAAATTTATATAAAAGGGAAAATAAGGCGGATACTCCATTGAAAATACAAGTGTAGTTCATCTGAAAGATCTTACTGACTTTAGTTTATTTCCAAAGTTTCAACATTTTAATTAATTAAGCTAAGAAGATATTGCAAGATGAAGTTGAAGAGTTCTTGTAAGAAATGTTAATTACTATAATAATTACAAATTCAGATAGGTTATAACTGTTGATCTGAATGTCTACAACATCGTAAACTTGCTCTCAAATTTATTTTCTTTTAACAAATACTTTCTATTCTAAAAACAAATTATGAAGTTCGAGGATTTTAAGTTCTTGCTTAACGTCTCTTTAAGCATATCTAGCGCTGTTCTATAGAGTGATTAATCTAATGTTAAATTTTAATATAAATGAATAGACTCGTAAATTAGTTAAGTCTATTCACACTAAAATGTCACACTTGAAATTGAACGCTCTCTTGAGTTAGTTGTTTCCTTACAACCAATGAGAATCAAGATAAAATGAAAAATACATAATAATTAATCCTACAATTCTCTATTCAATTCAATTCAATTTAATGATATTTTAACAGCCTAACCTCGTCAGCATCAAATAGTTGCTGTTATCAGTGAGGGCGCTGTGATACAATACATAACATATAACTATTCTCTATAATTATTCTCTATCATTCTCTGCAGCTCCGCGAAGCACCACGGGAAGGTTGCTTGCAATTTTGCGGTAGATTTTGTAAACAAATTGGCGCCTGATTTCATCATCATTCATAAATAATAAACCTAATTGAACAGTTTAGTTTACGTACTGACTTGAGGAGTTCTCATGCATGGTCAAATAAAAGCTACGTCTTATACAAAATCGTCCTGATGTTACACCATGTCCCCTCTGCTGAAATTCTTTGTTTCTGATTCGTTATGTGTCGTAGAATGATATATAATATATATCTTTATGAGTTTTCACTGTCATCCCTTCCAAACATTTTCCAAAACGCCTTGCGATACATACTTATTCTCCAGACATAGATGATCGGATTGACGACGAAATTCACCATTTGCAACATCAGGAGATAACGCACGACAGTGACGATAGTTTCACGAAACTTGCAGTTTAACTTGAATAGTTCGCATGCCATCTTGACTGTAAGAGTAAGAAATGAAGGAGACACAGTTATTAGCAACACCAGTGTCAGAATAAGAACAAAACTACCAACTTTCTGTTGCATCAGGTTGTTTCGTCTTTCTTTTATCGCCTCGATAGAACTCTGCAGGGTTCCATCATCTACTTTATTTGACTTTGTTTTCCAGATTGTCAAGTACATATTGATGTACACCACTGCAGTCACTAAGACGAGAATAGAGAAGAGAACGAGCAAGACGAACCTCATTGTAAAAGTGTAGAAATGCAAGAGAATTGCCAATGTTAGTGTGAGAAGCCAATTCCCTACCATGACTATAAGGATACTGTTCAATGGAAGAATTTGGTTCCAGGTATGAGGCTTCTTGATGCATACCGCCCGCTCAATGGCCATCAGACACACGGCTAGTAAAGACTAATTAAGGTATCAAATAAATAGACTGGCATAATTATAATTGCTTAAACCATATGTTCAAAATGCTAAACTTGTGTTTGCCTGAATTAAATTAACTCAAAGAGATGGCCTAGCCATATTTAACTCAACATTTGCTGTATTAATTCTACTGAAGCTTTTGTATACGAACTCATAAAATTTGTGAACTCTAGACGAAGGTGTGGTACGGTGTATATGAATGCTTGGTTTTATAGTTTTATACATGCAGGATAGGAAACTGGACCGATGTCGTAGTGGTGTATAGACCTCTTTCATAATGGCACCCAAATTAAATATTATTTTATATCCATTTAAATTAGCTTTTCTGACCTCGTTCGTGTGTCTACAATTCCAAAGAATCTTTGCTTTGTAACGAGGCCAGAAAGGCTAATTTGCATGCATATAAAAGAATATTTAGACTGATGGCCTTCTCATGGCAATGTCACTTTAAATGAAAACTATATGGTTAGGATACAGAGAGTTAAGATATATTTCTTCTTCCTCGTAAGAAATATTAATTATATAATAATTACAAATTCAGATATCTTATAACTGTTGATCTGAATGTCTACAACATCATAAACTTACTCTCAAATTTCTTTTATTTTCTTTTAACAAATACTTTCTATTCTAACAATAAATTATGAAGTTCGATGATTTTAAGTTCTCGCTTAACTTCTTTTTACGAATATCTTGCGCTGTTCTATGGCGTGATTAATCTAATGTTAAATTTTAATATAGTCTCGTAAATTGGTTAAGTCTATTCACACTAAAATGTCAAACTTGGAATTGAACGCTCTCTTGAGGTATATTGTTTCCTTACAACCAATGAGAATCAAGATAGAATGAGAAATACATAATAATTAATGCTACAATTCTCTATTATTCTCAGGGTAACCATGGTGTAACACCTGTCTCCTCTGTAGGCCCGCGAAGCATCACGGGAAGGTTGCTTGCAATTTTGGTAAAGAAATAGCGCCTGATTTCATCATCATACATAAATAATAAACCTAATTGAACAGTTTAGTGTACGTACTGACTTGAGGAGTTCTCATTGTCAAATAAAAGCTACGTCTTATACAAAATGGTCCTGATCTGACACCATGTCCCCTCTGCTGAAATTCTTTGTTTCTGATTCGTTATGTCTCGTAGAATGATATATCATATATCCCTTTATGAGTTTTCACTGTCAGCCCTACCAAACATTTTCCAAAACGCCTTGCGATACATACTTATTCTCCAGACATAGATGATCGGATTGACAACGAAATTCACCATTTGCAACATCAATTTATTTCAAAAATTATTTCAAATTTATTTCAAAATTTTGAACAATTTCTACAACTAGCCGATAATGAAAATAAGGAAATTATCATTACTGGAGATCTGAACTGCAATTTCCTAGAGCAGGATAGAAGCCAAAATACTTCTAAACTGCTTGATCTTATGGATATTTACCAATTACAACAGCATATTCAGTCTCCAACAAGAATTACTCCCTTCACTCAAACTTTAATTGATGTAATTTTTACTCAGATCGGGGACAATAAGACTCTAGATTCGGGAGTCATTGAGCTTGGTATCAGTGATCACAGTCTTGTTTATTTATGCCGTAAGGTTAGCCTTCCAAAAGAGGCGCCTAAATTTGTCTTTAGCAGACAGTTTAAAAATTATAATGCCAACCGATTTAGGGAAGATTTAAATGAAGTTATTAACTTACACACTACTTCAAACGATCCCAACTTGTTATGGAATGATTGGAAAACAACGTTTCTAAATATTACAGAGAAACACGCACCAATCAGACAACGCCGAGTTAAATGTGAGTACAAACCGTGGCTCATGCACGAATGAAATTAAGAAACTGAGCTATCACAGAGATTATCTCAAAACACAATCGGTTAGACTGGGATCTACATATTATAATGAAGCTTACAAAAAGTGCAAAAACAATTTAAACAAGCTCATAAAAGATACAAAAGAAGTATACTTTAAGACGAAGCTAAGTAATGCAAACAATAGTAAAGAAAGCTGGCAGACAATTAATGAATTCTTAAACAAAAAGTCAAAAACCACTCATATCAAACAATTAATTGCTGGCGAACAAGTTATAACAGGCGACGAAAATATCGCGTCATGCTTTAATCAATATTTTTCAACAATAGGTTCCAAACTAGCCGACAATATTAAAGACAGTGATATTGATCCTCTGAGCTTCGTGACTCCTGTGGAAAAATCATTTTATTTT
The DNA here is from genome assembly GCA_035772405.1 of Chrysogorgia sp. JL179-B06. Taxonomy (NCBI): domain Eukaryota; kingdom Metazoa; phylum Cnidaria; class Anthozoa; order Scleralcyonacea; family Chrysogorgiidae; genus Chrysogorgia; species Chrysogorgia sp. JL179-B06. Next base: position 1,205,516 of record JAYKKM010000427.1, read on the forward strand.
AGAGATATTACAAATAATGAAGTAATAGAAGCGCTAAAACAAATAAAATCTAAAAAATCACCAGGAATAGACGGCATAAGTACAAGGCTATTAAAAGATGCTAGTGTAGTTGTTGCAGAGTCATTGGTTAGCATTTTCAACTTGTCTCTCCAGACAGCAATATTTCCCGACGACTGGAAATTGGCTAAAGTTTCACCGGTCTTTAAGGAAGGGACTAAAACCGATTGCGGAAATTATAGACCAATTTCTGTAATCTCTGTCGTTGCTAAACTTTTTGAAAAACTAATATACAACCAATTAAGATCATTTATGATTGAGAATACCATTCTTGTGGAACAACAGTCCGGTTTCCGTACTCAACATTCTACGGAAACTACACTTCTTAGTTCCACAAACGAATGGCTATACAATATGGACAAAGGTCTGATTAACGGTGTGTTGTTTCTAGATCTAAAAAAAGCATTTGACACTGTTGATCATGACATCCTAATATCAAAGCTTCAATCATATGGTATTAGGGGGACAAGCCTAGAATGGTTTAAATCGTATCTTGAGAAAAGAAAGCAAATTTGCACAATTAATGGTAAATTATCGGATGCGCGAGAAATTGGATGTGGGGTACCACAAGGATCAAACCTTGGCCCAATTCTTTTTCTCCTGTATATCAACGATTTACCAAACTGTTTAGAATCTACTAAGGCCACTTTATTTGCAGACGACACAAATCTCACATGCGAAGGACTTGGCCCCACTGAGATCGAAAATAAACTTAATAAGGATCTTGAAAATGTTCACCGATGGCTTACTGCAAATAAACTTACATTAAACAAAACAAAAACAGAATTTATGATAATAGGCTCCAGCTATCGTCTGGCCTTAATTGATGAAAGCCCTGTAATTACAATAGGAGACGATAATATCAAACGGGTCTCCCACAAAAAATCTCTTGGTATCATCCTTGATGAACACCTAAAATGGAATAAACATAACGAAGCACAATGTAAAAAAATTTCAGGGAACATTGCCCTACTTAGAAGGGCAAAATTATTTGTTCCACAGGACGCTCTAATAAAAATGTACAATGCATTTGTTTTGCCCCACTTTAATTACTGCTCTACTATTTGGAATGATGGTTGTAGTACCCATATTAATAAATTATCAAAGTTACAAAGGAGAGCGGCGCGCGTGATAACTGGGGAGACATATGCTGTTCGTTCCACTGAAATACTAGAAAATCTCGAATGGACGTCAATTGATGAGGCTCTAAAAAAAACGAGAAACGCTAATGACCTTTAAAGCTTTAACCGGAAGGTCACCAAATTATCTTTCAGAGTTATTTACAATATGTGAAAATGATAATTATCATTTACGAAGTAATAATACCAAATTGTCTCTGCTCAAACCAAAGACAAATTTCCTTAAAAGAAGTTTCTCGTACAGAGCTGCAAAGGCTTGGAACGAACTACCATGTGAAATAACTGATAATTTCCAAAATTTGTCCGTTTTATCTCTTAAATGGCGAATGAAAAACGCAATGATTTAAATACTGTATGACTAATGGCCTTACTCAAATAGCGTAAATTGTGCATGTATATAGTTATAATAGGATATAGTTCGTAATTTTGTATTTTGTATTTTTTATTATTTTGTATTATAGTAACACGGCCCTTTGAAAACCAGTTTTTATTACTGAATAGGCCACCGTGTATAAATAAGTTTAATTAAAGATTAAAGATTAAAGATCATGAGATAATGCGAGAGCATGTGGACATTTTCAAAAAACTTGCAGTTTAACTTGAATAGTTCGCATGCAGTTAGGACTGCATGAGTAAGAAATGAAGGAGACACAGTTATTAGCAACACCATGGTTAGAATAAGAACAAAACTACCAACTTTATTTTGCATCAGTTTGTTTCGTCTTTCCTTGATCGCCTCGGAAGGACTCTGCTGGGTTCCATCATCTACATCATTTGACTTTGTTTTCCAGATTGTCAAGTACACATTGATGTACACTATATACTGCAGTCACAAAGATGGGAATATATAGAAGAGAACCAGCAAGACGAACCGTGCCACACACAAATGGTGTAGTACTCTTCAGATAAAATGGTCTAATAGACCATTTAGACCATTTTATCTGAAGAGTACTACACCATTTGTGTGTGGCACGAAACTAACTAGTAATAAAATGTCTAGTCACAACTGTTGAGTCTTTGAATTTTTACTATAATATGCTCTGGATTTCCATTGAGCACTCTTCCAACGGTTTTTACTACATCGTATAGTATATATATATATTATATATATATATATATACATATATGATAAAAAAACATATTCAACATATATACATATGCTATTCATATATACATATACTATAACTATAAAATGTGTGCAATGCACAAAAATGACAATAATTACGTTATGTGTCACAGAACCATTTCCATTTGTGAGTTCTCACTGACAGCCCGGCCAAACATTTTCCACAACGCCTTACGATACATACTCAATCTCCAAACATAGAATATTGGATTGACGACGAAATTCACCATTGACAACAAGTTGAAATATTGCTTCATCACCTTTACAGTTTCTATAAACTTGCAGTTTAACTCGAATAATTCACATGTACTTTTGACTGTTAGGGTAAGTAAAACGGGCGACATGGTTATTACCATCACCATGGTCAGAATAAGAACAAAACTACCAACTTTCTGCTGCATCAGGTTGTTTCGTCTTTCGTTGATCGCCTCGGAAGAATTCTGCTGGGTTTCATCATCTACTTCGTTTGACTTTACTTTCCAGGTCTTCAAGTAGATATTGATATACAGCACTGCAGTCACAATGACGGGAATGGAGACGATAACCAACAAGACAAACTTCATTGTCCGCGGGAAGAAATACAAGAGGATTGTCAATGATAGCGTTACAAGCCAAATCCCTACCATCACTATATGAGGATTATTTTCAGTGGAAGAATTTGGTTCCAGGTATGAGGCTTCTTGATGCATACCGCGCGCTCAATGGCCATCAGACACACGGCTAGTAAAGACGTTAGACATGCCGTCCATTCAATTGCTCTGAATGCTGAACCCAACGTGGTTCTCTTTCCATCTTCAGATAGTATTAATGAAATATGATGACCAAATGTGCTTGCTCCATATATGCAATCAGTAATAGCAAGGTTAGTGACGTGATAGGTAATCCTCCTTCGTTTTAGAAGTGTCCAGTTTTTACAAAGAACGATCAAGAAGGTGCCATTAAAGAGGAAAGAGAGAACAGCTAACGCGAGGTAGACCCCCTCTCTGGCCTTATCTGACGTCGTTGGCATGATTGTAACCTTGTGATAAAGAAAACGCAGTGATGGTTTAAGGAACAACAGACTATAATTATTGAGTACTTATTTCCCCGAATGTTTTGATGACTCCTAGTCGAGATTGCATGGCAATATATTATATCCCATCTTAAATGAAATTGTTAAAAATACTCAGCCAAAAGGTCTATTTGCCTTGATGAAGAAGAAAACACCTCGAAAAATACCATTTTATACACTTAAATAGATGACAGTTTCATTTTGTCAAAATTTAAGAATTTTAAAAAGCAACTAAGCATTTGAATCGACGAAAATAAAAAAAAACGGTTATCCTCACGGATTGTTCCTCACGGACTCTCGGATTGTTCCGTCTGCTGAGACTGACAAAATAATAATCGTGTTTCACTTACAGTTTCTTTTTATTTTCGGGTTCCACTTTTAGGTTTTGTAGCCTTTGTCGAGATGGATGGTTTTCGGTCTGGGTCGTGTACAAATTAAGGTATATATGTTTGTGAACTCAAATAAATAGACTAGCATAATTATAATTGACTAAACCATCTGTTCAAAATACTAAACTTGTGTTTGCCTGAATTAAATTAACTCAAAGAGATGTCCTATAGCCATATTTAACTCAACACTTGCTGTATTAATTCTACTGAAACTTTTGTACAAACTCATAAAATTTCTCAACACTAGACAGGAATTATTTAGCAACGCTGCTAAAGTGACGCGATGGTAAAATATCTTGATAGATGATTGGTCATTGTAATAAGAATAAATATGAAAGTTGGTAAGTTCTCAAAAGAACTGATATAATATGAAAAGGAGAAATAAGAGAACTTCAATGTTTAGAAAAATACTTAAGTAAGAATACTTATACGTATATTCATGGTCGACGTTTCCGACGATGTGTCGTTCTTCGGGTCAGATGACCTGATGAAGAAGGACACATCGTCTGAAACGTCGCCCATCAAGATACATTGAAGTTATCCTTATTTCTCCTTTTCATATTATATCCAGATACGTAATTGGACCTATACTGGTGTTGAATTTTTGTATATGTTGTCAAACAGTATATTATATCTTAGAAACACGGATGTTTCCACAAATTATTCTTATTAAGATATTAGGACTCCATGCTCAAAAAATAAACAGTATAATATTGAGCATAAACGGATAAGGAAATTATATATATCACAATTATTTTGTCGTTAATATTGACAATTTTGACATGGACAATGTGTCAAGGTAATGTTGAATAATAATGTTGTTGAACGTGGTGTGGTATACGGTGTATGTGAATGGAAACAAATGCTTGGTTCTATACTGGGATGGGAAACTGCAGGACCTGTATGTTGCGATGGCGAACGCCGCGAATAGTTGCACACCTTTGCAGATGATTACGCTTGTCACTTTTTCGACGGTGCATATAATTCATATTTTATTATTTTCTATATCTATATCTACCAGTAAAGAAGACGCAGTAATGGCTTAGGTAACGACGGGCCGCTACATTTATTGAGAACCTTTTTCTCGAATGTTTTGACGTATTATATCGTATTAAAACTACAAAACATAGTCTGCTAAAAGGTCTATTTGCCAACTTGAGGAAAACATCTGGAAAATGCTTTTTCCATGTACACTTGATGACTTATAGTGTCATCCACAATACATTACGTATTCGTTCGGCGATTTATTTGAAGCACGAAATTCACTTAATGAACTCATCCGTAAATATCTTGTCAATTCTTGATATAAATTGTTCATTTTGTATTTTAATTGAAAAAAGACATACCTTTCGACAAAACCTGACGTTTTCTTGAGTTTCGTTTTGAATTATGTCAGCCTCGAGTGGCGCGAAACGTGGAAGACCAAGGAACAAGGTTCAAACCAAAAAAAACATGTTCCCAGTGAAGGTTTTCGATTGCAAATTGGTAGAAAAGACTGCAGTGTAGGGCTTTTTGAGAAGAGTCATAGCGAATTTCCGGAGTATTTACCACGTCAAGTTGGCAACAAAGCACCTCCACATGACACAGCTTCGTTATATTATCAAAACATAAACACAAACATGCAATCCTGAAAATTTCTATTCAAATTCCTCAATACAAGCAGCCATTTTAAATCGATGTTCTTAAATTCAGTTGTAAAATAACTCTTTTGTTCGAAAGAACTCTTGAAACTATAAAAACTAACCATTTACAACCTTTTCATATCTCACTTAACTTCACTCTTCAGATATTAAGATTTGTTTAATAATGCGTATCTTTACCATTATCTGCATGCACATGGAATCGTTTGATGATTTGCATATTTGATGTCATTGGATACATCCACGCACATGCACCTGCATTATGAGTGATTTCATAATCTCAAGGATATATAAGCGTTTTCAATACGTTATTATGCATTGTGATGTCATAAGTATGATCATTTACACATCAAACAAATCTTAATATTTCAAGAGTGAAGTGAGATATGGAATAGTTGCAAATGGTTAGTCTTTATAGTTTCAAGAGTTCTTTCAAACAAAAGAGTTATTTTACAACTGAATGTTTCATTGCATAAGCACTTTAAATGAAAGATTCAAGATTCAAGTTTATTCACACACATAACAGATGTACAGAATTTAGTAATATTTAACAATTATTCACCGAAGGCGAGGTGAATATCGGTGAATAAAAACCGAGACGAAGTCGAGGTTTTTATTCACCGATATTCACCGAGCCTGAGGTGAATACTTGTTTTAGTATAAATACATATTTTCCCACTCTTAGGAACAGCATTTCCTTCAAAAATACTAGTTCTTGACTTTTTTCTCCTGTCACTTTGACAAATCGGCTGGCGGCCATCTTGAAAAAACGCTGGAGGTGATTATCGAGAAATAATCCGAGGTAGCTCGACCAATCAGCGCACGCAATTTCTATAATCACCTAATGTATTTATACTAAAAGGAGATAAAACTAATACATGCAGGAATGAGATAAATGAAATTTTACAAATCTTTATAGAAAGTAAAGTGTGTGGTGGTTTAAGAAGCAAAAGCTTTCGAGTTAACCACCTATGAAAACTATATGGTTAGGATACAGAGAGTTAAGATATATTTCTTCCTCGTAAGAAATATTTACTGCATAATAATTACAAATTAAGGTGGCGTATATAACTGTTGATCAATATTTACAAAATCACAAACTTATGTACTGTTCTCTCAAATTTATGTTATTTTCTTTTAACAAATACTTTCTATTCTAACAACAAATTATGAAGTTCGACGATTTTAAGTTCTCGCTGGACTTCTCTTTAAGCATATAGAGCACTGTTCTATAGAATGATTATAATCTAATGTTAAATTTTAACAGTGTTCGCCAGCAACGAAGTAAATTTACTTCGTTACTTTACTTAAGTAAAAAAATCAGTATTTACTTGTAACGAAGTATATTTTTCAACAAATACTTTTTACTTGTAACGAAGTAAAATTTTTGTTGAATAATTACTTTTTAACTTCGTTACTTTTTGTTTTATCGGCAAAGTAAAAAAAGAAATTCGGAACGCGGATTCGCGAAATACTCGGTCCACTCTATCCATCCGCTGGAGATCTAGAGTGGAGAAATCGCGTGAAGTTGGTTTTGCATGTGCACGTGATTGGCAACTGTTGAGTTGGCGTTGTCAAACAGCACCCAGATTATTAAAGTACAGTACCAGATTATCAATTATCATTTGTCATGTTGGTTAGTGGTTCGAGAATATATAGTTTGTTTCAGAAGTACTTTTCTGGAATATTTTTTGCCATACTTTTACTTTTACTTTAGTAATATTTTCAGGCCATACTTTTACTTAAGTAAGATTTTCAGGCCATACTTTTACTTTTATTTAAGTATAAACTGAGGAGTTACTTTTTACTTTTACTTAAGTACAAAATATCAGTACTTTGCTGAACACTGAATTTTAATATAATCAATAGACTCGTAAATTGGTTAAGTTTATTCACACTAAAATGCCACACTTGGAATTGAACGCTCTCTTGAGTTAGTTGTTTCCTTACATCCAATGAGAATTAAGATAAATTGAAAAATACATAATAATTAATCCTACAATTCTCTATCATTCAGGGTAACCATGGTGTAACACCTGCCTCCTCTGTAGGTCCGCGAAGCATCATGGGAATGTTGCTTGCAATTAGATTTTGTAAACAAAATGGCGTCTGATTTCATCAACATCCATAAATAATAAACGTAATTGAACAGTTTAGTTTACGTACTGACTTGAGGAGTTCTCATGGTCAAATAAAAGCTACGTCTTATACAAAATCGTCCTGATGTTACACCATGTCCCATTTGCTGAAATTCTTTGTTTCTGATTCGTTATGTGTCGTAGAATGATATATAATATATACCTTTATGAGTTCTCACTGTCATCCCTACCAAACATTTTCCAAAACGCCTTGCGATACATACTTATTCGCCAGACATAGATGAACGGATTGACGACGAAATTCACCATTTGCAACATCAGGAGATAATGCACGACAGTGACGATAGTTCCATGAAACTTGCAGTTTAACTTGAATAGTTCGCATGCAGTCAAGACTGCAAGAGTAAGAAATGAAGGAGACACAGTTATTAGCAACACCATGGTTAGAATAAGAACTAAACTACCAACTTTCTGTTGCATCAGGTTGTTTCGTCTTTCTTTGATCGCCTCGGTAGATCTCTCCAAGGTTCCATCATCTACTTCATTTGACTTTGTTTTCCAGATCGTCATGTACATATTGATGTACACCACTGCAGTCACAAACATGGGAATATAGAAGAGAACCAGCAAGACGAACCTCATTGTCAAAGTATAGAAATGCATGATAATTGCCAGTACTAGAGTGAGAAGCCAATTCCCCACCATGACTATAAGTATTATTTTCAGTGGAAGAATTTGGTTCCAGGTATGAGGCTTCTTGATGCATACCGCCCGCTCAATGGCCATCAGACACACGGCTAGTAAAGACGTTAGAGTAGCCGTCCATGCAATTGTAACGAACGCTGAACTCAACGTAGTTTCTCTCCCAGCTGCTATTCTTGAAACGCAAAAACCAAACAGGCTTGCTCCGACTATGGAATCAGCAATAGCAAGGTTAGTGACGTGATAGGTAATCCTCCTTCGTTTTACAAGTGTCCAGTTTTTACAAACAACGATCAAGAAGGTGCCATTTAAGAGGAACGAAAGAGCAGATAGAGTTAGTATGACCCCGAACCTGGCGTTTTCTGATGTTGACATGATTGTAACCTGTGGCAAAGAAAACGCAGTTGTGGTTTAAGCCTTAAGGTACGTTTACACACTACGATTAATCGGCCCGATTTCTGGTTTAGCTGGATGTTAAGTGGAGAAACAGTCAGCGGAGTGTCCCGTGGGCTCATTTACCTTGGTCGTATTCCTGTCTCTCGTTACTTAACATCCAGCTAAACCAGAAATCGGGCCGATTAATCGTAGTGTGTAAACGTACCTTAAGGAAGAGCAGACTATAATTATTGAGAATATTTTGCCCGAATGTTTTGACGCCATTCAAATAGCCTGCACTTACCGAATTTTCTTCAAGTTCACGAAGCAATGACTCCTAATCGAGGTTGGCAATATAATATCCCATTCTTAAATGAAACTGTTAAAAATACTCTCGTGCTAGAAGGTCTATTTGCCTTGATGAAGAAGAAAACACCTCGAAAAATACCATTTTGTACACTTAAATACATGTTTCATTTTGTCAAAATTTAAAATTTTTAAAAAGCAACTAAGCATTTGAATCGACGTAATAAAAAACAAATAAAAACGGTTATCCTCACGAAGTCTGACTCTCGTATTGTTCCGTCTGCTGTGTAGCATGATTAGTATAGAACTGAGAGAACAAAATAACAATAAGGTTTCACTTACTTTTAGGTTTTGCAGCCTTGTCGAGATGGATGGTTTTCGGTCTTCTGTCGTGTGCCAAATTAAGGTATCAAATAAATAGACTGGCATAATTATAATTGCTTAAACCATATGTTCAAAATGCTAAACTTGTGTTTGCCTGAATTAAATTAACTCAAAGAGATGGCCTAGTCATATTTAACTGAACACTTGCTGTATTAATTCTACTGAAGCTTTTGTATACGAACTCGTAAAATTTGTGAACTCTAGACGAAGGTGTGGTACGGTGTATGTGAATGGAAACAAATGCTTGGTTTTATAGTTTTATACATGGATAGGAAACTGGACCGATGTCGTAGTGGCGTATAGACCTCTTTCATAATGGCACCCAAATTAAATATTATTTTATATTCATTTAAATTAGCTTTTCTGACCTCGTTCGTGTGTCTACAATTCCAAAGAATCTTTGCTTTGTAACGAGGCCAGAAAGGCTAATTTGCATGCATATAAAAGAATATTTAGACTCATGGCCTTCTCATGGCAATGTCACTTTAAATGAAAACTATATGGTTAGGATACAGAGAGTTAAGATATATTTCTTCTTCCTCGTAAGAAATATTAATTACTATAATAATTACAAATTCAGATAGCTTATATATAACTGTTGATCTGAATGTCTACAACATCATAAACTTACTCTCAAATTTCTTTTATTTTCTTTTAACAAATTCTTTCTATTCTAACAATAAATTATGAAGTTCGATGATTTTAAGTTCTCGCTTAACTTCTTTTTACGAATATCTTGCGCTGTTCTATAGAGTGATTAATCTAATGTTAAATTTTAATATAGTCTCGTAAATTGGTTAAGTCTATTCACACTAAAATGTCAAACTTGGAATTGAACGCTCTCTTGAGGTATATTGTTTGCTTACAACCAATGAGAATCAAGATAGAATGAGAAATACATAATAATTAATGCTACAATTCTCTATTATTCTCAGGGTAACCATGGTGTAACACCTGCCTCATATGCAGGCCCGCGAAGCATCACGGGAAGGTTGCTTGCAATTTTGCGACGGTAAATTTTGTAAACAAAATGGCGCCTGATTTCATCTTCATCCATAAAGAATAAACCTAATTGAACAGTTTAGTTTACGTATACTGACTCGAGGAGTTCTCATGCTCAAATAAAAGCTACGTCTTATACAAAATCGTCCTGATGTTACACCATGTCCCCTTTGCTGAAATTCTTTGTTTCTGATTCGTTGTGTGTCGTAGAATGATTATCATATATTATATATATCCCTTTATGAGTTCTCACTGTCATCCCTACCAAACATTTTCCAAAACGCCTTGCGATACATACTTATTCGCCAGACATAGATGATCGGATTGACAACGAAATTCACCATTTGCAACATCATGAGATAATGCGCGACAGTGACGACAGTTTCATGAAACTTACAGTTCAACTCGAATAGTTCGCATGCATTTAGGACTGCAAGAGTAAGAAATGAAGGAGACACAGTTATTAGCAACACCATGGTTAGAATAAGAACAAAACCACCAACTTTCTGTTGCATCAGGTTGTTTCGTCTTTCTTTTATCGCCTCGGTAGAACTCTGCTGGGTTCCATCATCTACTTTATTTGACTTTGTTTTCCAGATTGTCAAGTACATATTGATGTACACCACTGCAGTCACAAAGACGGGAATCCAGATGAGAACGAGCAAGACGAACGTCATTGTCAAAGTATAGAAATGCAAGAGAATTGCCAGTGTTAGAGTGAGAAGCCAATTCCCTGCCATGACTGTAAGGATTCTTTTTAGTGGACGAATTTGGTTCCAGGTATGAGGCTTCTTGATGCATACCGCCCGCTCAATGGCCATCAGACACACGGCTAGTAAAGACGTTAGAGTAGCTGTCCATCCAATTGTCATGAACGCTGTACTCAATGTGGTGTGTCCCGCATGAGCTGCTGTTATTGAAACGCAAAAAGCAAACATGCTTGCTCCTACTATGCAATCAGCAATAGCAAGGTTAGTGACGTGATAGGTAATCCTCCTTCGTTTTACAAGTGTCCAGTTTTTACAAACAACGATCAAGAAGGTGCCATTTAACAGGAACGAAAGAGCAGATAGAGTTAGCATGACCCCGTATCTGGCGTTTTCTGACGTTGACATGATTGTAACCTGTGGCAAAGAAAACGCAGTGATGGTTTAAGGAAGAGCAGACTATAATTATTGAGAAGTTATTTTGCCCGAATGTTTTGACGCCATTCAAATAGCCTGCACTTACCGAATTTGCTTCAAGTTCACGAAGCAATGACTCCTAATCGAGATTGGCAATATAATATCCCCATTCTTAAATGAAACTGTTAAAAATACTCTTATGCTAGAAGGTCTATTTGCCTTGATGAAGAAGAATGCACTCGAAAAGCCATTGTTTCATTTTCTCAAAATTTAAAATTTTTAAAAAGCAACTAAACATGAGCATTTGAATCGACGTAATAAAAAAACAAATAAAAACGGTTATCCTCACGAAGTCTGACTCTCGTATTCTTCCGTCTGCTGTGTATTTAATTATAGTTATATAGAACTGAGAGACAAAATAACAATCGGGCTTCACTTACAGTGTCTTTTTATTTTCGGGTTCCACTTTTAGGTTTTGCAGCCTTTGTCGAGATGGATGGTTTTCGGTCTGGGTCGTGTGCCAAATTAAGGTATATATGTTTGTGAACTCATATAACTAGACTAGCATAATTATAATTGACTAAACCATCTGTTCAAAATGCTGAGCTAGTGTTTGCCTGAATTAAATTAACTCAAAGAGATGGCCTAGCCATATTTAACTCAACACTTGCTGTATTAATTCTACTGAAGCTTTTGTACAAACTCATAAAATTTGTGAAACCTAGACGAAGGTATGGTAGGGTGTATGTGAATGGAAACAAATGCTTGGGATTTTATAGTTTTATACATGGATATAGGAAACTGGACCTATGTCGTAGTGGCGTATACCGGAAATGGTTGCACACCTTTGCAAATCGTTGGGCTTGTCACTTTTTCGACGGTGCATATACATGTAATTCATCTTTTCTTCTTTTCTATATTTATCTATCAGTAAAGAAGACGCAGTAATGGTTTAGGTAACAACAGGCCACTACATTTATTGAGAACCTTTTTTCCCCGAATGTTTTGACGTATTATATCGTTTTAAATCTGCAAAACATAGTCTGCTAAAAGGTTTTGTCTACTTGAGGAAAACATCTGGAAAATGTTTTTTCCATGTCCACTTCAGATAACTTATAGTGTCATCCGCAATACATTACGCATTCGGTTGGCGATTTTTTGAAGCACGAAATTCACTTAAAGTGCATATAAACCCAAATTCGTTTTATTCTCATTAAATTTGTCACGTCACCAGGATTCGAATGATATATATTACATCTTGTTTGAATAAAAACTCATTTTGTTAGCGCTTGCCAAACATGCCAAAAAATACGAATTTTTATTGTTTCAAAAATCATGACCGGTAGTACGGGATCTGGGTACTAGTAGTGTTGTGACGTCTATGATACAATCTTTGCGTCAGATAATTTTCGATTTTATAAGGCCTTGCCTGGACAGAAGATGAACTAGGAATTGCTGTGGTTCCAACAATCCATAGAAACGATCGAGGAGAACCCGATGTCGAAAAGCCGAAAAGGAGACGCCGCCAGTTAGGAGATAAATATTATGCGCCAGCGCCGATATATTTTATGCCTTTGGCTTTTATATGCACTGTGTATCATGTTTCCTGCGTGGGACTAGAAGCTTTTCGCGACGCTGTAATAAGAAACATTTAATTATTTTAGAGAACAAAAATAATGTTAGAGTCACAAGCGATCGATGAGGTTCAGACATAGCTTTCGGATGTTGAAAGTAGTTTTATAGTAACCAAAGCCGGCGAATCGCAAACGACGCCTGTCTCGAGGCCTGTCAGATTCGGCTGAAAGCCTGTAACAACATGAACATATCTTCGTCGTCGTCTCGTCGACAACTTATCTTCTGTCGCTTCGCTCATTATTTCCACTTGATAATCGTATTTCGTGTTAAAATATGAACTATTAGACAAAGAATAACTCTCTGTCTGGTTTAGAATGGTGTAACGCTATCCAACAGCGTCAAGGACCATGCCTTTTGAAACAACTCGTTGGACTGGCGTGGAGATAGAATACATTTCACTTTGCAGCGGAGTCTTGAGTAGATGCGCACATACCATCATTCACAGAGTCACAAGCGGTCGACGAGGTTTTTATATCGAAGCCGGCGAAGCGCAAACGACGCTTGTCTGATTATGCCTCATAATGGCTGCAACATACTGTCGACGCGGGCCACATCTTCGACGACATTATTCTCATCTTCTGTCGCTTCTCCCACTATTTCCACTTCATAATCGTATTCCGCGTTAAAATATGAACTATTAGACGAAGAATGACTTCCTGAATTTGAATTTTACATCGGCAATACGCTTCGACAAGAACAACGTTTCTTCACGTTTTTACTATGAAAACCATAGTAATTCTCGGCCGGAAGTAAAACGAGTGACTACATAGACGTCACAAACAACTCTCGACCCAGACTCCGTACTACCGCTCATGAAATCAAAATATCCAACTTTGGGAGCTTGTAGAATCTTTGTTTTTCATTTTTACTCGATTAAATAATCTGCAAAAAACCTTCTATCCATCTCCTCTTTCGTTTGAGCCAGAAACGAATTTGGGTTTATATGCACTTTAATGAACTCAACCGTAAATATCTTGTTAATTTTTTATATAAATTATTTATTTTGTCTTTTAATTGAAAGAAGACATACCTTAGAAAGTAATTATTTCTGTATTATCGACAAAACTCGACGTTTTGTTCAGTTTCGTTTTGAATTAAAAATGATATGATGAAAATCTATCAAATTATCTAGCAAATTATTGAAAATTTCCCTTCAAGTTCCTCAATTTTCATAAACTGCCACTGCCATCCAATTTTCGGTTTCCATTTTATTTATTTCTTGAAATATTCCAACTTTTACGAGTAACTTGATGTATCGATGGACTTCGTCTGATAAATTAAAGTGGTTGAATTTTTTGTCTAAAATTAGATACTTCATGTAAAATTCAACGCCGCCATTTGTTTTCGTATGTGACGTCATAACTATGACACATGGTACAGTTGACACAGAAAATTCCGTAAATTGTCTGTTAGTACAACTAGTTTGCTTAGAACGGCCAGTAACACAATATTTTGCTCCATGACGACGAGACGAACCAGTTGAAGATATAGCCATTTTCTCTGTGTTTACCTACTTATGACGTCACAACGCCCAATAAAGCGACCATCCAGCGACGCATCCGAAGTGGCATATTTCGCTATTTTAACTGTTGATAAAATCACTTCTGTTCAAGCAAATTTCGTTCTGAAAGAAGATTTCAAAATCGGAACGTGTAAATTTTTATTTGGGGAAATAAAATGGAAACCAAAATTTGGTGGCAATGTCACTTTAAATGAAAATTATATGGTTAGGATACAGAGAGTTAAGATATATTTCTTCTTCCTCGAAAGAAATATTAATACATAATAATTACAAATTAAGATAGCTTATAACTGTTGATCTGAATGTCTACAACATCACTCTGAAATTTATTTTATTTTCTTTTAACAAATACTTACTATTCTAACAATAAATTATGAAGTTCGACGATTTTAAGTTCTCGCTTAACTTCTCTTTAAGCATATCTTGCGCTGTTCTATAGAGCGATTAATCTAATGTTAAATTTTGATCTAAATTAATAGACTCGTAAATTGGTTATTCTATAAATATATATATATATATATATATATATATATATATATATATATATATATATATATATATATATATATATATATATTATATTATATATATATTATATATATATATATATATATATATATATATATATATATATATATATATATATATATATATATATATATATATAAATATAATGATAAAAAACATATATACATATCCTATTCATATATACATATACTATAACTATAAAATGTGTGCAATGCACAAAAATGACAAGAATTACGTTATGTGTCACAGAACCATTTCCATTTGTGAGTTCTCACTGTCAGCCCTACCAAACATTTTCCACAACGCCTTGCGATACATACTCAATCTCCAAACATAGAATATTGGATTGACGACGAAATTCACCATTGACAACAAGTATAAATATTCCTTGATCACCTCCACAGTTTCTATAAACTTGCAGTTTAACTCGAACAATTCGCATGTACTTATGACTGTTAGAGTAAGGCCAACGGGTGACATGGTTATTAACATGACTATGGTCAGAATAAGAACAAAACTGCCAACTTTCTGCTGCATCAGGTTGTTTCGTCTTTCGTTGATCGCCTCGGAAGAATTCTGCTGGGTTTCATCATCTACTTTGTTTGACTTCCAGGTCTTCAAGTAGATATTGATATACAGCACTGCAGTCACAATGACGGGAATGAAGATGAGAACCAACAAGACAAACTTCATTGTCCGCGGGAAGAAATATAAGAGGATTGTCAATGATAGCGTTACAAGCAAAATCCCTACCATCACTATGAGGATTCTTTTCAGTGGAAGAATTTGGTTCCAGGTATGAGGCTTCTTGATGCATAACGCGCGCTCAATGGCCATCAGACACACGGCTATTAAAGACGTTAGGCATGCCGTCCATGCAATTGCTCTGAATGCTGAACCCAACGTGGTCCTCTTTCCATCTTCAGCTAGTATTGATGAAATGCGATGACCAAATGTGCTTGCTCCATATATGCAATCAGCAATAGCAAGGTTGGTGACGTGATAGGTAATCCTCCTTCGTTTTAGAAGTGTCCAGTTTTTACAAAGAACGATCAAGAAGGTGCCATTAAAGAGGAAAGAGAGAACAGCTGACGCGAGGTAGATCCCCTCTCTGGCCTTATCTGACGTCGTTGACATGATTGTAACCTTGTGATAAATAAAACGCAGTGATGGTTTAAGGAAGAACAGACTATATTAATTATTGCGAACTTATTTTGCCCGAAAGTTTTGACGCCATTCAAATAGCCTGCACTTACCGAATTTGCTTCATGTTCATGAAACAATGACTCCTAATCGAGATTGGTAATCTAATATCCCATTATTAAATGAAACTGTTAAAAATACTCTGCTAGAAGGTCTATTTGCCTTGATGAAGAAGAAAACACCTCGAAAAATACCATTTTGTACACTTAAATACATGTTTCATTTTGTCAAAATTAAAAATTTTTAAAAAGCAACTAAGCATTTGAATCGACGTAATAAAAAACAAATAAAAACGCTTATCCTCACGAAGTCTGACTCTCGTATTGTTCCGTCTGCTGTGTAGCATGATTAGTATAGAACTGAGAGAACAAAATAACAATAAGGTTTCACTTACTTTTAGGTTTTGCAGCCTTCTCGAGATGGATGGTTTTCGGTCTTCGGTCGTGTGCCAAATTAAGGTATCAAATAAATAGACTGGCATAATTATAATTGCTTAAACCATATGTTCAAAATGCTAAACTTGTGTTTGCCTGAATTAAATTAACTCAAAGAGATGGCCTAGTCATATTTAACTGAACACTTGCTGTATTAATTCTACTGAAGCTTTTGTACAAACTCATAAAATTTGTGAACCCTAGACGAAGGTGTGGTACGGTGTACGTGAATGGAAACAAATGCTTGGTTTTATAGTTTTATACATGGATAGGAAACTGGACCGATGTCGTAGTGGCGTATAGACCTCTTTCATAATGGCACCCAAATTAAATATTCTTTTATATTCATTTAAATTAGCCTTTCTGACCTCGTTCGTGTGTCTGCAATTCCAAAGAATCTTTGCTTTGTAACGAGGCCAGAAAGGCTAATTTGCATGCATATAAAAGAATATTTAGACTCATGGCCTTCTCATGGCAATGTCACTTTAAATGAAAACTATATGGTTAGGATACAGAGAGTTAAGATATGTTTCTTCTTCCTCGTAAGAAATATTAATTATATAATAATTACAAATTCAGATAGCTTATAACTGTTGATCTGAATGTCTACAACATCATAAACTTACTCTCAAATTTCTTTTATTTTCTTTTAACAAATACTTTCTATTCTAACAATAAATTATGAAGTTCGATGATTTTAAGTTCTCGCTTAACTTCTTTTTACGAATATCTTGCGCTGTTCTATAGAGTGATTAATCTAATGTTAAATTTTAATATAGTCTCGTAAATTGGTTAAGTCTATTCACACTAAAATGTCAAACTTGGAATTGAACGCTCTCTTGAGGTATATTGTTTGCTTACAACCAATGAGAATCAAGATAGAATGAGAAATACATAATAATTAATGCTACAATTCTCTATTATTCTCAGGGTAACCATGGTGTAACACCTGTCTCCTCTGCAGGCCCGCGAAGCATCACGGGAAGGTTGCTTGCAATTTTGGTAAACAAATAGCGCCTGATTTCATCATCATACATAAATAATAAACCTAGTTGAACAGTTTAGTGTACGTACTGACTTGAGGAGTTCTCATTGTCAAATAAAAGCTACGTCTTATACAAAATGGTCCTGATCTAGTGTCCCCTCTGCTGAAATTCTTTGTTTCTCATTCGTTATGTCTCGTAGAATGATATATCATATATCCCTTTATGAGTTCTCACTGTCAGCCCTACCAAACATTTTCCAAAACGCCTTGCGATACATACTTATTCTCCAGACATAGATGATCGGATTGACAACGTAATTCACCATTTGCAACATCATGAGATAATGCGAGAGCATGTGGACAGTTTCATAAAACTTGCAGTTTAACTTGAATAGTTCGCATGCAGTTAGGACTGCATGAGTAAGAAATGAAGGAGACACAGTTATTAGCAACACCATGGTTAGAATAAGAACAAAACTACCAACTTTATGTTGCATCAGGTTGTTTCGTCTTTCTTTTATCGCCTCGGAAGGACTCTGCTGGGTTCCATCATCTACATCATTTGACTTTGTTTTCCAGATTGTCAAGTACATATTGATGTACACCACTGCAGTCACAAAGACGGGAATCCAGATGAGAACGAGCAAGACGAACGTCATTGTCAAAGTATAGAAATGCAAGAGAATTGCCAGTGTTAGAGTGAGAAGCCAATTCCCTGCCATGACTGTAAGGATTCTTTTTAGTGGAAGAATTTGGTTCCAGGTATGAGGCTTCTTGATGCATACCGCCCGCTCAATGGCCATCAGACACACGGCTAGTAAAGACGTTAGAGTAGCTGTCCATCCAATTGTCATGAACGCTGTACTCAATGTCGCATGAGCTGCTGTTATTGAAACGCAAAAAGCAAACATGCTTGCTCCTACTATGCAATCAGCAATAGCAAGGTTAGTGACGTGATAGGTAATCCTCTTTCTCTTTACAAGTGTCCAGCTTTTACAAATAACGATCAAGAAGGTGCCATTTATGAGGAACGAAAGAGCACAGAGAGTTAGTATGACCCCCATTCTGGCGTTTTCTGACGTCGTTGACATGATTGTAACCTGTGACAAAGAAAACGCAGTGATGGTTTAAGGAAGAACAGACTATAATTATTGAGAAGTTATTTTTCCCGAATGTTTTGACGCCATTCAAATAGCCTGCACTTACCGAATTTGCTTCATGTTCACGAAACAATGACTCCTAATCGAGATTGGTAATACAATATCCCATTATTAAGTCTATATTTGCCTTGATGAAGAAGAAAACACGTCGAAAAATACCATTATATGTACACTTAAATAGATGACAGTTTCATTTTGTCAAAATTTAAAAGTTTTAAAAAGCAACTATATAAGCATTCGAATCGACGCAATAAAAAAAAACGCTTACTCTCGGATTGTTCCGTCTGCCATGTAGTTGATTATAGTTATATAGAACTGAGAGACAAAATAACAATGGGGCTTCACTTACAGTTTCTTTTTAATTTCGGGTTCCACTTTTAGGTTTTGTAGCCTTTGTCGAGATGGATGGTTTTCGGTCTGGGTCGTGTGCCAAATTAAAGTATATATGTTTGTGAACTCAAATAAATAGACTGGCATAATCATAATTGACTAAACCATCTGTTCAAAATGCTAAACTTGTGTTTGCCTGAATTAAATTAACTCAAAGAGATGGCCTAGCCATATTTAACTCAACATTTGCTGGTATTAATTCTACTGAAGCTTTTGTACAAACTCATAAAATTTCTGAACCCTTGGGAATTATTTACCGACACTTCTAAAGTGACGCGATGCTAGAACAAGTCCTAAAAAACTCAGTTCTCAAAAGAACTGGATATAATATGAAAAGGAGAAATAAGAGAACTTCAATGTGTTGAAAAATACTTAAGGAAGAGTACTTACGTATATTTATGGACGACGTTTCCGACGATGTGTCCTGCAGGTCAGATGACCTGATGAAGAACGACACATACTCTTACTTAAAGTGCCACTAAGACGAAAAAAATCGTCTATCCAATTTTATAATAACAAAATGAAGAAGAAAGGCGTTATCGGTTCCTCAATATCTTATCCCGTTCTCGAGATATTTAGGTTTTGACATATGCAAATTAGATAGTGTATGACGTCATTTTCTCACATAGACTAAAATAAAATTCACAAAATGAGGAATATCTCTGCAAATAATGGGTAGAAAGTTTTCAAACTTTACACATCTGTGGTAAGGTGAAATGTGCACCGTACTGCACACATTATATTGTTGCCACGAAGATCGTTTGAAAATAGGCACCTGTCATTTATAAAACAAAAAGTGTTTATCTCTTCTTTATCAAACAACATTTATTGTAATGCATACACACGAATATTTGTAGACACGTAAATATTGTACTTCGGAGGTTTAAATCACCTTATTCTTTTTAAAAAGTGACAAAAATTACGATTTAATTTTATTAGGCGAAAGACGGTTATTTTCAAACGATCTGCATGGCAACTATATAATATATACAGTAGAGTGTACATTCCACCTTACCATAAATGTCCAAAGTTTGAAAACTTTCTACCTATTATTTGCCACGATAATCCTCATTTTGTGTATTTTATTTACGTCTATGTGAGAAAATGACGTCATACATTGTCTAATAATGCACTAGTCAGTGGAAAGCTCCGCACCCCCCTACCCGGGGAATACCGGGGCTGCGGGGCATTAGACGAAGCTAAGGCGTGTGCTAAATTGATCTAATTTCCCGCTATACGTGGCATTCTCCCCAGGGCCATATAAACGAGTCATCAGAAATCATTCAAACAATAATTTGTACGTTTTTTTGTGATCTCTGTACTGAAGTAGCACCTGAAGCACAATACCATGGATTTTAATAATCGCACGCAATACTATAAATAATTTATGTCGAAAAAGCGTAAATATTAAAAAGATGCAGTACTACATAATAAATACATATAATGTTTTAACTGTTCCAATACTATAGACACATATTTTTAATAAAACGTATTAGATGGTCTACAATGCAAACAACACAAATAGCTAGATGTTAAAAACAAATTGCCTGCTGTGATTCCATGTTCGATCCAAATCTTAGCTGACTCAGCATTCTAACCCAGTCTTTTGTACTTCGAAAACAAATCCCCGGTGATGCCCCACCAATAGTCCCCAGTCGTAATGACATATGTAGCTATTGTTGTCTAAAGCTCCCGGTACCGTGGCGTAAAAGATGGTCTAATCCACCTATAAATCCCGGCTATTCCCCGGCATTCCCCGGATATGGGGGTGCGGGGCTTTCCACTGACTAGTGCATAACCTAAATATCTCGAGAACGGGAACCGAGAACGCCTTTCTTCCTCATTTCGTAATTATGATAAACTAAGATCAAAATTGGTAGACGATGTTTTCGTCTTAGTGACACTTTAAGTATTTTTCAACACATTGAAATTCTCTTATTTCTCCTTTTCATATTATATCCAGATACACTGTAGGTAATTGGACCTACACTGGACGGATGTTTCCACAAATTATTCTTATTAAGATATTAGGACTCCATGCTCAAACAATAAACAGTATATTATTGAGCATAAACGGATAAGGAAATTATATATATCACAATTATTTTGTCGTTAATATTGACAATTTTGACATGGACAATGTGTCAAGGTAATGTTGAATAATAATGTTGTTGAACGTGGTGTGGTATACGGTGTATGTGAATGGAAACAAATGCTTGGTTCTATACTGGGATGGGAAACTGCAGGAC
Organism: Chrysogorgia sp. JL179-B06; assembly: GCA_035772405.1. Taxonomy (NCBI): domain Eukaryota; kingdom Metazoa; phylum Cnidaria; class Anthozoa; order Scleralcyonacea; family Chrysogorgiidae; genus Chrysogorgia; species Chrysogorgia sp. JL179-B06. The sequence continues at coordinate 1,227,016 of JAYKKM010000427.1, forward strand.
CTGTATGTTGCGATGGCGAACGCCGCGAATAGTTGCACACCTTTGCAGATGATTACGCTTGTCACTTTTTCGACGGTGCATATAATTCATATTTTATTATATTCTATATCTATATCTACCAGTAAAGAAGACGCAGTAATGGCTTAGGTAACGACGGGCCGCTACATTTATTGAGAACCTTTTTCCCGAATGTTTTGACGTATTATATCGTATTATAACTACAAAACATAGTCTGCTAAAAGGTCTATTTGCCAACTTGAGGAAAACATCTGGAAAATGCTTTTTCCATGTACACTTGATGACTTATAGTGTCATCCACAATACATTACGTATTCGGTCGGCGATTTATTTGAAGCACGAAATTCACTTAATGAACTCATCCGTAAATATCTTGTCAATTCTTGATATAAATTGTTCATTTTGTATTTTAATTGAAAAAAGACATACCTTAGAAAGTAATTATTTCTGTATTTTCGACAAAACCTGACGTTTTCTTGAGTTTCGTTTTGAATTATGTCAGCCTCGAGTGGCGCGAAACGTGGAAGACCAAGGAACAAGGTTCAAACCAAAAAAAACATGTTAGTAGATAACCCCCCCCCCCCCCATACAGCATTCAAAGGGATGCCGCCTCATTAGTATTTCAATAGAACAATAGGCAGAACAAAGAGCGTTACGTACAAAAAGTAATTAGTATTGTTAGCGTGACGAACGCATAGCATGCCTTTTCATTAAATATTCCGTGTGAGGGACATGTGAGGGACGAAAGTAATTACCTCTAAGCCTCTTTCACCTTTGCGTTCCCTAACCCTAGTCTCGTGTACCTTTGGGCCCCCATCGTATACTTAGGCGGTTCTCTCTGTGAAGAAATTAGCGTTAAGAACTAGCCCTATTCCACCTTCAGAACCCTAAATTTAATTATATATTTGGAATATCACCGATTGCCGTGCGATTGCCTAAGCGTTCGACTGAACCTATATCTTCTTTCGAATGAACCTGTGTTTTCACTGCATCTATACAAAGAGATGAACCCTAATAATTTTGGCCGTATTATGGCTTATCTCGCTTTAGTGTACACAATTCCTATGAGGAATAAACTCGGAAAACAGTGCGAAGAACTGTTCAAGATCTCAAACACATTTGACTTAGCAAAATTATAAAGTTAAACGGTCTTTGTTAAACTGGATGACTCGGCTATTTTATAACGTCGTTGTCATGATGTGTATTCACGTTGTTAAGGTTAAGATTTGCATAAGCCTTTGAACCCTAGCCATTTTGGCCGAATTATCGCTAATTATCTCGCGTTAGTGTACGGGATTCCAATTGGGGAAGAAACCCTTCGGGAAACAGTGTGAGGAACTGTTCAAGATCTCAAACGCATTGACATAGAAAAATAATAAGTCGTTACTTAGTTTTGGCGTAAATTATTCTGAAGAAACTATTCGCAAAATGATCAGGAATTACAAAATAAGGTTTCCTGGCAGAAGAAGTATTATATATCTAAGAGTTTTAAATTGGTTGAACCGCTTTACTTCATAGAGAACGACGGAACGAGGAGTTAGAACGAGGATATAAAGCGGACTAAGTGACTTTAGCAGCTTGAATGCATTTGTCCACCTGATCTTAGATAAAAGCGTGAGATAAGAGCGTAATTAAAGGATTATATGTTTGATAGCATAAGCGTTCAAATCGGCAGAAATAACTTGCCGAGCAATCATTTCGGGAGAATTATCACTTATCTAACCTTCGTTTATCGATTAAGCGATCCATGTGTCGAAGAAACACTTCGGGAAGCAGTGTGAACAACTGCTCAAGATCTCAAACATAGTAATAATGACGCTGTGCTACGGTCTGATTTGAATATTGGTTGGTTTTGAACAAGAGGAAGACGTTAAAAAGTCATTAGTCTGCTGTGCTTCAACAACTTTACGCCTGATTTGAATATTAGTTAATCAGGTTTGAAGGAGAAAAAGGTCATTAGGTCAAGGCGAATGCGTGGGTTCGAATTCGTTTCGTCTAACGATTACAAGGCTGTGTTTGTGGTTAACTAGCAATCGGAGAGATATTTGCGATTCCAATGAACTTTGTTCACGGTCTATCTCGTTGTTGGGAGACGAAATGGGCCAGGGATGTTGACGCAAAACACGCTTTAATATCAGCGTTGTCTTATCTTTACCTTTATCTTAATTTATCCTTATCTTAATTTATCCTTATCTTTATCTTTATCTTTATCCTTATCTTTATCTTTATCCTTATATTTATCCTTATCCTTATCTTTATCCTTATCCTTATCCTTATCCTTATCTTTATCCTTATCTTTATCCTTATCCTTATCTTTATCTTTATCCTTATCTTTATCTTTATCTTTATCCTTATCCTTATCTTTATCTTTATCCTTATCTTTATCTTTATCCTTATCTTTATCCTTATCTTTATCCTTATCTTTATCTTTATCTTTATCTTTATCCTTATCTTTATCTTTATCTTTATCTTTATCCTTATCCTTATCTTTATCCTTATCTTTATCTTTATCTTTATCCTTATCTTTATCCTTATCTTTATCTTTATCCTTATATTTATCCTTATCTTTATCCTTATCCTTATCCTTATCTTTATCCTTATCTTTATCCTTATCCTTATCTTTATCCTTATCTTTATTTTTATCCTTATCTTTATCTTTATCTTTATCCTTATCTTAATCTTTATCCTTATCTTTATCATTATCCTTATCTTTATCTTTATCCTTATCCTTATCTTTATCCTTATCTTTATCCTTATCTTTATCTTTATCTTTATCTTTATCCTTATCTTAATCTTTATCCTTATCTTCATCATTATCCTTATCTTTATCTTTATCCTTATCTTTATCTTTATCCTTATCTTTATCTTTATCCTTATCTTTATCCTTATCTTTATCCTTATCTTAATCTTTATCCTTATCTTTATCCTTATCTTTATCCTTATCTTTATCTTTATCCTTATCTTTATCTTTATCCTTATCTTTATCCTTATCTTTATCCTTATCTTTATCCTTATCTTTATCTTTATCTTTATCTTTATCCTTATCCTTATCTTTATCCTTATCTTTATCCTTATCTTTATCCTTATCTTTATCCTTATCCTTATCCTTATCTTTATCTTTATCCTTATCTTTATCCTTATCTTTATCTTTATCTTTATCCTTATCTTTATCCTTATCTTTATCCTTATCTTTATCTTTATCTTTATCTTTATCCTTATCCTTATCTTTATCCTTATCTTTATCCTTATCTTTATCCTTATCTTTATCCTTATCCTTATCTTTATCCTTATCTTTATCCTTATCTTTATCCTTATCCTTATCTTTATCTTTATCCTTATCTTTATCCTTATCTTTATCCTTATCTTTATCTTTATCTTTATCTTTATCCTTATCCTTATCTTTATCCTTATCTTTATCCTTATCTTTATCCTTATCTTTATCCTTATCCTTATCTTTATCCTTATCTTTATCCTTATCTTAATCTTTATCCTTATCTTCATCATTATCCTTATCTTTATCTTTATCCTTATCTTTATCTTTATCCTTATCTTTATCTTTATCCTTATCTTTATCCTTATCTTTATCCTTATCTTTATCTTTATCTTTATCCTTATCTTTATCTTTATCCTTATCTTTATCTTTATCTTTATCTTTATCCTTATCCTTATCTTTATCCTTATCTTTATCCTTATCTTTATCCTTATCTTTATCCTTATCTTTATCCTTATCTTTATCTTTATCCTTATCTTTATCCTTATCCTTATCTTTATCTTTATCTTTATCCTTATCTTTATCCTTATATTTATCCTTATCTTTATCTTTATCTTTATCCTTATCTTTATCCTTATATATTTATCTTTATCTTTATCCTTATCTTTATCTTTATCCTTATCTTTATCCTTATCCTTATCTTTATCTTTATCCTTATCTTTATCCTTATATTTATCCTTATCTTTATCTTTATCTTTATCCTTATCTTTATCCTTATATTTATCCTTATCTTTATCCTTATCTTTATCCTTATCTTTATCCTTATCTTTATCCTTATATTTATCCTTATCTTTATCCTTATCCTTATCTCTGATCAGAGATAATCCCATGATCAAAGATCATCCCTGATCAGATAAGGATAAGGATAAGGATAAAGATAAAGATAAGGATAAAGATAAAGATAAAGATAAGGATAAAGATAAAGATAAGGATAAAGATAAGGATAAGGATAAAGATAAGGATAAAGATAAAGATAAGGATAAAGATAAGGATAAGGATAAGGATAAAGATAAGGATAAGGATAAATATAAGGATAAAGATAAGGATAAGGATAAAGATAAGGATAAAGATAAGGATAAAGATAAGGATAAAGATAAGGATAAGGATAAAGATAAAGATAAGGATAAAGATAAGGATAAAGATAAGGATAAAGATAAGGATAAAGATAAAGATAAGGATAAAGATAAAGATAAAGATAAGGATAAAGATAAAGATAAGGATAAGGATAAGGATAAGGATAAAGATAAGGATAAAGATAAAGATAAGGATAAAGATAAGGATAAGGATAAGGATAAAGATAAGGATAAAGATAAGGATAAAGATAAGGATAAGGATAAAGATAAGGATAAGGATAAAGATAAAGATAAAGATAAAGATAAAGATAAAGATAAGGATAAGGATAAAGATAAAGATAAAGATAAAGATAAGGATAAAGATAAAGATAAGGATAAGGATAAAGATAAAGATAAAGATAAGGATAAAGATAAAGATAAGGATAAGGATAAAGATAAGGATAAAGATAAGGATAAGGATAAGGATAAGGATAAGGATAAAGATAAGGATAAGGATAAATATAAGGATAAAGATAAAGATAAGGATAAAGATAAGGATAAAGATAAAGATAAAGATAAGGATAAATTAAGATAAGGATAAATTAAGATAAAGGTAAAGATAAGACAACGCTGATATTAAAGCGTGTTTTGCGTCAACATCCCTGGCCCATTTCGTCTCCCAACAACGAGATAGACCGTGAACAAAGTTCATTGGAATCGCAAATATCTCTCCGATTGCTAGTTAACCACAAACACAGCCTTGTAATCGTTAGACGAAACGAATTCGAACCCACGCATTCGCCTTGACCTAATGACCTTTTTCTCCTTCAAACCTAATTAACTAATATTCAAATCAGGCGTAAAGTTGTTGAAGCACAGCAGACTAATGACTTTTTAACGTCTTCCTCTTGTTCAAAACCAACCAATATTCAAATCAGACCGTAGCACAGCGTCATTATTACTATGTTTGAGATCTTGAGCAGTTGTTCACACTGCTTCCCGAAGTGTTTCTTCGACACATGGATCGCTTAATCGATAAACGAAGGTTAGATAAGTGATAATTCTCCCGAAATGATTGCTCGGCAAGTTATTTCTGCCGATTTGAACGCTTATGCTATCAAACATATAATCCTTTAATTACGCTCTTATCTCACGCTTTTATCTAAGATCAGGTGGACAAATGCATTCAAGCTGCTAAAGTCACTTAGTCCGCTTTATATCCTCGTTCTAACTCCTCGTTCCGTCGTTCTCTATGAAGTAAAGCGGTTCAACCAATTTAAAACTCTTAGATATATAATACTTCTTCTGCCAGGAAACCTTATTTTGTAATTCCTGATCATTTTGCGAATAGTTTCTTCAGAATAATTTACGCCAAAACTAAGTAACGACTTATTATTTTTCTATGTCAATGCGTTTGAGATCTTGAACAGTTCCTCACACTGTTTCCCGAAGGGTTTCTTCCCCAATTGGAATCCCGTACACTAACGCGAGATAATTAGCGATAATTCGGCCAAAATGGCTAGGGTTCAAAGGCTTATGCAAATCTTAACCTTAACAACGTGAATACACATCATGACAACGACGTTATAAAATAGCCGAGTCATCCAGTTTAACAAAGACCGTTTAACTTTATAATTTTGCTAAGTCAAATGTGTTTGAGATCTTGAACAGTTCTTCGCACTGTTTTCCGAGTTTATTCCTCATAGGAATTGTGTACACTAAAGCGAGATAAGCCATAATACGGCCAAAATTATTAGGGTTCATCTCTTTGTATAGATGCAGTGAAAACACAGGTTCATTCGAAAGAAGATATAGGTTCAGTCGAACGCTTAGGCAATCGCACGGCAATCGGTGATATTCCAAATATATAATTAAATTTAGGGTTCTGAAGGTGGAATAGGGCTAGTTCTTAACGCTAATTTCTTCACAGAGAGAACCGCCTAAGTATACGATGGGGGCCCAAAGGTACACGAGACTAGGGTTAGGGAACGCAAAGGTGAAAGAGGCTTAGAGGTAATTACTTTCGTCCCTCACATGTCCCTCACACGGAATATTTAATGAAAAGGCATGCTATGCGTTCGTCACGCTAACAATACTAATTACTTTTTGTACGTAACGCTCTTTGTTCTGCCTATTGTTCTATTGAAATACTAATGAGGCGGCATCCCTTTGAATGCTGTATGGGGGGGGGGGGGGGGTTATCTACTCATGTTCCCAGTGAAGGTTTTCGATTGCAAATTGGTAGAAAAGACTGCAGTGTAGGGTTTTTTTAGAAGAGTCATAGCGAATTTCCGGAGTATTTACCACGTCAAGTTGGCAACAAAGCACCTCCACATGACACAGCTTCGTTATATTATCAAAACATAAACACAAACATGCAATCATGAAAATTTCTATTCAAATTCCTCAATACAAGCAGCCATTTTAAATCGATGTTCTTAAATTCAGTTGTAAAATAACTCTTTTGTTCGAAAGAACTCTTGAAACTATAAAAACTAACAATTTACAACCTTTTCATATCTCACTTAACTTCACTCTTCAGATATTAAAATTTGTTTAATAATGCGTATCTTTACCATTATCTGCATGCACATGGAATCGTTTGATGATTTTCATGTTTGATGTCATTGGATACATCCACGCACATGCACCTGCATTATGAGTGATTTCATAATCTCAAGGATATATCAGCGTTTTCAATACGTTATTATGCATTGTGATGTCATAAGTATGATCATTTACACATCAAACAAATCTTAATATCTCAAGAGTGAAGTGAGATATGGAATAGTTGCAAATGGTTAGTCTTTATAGTTTCAAGAGTTCTTTCAAATAAAAGAGTTATTTTACAACTGAATGTTTCATTGCATAAGCACTTTAAATGAAAGATTCAAGATTCAAGTTTATTCACACACATAACAGATTTACAGAATTTAGTAATATTTAACAATTATTCACCGAAGGCGAGGTGAATATCGGTGAATAAAAACCGAGACGAAGTCGAGGTTTTTATTCACCGATATTCACCGAGCCTGAGGTGAATACTTGTTTTAGTATAAATACATATTTTCCCACTCTTAGGAACAGCATTTCCTTCAAAAATACTAGTTCTTGACTTTTTTCTCCTGTTACTTTGACAAATCGGCTGGCGGCCATCTTGAAAAAACGCTGGAGGTGATTATCGAGAAATAATCCGAGGTAGCTCGACCAATCAGCGCACGCAATTTCTATAATCACCTAATGTATTTATACTAAAAGGAGATAAAACTAATACATGCAGGAATGAGATAAATGAAATTTTACAAATCTTTATAGAAAGTAAAGTGTGTGGTGGTTTAAGAAGCAAAAGCTTTCGAGTTAACCACCTATGAAAACTATATGGTTAAGATACAGAGAGTTAAGATATATTTCTTCTTCCTCGTAAGAAATATTTATTACATAATAATTACAAATTAAGGTGGCGTATATAACTGTTGATCAATATTTACAAAATCACAAACTTATGTACTGTTCTCTCAAATTTAATTTATTTTCTTTTAACAAATACTTTCTATTCTAACAACAAATTATGAAGTTCGACGATTTTAAGTTCTCGCTGGACTTCTCTTTAAGCATATAGAGCACTGTTCTATAGAGTGATTGTAATCTAATGTTAAATTTTAACAGTGTTCGCCAGCAACGAAGTAAATTTACTTCGTTACTTTACTTAAGTAAAAAAAATCAGTATTTACTTGTAACGAAGTATATTTTTCAACAAATACTTTTTACTTGTAACGAAGTAAAATTTTTGTTAAATAATTACTTTTTAACTTCGTTACTTTTTGTTTTATCGGCAAAGTAAAAAAAGAAATTCGGAACGCGGATTCGCGAAATACTCGGTCCACTCTATCCATCCGCTGGAGATCTAGAGTGGAGAAATCGCGTGAAGTTGGTTTTGCATGTGCACGTGATTGGCAACTGTTGAGTTGGCGTTGTCAAACAGCGCCCAGATTATTAAAGTACAGTACCAGATTATCAATTGTCATTTGTCATGTTGGTTAGTGGTTCGAGAATATATAGTTTGTTTCAGAAGTACTTTTCTGGAATATTTTTTGCCATACTTTTACTTTTATTTAAGTAATATTTTCATGCCATACTTTTACTTTTACTTAAGTAAGATTTTCAGGCCATACTTTTATTTTTACTTAAGTATAAACTGAGGAGTTACTACTTTGCTGAACACTGAATTTTAATATAATCAATAGACTCGTAAATTGGTTAAGTTTATTCACACTAAAATGCCACATTTGGAATTGAACGCTCTCTTGAGTTAGTTATTTCCTTACATCCATTGAGAATTAAGATAAATTGAAAAATACATAATAATTAATCCTACAATTCTCTATCATTCAGGGTAACCATGGTGTAACACCTGTCTCCTCTGTAGGTGGGGGAAGCATCATGGGAATGTTGCTTGCAATTAGATTTTGTAAACAAAATGGCGTCTGATTTCGTCAACACCCATAAATAATAAACCTAATTGAACAGTTTAGTTTACGTATACTGACTTGAGGAGTTCTCATGGTCAAATAAAAGCTACGTCTTATACAAAATCGTCTTGATCTTACACCATGTCCCCTTTGCTGAAATTCTTTGTTTCTGATTCGTTATGTCTCGTAGAATGATATATCATATATCCCTTTATGAGTTTTCACTGTCAAGCCCTACCAAACATTTTCCAAAACGCCTTGCGATACATACTTATTCTCCAGACATAGATGAACGGATTGACGATGAAATTCACCATTTCCAACATCACGAGATAATGCGCGACAGTGAGGATAGTTTCATAAAAGGTGCAGTTTAACTTGAATAGTTCGCATGCAGTTAGGACTGCAAGAGTAAGAAATGAAGGAGACACAGTTATTAGCAACACCATGGTTAGAATAAGAACAAAAGTACCAACTTTCTGTTGCATTAGGTTGTTTCGTCTTTCTTTGATCGCCTCGGTAGATCTCTCCAAGGTTCCATCATCAACTTCATTTGACTTTGTTTTCCAGATCGTCATGTACATATTGATGTACACCATTGCAGTCACAAACATGGGAATATAGAAGAGAACCAGCAAGACGAACCTCATTGTCAAAGTATAGAAATGCATGATAATTGCCAGTACTAGAGTGAGAAGCCAATTCCCCACCATGACTATAAGTATTATTTTCAGTGGAAGAATTTGGTTCCAGGTATGAGGCTTCTTGATGCATACCGCCCGCTCAATGGCCATCAGACACACGGCTAGTAAAGACGTTAGAGTAGCCGTCCATGCAATTGTAACGAACGCTGAACTCAACGTAGTTTCTCTCCCAGCTGCTATTCTTGAAACGCAAAAACCAAACATGCTTGCTCCTACTATGCAATCAGCAATAGCAAGGTTAGTGACGTGATAGGTAATCCTCCTTTGTTTTACAAGTGTCCAGTTTTTACAAACAACGATCAAGAAGGTGCCATTCATGAGGAACGAAAGAACAGATAGAGTTAGTATGACCCCGAACCTGGCGTTTTCTGATGTTGACATGATTGTAACCTGTGGCAAAGAAAACGCGGTTGTGGTTTAAGCCTTAAGGAAGAGCAGACTATAATTATTGAGAATATTTTGCCCGAATGTTTTGACGCCATTCAAATAGCCTGCACTTACCGAATTTGCTTCAAGTTCACGAAGCAATGACTCCTAATCGAGATTGGTAATATAATATCCCATTATTAAATGAAAACTGTTAAAAATACTCTGCTAGAAGGTCTATTTGCCTTGATGAAGAAGAAAACACCTCGAAAAATACCATTTTGTACACTTAAATACATGTTTCATTTTGTCAAAATTTAAAATTTTTAAAAAGCAACTAAGCATTTGAATCGACGTAATAAAAAACAAATAAAAACGGTTATCCTCACGAAGTCTGACTCTCGTATTGTTCCGTCTGCTGTGTAGCATGATTAGTATAGAACTGAGAGAACAAAATAACAATAAGGTTTCACTTACTTTTAGGTTTTGCAGCCTTGTCGAGATGGATGGTTTTCGGTCTTCTGTCGTGTGCCAAATTAAGGTATCAAATAAATAGACTGGCATAATTATAATTGCTTAAACCATATGTTCAAAATGCTAAACTTGTGTTTGCCTGAATTAAATTAACTCAAAGAGATGGCCTAGTCATATTTAACTGAACACTTGCTGTATTAATTCTACTGAAGCTTTTGTATACGAACTCATAAAATTTGTGAACTCTAGACGAAGGTGTGGTACGGTGTATGTGAATGGAAACAAATGCTTGGTTTTATAGTTTTATACATGGATAGGAAACTGGACCGATGTCGTAGTGGCGTATAGACCTCTTTCATAATGGCACCCAAATTAAATATTATTTTATATTCATTTAAATTAGCTTTTCTGACCTCGTTCGTGTGTCTACAATTCCAAAGAATCTTTGCTTTGTAACGAGGCCAGAAAGGCTAATTTGCATGCATATAAAAGAATATTTAGACTCATGGCCTTCTCATGGCAATGTCACTTTAAATGAAAACTATATGGTTAGGATACAGAGAGTTAAGATATATTTCTTCTTCCTCGTAAGAAATATTAATTACTATAATAATTACAAATTCAGATAGCTTATAACTGTTGATCTGAATGTCTACAACATCATAAACTTACTCTCAAATTTCTTTTATTTTCTTTTAACAAATTCTTTCTATTCTAACAATAAATTATGAAGTTCGATGATTTTAAGTTCTCGCTTAACTTCTTTTTACGAATATCTTGCGCTGTTCTATAGAGTGATTAATCTAATGTTAAATTTTAATATAGTCTCGTAAATTGGTTAAGTCTATTCACACTAAAATGTCAAACTTGGAATTGAACGCTCTCTTGAGGTATATTGTTTGCTTACAACCAATGAGAATCAAGATAGAATGAGAAATACATAATAATTAATGCTACAATTCTCTATTATTCTCAGGGTAACCATGGTGTAACACCTGCCTCATATGCAGGCCCGCGAAGCATCACGGGAAGGTTGCTTGCAATTTTGCGACGGTAAATTTTGTAAACAAAATGGCGCCTGATTTCATCTTCATCCATAAAGAATAAACCTAATTGAACAGTTTAGTTTACGTATACTGACTCGAGGAGTTCTCATGCTCAAATAAAAGCTACGTCTTATACAAAATCGTCCTGATGTTACACCATGTCCCCTTTGCTGAAATTCTTTGTTTCTGATTCGTTGTGTGTCGTAGAATGATTATCATATATTATATATATCCCTTTATGAGTTCTCACTGTCATCCCTACCAAACATTTTCCAAAACGCCTTGCGATACATACTTATTCGCCAGACATAGATGATCGGATTGACAACGAAATTCACCATTTCCAACATCACGAGATAATGCGCGACAGTGACGACAGTTTCATAAAACTTGCAGTTTAACTCGAATAGTTCGCATGCAGTTAGGACTGCATGAATAAGAAATGAAGGAGACACAGTTATTAGCAACACCATGGTTAGAATAAGAACAAAACTACCAACTTTCTGTTGCATCAGTTTGTTTCGTCTTTCCTTGATCGCCTCGGTGGAACTCTCCAAGGTTCCATCGTCTGGTTCATTTGACTTTGTTTTCCAGATCTTCACGTACATATTGATGTACACCACTGCAGTCACAAAGACGAGAATAGAGAAGAGAACCAGCAAGACGAACTTCATTGTCAAAGTATAGAAATGCATGAGAATTGCCAGTGCTAGAGTGAGAAGCCAATTCACTACCATGACCGTGAGGATTCTTTTCAGTGGAAGAATTTGGTTCCAGGTATAAGGCTTCTTGATGCATACCGCCCGCTCAATGGCCATCAGACACACGGCTAGTAAAGACGTTAGAGTAGCCGTCCATGCAATTGTCGTGAACGCTAAACTCAACGTGGTGTCTCTCCCATGAGCTGCTATTCTTGAAACGCAAAAACCCAACATGCTTGCTCCTACTATGGAATCAGCAATAGCAAGGTTAGTGACGTGATAGGTAATCCTCCTTCGTTTTACAAGTGTCCAGTTTTTACAAACAACGATCAAGAAGGTGCCATTTATGAGGAACGAAAGAGCAGAGAGAGTTAGTATCACCACGAACCTGTCGTTTTCTGACGTTGACATGATTGTAACCTGTGGCAAAGAAAACGCAGTGATGGTTTAAGGAAGAACAGACTATAATTATTGAGAAGTTATTTTGCCCGAATGTTTTGACGCCATTCAAATAGCCTGCACTTACCGAATTTGCTTCAAGTTCACAAAGCAATGACTCCTAATCGAGATTGGTAATATAATATCCCATTATTAAATGAAAACTGTTAAAAATACTCTGCTAGAAGGTCTATTTGCCTTGATGAAGAAGAAAACACCTCGAAAAATACCATTTTGTACACTTAAATACATGTTTCATTTTGTCAAAATTTAAAATTTTTAAAAAGCAACTAAGCATTTGAATCGACGTAATAAAAAACAAATAAAAACGCTTATCCTCACGAAGTCTGACTCTCGTATTGTTCCGTCTGCTGTGTAGCATGATTAGTATAGAACTGAGAGAACAAAATAACAATAAGGTTTCACTTACTTTTAGGTTTTGCAGCCTTGTCGAGATGGATGGTTTTCGGTCTTCGGTCGTGTGCCAAATTAAGGTATCAAATAAATAGACTGGCATAATTATAATTGCTTAAACCATATGTTCAAAATGCTAAACTTGTTGGCCTAGTCATATTTAACTGAACACTTGCTGTATTAATTCTACTGAAGCTTTTGTATACGAACTCATAAAATTTGTGAATTCTAGACGAAGGTGTGGTACGGTGTATGTGAATGGAAACAAATGCTTGGTTTTATAGTTTTATACATGGATAGGAAACTGGACCGATGTCGTAGTGGCGTATAGACCTCTTTCATAATGGCACCCAAATTAAATATTATTTTATATCCATTTAAATGAGCTTTTCTGACCTCGTTCGTGTGTCTACAATTCCAAAGAATCTTTGCTTTGTAACGAGGCCAGAAAGGCTAATTTGCATGCATATAAAAGAATATTTAGACTCATGGCCTTCTCATGGCAATGTCACTTTAAATGAAAACTATATGGTTAGGATACAGAGAGTTAAGATATATTTCTTCTTCCTCGTAAGAAATATTAATTATATAATAATTACAAATTCAGATATCTTATAACTGTTGATCTGAATGTCTACAACATCATAAACTTACTCTCAAATTTCTTTTATTTTCTTTTAACAAATACTTTCTATTCTAACAATAAATTATGAAGTTCGATGATTTTAAGTTCTCGCTTAACTTCTTTTTAAGAATATCTTGCGCTGCTCTTTAGAGTGATTAATCTAATGTTAAATTTTAATATAGTCTCGTAAATTGGTTAAGTCTATTCACACTAAAATGTCAAACTTGGAATTGAACGCTCTCTTGAGGTATATTGTTTCCTTACAACCAATGAGAATCAAGATAGAATGAGAAATACATAATAATTAATGCTACAATTCTCTATTATTCTCAGGGTAACCATGGTGTAACACCTGCCTCATATGCAGGCCCGCGAAGCATCACGGGAAGGTTGCTTGCAATTTTGCGACGGTAGATTTTGTAAACAAAATGGCGCCTGATTTCATCTTCATCCATAAAGAATAAACCTAATTGAACAGTTTAGTTTACGTATACTGACTCGAGGAGTTCTCATGCTCAAATAAAAGCTACGTCTTATACAAAATCATCCTGATGTTACACCATGTCCCCTCTGCTGAAATTCTTTGTTTCTGATTCGTTATGTCTCGTAGAATGATATATCATATATTCCTTTGTGAGTTCTCACTGTCAAGCCCTACCAAACATTTTCCAAAACGCCTTGCGATACATACTTATTCGCCAGACATAGATGATCGGATTGACAACGAAATTCACCATTTCCAACATCATGAGATAATGCGCGACAGTGACGACAGTTTCATGAAACTTACAGTTCAACTCGAATAGTTCGCATGCATTTAGGACTGCAAGAGTAAGAAATGAAGGAGACACAGTTATTAGCAACACCATGGTTAGAATAAGAACAAAACCACCAACTTTCTGTTGCATCAGGTTGTTTCGTCTTTCTTTTATCGCCTCGGTAGAACTCTGCTGGGTTCCATCATCTACTTTATTTGACTTTGTTTTCCAGATTGTCAAGTACATATTGATGTACACCACTGCAGTCACAAAGACGGGAATCCAGATGAGAACGAGCAAGACGAACGTCATTGTCAAAGTATAGAAATGCAAGAGAATTGCCAGTGTTAGAGTGAGAAGCCAATTCCCTGCCATGACTGTAAGGATTCTTTTTAGTGGAAGAATTTGGTTCCAGGTATGAGGCTTCTTGATGCATACCGCCCGCTCAATGGCCATCAGACACACGGCTAGTAAAGACGTTAGAGTAGCTGTCCATCCAATTGTCATGAACGCTGTACTCAATGTGGTGTGTCTCGCATGAGCTGCTGTTATTGAAACGCAAAAACCAAACATGCTTGCTCCTACTATGCAATCAGCAATAGCAAGGTTAGTGACGTGATAGGTAATCCTCCTTTGTTTTACAAGTGTCCAGTTTTTACAAACAACGATCAAGAAGGTGCCATTCATGAGGAACGAAAGAACAGATAGAGTTAGCATGACCCCGTATCTGGCGTTTTCTGACGTTGACATGATTGTAACCTGTGGCAAAAAAAACGCAGTTTTGGTTTAAGCCTTAAAGAAGAGCAGACTATAATTATTGAGAAGTTATTTTGCCCGAATGTTTTGACGCCATTCAAATAGCCTGCACTTACCGAATTTGCTTCAAGTTCACGAAGCAATGACTCCTAATCGAGATTGGCAATATAATATCCCCATTCTTAAATGAAACTGTTAAAAATACTCTTATGCTAGAAGGTCTATTTGCCTTGATGAAGAAGAATGCACTCGAAAAGCCATTGTTTCATTTTCTCAAAATTAAAAATTTTTAAAAAGCAACTATACATGAGCATTTGAATCGACGTAATAAAAAAACAAATAAAAACGGTTATCCTCACGAAGTCTGACTCTCGTATTCTTCCGTCTGCTGTGTATTTAATTATAGTTATATAGAACTGAGAGACAAAATAACAATCGGGCTTCACTTACAGTGTCTTTTATTTTCGGGTTCCACTTTTAGGTTTTGCAGCCTTTGTCGAGATGGATGGTTTTCGGTCTGGGTCGTGTGCCAAATTAAGGTATATATGTTTGTGAACTCATATAACTAGACTAGCATAATTATAATTGACTAAACCATCTGTTCAAAATGCTGAGCTAGTGTTTGCCTGAATTAAATTAACTCAAAGAGATGGCCTAGCCATATTTAACTCAACACTTGCTGTATTAATTCTACTGAAGCTTTTGTACAAACTCATAAAATTTGTGAAACCTAGACGAAGGTATATGGTAGGGTGTATGTGAATGGAAACAAATGCTTGGGGTTTTATAGTTTTATACATGGATATAGGAAACTGGACCTATGTCGTAGTGGCGTATACCGGAAATGGTTGCACACCTTTGCAAATGGTTGGGCTTGTCACTTTTTCGACGGTGCATATATAATTCATCTTTTCTTCTTTTCTATATTTATCTATCAGTAAAGAAGACGCAGTAATGGTTTAGGTAACAACAGGCCACTACATTTATTGAGAACCTTTTTTCCCCGAATGTTTTGACGTATTATATCGTTTTAAAACTGCAAAACATAGTCTGCTAAAAGGTTTTGTCTACTTGAGGAAAACATCTGGAAAATGTTTTTTCCATGTCCACTTCAGATAACTTATAGTGTCATCCGCAATACATTACGCATTCGGTTGGCGATTTTTTGAAGCACGAAATTCACTTAATGAACTCAACCGTAAATATCTTGTTAATTTTTTATATAAATTATTTATTTTGTCTTTTAATTGAAAGAAGACATACCTTAGAAAGTAATTATTTCTGTATTTTCGACAAAACTCGACGTTTTGTTCAGTTTCGTTTTGAATTAAAAATGATATAATGAAAATCTATCAAATTATCTAGCAAATTATTGAAAATTTCCCTTCAAGTTCCTCAATTTTGATAAACTGCCACTGCCATTAAATTTTCGGTTTCTACCTAAGACCTAAGACCTCTTTCATAATGGCACCCAAATTAAATATTATTTTATATCCATTTAAATTAGCTTTTCTGACCTCGTTCGTGTGTCTGCAATTCCAAAGAATCTTTGCTTTGTAACGAGGCCAGAAAGGCTAATTTGCATGCATATAAAAGAATATTTAGACTCTTGGCCTTGTTGTTTCCTTACAACCAATGAGAATCAAGTTAGAATGAAAAATACATAATAATTAATGCTACAATTCTCTATCATTCTCTGAGTAACCATGGTGTAACACCTGTCTCCTCTGCAGTCCCGCGAAGCATCACGGGAAGGTTGATTGCAATTTTGGTAAACAAAATAGTGCCTGATTTCATCATCATCCATAAAGAATAAACCTAATTGAACAGTTTACTGTACGTATACTGACTTGAGGAGTTCTCGTGAACAAATAAAAGTTACGTCTTATACAAAATCGTCCTGATGTTACACCATGTCCCCTCTGCTGAAATTCCTTGTTTCTGATTCGTCAGCCCTACCAAACATTTTCCAAAACGCCTTGCGATACATACTTATTCGCCAGACATAGATTATCGGATTGACGACGAAATTCAGCATTTCCAACATCAGGAGATAATGCGCGACAGTGACGATAGTTTCATAAAACTTGCAGTTTAATTTGAATAGTTCGCATGCAGTTAGGACTGCAAGAGTAAGAAATGAAGGAGAGACAGTTATTAGCAACACCATGGTTATAATAAGAACAAAACCACCAACTTTATGTTGCATCAGTTTGTTTCGTCTTTCTTTGATCGCCTCGGAAGGACTCTCCAAGGTTCCATCATCTATATTTGACTTTGTTTTCCAGATCTTCACGTACATATTGATGTACACCACTGCAGTCACTAAGACGAGAATAGAGAAGAGAACCAGCAAGACGAACCTCATTGTCAAAGTATAGAAATGCATGAGAATTGCCAGTGCTAGAGTGAGAAGCCAATTCCCTGCCATGATTATGAGGATTCTTTTCAGTGGAAGAATTTGGTTCCACGTATGAGGCTTCTTGATGCATACCGCCCGCTCAATGGCCATCAGACACACGGCTAGTAAAGACGTTAGAGTAGCCGTCCATGTAATTGTCCTGAACGCTATCTCCAACATTGTGTTTCTCCCAGCTGCTATTCTTGAAACGAAAAGACCAAATGCGCTTACTCCGACTATGGAATCAGCAATAGCAAGGTTAGTGACGTGATAGGTAATCCTCCTTTGTTTTACAAGTGTCCAGTTTTTACAAACAACGATCAAGAAGGTGCCATTTAAGAGGAACGAAAGAGAAGATAGAATTAGCATAACCCATGATATGGCGTTTTCTGACGTTGACATGATTGTAACCTCTGGAAAAGAAAACGAAATCGTTTAAAGAAGAGCAGACTACACTTTATTCAGATCATTTTTGCGGAAATGTTTTGACGCGATTCATATTAATAGGACAATTCCCATATTAATTGAAACTGCTAAAAATACTCTGCTGAAAGGTTTATTTGCCTTCACGACGAAAACACCTCGAAAATGACACTCTGTTCACTTAAGCGTTTCATTTTGTCAAATTTACAAAAAGAGACGAAACTTGCCAATGCACCGGCAGCTGAGTAACGTGACTGCAATCCTCTTTTGTAACTGATGATAACGTTATCTATTAACAAGATGCAAATAAGCTTCTGGTATAATAAACCACCGTCATCGCGATTCAATGGGGCATGGGCGCTATTGATATGCCAAGCCTCCAGACAACGTCTCTGATGGTACCGCGGATTAGTGGTAATAATTTTGGAATTTTCCCACGCAATCTCGTGATAGGTTACATGTTCCGACAAAGCAGAATTTTCCTTTTTTGAAAAGAAAACAGCCTTTTGATGTTATTTGAAACGCGTGCGAAACTGACGTTTAGTCTGACCGATGTACTCCTGATCACAGTCATTGCACGGAATGGAATAAATAGCGTCTTTCCTCTGTTCCTTCGCAATACGATCCTTAGGTTTTGCGAAAATATGACCCAACGTCAAGAAAGGTTTTTGAGCAACTTTTACGTTGAAACTACCTAAGATTATTTTAATAAGTTCCGTAACCCCTTGAATATACAGACAACCGCGAAACCCATCACCGAACTTTCGTTCTCAGAGTTTGTACGTCGTGGAGTAACTGTATGTTTTAAAATTTAGAAAATCATTAGGATAGTTTTTTGCCTTTAAATCATTAGGATAGTTATTTATCGAAACGTTGGGTCATGGACAGTAACTTTTAAGTTACGTTCAAAAAACTTTTTAAAGCCAGAGTTGGGTCAAACTATGTCTGATTTATCACCTGGTTGCATTGGGAAATTATTTGTTGAATATATTTTCTATCCACTGAATGGTCATCTGCGAAGTATATATAAAAGTATAAAAGTATATATAAAAGTATAAAAGTATAAAAGTATATATAAGTGTAGACCATTATTCACGTTTTCAACAACATATTCACCTGCTATTTTCTCTCGTAAAACTATTGAATAGATAAGAAATAAATGGACTGGATAGGACTTATCAACCGAATAAGCTATCCGAGCTTAATAGCAATGTTATAACGTTTACATTGATTGGCTTTATAATAACTTTTTTCTTCAACTTAAATTCGCACGAATTCTCTGTATAAAATCACGCCGCAATATTGTCGCAAAGCTGGAGAACTAAATTCGATGCGACAACTGCATTTCGTCGTTTAAAATGGGGCTTTCGACACAATTGTTAACCTGTTCGCGATTCATTTCCCAAATATAGAAAACCGAGAACATCTGAAGTATTAACGCCTGCCCTAATCTTAAATATCACCTGCGGATATTCCGTAAGAAATTTAAAAGTTAAAAAAATCCTTTCATGATCTGTGATCTTTGATTTTTCATTCCGTGTAGCTATATATGGTTGTAATCGGGCTTCACTTACCGTTTGATGTATTTTAGGATTGCTCTTTTTGGAGGAATGCTTTTGTCGAGTTCGATGCCGTTTCTGGGCTCTTCTTGATGACAGTTCTTATATTAGTAAGGTTGGCTAGATTACTCTGGTTAAATAAAGGTTTTCAATTCAATTCAATATAGGTCGTATAAGGAGTGTTTGTTTTTCAACCGAAGGAAATATAAACGATATTGATCGGTTAATTGATTACACTTGAGTTTGGCGTGCACCTGTTGTATGTGCGCTGTGGTTGGCCATTGGAATCACATCCGTTGCCAGTGTGTAATTTGCGATCTTGATTAGTTTGAGAATTCTTAGGCGAATTGTGCGCTTGTTCTTATCACCTGTCGTGTTCTGGTCGCTGTTTGTTTTCTGAAGAGGGAGGGAGTGAGATTAGAGAGAGAAAGAGAGAGATCAGAGTGAGAGATAGAGACTATTTTATAATTTGGATTCAGCCTTGTGGACCAAATCTGATTATAGTGGATATAGACATCTCATATATGATGTCTATGCATTAACAAATAATCGCTAACCCCAAAACAACAAAGATCCTAACCCTCCATGTTTTACCAGTCCATGTTTTATCAGTCCATGTTTTATCAGTCCATGTTTTATCAGTCCATGTTTTATCAGTCCATGTTTTATCAGTCCATGTTTTATCAGTCCATGTTTTATCAGTCCATGTTTTATCAGCCCATGTTTTATCAGCCCATGTTTTATCAGTCCATGTTTTATCAGTCCATGAAATCAGTCCATGTTTTATCAGTCCATGTTTTATCAGTCCATGTTTTATCAGTCCATGTTTTATCAGTCCATGTTTTATCAGTCCATGTTTTACCAGTCCATGTTTTATCAGTCCATGTTTTATCAGTCCATGTTTTATCAGTCCATGTTTTACCAGTCCATGTTTTATCAGTCCAGTCCAGTCCATGTTTTACCAGTCCATGTTTTATCAGTCCATGTTTTATCAGTCCATGTTTTATCAGTCCATGTTTTACCAGTCCATGTTTTATCAGTCCATGTTTTATCAGTCCATGTTTTATCAGTCCAGTCCAGTCCATGTTTTATCAGTCCATGTTTTACAACATGCCGACAAAGCTAAAAGCTGAAAGCCAAGCGCGAAAAGTATGTTTATGTTCGCTACGCTATTGCAAACAAGAACAGGGAGAATGTTTGTTTATACCTCTGGGAATCACTCCTTATTACTTAATTTTTCTACATGTTTAAGCAGCCGGTAAACTGAACAATCCTGCATCATTAATCAGTCTGTTGGTAATTATCAAAGTACGCAGAAACCGATTAATTCTTTTATATTTTCCTAGTGCAAATCAACTTCCTTAACATTCAACCCCATCATTTCTGTCAAGCTTTTAGCCTATATTGACCACAAGTCTTCCTGTATTTCAACGGGCGTTCTTTACACAAACGGGTTCAAATTTGTCTTTCCCAATGTACTTTTCGCGCTTGGCTTCGACCTTTAGCTTTGTCGGAGAACAACCTTGATTGATTTATAGCAAAGTGAAAAGGTGGTAAACTGCCAAGAATTTAGTGACGAAATACTGACGTTTCGAGCGGAGTCCTTCATCAGAGTAAGACGAGATGAAATAAAATAAATACGGCTTATATATATGCCAAAAGGGTGTCACAAGTAGAAAGTAGCCAATCAAATGCATGGGAGATAAACAAGCTAATAATTAATGAGATGCGAAAAGTTAAATCATTTGCTATTTTTAAAGTCGATCAGAGGGAGAAATGACAGGTCCAATATTAAGGGGATTAGGCGATAGTAAAGCAGTAAGAAACAAAAATGTGAAAAGGAATGAAATGCATAAGCGAATAATAAAAAAGTTCCAAGCAAACTAAAATAACGAAAAACTTGTAGGAAATTAAATAAAAGAAAAACGTTCGTTAAGACCAAGAGGATGTGTGGTGCCAAGTTTAAAAATGAGACGCTTCTCTTGCCGTTTGCGGTTATCGTTACCACCTGAGATGGGAAGGATGGCACAGACTTTCATGTCTGAAACCAAATGGTCATAGCTGTTGAAATGGCGGGCTACAGGTTTGTTAACATCATTGTTCCTCACGGAACGAAGATGTTCAGCAAACCTGCAGTTCAACTCCGTATTCAAATTTTGGATGTTTAGATTGTTCGTATTGTTTTTCATCAACTGCATGCTCTTGCAGAAGCATGGCAGAGGGTCGTTGCTAGATGGTACCTCCGCAGTTGAGGATTGTGACGTAAACATATATCTAAACCAAACCCAAATCTCCAATCTAATCCTAATCCTAACCCTAATCCTAACCTCACTCCAACCTTAATCGCAGTCCTCAACTAACTGTAGCGAACTCAAACTCAACTGCGAGGGTACCATCTAGCCACGACCATGGCAGAGTCAGACGAAGACATTTTTATAACCGAGTTATTAACCTCATGAATAATTTCAATTCAATAGATTTATCAGCCCCGCACTCCCCTGGAAATATTCAAAACCTCCCCCAACTTTACGACAGTTGGATTCCCATGCGTGTTATCAGAAATAATATAATGTTTGCGGGTATTTCTTTTGTTCTCACAGGGCCATTAACAACTAATATACCTCATTATACCATTTTTGCTAATCTTACCTCCGTTGACGGCAAACCAGGTCTGATTAGAACTAATCATACCCGGTTTGACGCCAACGGAGGTACGATTAATTAATTTTGATACGGTAGATTAGTTGTTAATGGCCCTGTGAGAACAAAAGAAATACCCGCAAACATTATATTACAAAGGAATAGCATAAAAAGAGGTGATTAACCATTAAACGTCCCGCTCGATTCGGGTCACTAAGACTATGTGCACACGGTAACGTTTCCGAGCGTTTTTATATTGTTTCAAGAACAATATAAAAATGCTCAGAAACGTTACCGTGTGCACATAGTCTTAGTGACCCTCGTCGAGCGGGACGTTTAATAGCTAATGAATCTCTTTTTATGCTATTACTTATAAGACCTGTACAGAACAAAGGAAACCAAGCCAATGGTGATATAAATATAGGTTAAAAGCCGAGGGAGAGGTTTTTATTCAACTGTTTAAGTAAAGACCTGCACTTCAACCCCGCCTTTCCCCTGGGACTAATCAAATACCACCGCCTACTATTACGCCAAAATTAAAAACCGACGGAAAACAAAAGAATATGGTCTGATGAGTTTATAAAAGAGTTAAAACAATAGGATATCAATAGAACAAAAGTAAAATGACATAACAAATATGAAAGTCAAATTTCTCCCTGGTTGCGCCTCATGGAATATCCCGAGCGTCACTGATAAACCTAGGGTTTTTTTTAAACCAAATTATAGTTGACCAAAGCTGTTAACCAAAGCATGCATTCACAAGACTAACTGGGTAATTGAGTCGAACGAAGATGGACAACAGTTACATATTCTTGAACATATTCTTGATCAAATGGCTCAGGAGTAGAAGACAAAGCTTGGGCACGATACAACATGGTTTTAAACAGGCATTCCTTGCAACGTTTATCGACATGGCTTTGGAAAAGCACGAGTATAGACAAACTACCAGCGATGGAGAACATTGAGTGTGGATAGAAACTGGACTACAACACTGGCATTGGACATGACTATATACCAAGATATCATCGACGTATCGTCTGTGCATGCATGGTTTTAAACAGGCATTCCTTGTAACGTTTATCGACATGGCTTTGGAAAAGCACGAGTAGACAAACTACCAGCGATGGAGAACATTGAGTGTGGATAGAAACTGGACTACAACACTGGCATTGGACATGACTATATACCAATTGGTATCATCGACGTATCGTCTGTGTAAGGTAGGGATCATATCATCAATGTATTGTATGTTCTTCGATCTTTTATATGAACTATATTTGTATTTTGACTGGAATGCATCTTTAAGCCAGTCAGCTGGAACTATAACTACCGAGCTATAGTTATCTATTTATTTGCCTTGTGAAAAACCGGCTTTAATTTGTCGCTAAATTCTAGAATAGGGTACCCGTCCACTTTCGCTATTTGCATCTGTTGACAGTTTAATAGTAAAAGGGTCAAATTACGGAAAGTTCACCATAGGCAATTGCTTCGTTTTATTTTAAAACCCCATTTAATTTGATAACTATCAACAAGTACACACAACATAAACCTTTGACATTATATTTAAAGAGATTTTAGAGTAACCTGGTTTCTATTTCTGCCTTTAAATGCGGTTTCAAAAGTGGACGGGTATTCTATAATTGCTCCTCCATTTCTCACGAAAGGTTTGTATATATATATATATATAGGTAATATTTGGCATTTCACTCGATCAAACTACATGTTGAAAGGATTTATAGTGAAGGAAAATTTCGAGTGTTGGAATACATATATATATATATATATAGGCAAAATTATTTCTTTTCGACAATAAGAAGATTCGAATAGCCACTCTTGTTTTTAAATAATATATATATATATATATATATATATATACAATATTTCTTTGTTTGTAGTAGATAAGAGTGCTCAATACTGTGAATATTCAGCAGAGCAATATAAATTTTTAATAAATATCTTAAAACTGGTAGCGATGTTTCAGTTTTAAGATATTTATTAAAAAGTTATATATATATATATATATATATATTTGAGCGGAGCATGGAGGACCAATTCCTTATAAGAAAGGTCGTTTTGGGTGATCCGTTTGAATCCGACAATATTTTTGCAACGCGAAGAGCGGCGATTGGCGATTCGAGTCTGACGAACTACATAAAGAGGTTTTTACGAAGGGTATACACGTTTGCGTACTATAATAGGTACGTGTGTTATGTATTTAGACTCGCTAATTCCAAATATGTTTTCAGAATTGAAAACGGTTAAATATTGATCGAGATAACGTTTAAAATAATATACGACGAGGCGGCTGGGCCGGACTGGCTGATTGCCTACTAATTTCTAAGTACATAAACCGTTTCTACGAAGGTTATGCACGTTCTCGTAATATAACACACACGTATGTTATGTATTTAGACTCGGTAATTCCAAAACTGTTTTCCGAATTGAAATCGGGTAAATATTGGGCGAGATAACGTTCAAAATCTACGTACGACGAACCCAATACAAATACGCGGTCTGGGCACTGGGGACCATGGATGGGGTGGGGGGGTAGTGGTAGAAAGGTGAGCGAGGGGATAATTGGAAAGGGTTAGTCATAAGGTTGACCTTTAGTTTGTCCGAAACAAAAAGCCACTTGGCATATTCATTACTAGGAATTAACTACAAAATGGCCGCCACTTGATTTACGCAACAACACTTTTCAAACTATTCAGTTAACCGGTGTTAGATTAGATAGATTAGATACATTTATTTTAGTAGGGTAGCCCATTCAGCCAAAGCTGGTATTCAGAGGGGCCCTACATTATTAATGAAATACATATGAAAATAACAAATTAATAACCTAAATTACACGATTGACATGAACGTGTTTCAAAATCACATGTGATCACATGTGATCACATGTGATTTTGGAATAGTTCATGTGGAATTTTCGTAAGGGGAATAATATAAGTTAGAATGAAAATTTTAAGTTACAAAAGCTAAGAAGTGATTACGTATTTGTGTTTTAAAACTGTTCAGCGACGCGAGGATTGTTTAATCTCATTAGGCAAACAATTAAAATGATAAGCAGCTGAATATTTAAAAGATTTCTTAAAAATTTCAAATTTAGGTTTGGAAAGGTAAATATTGTTAGATTGTCTTGTGTTACGTCCATGGATTGATCTATTTAGCACAAAATATTGAACAAGGTATTCAGGAACCATATCATGTAGACCAGTGGCGTAGCTACACCCGGGCCTGTGCCCGGGTAAAACCTCTCAGCTCGTTAGGCACAGTAATTAAAGTATAGAGTATAGCCACTAGGAAGATTATGTATAAGTTTACTGTTTACAAAAAGACGTTAAATATTTCCCTAAAAATGACGGTTTTCGTGTGAAAATTGAAATTCATCGAGTGCCATCAGTGGTTTCCACCAATGTTTTTGACTGTTACCGCTAAAGCATGTGTCAGTGGGCGCGGATGAGTAAAATGTTGAAGCGCAGTCGTCGTTGTTTTTCACTGGTTTTTATTTTATCTCTTTTGTTGTTAAAACTGCCCCCAAAATGCAGGAAATAGAATATCCGTGGCTTAAAAAATCAATTTTCCGGGGGAGCATGTTCACACCCCAGAGGTTTCTCGCATGTTTGGCGCTCTGAACTGCCACTACCAACCGGACATACTTCAAAATTGGTGGCTACGGCCCTGTGACTGTACATAATAACAAAAAACGCACCAGAGAATGTTGACACCTGTGCCCATGTTGTGCCCACATGACATCTGCTTCCTGGCTACGCCACTGATGTAGACATCTATATACCAATGTACATTAATGCATAATTCTCCTGGTTTCTATAAGTTGATCCATTTCAGCTGTGACATGGCGATACTGGATGATAGATTTTTGTGTTATTACTCGAGCCCCTTTATTTCACTTAATCACCGGTGTGATTAGATCAGTCTAATCTACGATCCATTGTGTTGAAAACAGCCAACAAATAAAATAGGCGAGAGTAGTAGAGTGCTGCGTAGACAGTGTTTTGGATAATAGCAAAGTGAAAAGGTGGTAAACTGCCAAGATTTTTAGTGACGAAATACTGAGGTTTCGAGCGAAACCCTTCATCAGAGTAAGACGAGATGAAATAAAATAAATAGGGCTTATATATGCCAAAAGGGTGTCACAAGTAGAAAGTAGCCAATCAAATGCACGGGAGATAAACAAACTAATAATTAATGAGATGCGAAAAGTTAAATTCATTTGCTATTTTTACAGTCGATCAGCAAACAGACTGAGGGGGAGGGGAGAAATGAGGCAATTGATAAAAGGAGAATAGTGCGAATAGTCGACGAATAGTGCGAATAGTCGACGAATAGTGGTTAGGATCTTTGTTGTGTTGGGGTTGGTACTCCTTACAGTTTTTATAACCCGTTAATATACGGTAGAGTTCCAACCCCAACACAACAAAGATCCTAACCCCCCCCCCCCCCCCCCCGCCTAGTTTTGCCGTATTTGCCCAACTATTCGCTCTATTCGTCGACTATTCGCACTATTCGTCGACTATTCGCACTATTCGTCGACTATTCGCACTATTCGTCGACTATTCGCACTATTCGCACTATTCTCCTTTTATCAATTGCCGAGAAATGACACCCTTTTGGCATATATATAAGCCCTATTTATTTTATTGCATCTCGTCTTACTCTGATGAAGGGCTCCGCTCGAAACGTCAGAATTTCGTCACTAAAAAACTTGGCAGTTTATCTAAAAATCTTGGCG
Source organism: Chrysogorgia sp. JL179-B06 (assembly GCA_035772405.1). Classification (NCBI taxonomy): domain Eukaryota; kingdom Metazoa; phylum Cnidaria; class Anthozoa; order Scleralcyonacea; family Chrysogorgiidae; genus Chrysogorgia; species Chrysogorgia sp. JL179-B06. The sequence continues at coordinate 1,253,884 of JAYKKM010000427.1, forward strand.
CTATTAAATAAAATAGGCTACGCGTCATTGAGTTATTGTCGGATTTCGTTTGATATTTTCAAAAGCGTTTGGTAAAATGTTCGAAAGTTGATGGAAGAACACTGTGTCTTATATGTTAAAATTTGAATATTGTGTAATTCGGCTAATGTTTTATACCAACATTTTAATAATCACCAAACTTGTAATGACAACATATTCTAAGGATCATATGGAAATTACTCTCAAGTGGCGGCCATGTTGTCATTCATTTATAAGTTTAACCACAGTTAATAGAATAGATGGTTTGGAGACTCGATGGAACTCATTATCTATGTTGGTGTAGGTTTATTCAAAAACCTGGTCCTAACTCGGCACGTGTGTTTTGTATTTTTGCCAAATAAACCAATAGCAGTTTGTTTAAGTCACCAATTGTTTAAGTCACGGATGGCTAACTGAGCCAATATATTGCTATTGGTTGTTTGAACGAAAACACAATACACACGTGGCGAGTTAGGACCACATTTTTGCATAAACCTGGACAATAACATAGATAATGAGTTATATTGTAGTTCCATCGAGTCTCCAAACCACCTATTCTATTAACTGTGGTTTAACCTGGCCATATGGTTCATTTGAAGTCAAACAGCCGTGAAACGGTCAGCTCCTACTTTTGTTGGTAGTCAAAATTGACGCAGGTAAGCCCAAATTATCGATCTTATAGTATTATACATATCATAAACATAAAACAAATTGAGAGATGTGAAAATTCTGAAGTTGCCGAATGTTTACATGGTGAAGTTTCGTATACAGTAAATCCCGAAATGACTTCACATGTTTGGGGCAAGCGCGGCTTTACATGCTTGTTTTTGCCAGTTAAAGACCTCACTATTTGTATGGACATTGCTTCTAATCCTGGACCTGTATTAACAAACGATAGAACGAGAGAATTGAGTTGTCTTCCTACAGCTACTTCATATATTTCGCCATTTTCAAGTATTGGCAGTCAACCATTGCGAGCAGATTATTCAAGGTTTGAGTTACTTTCTACATGTTATTTTATGAAATGTTACCGACCAGATTATCCTATTCAGTTTACTTTGGAGGCTAACGGAACTTCAAGATATAATAACAAGTTATCGGGAGAATCGCTTAGAGGGATAGTGAAGGAAAAGCAGATGCCAATTCCAACTATTATTTCGTCAAATCGACATAAACCTCGCTTGAATAAATTAAGACTAGAAATTACTATCGCAAGGAAAGCGCTGCCTCAAAGGCCATTGCATGGGCAGTGTAGTCAGTTTTGATGAAATTTCAAAGGTGAACCCTGGGATTGATTCAGATTGTATAAATTGTAACGGACATGTTAATAACGTAGGTCTCATGTTGTACATGTAGTCGTGAACGGATTGGAAAGATAGGTGATGGCAAGAAATCGCAGATATACCTCGCAGTCACTGAGCCATATTTCCGTTTAGTGAGCGTTAGGTGAAACTTAATACCATAATCGTTATTACCAGCTGAAATAACATCAACATTTTTTCACAAACGCAGATCATGTCTGATCGGAACACTCATCAGCGCGCACACAATATTCCTGTGAAAAATGATAAAGTCACAACAATATACACCTAAAATAGAAGGAAAACTGTATTCATAAACAAAACAATTTGATATCATGATTGTGATGGCATACTGCCATAGGGGATGGCAAGAAATCGCAGATATACCTCGCAGTCACTGAGCCATATTTCCGTTTGGTGAGCGTTAGGTGAAACTATCTTAGTCGTCTTACTTTGACAACAGAATACTTCCTCACTGAAGGCAGAACAGATCGTTCAAACTTCCCAGCGTTGACAAGTTCCGAACGGCGAAAGGTAGAAGTTTCACACGTGTATTAAAGTTCTACGTCACAATACGTCATAAAATGGAACAAATATCCCGACATCTCGACAGAGGGCAATTTACACAAATCGAGATTGCGTTGACTATAATAGGTCCGCGAAGAGATCTGGGTACGAGGTCAAGATTAGTGTGCTGCCTACGGCAGCAATCAAGGAATAAACACAACTTGTCATACATTAACATTAATCGGCGACAATACACTAACTTTCCTACTCAGTTTAATATGGAGGCTAATGAGATTTCAAGATATATTGACAAGTTATCGGTTAAATCGCTTAAAGGGAGAGTGAATGAAAAGCAGATGCCAATTCCAACTATTATTTCGTCAAATCGACATAAACTTCGCTTGAATAAATTAAGATCAAGGAATAAACACAACTTGTCATACATTAACATCAATCGGCGACAATACACTAACTTCCCGAAAGTTCGATTTGCTTTATGGAACGCTCAACTGATCAATAAACAAGAAAGCTGCTATGGTTTGTGATATCATTCAATCAAATAAATTGGACATTCTTGCAATAACCGAAAGCTGGGTTGATCAAAACATAATTAATTCTAGTATTAATGAAATTCTGAATATTTTGAAAGACTTCGCGGTTTTGCATGTCCCAATATGCTGAACTTTTAGAAGTAATAATTAATTGTGAAAAGCCTTTACTCATCTCTGGCGATTTTAATTTCCACTTGGACAATATAACTAACCCAGACACAGTGAAGTTTATGGATATGTTGGATTCTAATAATCTAAAGCAGAATGTCTTTGGAGCCACTCACCGTCGAGGCCACACACTGGATTTAATAATAACACGAGATAACGAGAATTTAATTAGTGATGTAGGGATATTACCGGACATCTACTCCGATCATCGAGTGGTCACCTGCAAATTGGACTGCCCCAAACCGCCTCTCTCCAAGATTCTTGTGTCTTATAGATGTACGAAAAAATTGAACCTAAATGACCTAAGCAATAGCATTAATGATGCATTTTCTTCCTTTGATTACCCAGAAGTAGTGGAGGTGGATGATTTGATTGACAAGTATAACGAGACACTGAAAACCATTTATAATAACTTAGCTCCTGTGCAGACCAGGTGGATAAATAATCGTCCATGGGCTCCATGGTATAATGATGATCTACGCATGGTAAAGCGTGACAAACGGCGCATGGAGCGGACATACAGGAAGTCAGGGCTGACCGTTGATAAGCAGATATTTACTGACGTATGCGAGAAGTACAATAGAATGTTGGAAATGTGCAAGACTGACTATTACAAGAATAAGATTGAAGAGGCGGATAACAGCAAATTATTTCGGCTTGTCCAGGGTTTGTTTCAGAAAACTAACAAAGTTTCACCAACCCATACATCATCGAAAGTTCTTGCCGAGAATTTCAATGAATATTTTATAAACAAGATCCGCCTCATCAGAAAAGAACTTGAATCCCACAAAGCAACATAATCAATACAAGTCCGCATCCCCGAAATACCAAATCTTTTAGTGAGTGAATTTAAAGAATTTCATCTACCTACTGATAACACTTTTCAGGAAATTATCAAGTCTCTGTCATCAAAGACTTGCTCACTAGATCCTCTACCCACGCATGTGGTGAAGAAGCATATCAATCCTCTGACTCCAGCGATAGCAAATATAGTAAGGGGATCACTAGCAGCTGGTGTTTGTCCAAATTCCCTGAAGACTACCCATATTGGTCCACGACTGAAAAAACAAGAACTCGATCAGGAACTTTTCCCCAGTTTCAGACCGGTTGCTAATATTGCATTTCTTAGCAAAGTGTTGGAGAAGACAGTTGCAATTCAAACATACGCTTATTTAAATAATAATAATCTGTATCCATCTTTGCAATCAGCTTATCGTCAATATCATTCAACAGAGACAGCGTTGCTGAGAGTTACCAATGATGTTATGAGAACTCTTGACGATCATCAGGATGTTGTGCTTGTACTCTTGGATCTCTCGGCGGCGTTCGATACGTTGGATCATAATATTCTGCTAACTCGGCTGGAAGCGTCTTTTGGATTCTCTGGGAAAGTATTGCAATGGTTTACCTCGTATCTTGACCAACGCTTTCAGTCAGTTGTAATTGGCGATACTGTATCTTCTCCTCGACAGATTGAATATGGAGTACCACAGGGATCAATTCTTGGTCCATTACTATTTACACTTTATATGGCTCCGCTTCAAAACGTTATAGAAAGATATAATTTAGATTATATGTTTTATGCCGATGATACTCAACTGTATGTTGCCGTTAATCCTAAAGATCCTTTTGCTGCTCATGAAACGTTGCGTCGCTGTGTTGATGATGTTATTTCATGGAACACAGACAACATGTTGTTGAGTAATCCAGAGAAGACGGAAGTTATTCATTTGACTTCACGTTACAACAAATGTCTTAACCTCCAGGCGAATTTCTCACTGGCTGATACGACGATCGCGGTGTCTGACAAGGTACGTAACCTGGGGGTGGAATTTGACAAGAACATGACCTTGTCTAGTCATATAAATGGGATATGCAAGAAAGCAGTGCTGTCCATTCGATCTATTGGTCGCATAAGAAAGTATCTATCCAAAGAGAGTTTAAATCGGTTGGTTCATGCTTTGGTTATTTCGCGCCTTGATTACGCTAACAGTATATTATACGGAGTTCCTAAATATGAATTAGAGAAACTGCAGCGTATCCAGAATACCGCAGCGCGGTTAATTACCGGGGAAAAGAAATTTGATCATATTACATCCACTTTAAAGGATTTACACTGGTTACCAATTGAATTTCGAATCAATTTTAAAATTATTCTATTTGTATACAAGTCACTGCATGGTCTAGCTCCTGATTATCTATCCAGTCTTATCAAAGTACGCAGACCTATACGTGATCTTCGATCGTCGCACCTGATTCATTGTTATATATTCCTAAAACAAAGACTGTTACTTATGGTCAACGTGCTTATTCTTATGCTGCTGCGGAACTTTGGAACTCATTTCCTGAACATATTAAATCGTGTAAATCAGTTTCTGAATTCAAAACTATTCTTAAGACATATTTTTTTAGAGAAGCCTATAACTGTTAATTAGAGATCCTCACATTTATTTTAGTATTTTATAACAAATTTGTATTTACTATTGTAATTAGTTTTATAGAATATTTTTGTAAGCGCATTGAGATTTTTAAATGCGCATTAAAAACGTATGTTATTATTATTATTATTATAGATTATCGGTAGTAAAATTCGACATTAAAATCAGCTGTTATTTCTAAAAGAAAGCATTATCGTAAGAGTTAGGGTCTGTGGTATTAGGTTCAGGGTTAGGATTAGGGTAAGGTTTGGGGTTATAGAACATTTGAATTCGGGATACTTCTGTATGAAACGTTAGTCTGCCGGACATCTGTACTTCAAAACATTGCACATTGATTCAGCAGTGAAATACAACGAAAGTTTGGGAATTGAGCGAATTTTGTCTATTAGTAAACAGGTGTGTTTAAAGTTCAGAGCGAAACTTACTTTGTATTTCACTGTTGAATTAGTGTGCAATGTGTCCCTGCTTTGACGTTATTTCCTGTGAATAGTAAATCAACTTTAGCATGGAAAAAAAGTACATGAAGATGAAATTTTCGAACGACAAGATATATTACATTTCTTCTTGGTAGAACCCAAAGATTACGAATATGTAAAAGCCCCAAAGCCGGGATAGCTAATTTAAACAGGCATCTATTTACAAAGCACTGTTTAAATCTCTCTGTTTTTATTTTTGAAAGAAAAAGGAGTGACCTGTACGTGTTCTCAAAAACTCTTTCCCTCTTGTTCGGCAATAAATCATGCAAAAGATTGTTGGGAATTAGTATTAATCTTATGTCAAAGGGCTGGAAATACAGATGCAACATGGCTGTCGATATTACTACTCCCCAAACCTGTGGTAAGGAAATAGCATTGTAGAATGTGTGAGATTTCAATATTCTAGACCCCACCCCAAATTGGCAATCTTGTCATATGTACTTCTAGTACGTATTCCATATAAGGAAGTGGCCGACGAGCAAATAGAAGGCATTGACGAGCAAATAGAAGGCATTGACGAGCAAATAGAAGGCATTGACGAGCAAATACATGGCACTCGTACCAGCCCACTGGATGTGGGATTGTTAACACGTTACGATGTTCGATTATCCGCTCTTTTTAAGAAAACTACATTCGCTAGCCTGATAAGCTGTACGCATATTGTAAACAGATAATTTATCTTTGTTTTAATATATATTGTAGCTTTTCTCAAGAAAACGTTCGTCGAAGACAGCCGAAAGTTCGTGTTTTTGTTTACAAGATGGTATCCGCGTATTACGAAAATTATATTTTTGGGCATGTTCGATGATTATCCGCGCTTTTAAAGAGAACTAAGTTAGCTGCCGGGATAAAGCTGTACGTATCTTGTAAATAGATAATTTAACTTTCCCTTGATATATTCTATAGCTTTGGGTCCTTATAAGGAATACGTACTAGATACCCCTATCAAGCTTGTTGGCGCTACTGTAGTCAAACCTAAAGAAGGATGACAAGCAGGCAAACACATGTTGGTGATTAAGATCTTGTCAGGTTGAGATAGCACGTACTGACCACTCTTTCCGCACTAACCCCTCGCTCGCCTTTTCTCCCCCACCCCCTCCTAGAGTTTAATTCCGTTTCGTCGCACGTATATTGTGAACGTTATTTCGGTAAATATTTACTAGATTTCAATTCTGAAAACAGATTTCTAATTACTGAGTCTAAATACATAACATACGTGTCTATTATATTACGAGAACGCACATACCCTTCGTAAAAACGGTTTATGTACTTAGAAATTAGTCGGCAATCAGGCGGCCGCTTCGTCGTATATTATTTTGAACGTTATCTCGATCAGTATTTAACCGTTTTCAATTCTGAAACCAGATTTGGAATTACCGAGTCTAAATACATAACATACGTTCCTGTTATGTTACGCAAACGTGTATACCCTTGGTAAAAACATGTTTATGTAGTTCGTCAGATAACAAATCGCCAATGTCCGCTTCGTGTTGTCATATTGTCCGATTCAAACGGATCACCCAAAATCATATGACGTCATATTTGATTTGGTCAAGTTATGTTCAGCCCCCTTTGCAAAATGTCGCTCGTACACCTGTTATCAGACGAGCGACTTGGATTTTAAGAATTTTTAAAAGTAGCCGGGTTATCGAATTTTTAAAGTGAAAAAAACCAATAAAATATTGATAACTTTATTTTTGATTTATTTTATCGACAAATCCATACGTACTGTTTTGTGTTTCTTTGTTTCGTCACCAAGTAGGCTTCTTAATTCCTTCGCTTATTTGCTCCGCGATAGGTATTGGCTACTTTTGTTGTGTATTTGAGCCATTGTGTTTACGCTGACCAACATTTTGGTCAGGTTATTGTGTGTAAATTTCACGTACTATACGAATTTGAACGAAGACAGTGTCAGTGTGTTTGCAATGACCGACATTTTTGGCCAGGCGCTATATTTTGTGTTTCAGTGGTCGACTCATGCAGTTTAAATGTAATAGTGATACTGCCAGGTAATCTCAAAATCGCTTAATATTTTAGCCGAAATAACTGTATATCGAAACTTATGAACCTAGTACGGGTATTAATGTTTACTGTCGCATATATTTGTCATATTATATCCTAAACAAACGCGTCTCAATTAACTCAAACAAATCTACACCTTCGCTAAACTTTCGTAGATATAACAGTGAAAGAAATACGATTTCAGACATTACTAGCCTACAACCTATATGATTTGAATAAACTTATAATAATTTCCAAATATGTTTAAAATGCCTGCACCCCATTCATTCATCGTGACAACTTCAGCGCGAAACTATCCGTTCAGTACCCGTTCTTATAGCCTCGGACATACTCACAAAGAATGGACACAAGCCAATGAACTTACTTATCTCATTTCTCTGTAACTCAAATGTCAGCAGACACATGTACGCATTGCGTACCTATTTTTGTAGGAATTAATTGAGTGAAAGTTGGTTGTTGACGAGGTGAAATGACAATCGCAACTCTCGTCAACTCTCTCTTCCTCGTTTGACTTTTTCCTTTCTTCACATCCTTCATCTTTCTTGTCTAGATCTAAACCAACATGGCGCCATACAACAACACAACGTCATGCAACAACACAACCACATGCGCCACCTCTGCGACAACTCCATTTGTATATCCTCCACTACCAATAGAACCATACAACATCATAAAGATTGTTCTTGGCATCCTTTCAATTCTTTTCAACGGCATTCTCCTGTTCGTGATAGTCGTGGAACGGAAAAAGTTGTTCGTCTCCCGAGTCTCCTATCTCGTCGCCAACCTTGCCCTTGCTGACTTCCTCATCGGCGGCGTCCTTATGTTTATCATCCAACCAATAGAACTCCACGAAAGAAAACAGGAAGTAATCAAACTTGCAATTCCCTTTATATGGGCGGCCATTGTCGTGTCGCTTCTCACCCTTTTTCTCATGTCGGCGGAAAGGTTTGTGGTGGCAGCGTTACCAATGCTCTGGTCGAATATCCTAACAACCAGCCGTACCATCTTCGGTATTTGCATTATATGGTGTCTGGCTATCATCAGTGGTGTCCTCCTTCACTATCGCAGGAATGAGACACTATTTGCGCTCATTGTAACAATGGAGGTTTTCATTGTCGTCTTCATCGCTATTCACGTGTATATTGTCAGGTGAGTGTTCATAATTTATTTAGTGGGAGGGGGCTCTTTTGTCTGACCCCCCCTCATGTGACATCCTGCCAACTTGAACTGACCTCCTCTGAAATGGCTGATGCAAGTATATTTTGCATCTCAGAGAGTGATGAGAGTGACTGAACTAGAAGCTGTAGTTTATTAAAATGTAGATAACCACTGTAAAATAATGATTTCTTAGCAGATCCCAAAGTAATCTTTTACATAGATGTTTTCTATTACTGAATAATTATGTCAGAACATGTATACAGTGTTGGTTAGTAGAGATTTCACTTCTTATATCTTCAGATATCTCAAGAAACACCAAACTCAACCCGAGGTCAGTGATGATGAAGACAGCACGGAAGCGAGTCCATGGCCCACCCCGGAGACAACAACTCACACGTCGTCGTCGTCGAAACGGCACGGGGAAGTCACGACCGTGGTTGCAATATTGTTGGTCGTGCTCATCGTCACCATTCTCCCGTATTTGATCTGCCTTCAGATTGCTGCCACACACATGATCTTTGACGACAACATCATCACGAAGTTGGATATAGAGACATACTTTTGGGCCTACCTCTACACTAGCGCTCTGTTGTATTTGAACTTCGTCGCTAACCCGATCGTGTACGCATGGAGGTTGACCATGTACCGCAAAGCGTTTACTAAGATTTTGCAATCATTTTCTCTGTTTTTGAGAAACCTTTGCTATTCTTTATTTAATTAGGGCACCGCGTGCTAACTCATGGTATAGACATCATCTTTAGCACACTTTAAAGGGCAACTAAACCTTTTGAGGTTATTCTATTTTTCGTTAGAATTCAAAAAGTTCAATTCAAAACCGAAGAAATAATTGAAATTGGTTGCTCGGTTCTACTTTTATGATCTGTTAAAGATCGAGTTTTCAACCCTTTTGCTAAACTTAGTTGAACAACGACCGCGTCGGAAGAAAGCCTGGTACTACCGGTAAGTGATGTCATAATGATGTCATACGGCAAGAAAATACTGTATATTGTGGTTTTATTTTAGTGAAATTTGGAATACTGTTTACTCTTGGGTGAGTGATAAGTGACAAACCAAATATCAAGCACTGGAATATTATTTTGTTCAATAAACCTATTACCAGTATGACACTATGACGTCATACCGGTAATAGTGCCATTCTTCTCATAACACGGTCGTGCAACAAGAGATTCGAAGAAATACTCCTCAATAAATCCTGCACTATATCATGAAATTCATTTTTATCTTCACTTTTACAAAGTTAGATGATATATCTTTCGGAGGAAAATAGAACCTCAAAAGGTTTAGTTGCCCTTTAAATCTGCAATCATGAAGACTTATCTTTTTAACATATATTACTAGTTTAGATCTACATGTTAATCTTATTATCAGATATTTTAATCTTATTATAAGATGTTTTATTCGAATTAGTTAATGTAACAAAAATTGTAAGTAGTTATTAGGATACGAGCAATTGAAGTATACCAGGCGGGAATCGTAATCGAATAATAAATAACAAAGCTCAGCAAAAACACGAATAATATATAATTAATTATAATTTTTATATAATAACATAATTATAATTATAATTATAATTATTAATTATAATTATTAATTATAATTATAATAATTGTTTATAATTATAATTATTAATAATTATTATTATAATAATTATAATTATAATTTTTTTTTATTATAATTTTTATTTATTATAATTTTTATAATTTTTAATATATATTTAAAAAGTTTTTTCATTTCTTTACCTTTAAGGACAAGATTCCTAAGTCTCTTAGATCTCGTGTTGTTTATCGTTTTAAGTATCAATGATGTAGTTCGTTGTATGTTGGCCCAAACCAGTTGACTTTTACCGACACACGAATCTCAGACCTCTGTTCTTGCTGGCAAGATACGAATTAATCCTTCCTGCACAAGTATCCTGACACATCATTGTGACACTGGACACCCTGTTTCTTATGATGATTTCATACACCATTATGTCTTCCTCCTTTTCCACCTCTGTCTCTGAACTTCATGTCCGAGAAAGCCTTAAAGGAGGGAACGAACGGATGGAACGAACAGGGGGAGGGAACGAACGGAGGGAAGGAAGGAACGGAGGAAAGGAACGAACCTGTTCAAAATGTTGTTGACCATAAACATTTTATTGCCATAATAAAAAAATGAAATGGACTAATATGCCCATAACCTTAAATGCTGCAACCCAAAAAGACCTTGGAGTTACAGTTTCAAAGAACTTTAAATGGGACGCGCATATTGACAGTGTTCTATCCAAAGGCTACAAAATGTTGAGTTTTCTGCGGAGACACGCATGCAAAGGCTTTGATTGCCACACCAAGAAACTACTCTATATTGCGCTGGTGCGTCCTTACCTTGATTATGCAAGTGAGGTCTGGGCACCGCAGACAATATGAAACATTATTAAGGTAGATAGACTACAACGGAGGGCCACCAAATATGTTTTAAGGTTAAACTGGCAGGACAATATATCATATAATGACAAGATGAGCCCGGAGAAAGTGTGTAATTTTGCGCTTTGTGCATTGTGGGACATGTACCTCGATAATTGAAGTGACTGTCCCATGATACCTTGCGGTCAACCTCTGAAAACTAGCTATCGACCAGCTTGCGGCAAGATAATCTTTGAGCAATTTAACTCAGATTGTTATGTAACTCGGCGCTGAAACAGAGGATATATTCAAGTTTTGTATTCAGGCGAACTATTATTGGATTTAAAACTATTCATTTTCTTCTTCCAAAATAGAATTCCGTTTCAAATAGATCAAAATATTTATCGAATGAGCGTCTGAAAAAACTATACTTATTGCCCTTATCATACTGGCACGAACTAAATTATCTTGTTTTTTATTTTAAATGTCGTATTGGTCACTAGCTACAATATTTCTATTAACAGATTTGTAGAACCTAAAATTCCAGTAAGAATCACCAGAAATAGTTCTGAATTAGATGTGTTAGTTCCTAAGTGTCGTACTAAACTCTTTCAAACTAGTTACTTTAACCGTTTACCTATAAACTATGGAATAATCTACCAAGCTTAATACGAAATTCTATCTCAGTTAAACATTTTAAAAGTCAACTTTATAATCACTATACTAATGATCTAAATAATAATTACGACGTAGATAACTATTGCACTTGGAAGTGTACTTGCTTAAAATGTCACGCTTCACGTAACGTGCTCTCTTCTAACCCTTGCTGTTACTAATACTATTGTATCTTGCTTTTATATAATTATGCACAATTTTATCTTCCTTCTATACCTAATATATATTTATGTATACACTCTATGTACTGCATTTATTGTATCTATTGTAATTTATGTTCATTTTTATCATTTAAAGGGCGTACTTAATTTGGAGCCTAGCTCTGTTGTACTGTCCCGCACCTTCTTGTGTTAATTAGGTGAAAGTGTAATAAATAAATAAAACCTTCAGTTCGATACTTACAGGTTCGGGAATTACTGGTTTGTTATTGTAAGTTGTAATTAGTATTAATTGTTAGAAGTTGGTGGAGAGGGGTGTTAGTTCCACATAATACTTTGAGTTAGGTTCTTGGGCATGTTTGGGAATAAAGTTTGTGACTTAGTTTTAGTGTTAGCACTACCAGAAACAACCATTAAATTGGGTGGAGCACTTCTGCTGCCAACCAAGCTATTCTGCCTGGTTTTCAAGCCATCTTGTCGAGTTGTAGCGATGTCTGCGATGATGGCATTATTTTGTCCCCCCACTTCTCCACTGCGACCACATTTTATTGCCATAAAAAAAATAAAACAGACTTACTGTACATACATGCCCATAGCCTTCAATTATTTATAATTTAGCACGAAAACCTTTTGTGGAGTATGAGCATTTTAAAAAGCTCATGTACAGTAAAAACAAAGAGTGAAAAGGTTCTTGTTTCTTGAAATTCTTGGGCCCACAGTAAACAGTCACCCTGCCTTTCTTGTTTTGTTCTTGTCATTTGATAAGTAATTTTGTTTTTGTAATTATTGCTTTGTTATTGCAAGTTGTAAATAGTATTAAGATGTGTATGGGCAAGGTAATAAATTCCAAAATTAATTAAATTGAAAGTGTTTTACTTGACATCTTGCAGATATCTCTCTGACGTCGATTATGGAGGGTTTGCAATATTGACGGAAAAAACAGACTACAAAGCGAAGGAGGGCTAACAAGTGGACATGGACAAGCGTGGACATGGTAAGTAAGGCTTTATTTTATAATATATATATATATACATGTACAGTAACAGGTTAAGTAAAATATGAAATGAAAATTGACCCCAGCTTTTTATGATTGTATTTGAAAGAACACGTAAAATAATGAAAAATGGCTTTCACATTACTTTTGTATCTTATTCAGTTCTCGAGTTATTACGCTTTATGTAACTTGAGCTGTGATCGGGCACATCTTTGAATTGGTTTGACTTAAACTGGCTCAAACCTGCAGACTTACTGAGTCAACAAGACTCAGCATTGATATTGTTGTTATTGGTTCCCATGGTAACAGATTCGTTCCCAGGCCACTTTGTATAGAAACAAAATGGTATACTTTTCGTCATTGCAGTTACTGTTTTGTTTTAGACAGTATTATTGTATTTGAAATTATGGGAAAAGGATGTTAACTTCCTAAAAGTAGCTACTGCAAGTTGCTATAAATGTGGTTGAAAACGAAGAATTATTATAAAGGAAGAGAGTAATCTGGAAACTAATCTGTAACCATAGAAACCACATTAATCGGTGCATGCATTCATAACATCAAAACTTGACAACTGTAATAGCATCCTATATGGCTTACCAGAAGCTGAACTGAGCAAGTTACAGCGAATTCAAAATACAGCTGCTAGACTTGTTGCAGGGGTTAAAAAATCGGAGCATATCTCCCCTGTGCTTCGTAATCTTCACTGGTTGCCGGTGAGATCCAGGATTGTTTTTAAGATACTAATACTTACTTTCAAGGCTTTGCATGTGGTCAGGCACCTGCTTATATTACTGATTTGCTAACTAAATATAAACCTACTCATTTGAGATCATCTGACCGAAATCTGCACTTGAGCCAAAATCCAAAACGGTGACTCATGGAGACAGAACATTCTCAGTTGCCGCACCAAAACTGTGGAATTCATTACCACACGAAATTAGAAGCTTTGATATGCTAAGTAGTTTTAAATCAGCACTTAAGACTTTTCTTTTTTAAAATTAATAGTTTTTTGTTCATAGTGGTAATATATGTAGTAGGCTATTATCTAATAATGAAATTGTAATGAAATTGAATCATACCAATCACAATGAATCATACGAATCACAATGAATCATACGAATCACAGGAATCATACGAATAACAATGAATCATACGAATCACAATGAGTCATACGAATCACAATGAATCATACCAATCACAATGAGTCATACGAATCACAATGAATCATACGAATCACAATGAGTCATACGAATAACAATGAATCATACGAATCACAATGAGTCATACGAATCACAATGAATCATACCAATCACAATGAATCATACGAATCACAGGAATCATACGAATCACAGGAATCATACGAATCACAATGAATCATACGAATCACAATGAATCATACGAATCACAATGAATCATACGAATCACAGGAATCATACGAATCACAATGAATCATACGAATCACAATGAATCATACGAATCACAGGAATCATACGAATCACAATGAATCATACGAATCACAATGAATCATACGAATCACAATGAATCATACGAATCACAGGAATCATACGAATAACAATGAATCATACGAATCACAATGAATCATACGAATCACAATGAATCATACCAATCACAATGAATCATACGAATCACAATGAATCATACGAATCACAGGAATCATACGAATCACAGGAATCATACGAATCACAATGAATCATACGAATCGCAGGAATCATACGAATCACAATGAATCATACGAATCACAATGAGTCATACGAATCACAATGAATCATACCAATCACAATGAATCATACGAATCCCAATGAATCATACGAATCACAATGAATCATACGAATCACAATGAATCATACGAATCGCAGGAATCATACCAATCACAATGAATCATACGAATCACAATGAATCATACGAATCACAATGAATCATACGAATCACAGGAATCATACGAATCACAATGAATCATACGAATCACAATGAATCATACGAATCACAATGAATCATACGAATCGCAGGAATCATACGAATCACAATGAATCATACGAATCACAATGAGTCATACGAATCACAATGAATCATACGAATCACAATGAATCATACGAATCACAATGAATCATACGAATCACAATGAATCATACGAATCACAATGAATCATACGAATCACAGGAATCATACGAATCACAGGAATCATACGAATCACAATGAATCATACGAATCACAGGAATCATACGAATCACAATGAATCATACGAATCCCAATGAATCATACGAATCACAATGAATCATACGAATCACAATGAATCATACGAATCACAATGAATCATACGAATCACAGGAATCATACGAATCACAGGAATCATACGAATCCCAATGAATCATACGAATCACAATGAATCATACGAATCACAATGAATCATACGAATCACAATGAATCATACCAATCACAATGAATCATACCAATCACAATGAATCATACGAATCCCAATGAATCATACGAATCACAATGAATCATACGAATCACTATGAATCATACGAATCACAATGAATCATACGAATCACAGGAATCATACGAATCACAATGAATCATACGAATCCCAATGAATCATACGAATCACAATGAATCATACGAATCACAATGAATCATACGAATCACAATGAATCATACCAATCACAATGAATCATACCAATCACAATGAATCATACGAATCACAATGAATCATACGAATCACAATGAATCATACGAATCACAATGAATCATACGAATCACAATGAATCATACGAATCACAATGAATCATACGAATCACAATGAATCATACGAATCACAGGAATCATACGAATCACAGGAATCATACGAATCACAATGAATCATACGAATCACAATGAATCATACGAATCACAATGAATCATACGAATCACAATGAATCATACGAATCACAGGAATCATACGAATCACAATGAATCATACGAATCACAGGAATCATACGAATCACAGGAATCATACGAATCACAATGAATTATACGAATCACAATGAATCATACGAATCACAATGAATCATACGAATCACAATGAATCATACGAATCACAATGAATCATACGAATCACAATGAATCATACGAATCACAATGAATCATACGAATCACAGGAATCATACGAATCACAGGAATCATACGAATCGCAGGAATCATACGAATCACAGGAATCATACGAATCACAATGAATCATACGAATCACAATGAATCATACGAATCGCAGGAATCATACGAATCACAATGAATCATACGAATCACAATGAGTCATACGAATCACAATGAATCATACGAATCCCAATGAATCATACGAATCACAATGAATCATACGAATCACAATGAATCATACGAATCACAATGAATCATACCAATCACAATGAATCATACCAATCACAATGAATCATACGAATCACAATGAATCATACGAATCACAATGAATCATACGAATCACAATGAATCATACGAATCACAATGAATCATACGAATCACAATGAATCATACGAATCACAATGAATCATACGAATCACAGGAATCATACGAATCACAGGAATCATACGAATCACAATGAATCATACGAATCACAATGAATCATACGAATCACAATGAATCATACGAATCACAATGAATCATACGAATCACAGGAATCATACGAATCACAATGAATCATACGAATCACAGGAATCATACGAATCACAGGAATCATACGAATCACAATGAATTATACGAATCACAATGAATCATACGAATCACAATGAATCATACGAATCACAATGAATCATACGAATCACAATGAATCATACGAATCACAATGAATCATACGAATCACAATGAATCATACGAATCACAATGAATCATACGAATCACAATGAATCATACGAATCACAATGAATCATACGAATCACAATGAATCATACGAATCACAGGAATCATACGAATCACAATGAATCATACGAATCACAATGAATCATACGAATCACAATGAATCATACGAATCACAATGAATCATACGAATCACAATGAATCATACGAATCACAATGAATCATACGAATCACAGGAATCATACGAATCACAATGAATCATACGAATCACAATGAATCATACGAATCACAATGAATCATACGAATCACAATGAATCATAGGAATCACAGGAATCATAGGAATCACAGGAATCATACGAATCACAATGAATCATACGAATCACAGGAATCATACGAATCACAATGAATCATACGAATCACAGGAATCATACGAATCACAATGAATCATAGGAATCACAGGAATCATACGAATCACAATGAATCATAGGAATCACAATGAGTCACACGAATCACAATGAATCATACGAATCACAATGAATCATACGAATCACAGGAATCATACGAATCACAATGAATCATAGGAATCACAATGAATCATACGAATCACAATGAATCATAGGAATCACAATGAATCATACGAATCACAATGAATCATACGAATCACAATGAATCATACGAATCACAATGAATCATACGAATCACAATGAATCATACGAATCACAATGAATCATACGAATCACAGGAATCATACGAATCACAATGAATCATACGAATCACAATGAATCATACGAATCACAATGAATCATACGAATCACAGGAATCATACGAATAACAATGAATCATACGAATCACAATGAATCATACGAATCACAATGAATCATACCAATCACAATGAATCATACGAATCACAATGAATCATACGAATCACAGGAATCATACGAATCACAGGAATCATACGAATCACAATGAATCATACGAATCACAATGAGTCATACGAATCACAATGAATCATACCAATCACAATGAATCATACGAATCACAATGAATCATACGAATCACAGGAATCATACGAATCACAGGAATCATACGAATCACAATGAATCATACGAATCACAATGAGTCATACGAATCACAATGAATCATACCAATCACAATGAATCATACGAATCACAATGAATCATACGAATCACAGGAATCATACGAATCGCAGGAATCATACGAATCACAATGAATCATACGAATCACAATGAGTCATACGAATCACAATGAATCATACCAATCACAATGAATCATACGAATCACAATGAATCATACGAATCACAATGAATCATACGAATCACAATGAATCATACGAATCGCAGGAATCATACCAATCACAATGAATCATACGAATCACAATGAATCATACGAATCACAATGAATCATACGAATCACAGGAATCATACGAATCACAATGAATCATACGAATCACAATGAATCATACGAATCACAATGAATCATACGAATCGCAGGAATCATACGAATCACAATGAATCATACGAATCACAATGAGTCATACGAATCACAATGAATCATACGAATCCCAATGAATCATACCAATCACAATGAATCATACGAATCACAATGAATCATACGAATCACAATGAATCATACGAATCACAATGAGTCATACGAATCACAATGAATCATACCAATCACAATGAATCATACGAATCACAATGAATCATACGAATCACAATGAATCATACGAATCACAATGAATCATACCAATCACAATGAATCATACGAATCACAATGAATCATACGAATCACAGGAATCATACGAATCACAATGAATCATACGAATCACAATGAATCATACGAATCACAATGAATCATACGAATCACAATGAATCATACGAATCACAATGAATCATACGAATCACAATGAATCATACGAATCACAATGAATCATACGAATCACAATGAATCATACGAATCACAATGAATCATACGAATCACAGGAATCATACGAATCACAATGAATCATACGAATCACAGGAATCATACGAATCACAGGAATCATACGAATCACAATGAATTATACGAATCACAATGAATCATACGAATCACAATGAATCATACGAATCACAATGAATCATACGAATCACAATGAATCATACGAATCACAATGAATCATACGAATCACAATGAATCATACGAATCACAATGAATCATACGAATCACAATGAATCATACGAATCACAATGAATCATACGAATCACAATGAATCATACGAATCACAGGAATCATACGAATCACAATGAATCATACGAATCACAATGAATCATACGAATCACAATGAATCATACGAATCACAATGAATCATACGAATCACAATGAATCATACGAATCACAATGAATCATACGAATCACAGGAATCATACGAATCACAATGAATCATACGAATCACAATGAATCATACGAATCACAATGAATCATACGAATCACAATGAATCATAGGAATCACAGGAATCATAGGAATCACAGGAATCATACGAATCACAATGAATCATACGAATCACAGGAATCATACGAATCACAATGAATCATACGAATCACAGGAATCATACGAATCACAATGAATCATAGGAATCACAGGAATCATACGAATCACAATGAATCATAGGAATCACAATGAGTCACACGAATCACAATGAATCATACGAATCACAATGAATCATACGAATCACAGGAATCATACGAATCACAATGAATCATACGAATCACAATGAATCATACGAATCACAATGAATCATACCAATCACAATGAATCATACGAATCACAATGAATCATAGGAATCACAATGAATCATACGAATCACAATGAATCATACGAATCACAATGAATCATACGAATCACAATGAATCATACGAATCACAATGAATCAT
Source organism: Chrysogorgia sp. JL179-B06 (assembly GCA_035772405.1). NCBI lineage: Eukaryota > Metazoa > Cnidaria > Anthozoa > Scleralcyonacea > Chrysogorgiidae > Chrysogorgia > Chrysogorgia sp. JL179-B06. The sequence goes on from JAYKKM010000427.1 coordinate 1,273,541, forward strand.
ACGAATCACAATGAATCATACGAATCACAATGAATCATACGAATCACAGGAATCATACGAATCACAATGAATCATAGGAATCACAATGAATCATACGAATCACAATGAATCATAGGAATCACAATGAATCATACGAATCACAGGAATCATACGAATCACAATGAATCATACGAATCACAGGAATCATACGAATCACAGGAATCATACGAATCACAATGAATCATACGAATCACAATGAATCATACGAATCACAATGAATCATACGAATCACAGGAATCATACGAATCACAATGAATCATACGAATCACAATGAATCATACGAATCACAGGAATCATACGAATCACAATGAATCATACGAATCACAGGAATCATACGAATCACAATGAATCATACGAATCACAATGAATCATACGAATCACAGGAATCATACGAATCACAATGAATCGTACGAATCACAATGAATCGTACGAATCACAATGAATCATACGAATCACAGGAATCATACGAATCACAATGAATTATACGAATCACAATGAATCATACGAATCACAATGAATCATACGAATCACAATGAATCATACGAATCACAATGAATCATACGAATCACAGGAATCATACGAATCACAATGAATCATACGAATCACAGGAATCATACGAATCACAATGAATCATACGAATCACAATGAATCATACGAATCACAGGAATCATACGAATCACAATGAATCATACGAATCACAATGAATCATACGAATCACAGGAATCATACGAATCACAATGAATTATACGAATCACAATGAATCATATTAAGTATATGTATTACTATGAATATTAAGTAGTGTATAGTGAAACATATTGTAGGGAGACTATTTGTAATGTTACCATGAAGTATATACCGCAATAGGTCTGCCGATAGGATTTGCAGATTCTCGACATAAATAACACGAAAAACAGCGGCCATTTTAAGACTCTGGCTACTACAGTTGCCCGAGTAATAAAACAACAATACAATCGGCATGTTAAGTCGTGTATGGGAAGCTAATAAATTCAAAAATTAATTAAATTTAAATTCAAAGTGTTTTACTTGACATCTTTCAGATATCTCTCTGACGTCGATTATGGAGGGATTTTCAATATTGACGAAAAATACAGACTACAAAGCGAAGGAGGGCTAACAAGTGGACATGGTGAGTAAGGCTTTATTTTATAATATATATATATATATATATATGTATATATATATATATATATATATATATATATATATATATATATATAGGTAATATTTGGCATTTCACTCGATCAAACTACATGTTGAAAGGATTTATGGTGAAGGAAAATTTCGAGTGTTGGAATACATACATTTTAAGACCAAACCGGGACCAGTTGCGAAAAATGCAACTTAGCGGCCTTCCGGTAGGAATTGAACTCGCGACCCTGCGATTGCTAGTGCAGCGCTCTGACCACTGAGCTCAGTGGCTCGAAATTTTCAACATTCGAAATTTTCCTTCACCATAAATCCTTTCAACATATATATATATATATATATATATATATATATATATATATATATATTATATATATATTATGTACATTAACGGGTTAAGTTAAATATGAAATAAAAATTCACCCCAGCTTTTTATGATTGTATTTGAAAGAACACGTCAAATAATGAAGAACGGCTTTTACATGACTTTTGTATCTTATTCAGTTCTTGAGTTATTACGCTTTATGTAACTTGAGCTGTGATCAGGCATATCTTTGAATTGGTTTGACTAAACAGGCTCAAACCTTGCAGACTTACTGAGTCAACAAGACTCAGCATTTGTATAGAAACAAAATGTTCTACTTTTCGCCATTGTAGTTACTGTTTTATTGTTTTAAACAGTATTGTTGCATTTGAAATTATGGAAAAAGGATGTGAACTTCCTAAAACTAAATAAGTTGCTGTAAATGTGGTTGAAAACAATGAATTATTATAAAGAAGAGAGTAATCTGGCAACTGATCTGTTATGATAGCAGCCACATTAGGAGGCTGCATGATAATGTTTAGTTTTCTTGACCGAGTAAGTGAGCAAGATTTGAATCTGTTAGTATCTGAAGACATGCCTGCTTTTCAGTTTTGTTGTAATGCTGTGTCCATTCTTGTGACGTCACAGCTCAAATTACATAAAGCGTAATAATTGAAGAACGGGATAAGATATGAAAAGCTTGTAAAAGCCATTTTTCATTATTTTAAATGTTCTTTCAAATACAATCATAAAAAACTGGAGTGAATGTTCATTTTTGTAATGACGTATCAACACTAGATCTTAAGACATGGTGTAACGCTACTCTTGTTAGACATAAATTCAGGTCAAGTTACCTGCAGAAGAAGAATGCTCAGCGGTATTAAAGGGTATATGAACCGAAAATTGAGATGAATTTTTTATTGATTTATTAGAAAGAACTCGTAAAATGACAAAGAATGACTTGTGACAGTTCTTTCATATCTTATCTCGTTCTCGAGTTATTCAAGGTTGTATATTATGACCTATGACGTCACAAGTTGTACCCACCATTATGACCAATCTGAAAATGAAGCATATTTTCAAAACTATTCAATAAAATTGCTTGAAACTTTGCACAAGTATACAGTTCACTAAAGTTAATATGCCCATTTCAACTTTATCGTTACCATAGTAACAGATTAGTTCCCAGGCTCCGTTCATCCTTTAAAACATTTCTTTATTTTCTGCCATTTATAAAACAATTTTTGACTGTGGTTTAGTGAAGTATATTTTCAATAGTATTGCCAACAAAACAGGGCAACTTCAAATAATAATTTTTGCAGGGCGTGCTAGAAAATAGAATTTTTTGATTCAGGTAGAAAGGAGTCTGGTAACTAATCTGTCACTATGGCAACGATAAAGTTGACATGGGATATTCAATTTAGTGAACTGTATACTTGTGCAAAGTTTCAAGCAATTTTATTCAATAGTTTTGAAGATATGCTTCATTTGCAGATTGGTCATAATGGTGGGTACAACTTGTGACGTCATAGGTCATATTACGCAACCTTCAATAACTCAAGAACGTGATAAGATATGAAAGAACTGCAAAAAGCCATTCTTTATCGTTTTAGGAGTTCTCTCAAATAAATCAATAAAAAAGTCATCTCACTTATAAAACATATTTATCATACAGTAGGAACTAATTTACTGTTTCGTTTCCATTATTATTTTTATATAAATAGATCTATTTGTAAATTAGTTAACTGAAGATGGCATAAGTTGTGCCGAAACATGTCTACAATAAAAACGTTCGTCGTATATTTCAAATTTATATATATATTATTAACAAATAGATTCCATTTTGCTGTTGTCTGTTCAGTTATAGATGCACAGATGACGTCGGAACATGGTAAGAACAAAAAAGTGGACCACAAGATGATAGTCGAGTGGGTCACTGATGTTCTTACCACGTTCTTACGTCCTATGTGTATCTATAACTGAACAGACAACGGGCAAATGGAATCTATTTGTTTTATACAATCAAAAACAACCTCAAAGGTTTATCAAAGCGGTTGGGGCATGAAAAAAGAAAAAGTTGACGTGATTTGACGCCATCCATGTATCTGTCCAATAGATCATGGGTAAGAACCAATGAAAATGCCTATATAAGTCACGTGATTGTATATAAATATTGCTTTATAAAACGTACTGACCATGGTGATTGGTAATAAGTTCAGAACGTTCTGAAAACTAAACTACTTATTTATAAACACATTTACCAAAATCTAATAATGGCGTAATGTTGGCGCAAAGGTAGACAACTTGTCAAGTGCTACGTCTGCTGATAAACTGAAACTTAGAGCGTATATTTATAGGGAAAGAGGTAGGATGATGTCACCCCGGACACTATGAGCGGCATTTCTTAAGAATTCTAAATTTATCGTTTGGTAAATGTGTTTATAAATAAGCGGTTTAGTTTTCAGAACGCTCTGAACTTATTACCACTCACCATGGTTAGTAGGTTTTATAAAGATACATACGTACGTATTTATGCACACTTAAAAGTGCAGGAGAGTGATGCACATCCTTTGGTATTATATATTAGTACAAACATAAGTACTCAGCCAATCAAAAGGCTCTATTTTAGTTACGGACCTGAGTTACGGACCTCAAAAAAAATAAAACGATTTATTTTTATAATATATAGTTGGACTTACTTACATTAATATAATTTAATATAAGTTTAATATAAGTTTAATACATACAGTTACTTGCCACAAGTTTAAATACAAGCTCAAAAAGTTCAATATTGTGCCAAATGTAATTACAATCTTTCTCAATTACTTGTTACATGTTCAACTATGTTTTTAGTTTTATAATTGGTTGGCAAGATTTCATTTAAGCTAAACTAAACACAAAATGTATCGGATAATGTTAACAAAATGTTGGGGCGTCTGTCAATACTTAGTTGCAAACCCCTGTGCTTTGAGGATCTTCTTTGCTCAACGAAGGTCTGGACTGTTTTGGGGGAACAACAACCGAACAACAACCTCCAGTTCAGCTACTGTACTTGGTCAAATATTTCTTTGCTGATTGCCTTCTTCAGAACCATCTACAGTTTCTTCATTCGGTTGAGTTCATGTTATCATTTTGTAAAATCATTACCAAGCGTCTGCGTCACCTGTCAGCAACCAGTATAGCAAGGAATGCTCTTGCAAACAAGAAATCGTGTCACAAGCCTTGAGTGGCCAGTTAAAAGTCCTGACTCCTGAACTAAACCCAGTGGAGAACCTGTGGTGGTTCTGAGGAAGACAATCAGCAAAAGAAACCCTCGACCAAGGACAATTGCTGAACTAGAGGATATTGTTCGGGAAAAAATGGAAAAATTCCCAAAAAAACTGTCCAGACCACGGTTGAATACATGCCTAAATGAGCAAAGAAGGTCCTCAAAGCACAGGGATTTGCAACTAAGTATTGACAGACGCCCCAACATTTTGTTAACATTATCCGATACATTTTTGTTTAATTTAGCTTAAATGAAATCTTGTCAGCCAATTATAAAACTAAAAACATAGTTGAACACGTAACAAGTAATTGTGAAAGATTGTAATGAAATTTGGCACAATATTGAACTTTTTAAGCTTGTATATACTTTTATGAATACATATATAATGTGGTGTTGTTTTAGTAATAGTTATATTAATATACTATATAAGTAGAATATCTACTTATAGTGTACCGTCTGTACTCATGTTTGTACAACAGGTAAACTTATAGTTGATAGAGTACAAATATATATTCCTGTATTCATGATTAAACGTTAATTTTTACTTATACTTTACACTTGAAGTGTGTGTAGTATAAGTTGACGTATAATGATGAATATATACTCTATAAACTATAAGTTAACGTGTTGTCTAAGTATTAGTACAAAGATAAGTACGATCGGTACACTATAATGTATAGTTGGACTTACATTGATATACTTTAATATCAGTTTAATACATATATACTTTGCCATTCTTTTGCAGGTCGAGTTGGTGATGAAGTATTGAAACTAACTAAATATTTAAAATGCTTCATACGATGTGTAAAAAAAGTGAAATTGCTATGTATTAAAGTGTTTTGTATTTGTTCGTTTTTTTTTTAAATTTTATGCTAATTAATTGGGTTAAATAGGAGTTTCGATCAGTAGATTTCAGGCAAAGTTCGGATGGCCGAACGGTTAAGGCCAGTGTATACCAAGCAAGGAGGCGAGGGTTCAAACTCAGCCAAGGACTTCCTAAAAATTATTAAATGTGGTATAAGAACTCATGAATAATGGATGAGAAATTGGGGGTTGATACCCAATGAGAAAAGAGGGGAAAGACTAAGTAAGAAAAAATCAGAGGGGGGAAGACAAAGTAAGGAAAAAATCAGAGGGGTGAAGACTAAGTCAGAAAAAAATCAGAGGGGTAAGACTAAGTCAGAAAAAAATCAGAGGGGTAAGACTAAGTCAGAAAAAAATCAGAGGGGGTAAGACTAAGTAAGAAAAAAATCAGAGGGGGTAAGACTAAGTAAGAAAAAATCAGAGGGGTAAGACTAAGTAAGAAAAAAATCAGAGGGGGTAAGACTAAGTAAGAAAAAAATCAGAGGGGTAAGACTAAGTAAGAAAAAAAGCAGAGGGGTAAGACTAAGTGAGAAAAAAAGCAGAGGGGGTAAGACTAAGTAAGAAAAAAAGCAGAGGGGTAAGACTAAGTAAGAAAAAAATCAGAGGGGGTAAGACTAAGTAAGAAAAAAATCAGAGGGGGAAGACTAAGTAAGAAAAAAATCAGAGGGGGTAAGACTAAGTAAGAAAAAAAGCAGAGGGGTAAGACTAAGTAAGAAAAAAATCAGAGGGGGTAAGACTAAGTAAGAAAAAAATCAGAGGGGTAAGACTAAGTAAGAAAAAAATCAGAGGGGGAAGACTAAGTAAGAAAAAAATCAGAGGGGGGAAGACTAAGTAGGAATAAAAAAGGAGGGGGTCTTCGCACGGCTGCGGGTGAAATAAAGGGGAAAACCATTAAGTCTTTTTAAATTGAAATAAAATTTGAACAGGGGGTACTTCTATTTTATTTATAAGATTTTTTATTTACAAGATTTTTTATTTACAAGATTTTTTATTTACAAGATTTTTTATTTACAAGATTTTTTATTTACAGGATTTTTTATTTACAAGATTTTTTATTTACAAGATTTTTTATAAACAAGATTTTTTATTTACAAGATTTTTTATTTACAAGATTTTTTATTTACAAGACTTTTTATTTACAAGACAAGCTTACTTAACAAACAAGCTTACTTAACAAACAAGCTTACTTAACAAACAAGCTTACTTAACAAACAAGCTTACTTAACAAACAAGCTTACTTAACAAACAAGCTTACTTAGACTACAACTAAACTACAACTAGACTACGACTACAACTAGACTACGACTACAACTAGACTACAACTAGACTAGACTACAACTAGACTAGACTACAACTAGACTAGACTACAACTAGACTAGACTACGACTAGACTACGACTAGACTACGACTAGACTACGACTACGACTATACTATGACTAGACTGACTATGACTAGACTGACTATGACTAGACTACACTGCCTATGACTAAACTACACTGACTATGACTACACAGATTATGACTAGACTACAACTAGACTACAACTAGACTATGACTAGACTACGACTAGACTACGACTAGACTACGACTACGACTAGACTACGACTAGACTTCGACTACACTGACTACGACTAGACTACACTGACAATGACTAGACTACACTGACTATGACTATACTATGACTAGACTGACTATGACTAGACTACGACTACACTGCCTATGACTAAACTACACTGACTATGACTACACTGATTATGACTAGACTACAACTAGACTACAACTAGACTACAACTAGACTACAACTAGACTACGACTACACTGACTACGACTAGACTACACTGACAATGACTAGACTACACTGACTATGACTACACTACAACTACACTACAACTAGACTACGACTACACTGACAGTGACTATGACTAGACTACAACTAGACTACGACTACACTGACTATGACTAGACTACAACAAGACTACAACTAGACTACAACTACACTGACTATGACTAGACTACAACTAGACTATGACAACACTGACTATGACTAGACTACACTGACTATGACTAGACTACGACTACACTGACTATGACTAGACTATGACTAGACTATTACTAGACTGACTATGACTAGACTATGACTTACACTGACTATGACTAGACTATGACTAGACTATTACTAGACTGACTATGACTAGACTATGACTAGACAACAACTAGACTACGACTACACTGACTATGACTAGACTACAACTAGACTACGACTACACTGACTATGACTAGAAGTCTAGACTACAACTAGACTACGACAACACTACAACTAGACTGACTACAACTAGACTACAACTAGACTACAATTACAACTATGACTAAACTATGATTATGACTACGACTAGACTACAACTAGACTATGATTTGACTAGACTATGACTAGACTATTATTATGATCAGACTACGACTAGATTACGACTGTATACGACTATGACTAGACTGACTATGACTAGACTGACTATGACTAGACTGACTATGACTAGACTGACTATGACTAGACTGACCACGACTTGACTGACTATGACAACAACTAGACTACAACTATGACTAGGACTACATGTATATCTACGACTATGACTAGACTACGACTATGACTAGACTATGACTAAACTACGACTACAACTAGACTATGACTACAACTAGACAATGACTACAACTAGACTATGACTACGACTAGACTGACTACGACAACAACTAGACTATGACTAGACTATGTCTAGACTAGACTATGTCTAGACTAGACTATGTCTAGACTATGACTACGACCAGGCTATGACTACGACTACGACTAGACTACGACTAGACTACGACTAGACTACGACTAGACTACAACTAGACTATGACTAGACTACGACTAGACTACGACCAGACTGACTACGACAACAACTAGACTACGACTATGACTATATCTACGACTACGACTAGACTATGACTAGACTACGACTAGATTACGACTAGACTACGACTAGATTACGACTAGACTACGACTAGACTACGTCTGCGACTAGACTACGACTAGACTACAACTATGTCTAGACTGACTACGACTAGACTACGTCTGCGACTAGACTACGACTATGTCTAGACTGACTACGACTAGACTACGACTATGACTAGGACTATATCTATGACTAGACTATGACTAGACTATGACTAGGACTATATCTACGACTAGACTACCACTATGACTAGACTACGACTAGACTACGAGTAGACTACGACTAGACTACGACTAGATTATGACTAGACTAGACTATGACTAGACTATGACTACGACTAGACTACGACTATGACTAGACTACGACTAGACTACGACTAGATTATGACTAGACTACGACTAGACTACGACTAGACTATGACTAGACTATGACTAGACTACGACTATGACTAGACTACGACTATGACTAGACTACGACTAGACTAGACTAGGCTACGACTAGACTATGACTACGACTAGACTATGACTACGACTAGACTATGACTACGACTAGACTACGACTAGACTACGACTACACTATGACTACGACTACACTATGACTACGACTAGACTATGACTACAACTAGACTACGGCTAGACTAGACTATGACTGTGACTACGGCTATACTATGACTAGACTACACTACGACTACGACTACACTACGACTAGACTACGGCTAGATATGACTAGACTAGACTAGACTATGACTACGGCTAGACTATATTTAGACTACGACTCTGAGGCTACGACTACGACTCTGACTATGACTACGACTCTGGCTATGACTACGACTCTGACTATGACTACGACTGGCTATGACTACGACTCTGGCTACGACTACAACTCTGACTATGACTACGACTGGCTACGACTACGACTCTAACTACGACTCTGACTATGACTATGACTCTGGCTACGACTACAACTCTGACTATGACTACGACTGGCTAAGACTACGACTCTAGACTATGACTCTAGACTAGTCTATGAACTAGACTACGACTACACTGACTAGACCATAACTAGACTACGACTACACTGACAGTGACTATGACTAGACTACAACTAGACTACGACTACACTGACTATGACTTACACTGACTATGACTAGACTATGACTAGACTATTACTAGACTGACTATGACTAGACTACAACTATACTGACTATGACTAGACTACAACTACACTGACTATGACTAGACTATGACTAGACTACAACTAGACTACAACTACACTGACTATGACTAGACTACAACTAGACTACGACTACACTGACTATGACTAGAAGTCTAGACTACAACTAGACTACGACAACACTACAACTAGACTGACTACAACTAGACTACAACTAGACTACGATTACGACTATGACTAAACTATGATTATGACTACGACTAGAATACAACTAGACTATGATTTGACTAGACTATGACTAGACTATTATTATGACCAGACTACGACTAGATTACGACTGTATACGACTATGACTAGACTGACTATGACTAGACTGACCACGACTTGACTGACTATGACAACAACTAGACTACAACTATGACTAGGACTACATGTATATCTACGACTATGACTAGACTACGACTACGACTAGACTATGACTAAACTACGACTACAACTAGACTATGACTACAACTAGACTATGACTACAACTAGACTATGACTATGACTAGACTGACTACGACAACAACTAGACTATGACTAGACTATGTCTAGACTAGACTATGTCTAGACTATGACTATGACTAGGCTATGACTACAACTACGACTGGACTACGACTAGACTACGACTAGACTACGACCAGACTGACTACGACAACAACTAGACTACGACTATGACTATATCTACGACTACGACTAGACTATGACTAGATTACGACTAGACTACGACTAGATTACGACTAGACTACGACTAGACTACAACTATGTCTAGACTGACTACGACTAGACTACAACTATGTCTAGACTGACTACGACTAGACTACGTCTGCGACTAGACTACGACTAGACTACGACTATGTCTAGACTGACTACGACTAGACTATGACAACAACTAGACTACGACTATGACTAGGACTATATCTATGACTAGACTATGACTAGACTATGACTAGGACTATATCTACGACTAGACTACGACTAGACTACGACTATGACTAGACTACGAGTAGACTACGACTAGACTACGACTAGATTATGACTAGACTATGACTAGACTAGACTACGACTAGACTATGACTACGACTATGACTAGACTACGACTAGATTATGACTAGACTATGACTAGACTAGACTAGACTAGACTATGACTAGACTATGACTAGACTATGACTACGACTAGACTACGACTATGACTAGACTACGACTAGACTACGACTAGATTATGCCTTGACTACGACTAGACTACATTATGCCTTGACTACGACTAGACTACGACTAGACTAGACTAGACTAGGCTATGACTATGACTAGACTATGACTACGACTAGACTATGACTACGACTAGACTATGACTACTACTAGACTACGACTAGACTATGACTAGACTATGACTACGACTAGACTATGACTACAACTAGACTACGGCTAGACTAGACTATGACTGTGACTACGGCTATACTATGACTAGACTAGACTACGACTAGACTATGGCTACAACTATGACTACGACTAGACTATGACTACGACTAGACTATGACTACAACTAGACTACGACTACACTACGGCTAGACTACGGCTAGACTATGACTAGACTAGACTAGACTATGACTATGACTACGGCTAGACTATATTTAGACTATGACTCTGAGGCTACGACTACGACTCTGACTATGACTCTGGCTATCACTACGACTCTGGCTATGACTACGACTCTGACTATGACTACGACTGGCTATGACTACGACTCTGGCTACGACTACAACTCTGACTATGACTACGACTGGCTACGACTACGACTCTAACTACGACTCTGACTATGACTACGACTCTGGCTACGACTACGACTCTGACTATGACTACGACTCTGACTACGACTAGGACTAGGACACTGACTACGACTCTGACTACAACCATGACTACAACCATGACTACAACTATGACTAGAGTACAAGCAGGACTACAACTATGACTAGAGTACGACTATGACTAGACTACGATTACAACCATGACTACGACTAGACTACGACTAAGACTGTGACTACGACTAGACTACAACCAGGACTACGACTAGACTAAGACTGTGACTAGATTATGACTATGACTTGACTATGACTATGACTATATTTAGACTATGACTAGACTATGATTATGACTATATTTAGACTATGACTAGACTGTGATTATGACTATTACTATATTTAGACTAGGACTATATTTAGACTATGACTAGACTATGATTATGACTATATTTAGACTATGACTAGACTACGACTCTGACTATATTTAGACTATGACTACACTATGATTATGACTATATTTAGACTATGATTAGACTACGACTCTGACTATATTTAGACTATGACTAGACTATGACTATATTTAGACTATGACTAGACTATGACTCTGACTATATTTAGACTATGACTATATTTAGACTGTGACTATATTTAGACTATGACTAGACTACGACTCTGACTATATTTAGACTATGACTAGACTATGATTATGACTATATTTAGACTATGACTAGACTACGACTATGACTATATTTAGACTATGATTATACTACGACTCTGACTATATTTAGACTATGACTAGACTATGACTATATTTAGACTATGACTAGACTATGATTCTGACTATATTTAGACTATGACTATATTTACACTATGACTAGACTACGACTATGACTATATTTAGACTATGACTATGACTATATTTAGACTATGACAAGACTACGACTCTGACTATATTTAGACTATGACTAGATTATGATTATGACTATATTTAGACTATGACTAGACTACGACTCTGACTATATTTAGACTATGATTAGACTACGACTCTGACTATATTTAGACTATGACTAGACTATGACTATATTTAGACTATGACTAACTATGACTCTGACTATATTTAGACTATGACTATATTTAGACTATGACTATATTTAGACTATGACTAGACTACGACTCTGACTATATTTAGACTATGACTAGACTATGACTATATTTAGACTATGACTAGACTATGACTCTGACTATATTTAGACTATGACTATATTTAGACTATGACTATATTTAGACTATGATTAGACTACGACTCTGACTGTATTTAGACTATGACTATATTTAGACTATGATTAGACTACGACTCTGACTGTATTTAGACTATGACTAGACTATGATTATGACTATATTTAGACTATGACTAGACTATGATTATGACTATATTTAGACTATGACTAGACTATGATTATGACTATATTTAGACTATGACTAGACTACGACTATATTTAGACTACGACTATATTTAGACTACGACTATATTTAGACTATGACTAGACTATGACTAGACTACGACTATGACTATATTTAGACTATGACTACGACTATTTTTTGACTATGACTAGACTATGACTCTGACTATATTTAGACTATGACTATATTTAGACTATGACTAGACTACGACTGACTACATTTAGACTATGACTATGTTTAGACTATGACTATATTTAGACTATGACTAGACTATGACTCTGACTATATTTAGACTCTGACTATATTTAGACTATGACTATATTTAGACTATGACTACACTACGACTCTGACTATATTTAGACTATGACTAGACTACGACTATGACTATATTTAGACTATGACTAGACTATGACTATGACTAGACTATGACTAGACTACGACTACGACTATATTTAGACTATGACTAGACTATGACTAGACTATGACTATGACTAGACTATGACTAGACTATGACTAGACTATGACTATGACTAGACTATGACTATGACTAGACTATGACTAGACTATGACTATGACTAGACTATGACTAGACTACAACTATGACTATATTTAGACTATGACTAGACTACGACTATGACTAGACTATGACTAGACTACGACTATATTTAGACTATGACTAGACTACGACTATATTTAGACTATGACTAGCCTACGACTCTAACTATATTTAGACTATGACTAGATTACGACTACGACTATATTTAGACTATGACTAGACTACGACTATATTTAGACTATGACTAGATTACGACTACGACTATATTTAGACTATGACTAGACTACGACTATGACTATATTTATACTATGACTAGCTACGACTATATTTAGACTATGACTGGACTACGACTATGACTACATTTAGACTAATAATGACTATGACTAAATTTAGACTATGACTAGACTACGACTACAACTAATAAAAACAACTGTATATAATATATTTTATGTTCCTTACCTAGAAATTCCTTTCATAATCTGAGCATGAAATATCATCTTTTCGTTAATCCATCCAAAGTTGGAAATTCGAAAGAGCTAGCCAACTATATAAGAGCTAGCCAACTAAGACCTAAAAACCTAAGGTAGAAAAAAAGTAAAAGATTACAACTCTACACAGAAAGACATGGCGTTGTCGTCATGTACAAGCATACTTTGCCATGTTGGTTTTTAGTGGATAAAATTTCGCTTAAATATAATATATAAATATAATATAAATAATATATATATACTGTATACACACATATATATATATAGATATATATACAACATATACATTTGTGAATACATATTTAGACTATGACTATATTTAGACTATGACTAGACTACGACTATGACTATATTTAGACTATGACTAGACTATGACTATGACTATAATTATTTAGACTATGACAAGACTACGACTCTGACTATATTTAGACTATGACTAGATTATGATTATGACTATATTTAGACTATGACTAGACTACGACTCTGACTATATTTAGACTATGACTAGACTATGACTATATTTAGACTATGACTAGACTATGACTCTGACTATATTTAGACTATGACTAGACTACGACTCTGACTATATTTAGACTATGACTAGACTATGACTATATTTAGACTATGACTAGATTATGACTCTGACTATATTTAGACTATGACTATATTTAGACTATGACTATATTTAGACTATGACTAGACTACGACTCTGACTATATTTAGACTATGACTAGACTATGACTATATTTAGACTATGACTAGACTATGACTCTGACTATATTTAGACTATGACTATATTTAGACTATGACTATATTTAGACTATGATTAGACTACGACTCTGACTATATTTAGACTATGACTAGACTACGACTCTGACTATATTTAGACTATGACTAGACTATGACTATATTTAGACTATGACTAGACTATGACTCTGACTATATTTAGACTATGACTATATTTAGACTATGACTATATTTAGACTATGATTAGACTACGACTCTGACTGTATTAATGTATTTAGACTATGATTATGACTATGACTAGACTATGATTATGACTATATTTAGACTATGACTAGACTATGATTATGACTATATTTAGACTATGACTAGACTACGACTATGACTATATTTAGACTACGACTATATTTAGACTACGACTATATTTAGACTATGACTAGACTATGACTAGACTACGACTATGACTATATTTAGACTATGACTACGACTATTTTTTGACTATGACTAGACTATGACTCTGACTATATTTAGACTCTGACTATATTTAGACTATGACTAGACTACGACTGACTACATTTAGACTATGACTATGTTTAGACTATGACTATATTTAGACTATGACTAGACTATGACTCTGACTATATTTAGACTCTGACTATATTTAGACTATGACTATATTTAGACTATGACTACACTACGACTCTGACTATATTTAGACTATGACTAGACTACGACTATGACTATATTTAGACTATGACTAGACTATGACTATGACTAGACTATGACTAGACTACGACTACGACTATATTTAGACTATGACTAGACTATGACTAGACTATGACTATGACTAGACTATGACTAGACTATGACTATGACTAGACTATGACTATGACTAGACTATGACTAGACTATGACTATATTTAGACTATGACTAGACTACGACTATATTTAGACTATGACTAGCCTACGACTCTAACTATATTTAGACTCTGACTATATTTAGACTATGACTATATTTAGACTATGACTAGACTACAACTATGACTATATTTAGACTATGACTAGACTACGACTATGACTAGACTATGACTAGACTACGACTATATTTAGACTATGACTAGACTACGACTATATTTAGACTATGACTAGCCTACGACTACGACTATATTTAGACTATGACTAGACTACGACTATGACTATATTTATATTATGACTAGCTACGACTATATTTAGACTATGACTGGACTACGACTATGACTATATTTAGACTATGACTAGACTATGAATATGACTATATTTAGATTATGACTATGACTAAATTTAGACTATGACTAGACTACGACTCTGACTATAACTACTGCTAGACTACGACTACAACTAATAAAAACAACCGTATATATATTTTATGTTCCTTACCTAGAAATTCCTTTCATAATCTGAGCATGAAATATCATCTTTTCGTTAATCCATCCAAAGTTGGAAATTCGAAAGAGCTAGCCAACTATATAAGAGCTAGCCAACTAAGACCTAAAAACCTAAGGTAGGAAGAAAGTAAAAGATTACAACTCTACACAGAAAGACATGGCGTTGTCATCATGTACAAGCATACTTTGCCATGTTGGTTTTTAGTGGAGAAAATTTCGCTTAAATATAATATATAAATATAATATAAATAATATATATATACTGTATACACACATATATATATATAGATATATATACAACATATACATTTGTGAAATTCATGCATAATTAATGAGGGTAAGCCACAATCACTTTTGGTCACATGTATAGCTTTGTAAAGCTCAATAAAGATTGAATACTGGTTAGGATCTTTAACAAAGTTATGAATGCTTATTAGGACAATCTTTAACAAAGTTATGAATACTAATTAACCCTATAGCATCGTTATACGATTCACATCTGTATGGGATTTACAATGTATGCCCATACAGATCTGCCGCTCATTTTATATTACATACATACTATTGTATATACTGTACTTTAATCCTTGTATATTTAATCCTTGTATATACTTCAACTATAAGTATTAAAGTATATATAGTATTATATACTTTAAGTAAAATACAAGTATATACTTTAGTGAATAACTTCTACTACCACTTATACTGGGCACAATTATATTGTTAACACAATTTGGCAATCATGATGGCTTCAAAGTTTTGCTTCAGGACCATGTAACATTCCATTCCTACTTGTTGGGCACCAATTTATATATTGAAATGCTTATACTATATCTTCCAAATTAAAATGGACACAACACTTTCATCAATAAAATAAATTGATTTTTATTTCAAATTCATACAAGTCAGTACAGTGCACCATCAACTACAATAATGCCAAAAACGAACTTTATTAAAATGGCATATCTTTTAAACAAATATCACGGAATGCTGGACAGAAAATTACTAGTTTGGAAGAAACACAACACTTCAAAATTCATGAAACTAACAAATGTTTGTTTAACAGAAATTAGTGAAGTTGTATTCCAGATCACCACAGTTGTACAGTCCAAAAATGTCAAGATCTTACCACAAACCAAGAAGCCAAAGACAGCAATGTCAATTTATTGTAATGTTTGAAAAAGTGTGCTTTATATTGGAAAAATCCCAGGTTTGATGCCTTGGTATGAATTAATCCAACAAAGTAACTAATATGTTTATACATACAAATTGAATAATCTAAAAAGTTGGTGTGCTGCTAAAATGGTGTATAGGAGATCTAACATTTCATTTAAAGGCACTTTGTTTGAAATATTAGACCTCGTACAGTGCTATGATTGGCAGTACACCAACCTTTTTAAAGTATTCAATTTGTACTTAACAGTCCACCTCACAGCACAACACTGTTTATAAATACTCTATTTAAGGTTAACAATAATCTAAACTTCACACATTTCATAAAACATTTCTTCCCTCTTGGTTTCTTGAGATTCCATATCATCTTGGCCCATGTATACTTTGCTAAAATAAACATACAAAACATTAAATATACAAGTCAATTTCCTTGCTCTGTTGCCATTGGTAGACCACTATAACTACAATATGCCTGTATATGTTCCAGGTAACTTTTTGAAAATAAATAAAGTTTATCTAACAAACCACTAGCTATTTTAATATGCACTATAATCCTATCCAGTTCTGGAAGTATTTTCAACCAAATGGAATATAATAAATATAGCCATACAGTTTAATTATAATAGCATTTATTTTTGTATTACACTAATTTCTTACCTTAACTAACCTTCTGTTCAAGTGTACAACTAACTTAGTAGCACTCCCAGTGAAAATCCTGTATATTCCTTAATGTTGTTAACAAGTGACTTAGTTTTTCAAACTTGTATACATGTAATAATTTAAATCCGGGATACTGTGAACCTTTGGTAGTTAATTGCAATAATTTCTACTTCTTTTGGGATCCCAAATTTGATCTTCATTTACAGTGTGTGAAACTGTTAAGTTGTTAAACACCACTCAAGTTTAATAACCAGGATGTACGGTCCCTAACATTAAGCCAAATCCATTGCCAACATTCTATTTAATTTATTGTACAGTATATCATATTGTGACAAAGTTATATAATCATTCCACCTCATTCAAAATTATAATTGATTGCAATAACAATTGATAACTTTATCATACATGTATTGAAACTTGGTAAAATCACTAAGTAATTAGTGCAATCATTTATGCAGTGTAATGTAATGATCACTGTCTTTCCACAACAGGTCAATCTTGTTTTTAAGGTCTAAATTCAAAATTAGGAAACGCTGCATGCAAATACTACTTTGCCACTCAATAATAAACAAGTAAGTCATTATACAATTGGCTTTTGCAATTAAGCATGGACAAATACCCAAAATGTTTAAAAATTGTGCCAAAATTTTATAAATATTCCTTGTAGCTATACATCCGAGTAGATAACTGCGTGTCCCACCATATAATTATTAAACTATTGCTTTCCATGGAGCTTAAGTCACCACAACTTATTTCAGATGAATCTTCTCATGAATATTCAACACCAGATGTCTTATAAATTTACATAAGTTGCCACTCCACGATGGGATGGGGACCTGGGTAGGGTTAGACACTTTCCATATGCAAATTATCTAATTTGCATACGGAGGGAGGTCCGACCCCACCCGGGTACCCGTCCCATTCGCGGGGTGACAACTTATGTAAATTTAATAAGACATTTGCATTGTATACAATTAAATTACACAATAGCAAAAATTAAATTTACATAAGCCGGACCGAGGCCAGGGGCCAAATAAACGGAAACCACCCCCTCCTCAAAGGCGCATTGCCATTAAGCACTTTTTATCGCGCGATCAATTTGATCGCTTTCTTTTGAATAACGATAAAAAGCACTGAATGGAAACCCACCTTAACGGTCCATTTAATGCCAGGTTCCTAATTTGTATGCAATTAACTAATTAACTAATTAACTAATTAACTAATTAACTAATTAACTAATTAAATATTTAACTAAAATATCTATTAGCTAAGCTAGGTGCTCCAAATTTAAGATCACTTCATATAGCCAAACATTATGTGACAACTCTTTTTTGATCTGCTGTTGTGCAGATCTTCATGTTTCCAAATTACTTCCTTCCAAGTGATCGTATATTACCTTGCTGCAAATACTTTTAATTACATGAAAGTATTTTAGCAGCCAACTGTTTTGGTGAAAGTGATCTATCAATTTGGAACAACTAACTAATAACATTTACATGCACATGAAATTTAAATTATATGAACATTAAAATTAAATAGTCATCACAATTGCAGTAGTAAATTAAATTTGTCCTTAATTTACAATTGCCAGTTGATAGACAATTTTTGGTTTCTTTAGTTTACAAACATTTGTTTGACCACAAACTTTTTAGAGTTCTCGTACCAAAAGAAAATTAGTTGGCCTTGTGATAAATCTGGCAGAAGAGCTTAAGTTGAAAACATCTATCATTACATGCAATCCCTTGTAGGCTAAAAACTTTATCCTTGGACATTTAAAAATCAGGTAGTTTCACCAATCTTACTTTCATTAATTTTGTCATATTTTGACATATTTAACCCAACTTAATGATCACCCATTTTTCTGGGAAATGGAAAGTGTTAATTACAGTAGTCCTTAATTATTGCATAGTTGTGATGACCATTTCAGTTTTAATGCATAATTATAAAACCACATCACCAAAGTCACACTAATCTTCAAATTAATACTTGATAATTAATGTAACCTTGGTGATAAGTGGTACAAGTGAAATTGACGATTGATTTAGCAATGTGTGCACGTTAATTTAGTTTCATGCAATATCTCAAAATCAGAGGAAAACTTGTGCCAATTCAGAAATGTCCTTGCCATCAAGGCAAAGTATTGGTAAAAATAAAATTTGAAAAAGCAACACATTATGTAAATCAATCCTGTTATTTCACAAAAGGTACACTGGGCAAATGTTTTTATAATGCTATTAATAATCTATCATGAAGTTCTGAAATATATAGCTGTATAAACATGCAACTTCTCCTAAACATTTTACTAAAACTTCTACTAAAACAATTATACAACTCGTCATCGTTATTGTCCCAGAGTGATATTCGACTCGAACTTGGCCCTCAGGCTAGCCCATAGACAACTCGGACTCGATGTCTAATAGTCAACTAATTTGTTTCCACTAAAACAATTATACAACTCGTCGTCGGTATTGTCCCAGTAGACAACTCAGACTCGATGTCTAATAGTCAACTAATTTGTTTCTACAAAAACAATTATACAACTCGTCGTCGTCATTGTCCCAGAGCGAAAAATCTACTCGAACTTGGCCCTCAGGCTAGTCCATAGACAACTCTGACTCGATGTCTAATTGTTATTTATGCATATTGGAATGCTATATAATTATAATATCTTCATGCACGAAATGATTAACTTTGACCAAGTTGAAATTTACTTTTTATTTACTTTTGAATTTAGTTTATTACTACTAATTACTACAAACACCTGCCCAGTATACAATAATTAATTAAAATTATAATTATTGAAGGTAGGTCGATGCACACAGTACTGTGTATCGACCTGTAGATCAATAATTAAAATTGATATCACCTTATTTCCTCTACCTTTTCTCCTTGATGTATTTTGTAGTTTATAATTTCCACCAGAACCATTAACAAACTATAATGCCTGCAACTTCAAAGCAAAAGAAGAAATTAAGTATTTTAACTAATAATTCTATATATTGCAAGTTAATTTACATAAATAGAAGAAATATTTATCACATATTTCCAATAACTATCAATTATAATTATTGTACATACCTGAATTATTAAAGCCAATTCAAAATCCAGACTACATTTCCCTTCAACTTCTTTATTTGAAATCATTCCAACATCATTCAATGATCAACCATAATTGTGACTTAATCTGAAAAAGTAAAAGGACAAAACAATTTAATTTTTTACTAAATATTAAAATAATCTAATAAATCTATACAACATACTATGATAGTGATATTTAACAATTATACCATGAGCTTGAGTCGTATATGAGCTCATAGTTCATATACAATGAGAGCGAATGGTATAATTGTTTTATTATATAGCCAAACACTAAGTCAGTTTGGGGTGTCTGCCGCCATCTTGTTTTTTCTCTACTGCTAGGATACGAGGTGATAGCCTGGTAGTAGAGGAGCCAATCAAATAGCAAGATAACTCATATCCTACTAGTATAGCTATATAATAACAAAATTTATCTTATTTGACAAGATGATTTATCATGTCACTTAAGATCCACAAGCAGTATTATCCTATGTCTTAAATTTAATGTTTATCTTTTAATTATTTAACATATTTAATGTTTAGTACAAACTTTAATGAACCCTACATTAATTTGGTTTTTAATTTTTTAATTATAAAGCTTGTGATCTTTTGCGACTGAAAATCATTGTCGCCAAACAATGTAAATTTTCAATTGATATGTCTACAGCATATCACAAAATATTAAATTATTTCATAACTTGAAGTAATATAATGTAGTATATATATATTAATATAATAAATATAATACCTTTTCATAGCAACTTTCATTCTTGCTTCTGGACCTTGGCCTGGGGCACGTATATAATTTTTATGTGACTGTAACATCTAAATTAAACGAATAAAAACATTTCGTTAAATTAATAGTGGCAAGCAAACAACACCCATCGCTCAATTCTGATCATGTGTGGTGGAAGGAAGAAAGTACAGTAAAACTACACAGAAAGACAGTCGTTCGTCATGCACGCGTACTTCGCCACGTGTTGGGTTTGGTGGAAAGAATAATTTCGCTTTTTCTTCGAATCTCGAGGATAACAAAACCACAAAAATGTCCTTACCTGAAGCCCTTTCGCTTTAACATCATTTCCAGCACAAAACAGCTTCAAGTTATCTCCAAACCAAACCAAACCAACTCCAAAACGACTACCAGCTGGAACTACTAAAAGTATTAACCAACGCTTCCCTCTCAAAGTCCAGCGAACGACGCCTAAAAACATAGACAAATACATAAACGAGTTAATTCAGTATTTCAGTGCAGAATTTGGACACAGAGATGGCGCTACGACGTGTCCTTACAGGTGCGCGTATTTGTTGGGAACTATTCCCTTCTTAATCTTTAAAAATACAAAACATGAAACACAGCGAAGACAAAGTGTTCAATACCTAAAGTTCTTATAGTATTTAACACCGTAATTTTGAAGTGAAAAGACAGTTTAAGACACCTTTCCACACCTTCGTTTCAAAGACAAGCTACACCGAAAAACATTACCTTTTTCTTCGCAGACTTGTGCTGTAATGAAGTAAATGCAAGAAAGGCGTTGCCGTTGGTATTTAAAGCAATGTGTAAAGTAATTCCCTAGAGTAATAAACCAAGAAAACTATTGGCTAGTAGTGAAATTGACATTGACGGATCCAACATTGGATCCATCATGAAGTAGGTAGCATATTAGCCTGCGTACAGACGCTCGCGGGCGCAATTTCACAGAGTGACGTAGCTAGTAGCATATTATATTCGTTCTCAGACTCTGTTTTTTCTGTTTTTTATTTTTCGTTAGGTTATGGATAGCTACGGTTTAATAGGGTTAGGATCAAGGTTAATGGTTAGGATTAGGATTGAGATTAGGGTTAGGATTCAGTAGTAGATCTAAAAAATGTAAATTAGAGGCAACACTTGGCATTTCACTCGATCAAACTACATGTTGAAATGATTTATGGTGAAGGAAAATTTCGAGTGTTGGAATACATACATTTTTAAAATTGAACAAGACGCCCGCTAGGCCACTTAATCACTGGACAAATTAGGGAGATATGGCATGGATTTGGGCGGGGGTATGGGTAATATGCAATGGCGAAAGCTTCGCAGAGGCTTCTTGCGCTTTTTTAGAGTTCGGGTAATACTTATAGGTGGGCTATTATTGGGTTCACAGGGTGTTTTGGGGACGCGTGGAGAGAATCGGGACGCGGAATTGCGAGCCCGAGGAAGAAAAATAAGGCGTCTACACGCAGGCTACCCCCCCCCCCCAACGCCTGACACGCAGACGAAATTTAATGTCAACACTAAACACGGGCAATGCTATTTTTTCTAATATCTGTTCGATTGAAGGTCTTCGTGTGTCAAAATTTATATAAAAACAACGGAAAGGTATACGAAACATATCTGTTACGAAATTACATCGGTTTAACGAACATAAAAGCATTAAATCATCGGGTAAACAACGAATGCCATGATTGTCCTTTGATTTTAGAGGCGAGTCTCGCTTTAATCGCTAATACGCATTTTCTTATATAACATCTGATCTTCACATTTTAAGTAGACGAAACCTACAGCGTTCGATTCGCCAGATTCAAGTGATCATTTCGATATAGAATTGATGTAAATCGGATAAAAACACAACATTTCATGATTAATATTACGGAGTTTCACGGGATAAATGTCAACACAGTATAATAACTGCCTCCTCCGCAGGCTCTTAATCGGGAGTGGGCAGGCGGAGCGGCGCAGGTTAGCAATAGAGTGCCAGCAATGGTTGATGGTAAGGTGATAAAAACAAGGGTTGATGGGAAGGCGATAAATGCAAATTTTAGAGCCTGCGGGATTTGATCGAAACATTGGAAATTGGCTTTGGAAATGGCGAAGACGCGAAGTCGCTTGACAAACTTGCAGCTAGAGACGGGAAACACGCCGATGCCATATTGGTCTATATAAATAGCTCTTTGTAGGTGAAAACCGCGTGTGATTATCGTATTAAAAGCGCACGAGTGTTTATATTAAACGGCGATATACCGCCGAGTGTTTTACCAGCTTCTCGATCAGTGCCGTTATAACGGCATATATTGTATTTGATAATCGATATATACACTGTAAAGGTGGAAATCATTCAAACTCAGGTACGTCGGTAGTAATAGCACATAGCAACATAATATAATATAATACATCAGTCATCACCCACCATAACACCATTAAGCTTTTATGACAACGTTACGCCTCCATAGTTATGCAATTTAAACTATATTTTGTCAGTGTTTGACCTGGAATAATTTACTATATCCTACATATTTCCTCTACAAAGCATATTAATATTCATATAAAGCAAAAGTGTACTGGTATTTTGGCAATTATAGCGCGTATATGTTCACGCGAATAATTTAAAAATTGTCATCGAACTATAGTATTTTACCTATAAATCTTTAATTTAAACGTCATCGATCAGACCAATATTGCGTTGGCGCAATTCCTGTCTCTAGCTGCAAATCCCATTCGCTGATCTCTATATAGAGATTACTCAAATTAGTGGCCATAATACAGAGAACACATTTCCCGCTCTCTCCCCTTCCCGTCGTTCCTCGCGCGCCTTCCTTCGTACGCGAGCGACTGGGGACGAGGCAGGTATAATAATATTTCCCTGCCTTCGGCTGTCCTTTCCGTCTTCATGATTGATCTCTCATCTGTGTTTCTTTCATCTTCACATTTTAAGTAGACGAAACCTACAGCGTTCGATTCGCCAAATTCAAGTGATCATTTCGATATAGAATTGATTTAACAAAAACACAACATTTCATAATGATAAATATTACGGAGTTTCGCGGGATAAATGTTAACACAGCATAATAATATTTCCCTGTCCTTCGGCTGTCCATTCTGTCATCATGATTGATCTCTCATCTGTGTTTCTTTCATCTTGGAGAGAATCTTTGCAATGGTTTGCAGGTTTACAGGTCTCGGTAAACTTTCCAACTGCGATTCATTGCCAATAAAACGAAAGTCCGAAATCGCTTTGCCTTGCAACGACTATCTCTGTTATGTTGACGTTTCGTCCACGGTTCTCTCTTTAATCTCTCATCTGTGTTTCTCTCAGTCATCCAGTTATCTTGGAGAGAATCTTTGCATTAATTTGCGGGTTTACAGGTCTCGTAAATGCTTTTCAGACTGCGATTCATTGACAATAAAACGGGCCGAAATCTGTTTAATTCGCTATTTATACGCCCACGCAATAATTACATTCTCTCGACGTAAAAACGACGAACACGACGACGAACATGACCAACACAGAAATCAAGCTGGATTTACAGAAATCAAGCTGATTTTGGACCACAGTGGCCCAAGTAATAATAACACACATTCCGCACGTTGTATTACCAAAAAATTATTGGCATTATTACCAATAAGTACAGTACAGTTGTAGCGCATGCGTGTAACAGTCAATTACTAGTCCCACATTCTTGGTCTTTCTCACTAGTCTACTAATTCCTGACCCCAACTAGGGGTGTGGATGTGGTGGGTTCCAGCACGACAGAAAACCGGTGGTGCGAGATAGGTGCGAGATAGGTGCGAGATAGGTGCGAGATAGGTGCGAGATAGGTGCGAGATAGGTGCGAGATAGGTGCGAGATAGGTGCGAGATAGGTGCGAGATAGGTGCGAGATAGGTGCGAGATAGGTGCGAGATAGGTGCGAGATAGGTGCGAGATAGGTGCGAGATAGGTGCGAGATAGGTGCGAGATAGGTGCGAGATAGGTGCGAGATAGGTGCGAGATAGGTGCGAGATAGGTGCGAGATAGGTGCGAGATAGGTGCGAGATAGGTGCGAGATAGGTGCGAGATAGGTGCGAGATAGGTGCGAGATAGGTGCGAGATAGGTGCGAGATAGGTGCGAGATAGGTGCGAGATAGGTGCGAGATAGGTGCGAGATAGGTGCGAGATAGGTGCGAGATAGGTGCGAGATAGGTGCGAGATAGGTGCGAGATAGGTGCGAGATAGGTGCGAGATAGGTGCGAGATAGGTGCGAGATAGGTGCGAGATAGGTGCGAGATAGGTGCGAGATAGGTGCGAGATAGGTGCGAGATAGGTGCGAGATAGGTGCGAGATAGGTGCGAGATAGGTGCGAGATAGGTGCGAGATAGGTGCGAGATAGGTGCGAGATAGGTGCGAGATAGGT
The DNA here is from genome assembly GCA_035772405.1 of Chrysogorgia sp. JL179-B06. Lineage (NCBI taxonomy): Eukaryota > Metazoa > Cnidaria > Anthozoa > Scleralcyonacea > Chrysogorgiidae > Chrysogorgia > Chrysogorgia sp. JL179-B06. Next base: position 1,299,914 of record JAYKKM010000427.1, read on the forward strand.
GCGAGATAGGTGCGAGATAGGTGCGAGATAGGTGCGAGATAGGTGCGAGATAGGTGCGAGATAGGTGCGAGATAGGTGCGAGATAGGTGCGAGATAGGTGCGAGATAGGTGCGAGATAGGTGCGAGATAGGTGCGAGATAGGTGCGAGATAGGTGCGAGATAGGTGCGAGATAGGTGCGAGATAGGTGCGAGATAGGTGCGAGATAGGTGCGAGATAGGTGCGAGATAGGTGCGAGATAGGTGCGAGATAGGTGCGAGATAGGTGCGAGATAGGTGCGAGATAGGTGCGAGATAGGTGCGAGATAGGTGCGAGATAGGTGCGAGATAGGTGCGAGATAGGTGCGAGATAGGTGCGAGATAGGTGCGAGATAGGTGCGAGATAGGTGCGAGATAGGTGCGAGATAGGTGCGAGATAGGTGCGAGATAGGTGCGAGATAGGTGCGAGATAGGTGCGAGATAGGTGCGAGATAGGTGCGAGATAGGTGCGAGATAGGTGCGAGATAGGTGCGAGATAGGTGCGAGATAGGTGCGAGATAGGTGCGAGATAGGTGCGAGATAGGTGCGAGATAGGTGCGAGATAGGTGCGAGATAGGTGCGAGATAGGTGCGAGATAGGTGCGAGATAGGTGCGAGATAGGTGCGAGATAGGTGCGAGATAGGTGCGAGATAGGTGCGAGATAGGTGCGAGATAGGTGCGAGATAGGTGCGAGATAGGTGCGAGATAGGTGCGAGATAGGTGCGAGATAGGTGCGAGATAGGTGCGAGATAGGTGCGAGATAGGTGCGAGATAGGTGCGAGATAGGTGCGAGATAGGTGCGAGATAGGTGCGAGATAGGTGCGAGATAGGTGCGAGATAGGTGCGAGATAGGTGCGAGATAGGTGCGAGATAGGTGCGAGATAGGTGCGAGATAGGTGCGAGATAGGTGCGAGATAGGTGCGAGATAGGTGCGAGATAGGTGCGAGATAGGTGCGAGATAGGTGCGAGATAGGTGCGAGATAGGTGCGAGATAGGTGCGAGATAGGTGCGAGATAGGTGCGAGATAGGTGCGAGATAGGTGCGAGATAGGTGCGAGATAGGTGCGAGATAGGTGCGAGATAGGTGCGAGATAGGTGCGAGATAGGTGCGAGATAGGTGCGAGATAGGTGCGAGATAGGTGCGAGATAGGTGCGAGATAGGTGCGAGATAGGTGCGAGATAGGTGCGAGATAGGTGCGAGATAGGTGCGAGATAGGTGCGAGATAGGTGCGAGATAGGTGCGAGATAGGTGCGAGATAGGTGCGAGATAGGTGCGAGATAGGTGCGAGATAGGTGCGAGATAGGTGCGAGATAGGTGCGAGATAGGTGCGAGATAGGTGCGAGATAGGTGCGAGATAGGTGCGAGATAGGTGCGAGATAGGTGCGAGATAGGTGCGAGATAGGTGCGAGATAGGTGCGAGATAGGTGCGAGATAGGTGCGAGATAGGTGCGAGATAGGTGCGAGATAGGTGCGAGATAGGTGCGAGATAGGTGCGAGATAGGTGCGAGATAGGTGCGAGATAGGTGCGAGATAGGTGCGAGATAGGTGCGAGATAGGTGCGAGATAGGTGCGAGATAGGTGCGAGATAGGTGCGAGATAGGTGCGAGATAGGTGCGAGATAGGTGCGAGATAGGTGCGAGATAGGTGCGAGATAGGTGCGAGATAGGTGCGAGATAGGTGCGAGATAGGTGCGAGATAGGTGCGAGATAGGTGCGAGATAGGTGCGAGATAGGTGCGAGATAGGTGCGAGATAGGTGCGAGATAGGTGCGAGATAGGTGCGAGATAGGTGCGAGATAGGTGCGAGATAGGTGCGAGATAGGTGCGAGATAGGTGCGAGATAGGTGCGAGATAGGTGCGAGATAGGTGCGAGATAGGTGCGAGATAGGTGCGAGATAGGTGCGAGATAGGTGCGAGATAGGTGCGAGATAGGTGCGAGATAGGTGCGAGATAGGTGCGAGATAGGTGCGAGATAGGTGCGAGATAGGTGCGAGATAGGTGCGAGATAGGTGCGAGATAGGTGCGAGATAGGTGCGAGATAGGTGCGAGATAGGTGCGAGATAGGTGCGAGATAGGTGCGAGATAGGTGCGAGATAGGTGCGAGATAGGTGCGAGATAGGTGCGAGATAGGTGCGAGATAGGTGCGAGATAGGTGCGAGATAGGTGCGAGATAGGTGCGAGATAGGTGCGAGATAGGTGCGAGATAGGTGCGAGATAGGTGCGAGATAGGTGCGAGATAGGTGCGAGATAGGTGCGAGATAGGTGCGAGATAGGTGCGAGATAGGTGCGAGATAGGTGCGAGATAGGTGCGAGATAGGTGCGAGATAGGTGCGAGATAGGTGCGAGATAGGTGCGAGATAGGTGCGAGATAGGTGCGAGATAGGTGCGAGATAGGTGCGAGATAGGTGCGAGATAGGTGCGAGATAGGTGCGAGATAGGTGCGAGATAGGTGCGAGATAGGTGCGAGATAGGTGCGAGATAGGTGCGAGATAGGTGCGAGATAGGTGCGAGATAGGTGCGAGATAGGTGCGAGATAGGTGCGAGATAGGTGCGAGATAGGTGCGAGATAGGTGCGAGATAGGTGCGAGATAGGTGCGAGATAGGTGCGAGATAGGTGCGAGATAGGTGCGAGATAGGTGCGAGATAGGTGCGAGATAGGTGCGAGATAGGTGCGAGATAGGTGCGAGATAGGTGCGAGATAGGTGCGAGATAGGTGCGAGATAGGTGCGAGATAGGTGCGAGATAGGTGCGAGATAGGTGCGAGATAGGTGCGAGATAGGTGCGAGATAGGTGCGAGATAGGTGCGAGATAGGTGCGAGATAGGTGCGAGATAGGTGCGAGATAGGTGCGAGATAGGTGCGAGATAGGTGCGAGATAGGTGCGAGATAGGTGCGAGATAGGTGCGAGATAGGTGCGAGATAGGTGCGAGATAGGTGCGAGATAGGTGCGAGATAGGTGCGAGATAGGTGCGAGATAGGTGCGAGATAGGTGCGAGATAGGTGCGAGATAGGTGCGAGATAGGTGCGAGATAGGTGCGAGATAGGTGCGAGATAGGTGCGAGATAGGTGCGAGATAGGTGCGAGATAGGTGCGAGATAGGTGCGAGATAGGTGCGAGATAGGTGCGAGATAGGTGCGAGATAGGTGCGAGATAGGTGCGAGATAGGTGCGAGATAGGTGCGAGATAGGTGCGAGATAGGTGCGAGATAGGTGCGAGATAGGTGCGAGATAGGTGCGAGATAGGTGCGAGATAGGTGCGAGATAGGTGCGAGATAGGTGCGAGATAGGTGCGAGATAGGTGCGAGATAGGTGCGAGATAGGTGCGAGATAGGTGCGAGATAGGTGCGAGATAGGTGCGAGATAGGTGCGAGATAGGTGCGAGATAGGTGCGAGATAGGTGCGAGATAGGTGCGAGATAGGTGCGAGATAGGTGCGAGATAGGTGCGAGATAGGTGCGAGATAGGTGCGAGATAGGTGCGAGATAGGTGCGAGATAGGTGCGAGATAGGTGCGAGATAGGTGCGAGATAGGTGCGAGATAGGTGCGAGATAGGTGCGAGATAGGGTGCGAGATAGGTGCGAGATAGGTGCGAGATAGGTGCGAGATAGGTGCGAGATAGGTGCGAGATAGGTGCGAGATAGGTGCGAGATAGGTGCGAGATAGGTGCGAGATAGGTGCGAGATAGGTGCGAGATAGGTGCGAGATAGGTGCGAGATAGTGCGAGATAGGTGCGAGATAGTGCGAGATAGGTGCGAGATAGGTGCGAGATAGGTGCGAGATAGGTGCGAGATAGGTGCGAGATAGGTGCGAGATAGGTGCGAGATAGGTGCGAGATAGGTGCGAGATAGGTGCGAGATAGGTGCGAGATAGGTGCGAGATAGGTGCGAGATAGGTGCGAGATAGGTGCGAGATAGGTGCGAGATAGGTGCGAGATAGGTGCGAGATAGGTGCGAGATAGGTGCGAGATAGGTGCGAGATAGGTGCGAGATAGGTGCGAGATAGGTGCAGATAGGTGCGAGATAGGTGCGAGATAGGTGCGAGATAGGTGCGAGATAGGTGCGAGATAGTGCGAGATAGGTGCGAGATAGGTGCGAGATAGGTGCGAGATAGGTGCGAGATAGGTGCGAGATAGGTGCGAGATAGGTGCGAGATAGGTGCGAGATAGGTGCGAGATAGGTGCGAGATAGGTGCGAGATAGGTGCGAGATAGGTGCGAGATAGGTGCGAGATAGGTGCGAGATAGTAGCGAGATAGGTGCGAGATAGGTGCGAGATAGGTGCGAGATAGGTGCGAGATAGGTGCGAGATAGGTGCGAGATAGGTGCGAGATAGGTGCGAGATAGGTGCGAGATAGGTGCGAGATAGGTGCGAGATAGGTGCGAGATAGGTGCGAGATAGGTGCGAGATAGGTGCGAGATAGGTGCAGGTGCGAGATAGGTGCGAGATAGGTGCGAGATAGGTGCGAGATAGGTGCGAGATAGGTGCTGCGAGATAGGTGCGAGATAGGTGCGAGATAGGTGCGAGATAGGTGCGAGATAGGTGCGAGATAGGTGCGAGATAGGTGCGAGATAGGTGCGAGATAGGTGCGAGATTGGTGCGAGATAGGTGCGAGATAGGTGCGAATAGGTGCGAGATAGGTGCGAGATAGGTGCGAGATAGGTGCGAGATAGGTGCGAGATAGGTGCGAGATAGGTGCGAGATAGGTGCGAGATAGGTGCGAGATAGGTGCGAGATAGGTGCGAGATAGGTGCGAGATAGGTGCGAGATAGGTGCGAGATAGGTGCGAGATAGGTGCGAGATAGGTGCGAGATAGGTGCGAGATAGGTGCGAGATAGGTGCGAGATAGGTGCGAGATAGGTGCGAGATAGGTGCGAGATAGGTGCGAGATAGGTGCGAGATAGGTGCGAGATAGGTGCGAGATAGGTGCGAGATAGGTGCGAGATAGGTGCGAGATAGGTGCGAGATAGGTGCGAGATAGGTGCGAGATAGGTGCGAGATAGGTGCGAGATAGGTGCGAGATAGGTGCGAGATAGGTGCGAGATAGGTGCGAGATAGGTGCGAGATAGGTGCGAGATAGGTGCGAGATAGGTGCGAGATAGGTGCGAGATAGGTGCGAGATAGGTGCGAGATAGGTGCGAGATAGGTGCGAGATAGGTGCGAGATAGGTGCGAGATAGGTGCGAGATAGGTGCGAGATAGGTGCGAGATAGGTGCGAGATAGGTGCGAGATAGGTGCGAGATAGGTGCGAGATAGGTGCGAGATAGGTGCGAGATAGGTGCGAGATAGGTGCGAGATAGGTGCGAGATAGGTGCGAGATAGGTGCGAGATAGGTGCGAGATAGGTGCGAGATAGGTGCGAGATAGGTGCGAGATAGGTGCGAGATAGGTGCGAGATAGGTGCGAGATAGGTGCGAGATAGGTGCGAGATAGGTGCGAGATAGGTGCGAGATAGGTGCGAGATAGGTGCGAGATAGGTGCGAGATAGGTGCGAGATAGGTGCGAGATAGGTGCGAGATAGGTGCGAGATAGGTGCGAGATAGGTGCGAGATAGGTGCGAGATAGGTGCGAGATAGGTGCGAGATAGGTGCGAGATAGGTGCGAGATAGGTGCGAGATAGGTGCGAGATAGGTGCGAGATAGGTGCGAGATAGGTGCGAGATAGGTGCGAGATAGGTGCGAGATAGGTGCGAGATAGGTGCGAGATAGGTGCGAGATAGGTGCGAGATAGGTGCGAGATAGGTGCGAGATAGGTGCGAGATAGGTGCGAGATAGGTGCGAGATAGGTGCGAGATAGGTGCGAGATAGGTGCGAGATAGGTGCGAGATAGGTGCGAGATAGGTGCGAGATAGGTGCGAGATAGGTGCGAGATAGGTGCGAGATAGGTGCGAGATAGGTGCGAGATAGGTGCGAGATAGGTGCGAGATAGGTGCGAGATAGGTGCGAGATAGGTGCGAGATAGGTGCGAGATAGGTGCGAGATAGGTGCGAGATAGGTGCGAGATAGGTGCGAGATAGGTGCGAGATAGGTGCGAGATAGGTGCGAGATAGGTGCGAGATAGGTGCGAGATAGGTGCGAGATAGGTGCGAGATAGGTGCGAGATAGGTGCGAGATAGGTGCGAGATAGGTGCGAGATAGGTGCGAGATAGGTGCGAGATAGGTGCGAGATAGGTGCGAGATAGGTGCGAGATAGGTGCGAGATAGGTGCGAGATAGGTGCGAGATAGGTGCGAGATAGGTGCGAGATAGGTGCGAGATAGGTGCGAGATAGGTGCGAGATAGGTGCGAGATAGGTGCGAGATAGGTGCGAGATAGGTGCGAGATAGGTGCGAGATAGGTGCGAGATAGGTGCGAGATAGGTGCGAGATAGGTGCGAGATAGGTGCGAGATAGGTGCGAGATAGGTGCGAGATAGGTGCGAGATAGGTGCGAGATAGGTGCGAGATAGGTGCGAGATAGGTGCGAGATAGGTGCGAGATAGGTGCGAGATAGGTGCGAGATAGGTGCGAGATAGGTGCGAGATAGGTGCGAGATAGGTGCGAGATAGGTGCGAGATAGGTGCGAGATAGGTGCGAGATAGGTGCGAGATAGGTGCGAGATAGGTGCGAGATAGGTGCGAGATAGGTGCGAGATAGGTGCGAGATAGGTGCGAGATAGGTGCGAGATAGGTGCGAGATAGGTGCGAGATAGGTGCGAGATAGGTGCGAGATAGGTGCGAGATAGGTGCGAGATAGGTGCGAGATAGGTGCGAGATAGGTGCGAGATAGGTGCGAGATAGGTGCGAGATAGGTGCGAGATAGGTGCGAGATAGGTGCGAGATAGGTGCGAGATAGGTGCGAGATAGGTGCGAGATAGGTGCGAGATAGGTGCGAGATAGGTGCGAGATAGGTGCGAGATAGGTGCGAGATAGGTGCGAGATAGGTGCGAGATAGGTGCGAGATAGGTGCGAGATAGGTGCGAGATAGGTGCGAGATAGGTGCGAGATAGGTGCGAGATAGGTGCGAGATAGGTGCGAGATAGGTGCGAGATAGGTGCGAGATAGGTGCGAGATAGGTGCGAGATAGGTGCGAGATAGGTGCGAGATAGGTGCGAGATAGGTGCGAGATAGGTGCGAGATAGGTGCGAGATAGGTGCGAGATAGGTGCGAGATAGGTGCGAGATAGGTGCGAGATAGGTGCGAGATAGGTGCGAGATAGGTGCGAGATAGGTGCGAGATAGGTGCGAGATAGGTGCGAGATAGGTGCGAGATAGGTGCGAGATAGGTGCGAGATAGGTGCGAGATAGGTGCGAGATAGGTGCGAGATAGGTGCGAGATAGGTGCGAGATAGGTGCGAGATAGGTGCGAGATAGGTGCGAGATAGGTGCGAGATAGGTGCGAGATAGGTGCGAGATAGGTGCGAGATAGGTGCGAGATAGGTGCGAGATAGGTGCGAGATAGGTGCGAGATAGGTGCGAGATAGGTGCGAGATAGGTGCGAGATAGGTGCGAGATAGGTGCGAGATAGGTGCGAGATAGGTGCGAGATAGGTGCGAGATAGGTGCGAGATAGGTGCGAGATAGGTGCGAGATAGGTGCGAGATAGGTGCGAGATAGGTGCGAGATAGGTGCGAGATAGGTGCGAGATAGGTGCGAGATAGGTGCGAGATAGGTGCGAGATAGGTGCGAGATAGGTGCGAGATAGGTGCGAGATAGGTGCGAGATAGGTGCGAGATAGGTGCGAGATAGGTGCGAGATAGGTGCGAGATAGGTGCGAGATAGGTGCGAGATAGGTGCGAGATAGGTGCGAGATAGGTGCGAGATAGGTGCGAGATAGGTGCGAGATAGGTGCGAGATAGGTGCGAGATAGGTGCGAGATAGGTGCGAGATAGGTGCGAGATAGGTGCGAGATAGGTGCGAGATAGGTGCGAGATAGGTGCGAGATAGGTGCGAGATAGGTGCGAGATAGGTGCGAGATAGGTGCGAGATAGGTGCGAGATAGGTGCGAGATAGGTGCGAGATAGGTGCGAGATAGGTGCGAGATAGGTGCGAGATAGGTGCGAGATAGGTGCGAGATAGGTGCGAGATAGGTGCGAGATAGGTGCGAGATAGGTGCGAGATAGGTGCGAGATAGTGCGAGATAGGTGCGAGATAGGTGCGAGATAGGTGCGAGATAGGTGCGAGATAGGTGCGAATATCAAGGCATGTTCGATTGAAGGTCTTCGTGTGTCAAAATTTATATAAAAACAACGGAAAGGTATACGAAACATATCTGTTACGAAATTACATCGGTTTAACGAACATAAAAGCATTAAATCATCGGGTAAACAACGAATAGATCTTGAAGCCATGTCCTTTGATTTTAGAGGCGAGTCTCGCTTTAATCGCTAATACGCATTTTCTTATATAACATCTGATCTTCACATTTTAAGCAGACGAAACCTACAGCGTTCGATTCGCCAGATTCAAGTGATCATTTCGATATAGAATTGATGTAAATCGGATAAAAACACAACATTTCATGATTAATATTACGGAGTTTCACGGGATAAATGTCAACACAGTATAATAATATTTCCCTGCCCTTCGGCTGTCCTTTCCGTCTTCTTGATTGATCTCTCATCTGTGTTTCTTTCATCTTCACATTTTAAGTAGACGAAACCTACAGCGTTCGATTCGCCAAATTCAAGTGATCATTTCGATTTTGAATTGATTTAACAAAAACACAACATTTCATAATGATAAATATTACGGAGTTTCGCGGGATAAATGTTAACACAGCATAATAATATTTCCCTGTCCTTCGGCTGTCCATTCTGTCATCATGATTGATCTCTCATCTGTGTTTCTTTCATCTTGGAGAGAATCTTTGCAATGGTTTGCAGGTTTACAGGTCTCGGTAAACTTTCCAACTGCGATTCATTGCCAATAAAACGAAAGTCCGAAATCGCTTTGCCTTGCAACGACTATCTCTGTTATGTTGACGTTTCGTCCACGGTTCTCTCTTTAATCTCTCATCTGTGTTTCTCTCAGTCATCCAGTTATCTTGGAGAGAATCTTTGCATTAATTTGCGGGTTTACAGGTCTCGTAAATGCTTTTCAGACTGCGATTCATTGACAATAAAACGGGCCGAAATCGGTTATCATCGGTTATCTCATTTGTAAATTACAAATATCTCAAGAACGACGAAATGAAATAACTATGAAATAACTCTAAATTACCATTCCTATGAAACGAAAATTAAGTTTGTTTTATTTGAAAGAACTTTTAAAATAACGAAGAATATTTATTTACAGCTCTTTCATATTTCACTTGGTTCTCGAGATATTTAGACTTATAATGTGATATTCAAATGAGGTACGCAAATGTTTGGGATGGAAGAGAAAACAAATAATTTTATTTTAGAAATCAAGATGTCTGAAAACTAATTTGTTACCATGGCGACCATAAAGCTAGAACGATGTTCTCCAGTTTAGTGGTCTGTATCCACATGCAAAGTTTCAAGTGATTTCGTTTAATAATCTTAAAGATATACACGATTTTCCAATATGTTAAAATGTATTGCAAACCCTTTGACGTCATAGCTATCTCATTTGAATATCACATAAGTCTAAATATCTCAAGAACCAAGTTAAATATGAAAGAGCTGTAAATTAATCCAGTATAAATTTGAATCATTATGTTCAAATCTTAAAAAATAACATTACAACATCTGGTGTAGGCGGTATATACATTATATTATATATTTTTCAAAAAGATAACATGAATTTGTAGCATTGCCATGGAAACACCATAATCGACTCTACAACGAACTTTGAATGTTCTTTATCTTTTTCTCAATGCGCCTATGAAATGAAAATTAAACTGGTTTTATTTAAAGATCTTATCAAAAAAAAGTATCCATTTCCTTTTTTTGAAAAGTACATCAATCCATATTCAGCTTTGAAATCTTATGTGACGGAGATTGTAAAAAAATAAGCTTAAAATATGAAAATTTAGCCAAAATTATGTGCTATATGTTAATCTGAGAGGAAAATAGCGTAAAATTTGGTCATTTTTGACATCCAAAAATTTGGACAAAAAATGCAAATTGGGCCAAAAATAAATAATTTTTTTGTAATTAATTTTCGAGTTAAAATAAGCATAAAATATGAACATTAACCGGGGGATATTAAATAGCGTGAAATTCGGTCATTTTTAGACATGTCAATTTTTTTTAAAAAAGCCCACTTTGCCTGTGTACGATGAACAAGTTTCCCCCACAATTTTCCTTGACAACAATGGTCTCGAGCGTGAATTTTAATATAAACATTTTTTCTTCGCAAGACAACAGTAAGTTAAGGTATCCATTCCAGGCGATATAATAGATAGAGCCCTCTTCTGCACACGTTCCAAGTCATCGTTCAAATAAGCAGGAAGAGAGTAATGGAAAACTGGAGAGCAGTACTCAAGGATTGGTCTGATGCAAGTACAATAGAAGTTGATATCACGGACAGGAACCTTCGCGCGTTTCAGTAAGACCAAAAAATAGAGACGTTTACTCGCTTTCTTAATTGTTTCGTTAAGATGGTCGTTCCAATGCAGATTATTACAAATCGTCAGGCCTAAAAATTTGGCATGATCAACGACATCGAATTCTTTGGAGTTGATTACGATAGGGTCAAATACCTGCTTGTGTTGCTTTAAATCAAAAACCATTTATTTACTAGATATACAAATGCTATACAAGTGTGAAACGTTTTAATAATCAAGACCACCGCTAGAGCTATACAACGAACTTTGGTTTAGATCTGCGTTACAAAACTTTTTTATGGGGAAAAATGCAATTTCTCATGATTGAGACTATCGAGCCAAAATTAATTATCAAATTTTTCATGACGGTCATAACATCTGCTCAAAAGCTCAGTGACATGACTAGCTTTTCAACCAGCCTCGTTTGTCAAGGAAAGACCTCATATGGCTTATACATTCACCTGTACACACTATTCCACACAATTTGTATTTTTATACACTCGGTGATCAGAGCACTATAGCGTCGCAGGGTCGTGGGTCCAATTCCAGCCGGAAAGCCTCGATGTTGCATTTTTCGCAAATTTTCTAATTTGGTCAAAAATTGTCCTTCACTAGAAATGCTAAATATTACTTGTAGTATACAACACTATTAGTTGGCTTGGGGTAACTTTATTAAATATGGATTCAATACATGGTAAACACACATCACAGCAGCGCATCGTACCACAAGCAAGTAGTTACAATGTGATAGAGATCTGAGCCCAAATACAAAGTTCAGAGATAACTTCTTACTGGGCAGCCATGTGTTTGATAAGGTCAACAACTCTATGACTGTAGCCACACTCATTATCATACCTTGAAAACAAAAAACAGTTAAATGAGTTACATGAAATAAATATTAAATAACCACATTGAGGCAAGCCATTAGCGGCCGGTCACGGACATTGTCCGGTACAAATATCCCATTTCTAGAGATTTGACAGTTACAATATTAATCGTATCTGTCATTTTGTCCGAAGATTATACTTAACTTTTTGTGAATGTAAAACATTTTTGTGTTGAATGGACTGCGTTTAGATTTCGTATTGTACAATCTCAGATATGAGAGATATTACGCTAAGTTTTGAGACATTGCGCTAAATTTTGAGACATTACGCTAACTTTGGGGACATTGCGCTAAGTTTGAAGACATTGCGCTAACTTTGGAGACATTGCGCTAACTTTGGAGACATTGCGCTAAGTTTGGAGACATTGCGCTAACTTTGGAGACATTGCGCTAACTTTGAAGACATTGCGCTAACTTTGAAGACATTGCGCTAACTTTGAAGACATTGCGCTAACTTTGAAGACATTGCGCTAACTTTGGAGACATTGCGCTAACTTTGGAGACATTGCGCTAACTTTGGAGACATTGCGCTAACTTTGGAGACATTGCGCTAACTTTGGAGACATTGCGCTAACTTTGGAGACATTGCGCTAAGTTATGAAACATTACGCAAAGTTTGGAGACAGCTAACTTTGGAAACATTACGCTAAGTTATGAGACATTGCGCTAACTTTGGAGACATTGCGCTAAGTTATGAAACGTTACGCAGAGTTTGGAGACAGCTAACTTTGGAGACATTGCGCTAAGTTATGAGACATTGCGCTAAGTTATGAGACGTTACGCTCAGCTAACTTTGGAGACATTGCGCTAAGTTATGAGACGTTGCGCTAAGTTTGGAGACATTGCGCTAAGTTATGAGACGTTACGGTTATAAGTCTGGAGATATTACGCTAAGTTTGAGACATTACGCTACGTTTAGAGACGTTACGCTAAGTTTTGAGATGTTCCACTTAGTTTTTAGACGTTACGTTAAATAAGTTGTACTGATGTAATGAATGTGGCCGAGCTTGGAGTAGACAGACGATACATGGACGATCGTCAGCTCAAATCCTCAAGTCCCGGACAGTAACCTTCTGATCAATCGAACCAGTACATCATTGTAATCTTCGCTCTCCATCTGAGTCTCGGTAGCTCAATGGTTAGAGCATCTCACCGGCAATCAGAAGGTTCGATTCCTCTCCAAGACTCAGGAACATTGTCTGGGGATATGAGCTTGACGATTGCGTGTATGATGTACTTGGATAACATTTGTAATGTCAGTGAAAAACACCTAATGAAAATATTCAAGAGAAGACAACAATAATGCCACATACCAAGACACAAGCTTAACAAATGTGTCATTCAAAGCAATGCCAGCTTGTGCATCAAAGATACACGAATGAGTATCGCCAAGGAAGTCTGTGGAGACGACCAAATCTTCAGTGTAACCCAAGTACTTTTTAAGTTCAGCTGACTCTGAGGCTTTCTTCACCACTTTCTTGATGTTATCGTAGGATGTCTACCAACAAGATAATGGTAAGATTTAGTTGTAAGATTTATGTGGCCAAGTTGATCAACATAGAGAAAGTAATTGCATAAAACAATGCTACAAACCACAGAATATCAGAGAATATGACCTGATACTACCATTTGCAAGCTTCCGTTTGGTGAAAAGATATTCGTAATATTGGGTCTTCCTGAGCAAAATCATATTATCTTTTCAGCCGAAAATTTCATCTTCATGGACTTTTTTTGCTGTTAACTTTATCGGATGTGATGTCACAAGAGGCGTTTTTGTGGCAAGTAACAAAAGAAAACTGGTTTGAAATGGCTCTTGTGACATCACATCCTGTATCTTTGACAGCGAAAAACTCCATGAAGATGAAATTGTCGGCTGAAAATATACATTATGATAAAGTAAATGGTTTGAACCTAGGAGTATCATTAGATGTGTGACCGCCGCTGATGCCGTCGAAACGTCAGTCACCAACAATAGTCTTTCTCAAGACTACAACAACCCGGACGATCATCTTCACACATCTAATATATTATGATTTTGCTCAGGAAGACCCAAATATTACGGATATGTAAAATCCCCAAACGTGCATGTGTTGTGAGAACACTTTGTTCCTTGTAATCTGGCAACAAACACACACTGTGGCAACAATTGACCAATTAGCAGGAGTATTGAAATTAGGAGTAATACTGCTAAAATCCATCCAGAATTATATTGTACACTACATACCGGGTATTTTAGATTTTATGTTTTTTTTTAACTTTTTCAACCAAATATCACTCTGTCGTTTGCAGAATAATGCGTTTGCAGTACGATATTCAATGTATAATGACAAACTTACTGGGATCTTCAGTTTCACGGTCAGGTCGACCACTGAGACATCAGGAACGGGAACTCTGAAAGCCATTCCAGTCAACTTGCCATTCAAAGCTGGGATGACTTTTCCAACGGCTTTTGCAGCCCCAGTTGAAGCAGGGATCACATTCTGATGAGCTCCACGGCCATCACGCCATGCCTACAAACATAATATTGAAGTTGATTCATCTACTCTGCAGCATTCATCTAAACTACTGGGCGTCGTGCTATCATCTGACCTCAAGTGGGGACAGCACATATGCTCTAAAGACACTAAAGCCAGCAAGCATTTGTATGCTCTATGGAGCTGAAACAGAGCGTTGTCTGTTCAGTTATAGATACACAGAAGACGTCAGAATGTGGTAAGAACATCAGTGACCCAGGCTTTTAGCCAGGGTTTCAAAACTGCATGCCATCCAAATATTTTGGTGGGCATGGTGGTGAGAAAGTGAGCTTATCAAATGTATTAAACAGCGGTTTCATTAAACAACGTTTTCACTACTTCATGTTAGAGCATATACTGTACATGTACGTTAAATTGATCTTGCAATCAATCATCATAAGTGGCCACCAGTGACCCACTCAACTATCGTCTTGTGGGCCACTTTTTTGTTCTTACCACTTTGACAAAACCACACTATTTCAATGCCTAACTCACTCCACTCGATGGCTATGTATACAGTATTACCTTTGACGAAGGCCCATCGACAGTCTTCTGAGTGGCAGTGTAGGCATGAATGGTGCTCATGAGCCCCTCTTCAATGCCAAAATTGTCATTGATCACTTTTGCAATGGGAGCTAAACAGTTTGTGGTACATGATGCATTACTAAAAAGGTGATGAGAAAACAATACATTGATTTTTCATTCATATTTTTCATATTTTATTTGATTAGGCAGGTTAAAAGGTCCGTCAACTAGATAGCTGATGTGGACCTGCAAAGTACCAATATACCATACATTGAACTCTATAGTAAGTGAACTAAATGCATAAACTAATCTCCAGTCTTTAACATGTAAAAGCAGTCTAGTTAGTGATGGAGAGCATGTTTGTCAATCAGATATTGTTAAATAACAATGGAATCATATCAAACTGATCATAACCCAGTGCGTATCATCATCTTTGACAAAACCACATTTCAATCTCTCCCTAATTGCTTTACTAATCATATTGTTGTTAAAGGGGAACTGCGATCAAAAAATAAATTAAAGGCATTTAAGTATAATGTTTAGAATTCAGATCAATTTAGTTAAAGGCACTCAACAGCGTACCAGTGACCACATTTACCGCTGATTAGCATTCAGCTTAAGCGGCGGCGCAACACACGATTCTTTAAACATGGTGGAAGCTAAGTGGAAGAAACTGACATTGACATTGAGAATAAAGAAGTCGAAACACCATTCTGATGATCATGAAGAGGTAAGATACTTCAATTTAATTTTGTTCGTTTGAATTTGCCATAGCGTTGGTAATAATTGTAAACCACTCGAGCCTGCGACACCATGTTGGATATGGTAAACTTGAATTTGAACATGAAGTTTTTCAAGATTCGCCATTTCGCTGTTGAGTGCCTTTAAGATATTGCAAGTTGAAGTTGGAGAGTTTGTCCAATTTCGACGCTATATTTGTTTCTCAAATATGACGTCACCGAGTGCTTCTATCTCGTATTATGCTCTACTTTCCTGTGTGAGGAACTAAATAGTTTATTTCAACTAATTTTTGTCCAACAACAGCTATCACTATTTACGCCATCAAAACAACTCCACTGCCGATAAAGAAGCACGTCTTAATGACGTCATATTTTCTTTTCAAAATTGAAAAGAAATTCCCACTGTACATCGAGTGGGGGTGTGATGTGGGGGTGTCAAGAAGCATAAAGTACGAGAATGAAAACATTATTTCTCGAGCACAAGATCAGATATCATAAAACTATTACACTGTAAACTAAACTCAGTAAGATATTTCATATGAAGTTCATTTGTATTTTGGCTGGTGCACCCCTGTACAGTTATTCTACTAACCTAACAACATTCATGGATTTCTCATACGAATTCTCATTCACACCCATAACGAACATCGGGGCATCCTTCGATGGAGCACTAATAACAACTTTCTTTGCACCGCCAACCAAGTGCTCACTGGCTTTCTCCAGGGTGGTGAACACACCTGTCGATTCCACCACATATTCAGCACCAACCTTACCCCAGGGTAGTTTTTTGGGGTCTCTCTCGTTGAACACTTCAATCGGGTTGCCATTGATGTAGAGCTTTCCGTTCTCGGCTTTTACCTCCCCCTCGAAACGGCCATGAGTTGAGTCGTACTTGAACATGTAAACCTGAGTAACATTAAAACATGGAATCACTGTGTTTTCTCCACCATTCATAACTCAGAGTTTAGTTTATGTTATTAGATTTATCACTCTTTGGTAAACGGAATACCCCAACAGGCTAGAAGCCCAATTACTGGTTAACATTGATGCAAAGCTCAAACCACAATTAAATATAGGCTTCATGTAAAAACTGTATCATTTGTATTTGGAGTTATAGGATCTTATGAGGTCACAAAACCACAAAATATAGAAAAGATAAATTGTATGTGACCAATGGAGTAATGTGTTTTTTGCCAAATCAGATATTATGAAATAATGGAATCAAATCAAACTGATCATAACCCAGTGCGTATCATCATCTTTGACAAAACAACATTTTCTTTATCTTCACATAATCATGCAAACACGTCTTGTGTTCATAAAAAATAAGAGAAAAATATATTTTCACTTTTTGCAGTACAAATATATATATGTTAGACATACAGTGGCACCCACAAGTTTTTTAACATATTGCGCATGTATCGTGGGTGTAATGTGGGTGTACTACACGGAGCGATGTGCGTAATTCTCCGTGTAGTACACGGAAGACGTCTCCGTGTAGTACACAGAGAAATTCTCTGTGTAGCACAGGGAGATTATGTGTCTTGAATCTCCGTGTAGTACGCAGTACTCATCTGTTTGAACCATTTGTTTTCCTTTTGTATTCCTATGCAAAATATTAAACTAAACTATTACACAACACTCTCTTGCAAGAGTAAACAGTAAATAACTTTAATATAAACTTTAATCCAGTCGATTGTGACAACTCATTGACAGAACTTGTTCTGTGACCGCATCAAATTATTTAAGTTTTCTCAGCCTGCTTGTCATGTTTCAAATTCTCAATGGTTTAAATCACAGATATTGAGCTTGATTTACATCACAGAACGTTTAAGACATAGACCAAACTTAGCTTTATCTCAAACAGAAGTTTAACAGATGACTGGTAGTGACCAGTCAAATATTTCATGTTAAATGAACTGTTGAATTTTGAAACCTAAGTAGGTTGAGCTAGGCAGAGAAAATTCTGTTCATAGTTATTATATAAACATTATGAAGCCACATGAAGACAACCATTATGAAGACAAGTATTGCAGTAGATGGTCAGCCATATTGACAATGTCCTGGCCACGCTCGAAAGTCTGTTTATGTAAGTTCACGCAATCAGTTGGTTGCGTTTCATCACAAGTTTACAATCTCAGGAAATCCCCCTCCCCTTTACGTTAAACTTCAGAACATGAACAAAAATTTCCCCTACCCAAGGGCGAAAACTCAATGCAATCTCTGTGTATTCCTCAAAAATTCGTCGACCCCAGGGGGAAGCCGATGACATGTGTATCATAACTCGATAATCACAAGCAACACATTTTTTATTTCTTAAATAGGACAGGGGCGAGAGGTTATTGCATGTACGTATTTCTAATTATGTAATTAGGTGTGATCTTTGGATAATAATTTATAATTATCTAGAAATTAATCTCGAAATCAGATGTCTCTCAAGACAGATTTACTTGACTGGATATTGGTGTTTACAATAATACAGCAAGCTGCACAACTTGTGGACATTATGTTTAACAAACAAATTTTAAATCTTTACCATGTAGTCAAGATCTATAAATGGATCGTTGACAGCCACTATGGTGACTTCGGGATGATCAAGAGATGCTCTCGCCACAAGTCGACCAATTCGACCAAACCTGAGGTAAAAGGAAGTAAGAATCTCACTTAAAAATCACACGGACAAGGAGATACCTTAGCTAAACTGATTCACCGAATAACGCGTCTTGTAAAGCAATGAAAGTTGAGTATTAGAGCTGGCTCACCCGTTGATTCCAACTTTGATCGACATTTTTCTGGAGTTTGACTACACTCGATCGACAACGTCTGCTCACTTCTATGAAGAGAAATCATTGATTTAAGATGCGAGTAATTGCAAGAGAGTCTAGTTTGGTTTAAACAACGAGAAAAAAACTAATCAAACCTTTGGATTGTGTGTCCGCCAACGAAAGCACGCCAAATGCAAATGTGCACGTCGTCCACGTCGAGAAAACTGAGATGTCTCCGAGAGACTAGACCTAGTTGGTGATTGGCTAAAAACAGCAATTGTAATGGGAGGGGGGAGGGAGGGGAAGCAATGAGCCAACCGTTAGCACGAAAAACGGTCTATAAATTTCGTTTTCCGTTTTTCAATGTTATACCCAAGCGAGAAGTTTTAGTTTCCGTAGCTAGTATATAAATAGACTGTACTCAGTCCTCCCGTGCGCGCCATTTCTCAGCAGGGACAGGGTACAGTCTATCACAGCACAGCGCAGCACAGCACAGCACAGCGCACAGCACAGCACTGCGCTGTGCTGTGCTGCGCTGTGCTGCGGCTGTGTGCTGTGCTGTGCTGCGCTGTGCTGTGCTGTGCTGTGCTGTGCTGTGCTGTGCTGTGCTGTGCTGTGCTGTGCTGTGCTGTGCTGTGCTGTGCTGTGCTGTGCTGTGCTGTGCTGTGCTCCGCCAAACTCACGACGTATAGGCGTTTACCAGTTTTACAAGTAAACGGGCAAAAATTGGAACACCAATCTTCTAAGGAAGGCCTGCTGGTCGAAAGAAAGCTTACTGCAATTACTATTTTTCTAAGTTTCATTTCTAAAATTTCAAAAATTAGTTTTTAAAATCAGTATCCTAATCCCGTATTTTACAATTCGTTTGTGTAAGAACATTATTTACATTTTACATAATTAAAAATCATATTTTGTTCTGCCACCAGAGGACCAAAAATGCCATAAAACGTACCACCAATGCTTAACCCAACTATGCGGGAGCGAAGAAGATTTTAACAAAATACTTGCGTAAAATCTTCGGTCATTTCCCCATAAAAACGTGTTTCAGTAGCATCGTGTAACACTACCTTTAGTACATGTCAATGTATGGAAATATGAGGTTCATGAATTCTATAAAATGATAAGAAAAGGCAAAACGGTTGAAATTCCCTTTTGTTCTTTACGTACACAGATAAATTTTACTCATTCATACACATTCATCATCACCATCATCATCACCATCACCATCACCGCATCACCATCACCATCACCATCATCATCATCATCACCATCACCATCACCATCACCATCACCATCATCATCATCATCATCATCATCATCATCACCATCATCATCATCATCATCATCATCATCATCATCATCATCATCATCATCATCATCACCATCATCATCATCATCATCATCATCATCATCACCATCATCATCATCATCATCATCATCACCATCATCATCATCATCACCATCATCATCATCATCATCATCATCATCATCATCATCATCATCATCATCATCATCATCATCATCACCATCATCATCATCATCATCATCATCATCACCATCATCACCATCATCATCATCATCACCATCATCATCATCATCATCACCATCATCATCATCATCATCATCATCATCATCATCATCATCATCATCATCATCATCATCATCATCATCATCACCATCATCATCATCATCATCATCATCATCATCATCATCATCACCATAATTACCATCATCATCATCATCATCATCATCATCATCATCATCATCATCACCATCATCATCATCATCATCATCATCATCATCATCATCATCATCATCATCATCATCATCATCATCATCATCATCACCATCATCATCATCATCATCATCATCATCATCATCATCATCATCATCATCATCATCATCATCATCATCACCATCATCATCACCATCACCATCATCATCATCATCATCATCACCATAATTACCATCATCATCATCCTGTTTGTCAAGGGGGGTCGGGTCGTCTCGACACCGCTCTCCACTGACTTCTATCACCAAATCTACTCAGATCCACCACTTTAACCATCAGTCTCGAACACAATCCATCGCTTTCTCGGTCGCCCTGCCCTCTCTTCCTTGTTCCCATCTCCCTGTGCTCCACTGACCATCTAACAAACTCGTCGTCTTCTTTTCTCTTCACGTGTCCGTACCACCTCAGTCTACTTTCTCTTATCTTCTCTCTCAGTTCCGTCACCTTCACTTCCTGCCTTATGTCTTCATTTCTCATTCGCTGCCGTCTTGTCACTCCTCTAATCGCTCGCAGACATCTCATCTCCGCTACTTTCAGCTTCTTCACATATTCTGCCTTCACCTCACCTCCCAAGTAAAAAACTTTCAAGTCAGCACTTGAGACTTTTCTTTTTTCGAATTAATATATATTTATATTTATCGTAGTTTTATTGGTTCTACATGTAATAGTTTTGATTTTATAATGAAATGTAATTAGTTTTATAAGTAACTTTAAGAATGTATTGCTGTGAAGAGCATTCAGACTATTATCTGTGTCTTTATTATTATTATTATTATTATTATTATTATTTAATTTTTAATCACTTGAAACTATCTTAACGCTGGTGTAGTAAATGAGGCATCAAGCTACTTCCCGTGGCCATAGGTGCCTTGGCATAACATGCTTCACTCTTACGATCTCTATGTATCTAAAACTTTCCTTAAAATCCGAGCTGATCCCAGTAAACATGCCCTCTGCAACAAGTCTAACAAGTTTGACATATCGATCACCCCAAGCCATTTTTCCAAGGTCTTTGGTAACACAATGGGTACGACTTGCACTTCCAAATTCGTGTATATTTCCCTTACTGCAGTCACACTCTCACACCACCTACTCATATCCAGCATACTGGCCTAGTGGTCACCACACATGTCTATGAGCTGGGAGACACAGGTTCAAATCCTGGATCGGACCACCACTCAGGGTCATAAAAATAATTGAAGAGAAAGTGCTGCTTTTGCAATAATACCAGCAAATGATAAGACTTTCGGGTCTTCTCGGATAACGACCTGAAATCGTAGGCCCTCGGAACCCCTATCAATTGAGCTTCTAGCCTGTTGGGGTATTGCATGTCCCTCTAAAAGAGTGATAACCGGAGCTACGGTGGGTGTGGGGGTTTACGAGTTTCAGTCGGAAGAAGTTATATTTTAGTCGGCAGAAGTTATATTTTAGACGTGTTCGATTTAACACAACTGACAAGTAGAATTACAAGAACATTAACTTTTAACACTTTAAATTAATTTCAAACTACCAAATTTAAGACTCACAAATCTAATGTTGATGTTAAATGTTTTTTTCATATGTAAATGTGTAATCAACGAGAGAATACCAAAGACCAAAGACATAAATTTATCAAAATATCATCATGTTTTCATTCCGTATTGAGATAGCGTTATTAACGTAGGATTAATTAACCATTTCACCAGCTGACCAGGGTCCTTTTAGTAGTCACCCAACGGAAAGACAATATTTTGACAAGCTTCGATCGATAGGATGTAGTCTGTACAAGCTCGTGCGTCAGTCGGTTGAAGTGAGCTTACATCCCCCTGTAAAATTGAAGTGACTTACACCCCCCTTGGTCTTTGGTCTTTTTCAGACTGTTTCTTTGTGAAATTGTCTGTCTGTCTGTCTGTCTGTCTATCTGTCTGTCTGTCTGTCTGTCTGTCTGTCTGTTTACTTGTATACCTGTTTCTGTCTTCTTTTCATTCTACTCATTTCTTTCCTGTTCAGTAATAATGGATCCGCAGTAATTGGCCTTCAGCTGTTGCGTTTTCCCCGCCTTCTAACTTGTATTTGTATGTATGTGTTGACATATTATTGTAATCATGTAAGGCAAAGCTTAATAAAATAAATAAATTTTCTAAGCACGGCCATGACTAAAGTAGCATACTATAGGCCAACTTACCTGCCTCTGTTACACGTTCATCGAGATTCGGATCAGCCTTACGAAAAATCTCGGCCATTTCTAATGGTGTTAGCGAGAGAGAGCTAGCAAGGAAAGCGTCTCTTAAATGGCGAATGTTAAAATGACCATGTCTATTTGGGTCAAAGACAGCATAGGCTAACATGGCATCTTTTTCCACGTCTTGGTGTTTCATGATCTGTCTCATCACAACAAGGAAGGTATCCCATCTTATTTTATCACCATCTGTAAACAAATAGAGGAAAGAAAATACCAAACTATACTTTCAATCGCTCATTTCTTATTAGAACAACTAGGACTTGGAACCCTCTCCCTGAACACTTAAGGTAATTCCTCAGTAATTCTTTCCGAAATGAAAATTTGCTGAAACTTCCCAGTCTTAAAATTATTGACATACTTATATTAAAACCAAAAAAAAGATTGGGGTCACCGACGTTCTTACGTCATCTGTGCATCTATAACTGAACAGATAACGGCAAAATGGAATCTATTAACTTATTAACTTGTAGTATATAATAGTAAAACATTGTTTTTTAAATCATTTCACTTACCTGGCTCTCCTGTCCTGTCCTTTGCTTGACTTATGGCATCATCAAGACAAAGTGCTGTTTCGTTATAACCCAATATTTTACAAACACGAGAAACATCTTTTATTAATATTCTTCCTTTATTACTTCTGTCGTAAAGACTAAATGCATCGGCAAATTCTGAAAGACATGTATATAATTTTGCAATGCAATGCAATGCAATGCAATGTAATGTAATGTAATGTAATGTGATGCAATGTAATGTAATGTAATGTGATGCAATGTAATGCAATGCAATGTAATGCAATGTAATGCAATGCAATGCAATGCAATGCAATGCAATGCAATGCAATGCAATGCAATGCAATGCAATGCAATGCAATGCAATGCAATGCACTGTAATGTGCTGCGCTGCGCTGTTCTGTGCTGTGCTGTGCTGTGTTGTGATTTGTTGTGTTGTGTTGTGTTGTGCTGTGCTGTGATGTGCTGTGATGTGATGTGATGTGATGTGCTGTGCTGTGCTGTGCTGTGCTGTGCTGTGCTGTGCTGTGCTGTGATGTGCTGTGCTGTGCTGCGATGTGATGTGATGTGATGTGCTGTGCTGTGCTGTGCTGTGATGCAATATAATGTGATGTGATGTAATGTAATCTTGTGAAGTATTACAGGAACCCACTGAAAAACACTTCGGTGACATGGGTATCCTGAATAAATATTATTATTATTATTTTATATAAGAAACTTTCATTTGTCTGTTTTGTTCCTGCTCATATATATTATTACTATCTTACCCTGCTGCTGATCCATTGAAAAGGTTTTATTTCTTGCTCTTCGACCTCCCTAAAAAATGGGGATTTTAAAATATACACGATAAAATATACATGGAATGGTCGTATGAAAATATTTCGTTTTTGGATGTTATGATAAAAGTTAAAGATAATAAGATATCTACCGATGTATATTCCAAACCCATGGATATACCCATCAGTATTTAGATAATAGGTCGTGTCATCCGAGGCATGTGAAACAGGGCATTCCTAACTTAGAATTTAAGAATAAGACGAATTTGTGATTCGGATGAGATTTTTGAAGAAAGGTTAAAAGAGCTTCGTGGTCATTTTATTAAGATGGGTTTTAAATCGAAGGTTGTTGACGAATTTCGGAATCAAACATTCAGGTTTGGACTGGCCTATGTGCCATTGTGCCATGGTACATGGGCCCCTTTCGTGACATCAAAATGGGCCCTGGCCAGACACACCCATAATGTCACACACCCATAATATCACACACTCAATGTCTAAGAACTGCGCTCATCCTCCCATGCACAGTTGAGTCCTACCAGAGAACATTCTCAAAGTTGCGCTTCATCAAGAATCGACTGAGCCATCTCTGCTAGTCAACACCATTTGGAAGCAGTAATGATTTGTTCTGTAGAAGTTGATTTAGTGAAGGCTGTGGATAACGAGGCAGTGTATCAAAAACCTGCGTCAAAGTTCTCGGAAATGGAACAGCTTCTTATGTTCTGAAATGTTAAAAATGTTATGTTCTAAATGTTGAAAATGTTCCGAAATGATTTTTCTTTCTTTTCTTATTTGTTGTTCTGGATCCAGTTCTCAAATTGCAAATATTACCTGTTCACATGCATAAACGGGTCCCTTCCGGGCTGAAATGGCAAGGCCCCTAAATTGCGCCAATCCAATCCTGCAAACATTGCACAATTACTAATTGGCATCTTTACAATTATTATTGCGAGTATATTTTTATCGGAGATTTGTCTCCACCTTTCTTACCTTTCCTTTCCTCACTAATATTCTCAGCTTTTTCTCTGAGTTACGAATCAACGAGACAGGCAAAGATCGTGCGGCATTAGCAACTGTTACACCGTTAATCTAAGAGAAAAGTTAATCTTGATTAGTATATATTCAGTATCAATGTATGCAGAATAAGTTTATGTATGTATATGTCATGTATGTATTTAATATTTCTAGAGGAGGCGTCACTCACATTACGTGATATCAGGAGGGTCCTCAAAATAGATTACACAAATAAAGAATAAAAAAATAACAAAAAAGTGGGAAAACAGTAAGCAAATTACACTGGAAAAACGAAGCCTCTTCCATAATATGTAAATAATATGTAATTTCTTTGGACTGTAATTCCAATTTACATACTAATTGTTGTTTGACATACTATATAAATTGCATGCGTTCTTTGTAAAATTTTTGTAAACTGTTTGTAAATTCACAAGGTTTCTCCTAATACTTGTTAAACTGTTTGTCAATAGTTTGTATCTAGTTTGTAAATTACTGGGATTTGTTTGTTAATAGTTTGTAAATTACTGGGAAGTTGTTTGTGAAATACGTGCAACTTATTTGTAAATAGTTTGTAAACTACTGCCAATTTGTTTGTAAATATTTTGTAAACTGTTTGTAAATTCACAAGGTTTCTCCTAATACTTGTTAAACTGTTTGTCAATAGTTTGTAAGTTCTATCTTGACCCCAATTGGTTCTATATAATGGACCGTTCATTATTTATCGGAGAGGAGGGAAGGGTGAGAAAATGGGGGGACCTGAAATTGTTGCTACTTCCTGTAGGGGGACCCTGAAATCCTTTATAAGTTATCAGGGGGGCCATGAAATTTTTGTAATAAACAAGGATATGAGTCTTTGATGATAAGAGTCTTTGAAATCTATTTCTTATACCGCCACGCAAGTATGGAACTTATTACCATATACTGTACGATCTAGTCGTTTATTCAAATTCTTCGTCTGAAAGGCTGAACATTTCATCTACTTCTCGAAGAAAACAAGTAACCTCGACCGAAATTCTCGCGTAGCATTGAGAATCTGACGTCATAAACAATATTATCTTTTGAAATTGCGGGCTCACTTGAAACATGTTTTTAGTAATGGTGGCCTAAATAATAGTGATTTCAGAGCTCAAAATACTTACTTCAAAATACCATTTTTTTAGTTTTTGTTTACATCGATGATCACTTTCGACCCTGAAATACTATTCTATGCTAAAGAAAATCTAAAAGACGGGGATGAATTTTCATCGTAGTGGCACTTTAAACACTCTGCAGTCTTCTCGTAATACAGTTCGAAAAATAAGATTCAATGAATATTGAAATGAACTTGTATTAATAATTTTTTTTTTATTATTATTTTTATTTAAATTAATTGTTTGTATTTAGTTTATTTAGTTAGATCTCGGTAAATTAGTATGTATTGCTAGAGGACTAGTCAGCCTCATCAACCCAAGGGTAAATAAAGTTTATTATTATTATTATTAACATTATTATACAAACAAACATTTCTTATTGGGTAAAATCATATAGAACAGCCTTAATTGTATATATGTATGTATGTGAGTGTGAGTATGTATGTATGTATAATTATTTGAAAAGAATAAAAATATTATTATTATTATTATTATTATTACCTTAATAATCTCATCTCCAGGCTCCAGTCCTGCTTTGTCGGCAATGCTGCCTCGAGTGACGCTTTCAATCAAGATTGGAGTTGGAGCCCAATCTGTTGAATCTGTGCCATCATCCTCAATAATCCCACCAAAAGCGAACCCAATATCTCCCATGAAACCTTTGCATGTTAACAAACAAATTAAGTATGGATTACTACATAGAAAGAATAAATATGAAAGCTGCTAAGTTCTCAAAAGAACTGGATATAATATGAAAAGGAGAAATAAGAGAACATCAATGTGTCGAAAAATACTTAAAGGACATTGGCAACAAAAATTAAGTTTGTCTAATATGAAAGAACTCGTAAAATGATAGAGTAACACCTTTTACAACTTTTCCGTATTTTACTTCGTTTTTGAAATATTTCAGTTTGTTTGATATGTAAATGAGATGGTCTCTGTGCAGGGTAGAGAATTTTCACTCATTAAAAAATGTCTTATATCTCAGTGGTTGCTACGTTTATAACGTTCGTTACTATATACATGACAAAATTACTGGATTCTGATTGGCTGAGAGGAGTGCAATAAATCATTAATTGCACTCGATGTGCAATAAATGAGAGTGCAATTATTTAATTAACGTAATTTTGTCATGGAAATAATAAACAAGTAACCATACGATAGCGAGTGCAATTAAGGATTTACACTACTCGTGATATTTGAAAATTTGCCAAATTGCACTCTCCGTATTATACGCACATTTTCAAGTAAATTTGTGGAACAAACTTGAAAAACTAATTTTCTAATGAGTGAAAATTCTCTACCCTGCACCTGACGTCAGCGGACCATCTCATTTACATATCAAACAAACTGAAATATTTCAAAAACGAAGTAAAATACCGAAAAGTTGTAAAAGCTGTTACTCTATCATTTTACGAGTTCTTTTATATTAGACAAACTTAATTTTTGTTGTCAATGTCCTTTAAGGTGATTCCTCAGTTTTGCATTGCGCACATTTACTGCGCACATCTAATAATCAGTGTTTTTATGGCCATTATGCAACACTTTCAAAAAATTCCGACCATTTTAGGACAATTTAGTGCCAAATCTAACAATGGCCGCTTATGTACTGGTAGGGAAGAGTTTTTAAGGGACTAAGTTTTTAAGAGAACGGTTACACAACTCTAGCTAGGCTCCCTCTGCACTTGCTTGATAATGTCGGTTTGAAGCCATAGTTCTTAAAGAAGGTCGGTGACCATAATTTTTTCCTTAATAATTCTTTTCTTCTACCACTTTTACGTGTTATAACAGAAACTTAGAGAAAAATCATTTCTACAAATTACAATATTTTACATTTTTGATGAATTTTTCTTTAAATAACATGTCAAAGAATATGGGAAACGACCTTTCTTTATCACAATAAAAGGACACATCGTTCAAAACGTCGTCCATTAATATATCCTTATTTGAAAGAACACTTAAAATGACAGAGTAACATCTTCTGTATTACGTTTTTCGTTTCCTTGCTTCGTTTCATGAGATATTTCAGGTTGTAGTATATGGAAATGACAATGGTGTGACGTATACACGTGCATAATGACTTATCGGAGAAGGTTATATATCTTTCTTATTATCACACAAAATCACTTGAAATTATACAAGTTCCATGTTTTTTGGAGATACTCACGAACATGCTTCATTCAAATTAAATTTGGTTTTATAATAGCAAAGATATATAACCTTCACACCATTGTCATGTGCATATTATACAAACTGAAATATCTTGACAACGAAGCAAGGAAACGAAAAACCTCAAAAGATGTCCCAGGAGGCTTGGCATACCAATAGCGCCCACGCCCCATGGAATCGCGATGACGGTGGTTTATTACCAGAATCTTATTTGCATCTTGTTAATAGATAACGTCATCATCTGTTCTACGAGGGTATAAATAGGGATCCTAACTTTACAACGACCACCCCTGATGAAGACACTAGATTGGAGTGTCGAAACGTTGGGTCATGGACAGTAACTTTTAAAGTTACGTTTAAAAAACTTTTTAAAGCCAGAGTAGCGGCGTCAAACTATGCTGATTTATCACCTGGTTGCGTTGGGAAATTATTTGTTCAATTTCCTTTTAAAAATCAATTTTCGCATGAGATTTCGAAAATCGTTTGGCAGGTAAACCCAATCGTTTGTTGCCCTAAGATATGTCGTTCGTTTAGTTCCTCGTTCTTTCTTTGGCTTAGGGAATCTCGGCAAAAACTGTTACTAGTATTATAACAACTCTCTCTGACGAAGGGCCTTCGCTCGAAACGTTAGACAACTTACACACTATTTCGGTAGTACACCAACCTATTTAGATAATTGATTTGACTTAAAGTAACCGGCTTAAAATGTCAAAATGTTCTGGAATATCTCCCTTGATTGCGTTCTGAACAGTGAAACATCGATGTCCAAAACGCATTATTCACTTTAGCGATGACAGGGCGTCAACAGATGATAGCTTGCCTCCCTTACTCTTCAAGAAGATATTGTTATTCAGTGTGATGTGCCTCCAATAATCATTCGTTTTTATACAAACCTTTACGTCCTGTGGGTAATTGTAACGACATTATCTTCCCTTCCTCTACGTAGCTGGTCATTCGTCGCACATTCCTTGTGTCATTACTTGATATTTTTTCCCCAGCATCACCATTTCGTTTTATCATAGAATTAGTGCTCGCCATGCTACTTGTACGACTCTGAAAAAAATGGGATTAATGAAACAAACTTTTATTTTGGAAGGAAGGGAGGAAGGGAGGAAGGAAGGAAGGAAGGAAGGAAGGAAGGAAGGAAGGGAGGAAGGGAGGAAGGGAGGAAGGGAGGAAGGAAGGAAGGGAGGGAGGGAGGAAGGAGGAAGGGGAAGGAGGAAGGGAGGAAGGGAGGAAGGGAGGAAGGGGAAGGAAGGGAGGAAGGGAGGAAGGGAGGAAGGGAGGAAGGGAGGAAGGGAGGAAGGGAGGAAGGGAGGAAGGAGGGAAGGGGAAGGAAGGGAAGGGAGGAAGGGAGGAGGGAGGGAAGGAAGGGAGGGAGGAAGGGAGGAAGGGAGGAAGGAGGAAGGGAGGAAGGGAAGGAAGGGAGGAAGGGAGGGGAGGAAGGGAGGGAGGGAAGGGAGGAGGAAGGGAGGAGGGAGGAAGGGAAGGGGAAGGGAGGAAGGGGAGGAGGGAGTGAGGGAGGAAGGGAGGAAGGGAGGAAGGGAAGGAAGGGAGGAAGGGAGGAAGGGAGGAAGGGAGGAAGGGAGGGAGGAGGGAGGAAGGGGAGGAAGGGAGGAAGGGAGGAAGGGGGAGGGGGAGGAGGGGAGGAAGGAAGGGGAAGGGAGGGAGGAAGGGAGGAAGAGGAGGAAAGGAGGGAGGAAGGGGGAGGAAGGGAGGAAGGGAGGAAGGGAGGAAGGAAGGAAGGAAGGGGAAGGGAGGGGGAAGGAATGGAAGGGAGGAAAGGAAGGAAGGAAGGAAAAAGGAAGGAGGAATATAAAAATTTAAATTAGTAGGAATAAAATACTTAAATTACAGGAAGGCTGTGGAATATAAAAAGGAAGAAAACATATTATAATATAGCACGTCGCTTTTAATTCGATGGGAAATAATGAGCACTACGATGTGGCCTCCACAACAAGGGGGCCTCCTGATATTTCATGAAAAAATATTTTGTAAGGAACAGATATAAGATATTCATCTTATCTCATTCTCTATTCTATATAGAAGCAGTTGACTTCTATGTGAGTATGAGAGTTTGAATGTCTCTTTACTATTATTATCCTCGTATCTTTTAGCATAGTCAATCGAGATATGGTCTGGAAACTCGGTAAACTTCAAAGCGACTATAATGAGCTACGTTTTGATGTTGAACCGTACCTCACACCGTGCACATCCTTTGTTTTAGGTTTATTAATATTTTAATAACACGGTTGAGAGATTAAACCCAAACGATTTTATTGGATGATTGCTTCATTATGCTAAAATACAATAGGTTCAGTGACCGTGCACCGTGCACAAAATTGCCTAAAGACGAACAAAAAGATAGAACAAAGACTTTAGCTGAGTTTCCAGACCATATCTCGATTGACTATGGTTTCAGGTTATTTTTATGGTCCTTGCATTTTTAAGGTTACTATACTTTTATAGTTAGCTTACGTTTGGTTAACCCGCGGCTTTAGCCCTTAGCACTTTGCTCTACAAAATTGTTGAGGTATATTCAGTTTATAGATGTATACCTGCTAGCTATCAGATTCTTTATACTTGAAACATAGGAACTACTGTAGATTCTAATGTAGATTGATCAAGATGTTTATAGATGTACATTTTTATTCATATTCTTTATGGGTGACTGTAAATATGTCTTGTCACCTTTTTAGTATCCTAAGGTAGGGTGGGCCTCCACTACAGAAGGCTATATGTCTAAATCCGACCCTCGAGACGTTCCAACCATTGAGCTACCGCATTCACTCTGCACTCAGTACAGCAGTGTATATATACATAAGACACGGCCAGCGCATTACAGATATATTATATAGTGACTGCTTCATACGCAGTACGTATTTCAATCGAATCGTGCATCATTGTAACCTTCGCTCTCCATCTGAGTCTCGGTAGCTCAATGCCAATGGTTAGAGCATCTCACCGATGATGAGGATACGAGTTTGAAGATCGTCCATGTATCGTCTGTCTACTCCAAGCTCTCCCACATTCACTACAGCATGCAGTGTATATATTAACACATCCAAGCATTACTATAGTGACTACCGCATGAGATGGAGAGCGAAGGTTACAATGATGTACTGGTTCGATTGATATATGTACTGCCTATGCACAAGCAGTACATATATCAATCGAACTAGTACATCATTGTAACCTTCGCTCTCCATCTGTGTCTCGGTAGCTCCATTGTTAGCGGGGCGTCTCACCGGCAATCAGAAGGTTGCAGGTTCGATTCCTATCTGCGACTCAGAATCATTTTTCTGAGGATATGAGCTTGTATTAAACAGAGACACTGTGGAAGTTGAAATGACACTATTGATACCAGTAAAACACTCGGCACGCGAGGACCTCATGTTTCAAACGCGCATCGATTTAGTCGCGTTGTGCATGACAAACAACTATACTTAAATATCGCTTTGAAAAACTCACTTTTAATACCATGGTGAATGGCAATGTTGAACAGACATCTCGGTTGTCTAGGCGATGATGACGAGTGTGATTTCTTAAAATAGCCGTGCGAACAAATATCATCTCTCAGTTCACTGTCCTTTTAAAGCTATACTTTCAAAATAATATAACAGTAAAAAATGGTTTTGGCCGTTCAAATGGTGATAATATAAGAGCCTTTTCACAGCCGGACTGTTCATGAGCCTAACCTAATTCCAATCGACGCCGAACTTCAGCCGAGCCCAACTTAATTCTAAAAATAGGTACGCAACACGTACATGTGTCTGCTGACATTTGAGTTGCAGAGAAATGTGAGATAAGTAAATTCATTGGCTAATTGTGTCCATTCTTTGTGAGTATGTCTGAGGCTATATAAGAACGAGTGCTGAACTAGAAGATAGTTTCGCGCTAAGTTGTGACGGAATGGGGAAAACATTTTAAATATATTTGGAAATTATAAGTTTATTTAAATCATATAGGTTGTAGGCTAGCAATGTGTGACATCGTATTTCTTTCACTGTTATATCTACGAACGTTTAGCGAAGGTGTAGATCATGTTTGAGTTAATTGTACGTGCGACGTTTGTATGCGATGTCTGCTGTAGCTTTTTAGACTATTTGATTTCACTTCGTTTGACATTTCAAGTATAAAATCTCGCTTGCAAAGTATCAATTTTACAAAGTAATTTGATTAGTCGATGACCAATGCCGGCGATGAAGGTGACGTCAACCTTTCTCGGTATTATGCACAACCCAATTATAATCACATCAAATTTCAATTTTATCAGTTTCTCTCCAACCCAAATTTTGATCAAAATTACTTTATAATACATGTAACATATGCCTCGAGAAAGCGGCCCAAAGTGGTATCTTCTCTGTATCTAGTCTCTATAGCTACCACGCTGTTTTGTTGTAGTCACAAGTGCTATCCTAATAGAATAGGCTTTGTGGACAGTGTGGAGTACACGTCGGAAGGTCTCTGACGTGCGTACTACCAAAATTGGAGGTGTAAAGAGGTGGTCTAGACATTGGAAACGTGTCACCTCCCACACTCCCACACACTATTTCCATAGCACACCAACCTTTTCAGTGTATTCAAATTATTAAAGCAGATATGCTTCAGTGAAAGTTTTCAATTCCTGCGAAAAATCGAATCTCGCGGTTTTCCCAACTATTGACTAACTAAGAATTTCTGTACTATTGAGCAACTATAGTTCGACTCAAGTAGTCGAACGAATTAGATTAGAAATAATTAAATATGACAATTCACCGGATCTCCAGTAAGATAGTCTTATTATTTCGTATTTGAAATACGCGGAAGACACACTAAGATGGTATAGAAAGATACTGTGGGCTATGATGAATACTTCATGCTAATTAATAATGTGACATACAGTGTGATCAGGTCAATGTGATACGGTCTGTAGTTCGTCGAAGTTTCTGTCTTACATAACAAAGCTCGAGTTATACCAAGTAGCTTCAACACATGAATGTATTTAAAGTCTCGCTGATAAACGTTTGAACTAAACTCTAAAACTCACCATTTTGTCTGAGCCACAGGACTTCAATATCAGATCCTTAGGTTCCTCAGCAGATTCACTAAAATCAAAAATCTAATAACGACTATCATATCGCTAATTTGCCAATCCTGGCCATGTCATTTGAGCAATTAAATGCAAGAGTGGTTATGCTAAACTAATCTGTTGCTCATCAGTTTTAATTTGCATAACAATATACGGACGATACATGGGGGCGATCGTCAAGCTCGTATCCTCAGAAAAATGATTCTGAGTCCCAGAATCAGAATCATTTTTAGCATCAGAATCTGGGACTCAGAATCATTTTTCTGAGGATACATTACGAGCTTGACGATCGCTCTCCCACATTCACTACAGCAGTGAATATATTAACACATAACAATATACGGTGATTAAATCTTCAAAACATTTCATAATAAATGTAAATGTCCTGTATCGGACAAACAAATAGCGGACTCAAATATGGAGTCGTTAGCCACGTGTTATATGGTAATGTGAAAAAAGCGGCTGAATAGGGGGCTATATCAACCTCGTTCCCAGGGCATTTTGCCTCCACGGTGGAAGGTCGGCGAAAATGGCCCTGAGATCGGCTGGTCACATGACACCCAGAATTTCTGGGTGTTTAGATATGATAATTTTTGTGGTCTTTATAATTTGCCTGAATAATTGAGAAATGTTCAATGTTCTTCAGAGTTGTTCATGTCAGCATTCGTCGGCATAAAAGCAGCTAACAAGCTTAATAATCCTCCATACATCCATGGTTATCTCTTACAAAAGGTATGAAGAAGCATATATATCCAATTTAGCGAAAGCTATCACTTCTAATTTGCTGTAAAATTTTAAGACAACATTCAGATTTAGATGAATAAATTATACTCGGCTGAATTAGTTGAGTTTTATGACAAGCCAATCGCATTATACAATGGACCAGCCGATCCCAGGGCCATTTTCGCCGACCTTCCGCCTGGAGGCAAAATGCCCTGGGAACGAGGTTGCTGTAAAATATCTTGTCGCTGTTAAAGTGATTTACTATTCACAGAAAATGCCGTCAAAAATGGGGTCTGAGCTACAAAAGCCGTTGCCATGAGCCGTTAGCCACGAGTTATATGGTAATGTGGAAAGCGGCGGAATAGAAAGGAGCTCAATTTTCTTCTCGTTTTTGCAGCCGCGGCAGTGTGCAGGATTCGAAGTATTTAATTACCGTTAAAGTAACACAGATTTTCCAAATTTAGACCGCGTGGATACTCTCCCGCAACGCGCATAGAGAATGCGTTGCACGACGGTAGAAGAGAAGGAAGGAAAAGCAATTAGCCACAAAACCAAATGTATTAGGTAAATTCAAGTTGAATATACGAGATTACATTTAGACAACGCCCGGACCAAGGCCTGGATATATGCCACTTTTAACCATTGCTAAACGATGAACAACAATGAAATCCCAATTTGGTTTATTTGTCCGCATTTTGAGCTATTTTGAGCTATAAATAATATGACTATTTCTGGTCAGCGCGCGCGTCATCTTTGACTGTGCGTGTCAAATCGTTTTTTATCAAAACCGCTGATCAGTTGCGTGTTTGTCATGGGCACGCACACCCTCGCAGAACAACAATGTTTGCTGCTACAAATACTACAACTACAAGTACTCACCATTTCTGCAAATAGCGTTTCCTTGGAAAAAAAAGCCGCGTCAATTCTGGACCGACCCACTGACCAGAAACAGAATACTTTTTTTTTGGCCTCAGTGGCAATCACGACTTCGCGTGTTCCTGCTTTGAAGTAATTTACTGTGAATAGTAAATCAACTTTAGCAAGGGGAAAAATAGGTACGCAATGCGTACATGTGTCTGCTGACATTTGAGTTAAAAGAAATGTGAGATAAGTAAGTTCATTGGCTTGTGTACAGTCATTGCAAACACACTTACACTGTCTTCGTTCAAATTCGTATAGTCCTTGAACTTGCACAGTGTAAACACAATGGCTCTGATAAACAACAAAAGTAGTTCAATATCTATCATGAACCCGTGCGTGAACGAAATAAGCGAAGGAACAAGCCTACTCGGTGAAGCAACAAACGATCTCGGCGAACTTTCGCTACCTTCCGGAATGTGATCGGTTGTGACGTAAGTGCAGTAAACACAAAAAGAAATGAAGATTAAATTTTCGAACGACAACATATATTACATTTCTTCTTTGTAGAACAAAGATTACGAATGATTATGAAAGATTACGAATGTGTACAATCCCAAATCCCATGATAGCCACTTTAACGTAATTCTAAGCCGGCCACATCACAAGCGCCACACTAATTCGCGCCACACTAATTCGTGACCCCCAAATTTTATTTGTTAAAAATCTTCTTCTAGTATGAGTAATCAATGGGCCAATTTAAAATTTATTGCATTTGATAAACTTTGGATCTAGAGGAAAATGTTTAACACAATAAAAATGGGGTCACAGACGTTGTTTTCAAATTAAACTACAATCATTGACAAAATTGTTGGAACAAATGTATGACGAAAAGTTTATGGCCCCCCTTCCCCCTAAACAATGTTGCAAACCCCAAAATGTTAACGGTTTGCTCTCAGTTATTTCCCAATAGCTTTCCATCATTGTAAAACCAACATTGAATAGGGGGAGGGGGGGGGGGGGGGTCGCATGAAAGTAATTATTAAATTTCCCAAAAACAATTATGATGACATACTTTTCTCAATTTGTTCCAACTAATTTTGTCAATGATTGTAGTTTAAACGCGAATTAGCGGCCATTTTGAAACGTCATTACTCATGATTGATGAATATTTTCAAACTGCTACGTCCTAAGTTTATCTGCAAATTATATTTATAATAGTCTAGAAAAATACTGAAATAAATGTATGTCGTATTTTTTTTTTAAATGCAATTAAATTAGAATGACTTAGTTCTTCCAACAATACGACAAACAGTACTTAGCTCGCTACTTTATATGATTAATGTTACGTACACTACTATACTACATTACAGTACGTTATAAGAAAAACAAAAAAGAAGAAAATTACAAAGTATCAGGAAATAAAGTATCTGAAAACAAAGTATTCAATTGTCATTGAAACGTGCTTGTCGCACAGGCAATCTCAATGTTCATCTAGAACCACGAACACACAGGATGGCCGAGCGCACAAGAGCAAATGACAGCCGTTTTGAGCGAATCCAGTTTGTTACGACGCTGATTGTTAGGCCACGTTTTTCAGCTATCAGTGATGATAGTACCGTCAAGAACTTTACAATTTCGCGGCTACTCCCTCCATATGGAGTGAAGATCAGAGGAGTAAAATAGCAATGTTCCACATCAATGACTCTTTGTCCATTCTTCTCACGTTCGTTGGCACAGAAAGCGGTTGACCACTTCTGTTTTTTGTAAGATGGGGCGAAAGGGTTGCATACCAGCACGTCCGACTAAGAATGCCCGTTGCCCACGAAGCCAGACGTCTCTCACGCATTGATCGTTTGTGGCTTTGCGTCAAGGTAGCTCATGCGTGATATCAATACGTCAACAAACCATAGGTAATGTCAGAGATAACGTGTTACCGAAATCGTCTCGAATAACCCTTAGCCGGTTAGGATTTACGGTTAGATTTACGATTCGGGTTAGTATTAAGATATTTGGATTTTGTTAGGGGAGATCATTTTCCATATGTCATTGACGGATGTCCATGAGTATGACACATTTGTATTGGCTCGTGTTTATCAGGATAAACATCGCTAGTCGTCAAATTAATATTTAACCATGCGGTGAAATGGTTATCGTAAAAAAATCGTTAAAAAGCTATAAAAGAGCCGGGTTAGTTCATAAAATTTCACTACTAATCAAATATAGAAGATATCCAATCTCAAGACGACAATGGTAAGTCAGAAATATACGACTGTAATTTCACATAATTGTAGTCTAATCTTAGTCTTTTCAAGTGAGTCTATATACAATGCGTGGCCACATTTACAAGCTGGGGTATTTCGAATTCGCAGCGAAGTCGTGAATAAACAGTTAACTGTAAGATAATTGCCGTATAAGGTCTTGACAGTGAAGTATCATTGCGTTTACTCAACGAAAACAATCCAAAGATTCTTTGGCGAAGATATGAAAAAAACTCAAAACTCCTATAGTGGTAAGTTCGTCTCCTTTAGTACCAGTTTATGCGGGGTACTATACGGG
The DNA here is from genome assembly GCA_035772405.1 of Chrysogorgia sp. JL179-B06. Taxonomy (NCBI): domain Eukaryota; kingdom Metazoa; phylum Cnidaria; class Anthozoa; order Scleralcyonacea; family Chrysogorgiidae; genus Chrysogorgia; species Chrysogorgia sp. JL179-B06. The sequence continues at coordinate 1,336,654 of JAYKKM010000427.1, forward strand.
TCGTATATATATAAAAGTGTTTGCATTACGTGACTGTAATAAGGGGCCGATCATTATTGATGACCGGGGTGCGGGCCGAAAAGAAAAAGGTTGGGTAACTGAAAATTCTAAGACCTAAATGGTTGGGTAAAAAAATCATTACTTCTCTGAAGGATTGAGTATCAAAATTTTCATGACTATCTTTACATAAAAAACTAAGAGTTACTGTAAATTAAAAATTAAAATTGGAATCTCATCATCAGTTCTCTTCAGTCATCATATATTGCACATTAGCTTTTGTTATTGTATTCCTCTCCTTGTTTTTCTTGGATTCCTGCTCTGTTCTGAATGTTGTTACAGTGAAATCTGTCTTTATATCTATTTGGGTTAAATTAAAAATTAAAATTGGAATCTCATCATCAGTTCTCTTCAGTCATCATATATTGCACATTAGCTTTTGTTATTGTATTCCTCTCCTTGTTTTCCTTGGATTCCTGCTCTGTTCTGAATGTTACAGTGGGGATTTGCTAAATAAATATAAACCTACTCGTGCTTTGAGATCATCAGACCGTAATCTGCTACTTGAGCCAAAATCCAAAACGGTGACTCATGGAGACAGAGCGTTCTCGGTTTCGGCACCAAAACTGTGGAATTCATTACCACAGGAAATTAGTAGCTTTGATATGTTGGGTAATTTTAAGTCAGCAGTTAAGACTTTTCTTTTTTAAAATTAATAGTTTGTTTTTTTGTTCATAGTGGGAAAATATGTAGTAGGCTTTATCTTATAATGAAACTGTAATAAGTTTTATAAGTAAATTTAAGAATATATTGTTGTAAGTATAATGCTCCTAATACGTCTATTATTATTATTATTATCTGACGGAATATCTATTTGGGTTTGTTATTAAAACTTGTATCGACGATATGCCGCGAATTGGGCTTTATCTAACTTTTTTTGCTTTTTGGTTTGGGTAAAAGATTTGCTGTTTACCCATAAATGGCTTGGACGGTTAGATTTTTGATCTTGGTTTGGTTGGGTAAATTTTTTTCCAGCCAAATCTATTTCTCTTCGCCCTAATCATAAGGGGTTTTGAGTGGCCTTATAACCGGGCGGGCCTTATAACCGGGAGGGCTAATAAGCGGGATAGAAAAAACGTTTCAAAACGCAACAGACAAACTATGCCGTTGGCACTTTATTGCTCGACGTTTTGCTTAATATCGCAAGTGCAAAAACAACAACAAATAAAGAAGATTTCTGATTTTGGCCAGAGAACCATTCCAAAAACAATCCATTCCATATGAAACGTTATTAAAAACCCCGGCGCAACTTAAAAGTTCAAGTTATACCGCTCCAAATTTATATAAAAGTAACAAATAGTAACCAGAACTATTATAATAATGTGGAAAACGTCGCGTATGTCTAACAAAATCTGCTACACAAGTTATGTAGCTGCCTCGAAATGATCTTCATCGCCATTGTCATCACTGTCAAGATGAAACTCTAAATCGTCGGCATTCAATTACCATGTGTTCACTTTATATTTGGTGACAAGAAGCACAAAGTCGATGTGAAAAGAATACGACAAGCACAAAATGCATCGTAAGGAGACATCATAACGCCAACTGAAGTACTGAACTCTGAAATTTTTGTAATGTCACCTACAGAAAAGTTATCCAATTAACTTGCCATAATGAGAATGCTGAATTGTTGAATCATATTATCAGTAAAAATTTCTCCACGCAACAGCTAAGGATCTGACATTTTATATGTGGTACATGCAATACCAGAGCTGTGCAATGACGAATTATATTACAGATATATGTCACAATAACTTCATATATTTTAGCCTTTCCCAAAAATGAGGGGAAAAAATGTCCAATTACATCTCTTCCAAAGTCCCTAGATATTTTTTGGAGTATAGTCTAACAATATAGGTCAAATATTTTTGATAATATCACATATAACACTTTAAGGTGGCTTGATAGTCTAAATCATGAGAAATTTTATTTTTTCGCATAAAAATGTTTGTAATGCAGATCTGAGCTTCATTGTGGTCCATTGCATAGCTCTAGTGGTGGTCTTGTTTACTGAAACGTTTCATACTCTCAAAGTTTACCTGAGTGGAGAAATCGTATTTCCAATAAATCCAGAAAACTAATTTGCATAACATATGTCGCTTATCATAAATACAATTTCTCTAGGTATACAAATGCTATAAGTGTGAAACGTTTCAATAAACAAGACCACCGCTAGAGCTGCCTATGCAAACCAAAATAAAAAAAATGCAATTTATCATGATTTAGACTTTCGAGCAACGTTAACACGCAGTCTGTCTCAATTCAGTGAGCATATTGTTCCAAGTCGACTCGACAGCTCAACTTATAGAGCGGTAGACAAGCGGATCGTACTACTGAAGATGCGAGTTCAAACTAGTTCGAGTCACCAGCTTTCCGTTGACTGTAGACCTTTTAATATAATGATAGCGGCCAGCAGCACTTAAACACAAGGAACGTGAAAAAAACCCGCAAACTAGAACATTTTTTTATGAATTTTTTTATGTGGTCTCGTGCGCGGTAACTGTGTTTTGATACAGAAATTACTTGTTGGAAGGACTAGGCAAATTTAGCTCTTCTGAAATGGCTGGATCGCGCTTAAACTGCCAAATCTAAGAATACTAATTTATTATGTATTATCAATAGAGGTATTACAAGCTAAATGGAACTAAATAAATGTCAAATTGTGTCGAAGGCAAAAAACGCACAGTCATATTCTATTGAACGACTATTTCGCGTGACCGCAGAGATCCGTGTCTAGTGGAGAGTGTTCCAAAAGTTGCGTGCATGTGTTGCGTTCTCGTTTCGTGTGAGAAAGTCATCATTCGGTACATAAATGAGTCGCACCCGAAATACCTTTCGCGATATTTGAATTTCAATTTTAATAAAATATCACATTTGCAACAAAAGTTGAATTACTGTGGTGATAAAAATGGGGATTTGGTCAATAAAATTATAAATAGAGACAATGTAAAAAGAAGATGTAAAATCCAAAGTTAAAGCTAAAATATTGTTCCTTAGTCATCGTGAGTTGAAAGATTTGATGGCTGATGGAATGAAGCTCTTGTATTTATGGGTCTGCGGTCGGAAGAAGATTATTATTCAAAATACAGCTGCTAGACTTGTTGCAGGGGTTAAAAAATCGGAGCATATCTCCCCTGTGCTACGTAATCTTCACTGGTTGCCAGTGAGATCAAGGATTGTTTTTAAGATACTAATAATTACTTTCAAGGCTTTGCATGGCCAGGCGCCTGTTTATATTACTGATTTGCTAACTAAATATAAACCTACTCGTGCTTTGAGATCATCTGACCGAAATCTGCTACTTGAGCCAAAATCCAAAACGGTGACTCGTGGAGACAGAACATTCTCGGTTCAGCAGCACCAAAACCTGTGGAATTCATTACTACAGGAAATTAGAAGCTTTGAAATGTTAAGTAGTTTTAAGTCAGCACTTAAGACTTTTCTTTTTTTAAATTAATAGTTTTTTGTTCATAGTGGTAATATATGTGGTAGGCTTTATCTTATAATGAAACTGTAATTAGTTTTATAAGTAACTTTAAGAATATATTGTTGTAAAAGCATTGAAACTATTGTATAATGCTCCTAATACGTCTTTTATTATTATTAGTAAAGGACATTGGCAACAAAAATTAAGTTTGTCTAATATGAAAGAACTCGTAAAATGATAGAGCAATACCTTTTACAACTTTTCCGTATTTTACTTCGTTTGTGAAATATTTCAGTTTGTTTGATATGTAAATGAGATGGTGTCTGACGTCAGGTGTGGGGTGGAGAATTTTCACTCATTAAAATATTAGTTCCATCTTCAAGTTTGTTCCACAAATTTACTTGAAAATGTACGTATAATAACTCCTCTCATGATAATGAACGTTGTAAACTTAGCAATCACTGAGATATAAGACATTTTGTAATGAGTGAAAATTCTTTACCCCACACCTGACGTCAGAGACCATCTCATTTACATATCAAACAAACTGAGATATTTCAAGAACGAAGTAAAATACGGAAAAGTTGTAAAAGGTGTTACTCTATCATTTTACGAGTTCTTTCATATTAGACAAACTTTTGTTGCCAATGTCCTTTAAGTTTATGCACAGGGTTGCGCATCTTATTGAGTAATCGATTAGAAAGTTGATCGCGACGATCAAATAACGTTGGAATATTAGCAATCCGCAAAGCTTCTTGATATGTAGAATTTGGATAGCTAATAATTTGAAGTGCTCTTCGTTGGATGGACTCGAGTTGATCACAGAGGTACGCTGCGCAATGTTCCGAAAGTCAAATATAGCTGTTTAACCAAAACATTGCTGACAATCGAATAAACTATACAAAAGCTTCAAAATAGACTAGCATATTTCGCATTGATTGATTGACATCTTTACTACTCAGGGAGTTCAATCAGTAGTAACAACTACTACTATCAACTGGAGCCCTGCAACCTTACATTACATTACAATATATATATATCTAAAACTAAAAGAAGTAAAACTAGATGCTATATACAATACAATGTTAATAAAAATGGTACTACTTTAGTTTATTAAAAATAATGCAGCCATTATAATAAAATGACTTCTTTGCTTGTTTAGTTCGTACCAGGGATTATTTTAAGGAATTTTTATCACTGCACAAAGAGCTGAAAAAGGCATAAAATCTAACTTCAGTAGCACGTTAAGCAGCAATGGAGTACTGAGTAGCTTGGTAGCTCGTCAGTAATCAACTAGTCATACTGTCATATAGTATACATAAGTGGTCAAATGTGGTCAATAAGTGGTCAAATGTGGTCATAAGTGGTCAATGGTCAAACAGTAGCACACGGGCACAGAGCCACAGACGCATCGACCTGAGAGAAGCCCCAAGCATATTACGTGGGGTTGGCTGGTTGGCACCGTTGGGAGTCGGCTAAATAGTGAGAACACTAGCGTTTTGTTTATTATGGCGGTAGGGCCTGCTATTGGTAGCTATACTCATTTAAGTATCTTGAAAGTATATATATATATATATATATATAGTGAAAACATAAAACACATTTGAAAAGGAATTAATCGATAGAAGGTACCTTTAGCCGGCTTACATATTAAAAATTGGTGAAATTTATAAATGAGTGTTTGACGCGTTGATCAAAAATTGCAAATATTATTGTGCAATTTGTCGAATCTCTTTCTGATCACTTGGCTCTAATTATCCTGTGAGAGAAGCCATCAGGCATGAGACGTCAAATTAGGTTGAAGATTTTATGTATTTAATGTTAACAAAGAAATTATATTGGCCAGACACCTAAACCTATTTTGCGAGCGTCACAGTTTGATTTGCTTGCAAACTCGGAGTTTCTAATGATCTCTCGTTAATTTACATTATGCAAATATGCAGGCTTCAAAATCAGCTCATCAGATACAATAGAAAGCTCAATCCAGTCCTATTTTTGAGATCAGTGGCGGCTACTTTCGGATGGGCGGTTACTTTCGGATGGGCGGTTACTTTCGAAGGGCGGTTACTTTCGGAGGGCGGTTACTTTCGGGTTGTTATGTTTAGCATCGGCCAAGTTTTAGCCACTACTGTACAAGGCTGAAACATGCCATTTTAATCCATGCCATTCAAAATACATTGTTAAACAGATGTTACAACTTATTTATTCAATAGTTATAGACATACATTCGGGGGGCGGTTACTTTAAGAGGGCAGGCTACTTTCGGGTTTTCGTAGTAATTGTTTAAAAAAGCGGCTACTTTCGAGGGCGGTTACTTTCGAGGGGCGGCTACTTTCGGGGCCGGTTACTTTCGAGGGGGCGGCTACTTTCGGGGGCGGTTACTTTTGAGATTCTACGGTAACCCGATAATTTCTCGTTGCTTTAAAATCAAGATCTTAGCAACCAATGATTATCATACCATAAGTAAAAATAAAACTTCAACTGCAAGGAGTATACAGTAGAATTGGTCGCCATATTGGATTATGCACTTCATTTCCTAAACGTATAGTAGTAAAGGTGTGGGTGCAAGCACAGTTGCCCAAGCTCGTTGTGTGGCAATCTGTGTTTATATTGGAATTTATTCGATTTGTCAAAATTAGAGGATATTTTCATGTATTATTTGCAGTTTATTGTTACAATATAATGAAATAATGTGTAGTTATATCTACCATACGGTGTATGTGTGATCAGTGTCCATATATAACCATATATTAAATTTGTTTATATCGAATATTATACTAAGAATATTCAACAAAATAAACATTTATAAACCTTGTTGTTCTACCTACATGTTTATTGTATCATTATGTTCGTCCTTGTAAAACTTGGCACCATTCTGTTCATTATACTTCATACCCGTTCAAGTATTACAGTAAACACCCACTATGAAGAACCTACATTTTTCCAAACCAGCCTGGGATAGGTTCTTATATATTTGATATCTAACAAAAAATCAGGGTGTTAGGTTCTTATAAATTAGGTTCTTATAAATATACTGTAGTACTTTATCTCTTTAATGGTTTGTTTAATCCCTTAAGAAAACAGTAAGCATCTGCAAACTGAACAGGCTATAATTTGTTGTGATCTGAAATACTGGATGTACCGAACTAGAATTTTCAGATCTACGTCATCATGTAAATGCATTGTAAATGCATTGTACATTATTGTATAAAAGATAAGGAACTGCAACCAGATGTTGGTGTCATCCTCATTTGGGACTTTGCCACAGTGGAATTATAAATTGATTTTGTGACATAAGAAACTATTTCAAATATCAGGCTCAAACAGGTTCTTATTGAGAGGGGCACAAAATCCCTAATTTCAGCCTGACGTTCTTATAGGTGGAAGGTTCTTCATAGCGGGTGTTTATTATAAGTAATACAATGGTTTTTAAGAATATAGTGATTAAATCTCCCGCAAACCGAGGAATGTTTGTGAAAGTCCGAGGGAAAGCATGAGGGCGAAGCCCGAAGGCGTCCCGAGGGACTTTCACAAACATTCCGCGGTTTGCGGGAGATTTGATCACTATATTCTTAAAAACCATTGTATTAGTTTGTAATACCATGATGACCGAGGTGAAACTAGTGTTTTCATTGTACAAAACTAATTGATAGTAGGAGTATTGTGTAATACAATGCATGATCAGTGATGTATTCAACAATTTTCCATTGTAGGAAATTTGTTTGGGAAAACTCTTTGTCGTGTCTTTGAATTTTGGCTCATGAATTTTAATCAGGGAGAAATTAGAAATCTGCCCGGCTTTGCCGGGAGATTTAGAGATCTCCCCGCTAAAGCCGGGAATATCGTGATTAAACCACCCGGCGAGAACAAAAGAACCCGAGGTCATCATGGTATTACTGTATAAACACAGATTGCCGCCACACAACGAGCTTGCTGAGATTCCAACCACTTTTCGAGCATACGCATAAAGTGAATATACAATCTCAGCACGGTGATAATCTGAGACCGCCACACCAGCTAGCAAGAGCAAACAAAAATATGATATCATCAAATTACAATTTCGCGGCTAACAGTCACACTCACGCATCACGGTAATCGGGGTCTCTCGCTCACCGGGGCGAATTCTTTATTGCATTTATACGGTAGTGTGGTTTTCGTGAGTGATTAGGTCGTATAATTAGTTACGACTTCTTTCTTGAACCCTTCAATTTCCAGTAGCTAAATAGCGAAACAGTTCACTCCATTTTCGAAACGGTAGCTGAAGTCAGTAGAGAATTCATTTGTTGACAATTGCAGCGGTAATTGTAACTGAGTACAGTTTTTTAAAAGTAGCCGTGATTGTAGCGAATCGCCCCTTGGTCGGTTTTGTGGGAAAGTTGCAAATAACGAGTGGTTTTTCATTTTATTAATTGATATAATGAATTTGGACTAGGGGTATAATTGAGGATATATAGCAAAGTGAAAAGGTGGTAAACTGCCAAGATTTTTAGTGACGAAATACTGACGTTTCGAGCGGAGCCCTTCATCAGAGTAAGACGAGATGAAATAAAATAAATAGGGCTTGTATATATATATATGCCAAAAGGGTGTCACAAGTAGAAAGTAGCCAATCAAATGCACGCGGGAGACAAACAAACTAATAATTAATGAGATGCGAAAAGTTAAATCATTTGCTATTTTTACAGTCGATCAACAAACAGACTGAGGGGGAGGGAGAAATAACTGGTCCAATATTCAAGGGGATTATGCGATAGTAAAGTGGTAAGAAACAAAAACTTGAAAGGAATGAAAGTGCATGAGCTAATAATAAAAAAGTTCCACGTAAACTAAAATAACAAAAAACTTGTAGGAAATTAAATAAAAGAAAAACGTTCGTTAAGACCAAGAGGATGTGTGGTGCCAAGTTTGAAAATGATACGCTTCTCTTGCCGTTTGCGGTTATCGTTATCACCTGAAATGGGAAGGATGGCACAGACTTTTATGTCGGAAACCAAATGGTTAGAGCTGTTGAAATGGCGGGCTATTATTTCTATAATTTCTAGTATTTATATTATTTTTATCTTTTTTTGTTTATTTACTCGATTGTCATATCCTGGGCATACCATATCATGATGTTCAATATGTACCGATTTTAGCCAACGCTAAAATATACCTACTCGTACTTTAAGATCATCTAACCGAGATCTGCTACTTAGTTGAGCCAAAATCCAAAACGGTAACTCGTGGAGACAGAACATTCTCAGTTGCCGCACCAAAGCTGTGGAATTCATTACCACAGGAAAATAGAAGCATTGATATTAAGTAGTTTTAAGTCAGCACTAAGACTTTTCATTTTTAAAATTAATAGTTTTTGTTCATAGCGGTAATATATATGTAGTAGTATGTTGTATAATATAAGTACAGTATATAAATGTCTTCGGATGAATTTAAACATTCATGACTCGTCAATACAATTTTATTTTTATTTTTTTCCCCGCCTCCGATCCTGAAAAAAATGGGTTTCTGCCCGTGAAACACCAAATTAAATTGGTGTGGCCTTATGTGGGCAGAAAGCCGTTGACTACTTTTTCATAACAGCAGCTGTTTCAAATCAAATTAGTTTTCTGTAGCGAACTAGTCAGCTATTGGGAAAATAGCAATCATTTTTCGCTACAGTTGTTTGAATTTCTCATTACTAATATATAGTATATATAGGTTTACGTTTCTCTCTGTGATGGGCAAACATAAATAACTATAAATATATAACTAATGGTCAAGACCATATTTTGAATTTGAGGTTACCCACGCAATCACGCATGGTTATGAGAGCGAGAATTAGTTTTGAAAAAAAAAGTTTTCAACGCGAGATATAAATGCTTTGTTTGAAAGGGCACTTAAAATGATGAAGAATGGCGCTAACCAGGGCGCGAAATAACGGCCGGACAACGGACAATGTCCGGCCAAATTGAGGCGCTGTCCGGTCAAACTCTCGGTCATTTTGACCGCCCACATTATGATATTAAGCAAAAGATCAAAAGATCAAACTAATTGCTCAAAAGACGAAGTAGAAATAAGTTCAATTGCGAGCGGCTGCAACTGTCAAAATCAGCACTGTTATGTTATCTTTCTTTTACTATATCAATCAAATCAGAGGCTATCGCTCGCACGCAACGAACTTGTTTGAAGTTATTGACGACAGAGCGGATTTCATTAATTAACAAGCGTAGCATAATTCCGAAACTTTCCAGCGAGGAGTCGACAAAGAACATCTACTTTATAGAATAAAATGAATTTGGCTGCTAATTAAATAAATTAAAGCTGAAAGTATCGGTATTTCATTTATGTTGACACGATACCAAGGCTGAGCGTGTCGTTTTCATCTCGCACAACCACTTAGAAATGATTTTCAAATTGCTCCAGACAATTAGGTGACGCACATTTTCAGTCTTGTATCGCGTGTAAACGCAACGGCTAACATAACCTAAAGCGCAATGTATTTTACGTGAACGAGTTTACCGATGGCGATTACGGAATTAAGGTTTTTTTTCAGGCTTTATAGCTGAACAATTTGTCCGGTCATAAAAGCGGCATGTCCGAGCTATAAAATTGACTTGGCCGGTCATCTTGACCGGCGACCAGCTAGAAGTTTAATATGGAGGAGGGTACCCTCTTGGTAGGGCTAGCCCTCTTTACACAGATCCCGCCTCTCAGTCAAACCATATGTAAAATTTGTTTTCGTTTATATGAGAGAAGGGCCAGCCCTTCCTATAGGCGAGATATCGCTATTGACTATCCGGGATCTCGCCTACGAGGGCTGGAAATTTTCCATGTAAACGTACTCAAGAGGGCTGGTCCTTCTAGGAGGGCTGGCAAGTCAAAGCTCCGTACACGCGACAAAGTTGGTCTTTGCCCGTATATTTTTAGACAACTCTTTATTTCACAAGTTCTGTTTGTTCATACGTAGGTTTTAAATTGAAAACTTGTGCGGAAAAATGGGATTCAGCGGGTTTCATGTTGTCAACTCGGTAAACAAGTCAGCCCTCCTAGAAGGGCTAGCCATCCTCGAAGGGCTAGACTATATTCCCATGTAAACGCAAGGTGAAATCCATCCCTCTTACTATAGGGGCGAGAAACATCTAAGGGGTCCGGGGGGTCATACTTCAAATATTTTTGAAATATTTCAAAAACGAAGTAAAATACGGAAAAGTTGTAAAAGGTGTTACTCTATCATTTTACGAGTTCTTTCATATTAGACAAAACTTAATTTTTGTTGCCAATGTAATGAATTCCTTATTTATATGGGAAAATTGATTTGCTTTCGGTTTTTCACATCGAGTTCTCGCTAGTCCTTCGTCACTCGGTATGTACGAAAACCGCTGACAAATACTTTTCCGCGTGCAGACCTTGCTGTCGGTTAATCAGTCTATGCTATATAAACATTGAAAACCAATTTTTATTTCTTTAATAACTAACAAATGTTCTTATTATTTTATAGGCAGGTAAATTTTCGGACGAGGAACTTCTTGGTAAGTAGATGAATAGGATTGGATATAATATGAAAAGGAGAAATAGGAGACTACTTCAATGTATCGAAATTCGTGGGGCGTTTCGGACGATGTGTCCTTGACCTGAAGAAGGACACATCTAAATGACAGGGTTCTATCTAGGATTTTTCGTTTAGCGGAGAAGCAAGGACGTAGCAAGGATTCGGAAACAGGGTTAACAAGCGTCAAAGGCGCGAGCATCTAGGGGGTCCGGGGGGCATGCCCGCCAGGGAAATTTTGAAATCTAGAGTCTCTGAAATGCAATTTCCTGCATTTTGGGGGAAGATTTTACAAAATACTGAAGGTTTGGAAAAGTCATAAAACACCAAAAAACAACACTTTCCAAATAATTCCATCGACATAACAACAGTGCAAAACTGCGGAAAAGGTAACGTAACTCTGTGCAAATGAAACGATATTTGTCAATATATATATTATTTGATAATTGTGAATTTTGGGCTGTAATCGTCGACGTCAACTCAAAACTTATCCCGGTCCATGTAATAGCAATTTAAAACTCATCCCGGCTTACTGGGCTAGCCCGTTTAACCGGGCCAGCCCGGTCCATGTAATCACCCCAATAATGAAAAAATCACGTGAAATACCACGTGAAAATGCGACCTTTGGACTTTTTATTGAACTTAACAATTTGAACTACATGAACTCTCCTTTCGCCTTAATTGTATTTAATTTAATGTTTGAAGAATAAAATATTTCATGTCTTTACGTTTTGTTTTTTTCTTTGACACTTGGTATGATAATAAAGCACTTAGCTATTTACTAGGACCTCGGGAAAGCAGTATGTTTTGTGGTCCCTCGACCGTCGAAACATCAACGGTCTCGGGACCACAAAATATACTGTTTCCCTCAGTCCCAATAAATAAGTGTTAATAATTGTGCTGCGTAGGCAGTGTAGAAATACAAATCAAATATCTAAAAAGGTTGGTGTACTGCCGAAATAGCGTGTAAGTTGTCTAACGTTTCGAGCGAAGGCTCTTCGTCAGAGCCGTAGGTATTTTTGTTGTTAATGAAAATGTTCTTTACATTTACCAGCAGAAAAACTCTACGAACTATCGGCTCTTATATTTTAGCTAACATTAGTTGTCTTACCTCATTAATGTCTTCCTCTTGAAGTATTAAACTGAAGTGTTTTTAATTGGCGAATCGCCAAAGTAATTTCAATGGCGGGAATTTTCCCGCCTCTTTGTCGTTACCCAGCATCCTTCGCGAAACGTTTCACAATGATTTCTCATTTTCCCAGACTTCCATTCGAGCTGTATAGTCAGAAAATAAATTTGACTTAAAAAAACGTGATTCCTGATAAGTACTACTGATATATAGTGACTGCCACATAGGCCAGTACATGTATCAATCTAACCAGTACATCATTGTAACCTTCGCTCTCCATCTGAGGTCTCGTTAGCTCAATGGTTAGAGCGTCTCACCGGCAATCAGAAGGTTACAGGTTCGATTCCTGTACGGGACTCAGAATCATTTTTCTGAGGATATGAGCTTGACGATCGTCCACGTATCGTCTATTACGTATAACATTACATCACATTACATTACTATTATAAACTGTGCAATGGCTGTCGCATTCACTTTGAAACTAATTAAATTGGTGTTTTTTCAGTTTATTTTTAAATATTGTTAGCGAGTTTGTGCTTCTTGTTTTATTGTCCAAGTTATTAAAATCCATTGCCGTGTGATAAATCAATACAACTAAAAAGGATATTGGTTCGCTATTGGCTAAAGAGGAAGTTTCAACATAATAATAGTCTGAAGTCCGAAATCCGAGTTCCGAAGTCTGAAGTCCGAAGTCCCCACCCCCACCAGGCTTTCGTAAATTTTACCATCCATTTTATGTTGTTTTTCATTTTTCATTTTGTTATTGTCTCACGTTTCAGAATACTGGAAAGCATTCAGTGTGTTTGACGAGAATGGTGATGGCTCTATTTCAACTGAGGAGCTTCGACATGTGATGGAATCTCTTGGACAAAAACTTTCAGAAATGGAGATAAAAGCCATGATAAAAGAGATTGATAACGACGGTACGAGCAATGTACACAGCTACAGCTTCTGTTTTGAAAAATAGTCAAAAAATACTCGCTTCTTGAAAACTGATGTCAGGGTTGACCCAAGCAGACCTGGAGTGACTTGGACTGGCCTATGTACCATTGTGTCATGGACATGGGCGAGGGGCCCATTTTGATGACGCCTGGCCCACTGATCTCGAAAGAAGACTGGATCGAGCAACTATTGTTCATAAAATGAAGCCGGAAGTCCGCCATTACTTAGGGACCAACTGAGGATCCTATGAGGTTTTTTGTTGGATGATGTGCTCTTACCATCGACAAAATAAAATAATTTTACTATAAAGAGGACCAAAAGACATTTTTCAAATTACTGGTAAAACGATTCATGGCCTACCTACAAATTTACTGCGACTTTGGTCCCTTAGTAATGTCCGCCGTTGGTTCTAATTATCCAGTGAGAGAAGCCTAATATGAGACGTCAAATTAGCTTGATCAAGATTTTATGCATTTAATGTTAACAAATAAACCATATTGGCCAGACACTAAACCTATTTTGCGAGCGTCACAGTTTGATTTGCTTGCAAATTCGGAGCTTCTAATGATCTCTCGTCAATTTACATTATGCAAATATGTAAGCTTCAAAATCAGCTCATCAGATACAATAGAAAGCTCAATCCAGTCCTATTTTTGAGACCAGTGGCCTGGCCAGACACCCCCATAATATCACACACCCAATGTCTAAGAACTGCGCTCATCCTCCCATGCACAGTTGAGTCCTGCGAGAGAACATTCTCAAAGTTGCGCTTCATCAAGAATCGACTGAGATCTCTGCTTAGTCAACAGCATCTGGAAGCAGTAATGATTTGTTCTGTAGAAGTTGATTTAGTGAAGGCTGTTGATAACGAAGCAGTGTATCAAAAACTTGCGTATGTTCTGAAATGTTAAAAATAGCTCTAAATGTTGAAAATGTTCCAAAATAATTTTTCTTTCTATTCTTATTTGTTGTGGATTCGATTCTCAAATTGCAAATATAACCTGTTCACATGCATAGACGGGCCCCCTTCCCGGCTGAAATGGCAAGGCCCCTAAATTGGGCCCAGTCCAAGCCTGACCTAGACTTGATTGTGCACTCTGCATACCATGTAACAATTTATCCGATTATATATTCAAAATTCATGCTCGTATCTACGGTAGAAGCAACTGAAGAATCCACAAAACACCGAAGAATTGGCAACGGTTTTAAAGTTTTTTTATGCCGAGTAGAGGCGGCAGCCTTGTTTTTTTGTCTCTTTGTGCCAAATTGTATTTTGAATATATAATCAAACCCTAATAATTGGATTCGGCTTACGTAAAATATCCAGAGTTATGGGCTCTTTACATGAATCCGGATTGAGTTTCATTCCGGATTGAACTCGTACCGGCTCTGTTAAAATCCCTTTAGGTGTTTACATGAATCAGGAATGAGATGCAGCTCAATCTGGATTAAGTTCATTCCGGTTCTCATTCCGGATTGAAACTTTCATTCGAGATTGAAATTTCATTCTCGTGTCATGTAAAGGCGATGCAAAATTTCATTCCGGAATAACAAATACTACCTAGAGGACTGAAGCGAATAACACATGCGTGCTTTTAATATTTATAGACGACAATTTGCAGCTAGAGACAGGAATTGCGCCGACGTCATATTGTTCAATATAAATAGCTCTTTGTCGACGTTATAAATTAAAGGTGAATTAAATGCTTGTTTACTGCGACCGCATCGATTATCGTTGAGAGTAATGCTTTTCCCTTTTTCTTTATGTTTATTACTCGTCAAATTATCAGTTTAAGGCACATGTTGAAATGTACAAGCGTAGAAATCGCTGAAAGAAACATACCCGCTATAAGGTTATTGATCGCTATCTTGAAATTATGTAAACGCGGTTTGAATTCATGTACGTTCAATCCGGAATGAAAATGAATCCGTACTCATGTAAACTGCCCCTTACCCAGACCTCGGTCAATGTTATCCGTCTCAGTAGATAAGGGAGCTGTTTCCCTGGATGGTTTCATGACCCAGCTACACATTTTGTTTTAGTTTCGTGGCCCAGCGCGCAAATTCAATTTTCATTCATACCGACAACACAGGAGTGCTGGGAACTGAGGGTAGTCTGCCATATAGAGCCATAAACAATCAACTTTATTTTCAGCCGGGTTTTCGCATTCCTCAACTCTTAGTCTCCAACCACTGAAATCCAACTATATATATATACATGTACATAATTTCTGGGGGTGTGATATGGATATTTCTTGGACTTACATAGCGTATATCAATTCCTATGTTATAAATATTTGTTTTTTTCGATTACTTTTGATACTAATCCAAAAGGTTTCATGGCGTATCAAAGGTTTTCCAATTGTGTTCGTAGCCCCACCAACTTCATGCATGGCCCAGCACTTTTCCTTCTGCCCCCATCCCTAGTGGAATTAATGACAGCTCCATAACATTGACCGCAGTATTATTTTCAATCTCAAGGTCTATTTTCAATCTCAGGGTATTCATTTTGGAAATGTTATCAAAAATTAAGCAGTTTTAATTTCTTTTTATAGCTAGCGGTACGGTAGATTTCCAGGAGTTCCTCTCTTTAATGGTGCCAAAAAGCCCTCAAAGAGAGGACGACGAACGTTTGAGAGCTTTCGAAGCATTTGACCGCAACGGAGATGGACTCATTAGCAAAGAAGAGTTAAAACAAGGTCTTGAGATTATTGGAGAGAAAGTGACCGAAGAAGAGCTAGGGGAACTCTTCGATATCATTGATACTGACAAGTCTGGTCAAATACGTTACTCAGGTATATAGAATAGAATAGAAACTTTATATAAAGAGGGTAACAAAACCTGGTTAGCAAAAGCTAATCTTACCCAGGGCCCTCTATCAATTAAATACATCAACTATTATATATTACTATAGCTACTAAATTATTAAAAAGAATAGTTTAAAAATATAAATAAGCAGTTTAGTTTTCGGAACGTTCTGAACTTATTACCAATCACCATGGTCAGTAGCTACCCTATTCCCCGGCATATAGATACGAGAATGGGCGCACTCCTTTTAATAGTGCAAAATATCAATCTGGCTGGAGGAAGAATCGATGCTACAGTAACTGGACCTCGCGAAAATAAATGAAATGATGGACTTTTTTATTGTTTTATTTGGAAGAACTTTTAAAATGATAAAGTAACTTCTTTTGAAGATTTTCACTTCTTCGCTTTCTTTGTGAGATATATCAGTTTGTTTGATATGCAAATATCTGGAATTTCTTCAACATGCATAATGAGTTCTCAGAGAATGTTATATATATCTTTGCGTTCATCAAATAAATACACTAAAGTGTGAATAACGCGTGTGCGTTTCTGCCACAACACCAAACTTCTTGATTTTAAAGGATTTCGTTCGAGAATGAAAGAGATGTACACATTTCTCCAATAAGTCATTATGCATGTGTGACGAAATTCCAGACATTTGCATATCAAACAAACTGATATATCTCAAAAAGAAAGCAAAGAAACGAAAATCTTCAAAAGAAGTTACTTTATCATTTTAAAAGTTCTTCCAAACAAGACAATAAAACATTTTGAGGTTATGGGCACTTTAACGAAGTAATTCGCTACGACGCTACAATTTATAATAGACAATGCTCGGTAATTTAACGTAAAAAGTATGTGTATCATTAAAAAAGGTATTCTGTTCATGTCTATCAAACTCGCAGATTTTGATCGTTTTATGGCGCATGCGCCTGTATCTGAATATAAGCGCATGCGCCTTTATCCGAGGTGCGTTTATATGCAGGGGAATAGGGTACGTTTTATAAAGCGATATTTAAATTTGTCACCACGACAAAGTCAATACATATTATATCAAACGTTTCTCACTTCTTATTCTCTTTCTTTATTAAGAATTCGTCAAACTTATGACATCATCGATATAAGCACAAAGCATTTGGGGCCTTAGGGCGAAAAAACGGCAGTTTGTATAACTGAAGGATTCGACAGAATCAATGAAGGATTATTTGTACTCGAGTGCTGTATAATTTTGGACTTGTGACGTAAAATTCAGGTTTATAGCTCTTATGGACCATAATAATGTGGAGAACTTTTTGATGTTCAGCAGATCTTGACTACTGCTATCGAGCAATTATTTTATGTTTCCCAGAGAGAAGTAAATTATTAATGACTAGGGAGTGGTGGGGTGTGTCGAGATAGCTTTTTAAAGTGGTACTACGATCAAATATTTACCTATCGATATTTTTACGTATTTATAAAGCAGAGCTGCTAAATATTACTCGTTCGAAACCGTTTTGCGCGATTTGACGATGGCAAGTATTATTTTTCTGACTCAGAATCTGGAGTGGTTATGTCCGCCATTAATCGATCATGTTCCTGACCAGCGTAAGGAAGTGATGTCAGACTCTCAACGCGAAGACTCCACATGGCTACTTCCTCAAGTAAATCCATAGTATAACAAGAAAACAATATCCACGAAAACAAGAAAACAAGTAACCTTGAGCGAAATTCAGGCGTAGCATTGAGTCTAACGTCACAAACAATATTACCTTTTGAAATTGCGGGCTCACTTGGAACACGTTTTTAGTAATGGTGGCCTAAATAATAGTGATTTCAGAGCTCAAAATACTTACTTCAAAATACCATTTTTTAGTTGTTTTTTACATCGATCACTTTCGACCTTGAAATACTATTCTATGCTAAAGAAAATCTAAAAAACGGGGGTGAATTTTCATCGTAGTGCCATTTTAAAGGGATATGGCAATATAAATTAACTTTGTCTCATTTGAAAGAACTCGTGAAATGGTATAACAAGACCTTTTAAATTTTCCCTTATCGTTTTTGGTTTTCGAAATAATTTGACGAAAGACAGCGTGCTGTCCGCCATCTTGGAATTATTTTCGATATGCATGTGACGTCTAAGTAGGGTAAAGTGAAATTTTTATCTTGCCAACCTTACGACATTATGAGCCAGAAACTCGATTATGTTGCACTATTTCCATTTTCAGTTGGCCCACAACATTTTACAAAGCCTTCCGCGGAAATTCGGTCACCGTAGTTTCATCAGGTTTACCCTGCTTGTGAGGTTTACCCTGCTTGTGACGTCACCAATTTCCTAGTTAATTAGGTCAAATATTATAACAAGATGGCGGATTGTCATAATTATCTGAAATATTTCAAAAACCAAGAAAGATACCGAAAAATTGTAAAAGGTCTTCTTATACCATTTTACGAGTTCTTTCAAATGAGACAAAGTGAATTTATATTGCCATATCCCTTTAACGAACTGAGAAATGGTAGAGTTGGCGATGTTATATAGCCGATGTAGAAGTGTGGTTGTTGTCATGGGTGTATTTTTGTTGCTATAAAAAGGTTGATATTGAAGTATATATAGCAATGAGGTAAATAAGTTTAGAAATAAACTAAAACATGCATGCTTTGTTGGTCTAAACTATAAATAATGTAAATTAAAAAATATATATGATGATGTATTTATGCCAATTTGTTTAGCAAATACACGAATAAAAGGTACTAAAAAATTATATTTATGATGTAGGAAAACTGAGAATTTATGATGAAGGAAAACTGAAAATTATTGTTAAAGTTTCGTGACCCAATCAAATTTCCCTGGATGGTTTAGTCATGACCCAACTATACATTTTGTTTTAGTTTCGTGGCCCAGCACATCTTAAATTTTCATTGATACACCGACAACACAGGAGTGCTGGGAACTATATAGAGCAAGGAAAACAATCAACTTTGTTTTCAGCCAGGTTTTCGCATTCCTTGAACTCTTAGTCTCGAACCACTGAAATCCAAACTATATATACATGTACATAATTTCTGGGGCAAAACAACTTTTCTTTGTGTGTGATATGGGTATTTCTTGGCCTTACATAGCGTATATCAATTCCTATGTTATAAATATTTATTTTCTTCGATTACTTTTGATACTAATCAAAAAGGTTTCATGGCGCATCAAAGGTTTTCCAAATGTTTTCGTAGCCCCATCAACTTTTAATTTATAGTTTCATGGCCCAGCACTTTTCCTTCTGCCGTGTTGTACGATAGTCAGTGTTTGCCGGTAACAAACTAAATTTACTTTGTTACTTTACCGCGGTAAGTAACAAAATAATTAGTGTTTAGTGTTTACTTGTAACAAAGTATGTTTTCAAGAATTACTGGTAACGAAGTAAAATCTTTGTAGAAAATTACTTTTATATAGCAAAGTGAAAAGGTGGTAAACTGCCAAGTGGTGGTAAACTGCTATTTCGTCACTAAATTCTTGGCAGTTTGCCACCTTTTCACTTTGCTATATATTCAAAACACTGTCTACGCAGCACTCTACTTTTTTAATTACTTTTATACTTTGTTACTTTTTGTTTTATCGGCTAAGTAAAAATGTTTTGCAACTCATCAAGCGATTGAAACAGTACCGATAAAATAAAACGTGTTGTGCTGCGTAGGCAGTGTAGAAATACAAATCAAATATCTAAAAAGGTTGGTGTACTGCCGAAATAGCGCGTAAAGTTGATGGGAGTGATGTCATATAGCGGGCGGGCATCTGTCTACATGAAAACCTCTTTACGAATGCCCACTATGACATCACTTCCGTCAACTTTAACAGCAAAAACGTCCTCAGGAGAATCCATAGATTACATATATGTTAAATTCCAACAGACGTTATACAACCTTTAATGTACAGAGACTATTGAATATATTCCCCAAAAAGAACAAAGGAATCCGAGCTATGTGAACAATAAAGTGAAATAAAGCATTTATTAAACCAGACTAATAAATTACATTGCCATGCCAGCTTATATGGTGATTCAGGTCTCACATGTTAACTGGGCTAGATAGTTATTAGCTAACACACTAAAAGGCAGCAGTTGTTTTATAATTCCAACACAAGGAAGATTTAAAAAGATATAACAAGTTAATCATTGTCAATGGCGTTCACATGTAGATGGCGGTGTTGTATGGGTCGTGTCCTTAAACTGGACATAAAGAGCATGGTAAACAAGATGAAACTTTAACTACATGTGGTCATCATTTTAACAAATTCTAAAGAGAAATGAAATAAACGAATTTAGCTGATTTGCATGACCACTGGCTTTTAATACATACATGCTGCGTAGGCAGTGTAGAAATACAAATCAAATATCTAAAAAGGTTGGTGTGCTGCCGAAATAGCGTGTAAGTAGTCTAACGTTGCGAGCGAAGGACCTTCGTCAGAGAGTGAAACGTAAAGTGAAATAACAACTGGCATAAATCCCTCGTTCTCAGGCTTTAGTTAATTTAGTTTAACAGCTTTATTGGACACGTCTATGTGACATACTAATAAAAATACATAGATACAAGAAAAAATAAAAGACGGGCCCAACAGGGTTTGTGCGAACGGGACACGGTCCCATGCGAGGCGCAGCCCTACGGTAGGAAAACATACATCATAAAAATACACGAAAGGGGCAATAATACATTATATACATAAAAGTTTAAGCCCGATGACAGGGGCAGTCGCGCACAAGCGACCATGTGCAGGACATGTCTATATCAAAAGTATTATTAAGTAAAGAAAAATATAAGTTACAAAGAAAACCCAAGCAGCACTATGGAAAGTATGTAATGGGGCTAACTTGCAAATAAAGTTCTAGGGTTTAACAATTCTGTTAAAATACGAAGCTTGGAAAGTACTGATTTTACAAATGGTGGGTTTTAAAGTTAAAGTTGGGTTATGATTACGTGTGCGGCCATGCTGCACAAACGAAAACGAAACAAAACAATCAATATTAAAATTAGTAGGGCCAATCCAATAATTACAATCCAACAATTTACGCTGCTTACAATGCCGGAGGCTGGTACGAGGGCAATGTATTTGCTCGTCATGGCAACGTATATGCTCGTAAAACCCGTTTTCCACCAGGCGACCTTTTTCGCCCGAAGCGACTTTTTCTTTTGTCTTATAAGCTCTTGGCTGGAACTAATTCGAAATCTTTTCAATTTGAACAATAGAAAGTCGCGAACTCGTAAAATGATAGAGTAACACCTTTTACAACTTTTCCGTATTTTACTTCGTTTTTGAAATATTTCAGTTTGTTTGATATGTAAACGAGATGGTCTCTGACGTCAGGTGCAGAATTTTCACACATTAGAATATTAGTTCCATCTCCAAGTTTGTTCCACAAATTTACTTGAAAATGTGCGAATAATAACTCCACATGATAATGAACGTTGTAAACTTAGCAATCAAGGAGATATAAGACATTTTTTAATGAGTGAAAATTCTCTACCATGAATTCATAATGCATAAATTCATGCACATTCCATTCCATTCATTTACATATCAAACAAACTGAAAAATACGGAAAAGTTGTAAAAGGTGTTACTCTATCATTTTACGAGTTCTTTCATATTTAAAGACAAACTTAATTTTTGTTGCCAATGTCCTTTAAAGAACACCAAACGAAACATCCCTTCAAGAATTAACACCAAGAACTACCAGACAGATATACAGATAGATGTATGGCGTTCAAATGGTCACATTGAATTTTGTTGCACTGCAATGCTAAGGTTGGATTGCACTGCAATGCTAAGGTTGGATTGCACTGCAATGCTAAGAAAACCATGAAACACCAGTGAAAGTACGAAACAAAAACATTGAAGGTAGTCGATAACTTGAAGAACTACCAGACAGATATACAAGTTAAAACTCCTCTGGACTGACACAGGAGCAGCAGAAATGTTCTATATGATGCTAGAAATGTTCTATACTTATAGCATAGAGGATCAAATAAATAGAATGTAGAATATAATTCTAAACCACGTATCAAGCTAAGGCGACATATAGCCTTGAAATATTAAAATAACATACGGTAATCATATGGCGCGTTTATAATGTCAAAATTCAATGTGACCATTTGAACGCCATACATCTAATTCGAACAACATTTACTCGAAAGAGCAAGCCTCGCGAAATTTTCCATTCAAGCAACACTCTTGCAAAATCGAACTTCACGTTTGTAATATTTGCTGAATTGAACATCGGAGTTATCTGGCGGTCGTGCGGTCATATTTCAAATCGAATAAACGAACGGGAAACCATTTTAATATTAAAATAACATACGGAAATCACCGTTGTCAAATTAAAACATTGAGGTTATAGTGTCTCCTTGAATTAAGACGCTGTCGTTTGTTGCCGTGTTCCACTCGATAACAATTTAAACAACGTATCAAGCCGATCATATATCTAATATTAAAATAACATACGGTGATCATATGGTGCGTTTATAATGTCAAAATTCAATGTGACCATTTGAACGCCATACATCTAATTCGAACAACATTTACTCGAAACGAGTAAGCCTCGCGAAGTATAAATTTTCCATTTAAGCGATACTTTTTCCAAATCGAACTTCACTTTGAACGACTTGTCTGGCGGTCGAGCTGTCATATTTCAAATAATAATATCCGAAACTGAAACTACGTCACAAAACGTCATAAAACTGGACAGACATCCATCCATCCAGAAGGACATCCACTATGTCCAGTAAATACGTACCTAAAATGAACAGGTTTTGTGATTGGCTATATGGAACAAAGTGGTTAGGGTTAGGACATTGGTTTCTTTGTGGTTGATTCTATTGTTTTAATCAACCAATCACAAAACTTGATAGTATAGGTAGGTGGCGACCCACTGTGTCGAGTTTATGTTCGCTTTACATAGTTCTGCGAAGAGGTCTGGACACGAAAAACAGGTACCCAAGTCAAGATTAGTGTGCTGCTTCCCCGAGTATGTATTAAAGGTCAACTATACCTTTTGAGGTTATTCTATTTTTCGTTAGAATTCGAAAAGTTCAATTCAAAACCGAAGAAATAATTAAAATTGGTTACTCGGTTCTGCTTTTATGATCTGTTAAAGATCGAGTTTTCAGCCCTTTTTCTAAACTTAGTTGAACAACGACCACGTCGGAGGAAAGCCTGGTACTACCGGTAAGTGATGTCATTATGTCATACGGCGGAGAAAATACTGTATATTTTGGTTTTATTTTAGTGAAGTTTGGAATACTGTTTACGGGTGAGTGATAAGTGACAAAGCAAATATTGCTTGCACTGGAATATTATTTTCTTCAATAAACCTATTACCACCAGGGCGCTTATATATATATAAGCGCCCTAGCATAACACTATGACGTCATACCGGTAATAGTGCCATTCTTCTCAAAACGCGGTCGTGCAACAAGAGATCCGAAGAAATCCTGCGCTATAACACAAAATTCATTTTTTCCTTCACTTTTATAAAGTTAGATGATATCTCTTTCGGAGGAAAATAGAACCTCAAAAGGTATAGTTGAGCTTTAACACTTTCTCTTTAACGTTTGATTATTTATTACGATTATTTATTTGATTTATTATATGACAATTTAGTTAACTCTTTCCTGTCCGGCCCAGATCAAAAGGGGTCATAGAAGACCAGGGCTCAAAATAAAGGCCGCTCAACGGACAATGACCGGCCAAAAATGCCTCTTGACCGGTCACTTTTTTACCTCATCGGTCATTTTGACCGGTCGACACATTTGTATGCCTTCCGATAGAATTTGAAATCGTTTTTCTCTTCGGCATATCTACTGAAATCTTGTCAGAGAAAGACTGTATATTTCATGGCGAGTACGCAATTTCACTCTATGTACGTCAAGTTACGTACGACAAAAACATTGTTTGTTCTTGTCCGAAACGTAAATATATGCTGGTTGCACTTGAAAGGTTTCGATTTTGTTTCGGAGGAAGGTGTCAAGCAAGATAACACTTTGATAAGAGAGCTGGCTGAGTTGGAATGAAGAGTTTGTGCTGCTCTTGACTTAACTTTGAAAGTTAACATGTGCTCAATTTATACGCTTTGGGTTCTTTTACGTTTTTGGTATTTGTTAATTGGTAATAATTATTTAGGTAGGCGAGTCGTTTTAGGCTAAATATAGTAAGTGGGATGAAAAATTTAACTCCGTCAAAGACTACCTGTATAATGAGGAACGTTTATTACTCAATAATAGATTAGATCTAGAAAACAATAAAATTTTATTTACTTTAGACAACACACTTTTACAATGTGATTGCTAACGTCTCGAGCGTTTAAAACATGAAACAATAAAAGCGATGTCTCGAAACAAATTCGTTATTATTTGTTTCACTGTAAGTGTATGCGTATTAATGACCGGTCAAAAACAGATTTTGACCGAGCTAAAATCAAGTTGACCGGTCATTTGGCGACATACCGGCCGTTATTTTGTGCCCTGGAAGACCATTAAGTCGTCAATCGAAAAACACGGCACACGGTAACGCAAGATGAAAAATTGAATGGCACATGAGATCCACTCACACGTCAAATTTGATTTGATTTCATAAACAGCTCTGCGATTGGTGCCATTTTGAATTTTCAAGATGCTACGCGGGCGTGCCACTGATGGGGCATGCAAGATGGCCTTTTCTAGAAAAATGGAAGTTTTTCAACCACATTTATGATAATTAATGCGAATTTATATTAACATAATGTGTCTTGTTCGGGAAATTTAAAAGCACAAGTAAAAGCCGGTTTATTGGGCTTTCAGAAAATGTATGCAACAGTGATGGTTATTTCCAGAGATATCAATAGAACAAAGAGGTGGTTCAATTTTGGATGTTTTTCAGCCGGACAGGAAAGAGTTGAGAAATGACAGAATATGACAAAAAAGACAAGTAACCGAGATATTTTAATTAATTACTTTTAATTAAGTTTAGTTTATTGACATTATAATAATTATAATTAGTTCATTATAATTATATAAATAATTAATTATATTATTAATTAAGGATAGTTTATTGACATTTAATTAAGTTTAGTTTATTTAGTCCTGCATAATTAAGTTTAGTTTATTGACATTATAATAATTAATTATAATTATTAAATAAATAATTAATTATATTATTAATTAAGGTTAGTTTATAGACATTTAATTAAGTTTAGTTTATTTAGTCCTGCATAATTAAGTTTAGTTTATTGACATTATAATAATTAATTATAATTATTTAATAAATAATTAATTATATTATTAATTAAGGATAGTTTATTGACATTTAATTAAGTTTAGTTTATTTAGTCCTGCATAATTAAGTTTAGTTTATTGACATAATTAATTATAATTATAAAATAAATAATTAATTATATTATTAATTAAGGTTAGTTTATTGACATTTAATTAAGTTTAGCCACGTGCAAAGCTATCACTAAACACTGGTCGTCCTTTTTAATTTTTAAAGAACCCTTACATGTATATATGTTTAATTTTTTAAAATGTTGTTGTTACTTGTTGCTTTTAAAATTATTGTATAATCTACATTTATTCCCAGCTGTGTTTTCAAGCCATCCTTAGCCCCCCACCACATCCATAAATTGATAGGAATGCTGAAACTTTGAAATAAATTGAAGTCGGTAAGATATTTAATATGAACTACATTTTCATTTTGGCTGGAGTAGGTCGTATAGCGTATGATATGTAATCTATGGATTCTCCTGAGAAAAATTGTAATATATCTTGTCAGCTGAAAATTTCATCTTCGTAGACTTTTTGCTGTTAATGTTGATGGTAGTGATGTCATAGCAGGCATCTGTCTAGTGTCTACATGAAAACCTCTTTCATGCCCACTATGACATCACTTCCATCAACTTCAACAGCAAAAAGTCTATGGACATGAAATTTTCGTCTGACAAGATATTTTACTATTTTTCTCAGGAGAATCCATAGATTACATATATGTTAAATTCCCACAGACATTATACAACATTTAATGTGCAGAGACTATTGAATATAATCCCCAAAAAGAACAAAGAAAACCGAGCTATGTGAACAATAAAGTGAAATAAAGCATTTATTAAACCAAAATTAAACTTTATAATATATTAATATTATATGCCATGTCAGCTTATATGGTGATTCAGGTCTCACATGTTGACTGAGCTAGATAGCTATTAGCTAACACACTAAAAGGCAGCAGTTGTTTTGTAATTCCAACACAAGGAAGATTTAAAAAGCTATAATGATATATAAGTCAATCATTGTCAATGGCGTTCACATGCAGATGGCGGTGCTGTATGGGTTGTGTCCTTAAACTGGACATAAAGAGCATGGTAAACAAGATGAAACTTTAATTAGATGTCATCATTTTAACAAATTCTAAAGAGAAATGAAATAAACGTTTAGCTGATATGTGTGACCACTGGCTTTTAATAAAGTGTGGGTTGACTACAAATAATTATAATAATAACTAGAAGTTACTATCGCAAGGGAAGTGCTGCCTCAAAAGTCATGGGAAGCCTAATTGTTTATAAAATTTCCAAAATGAAGTACACATTTTTTTCAAATATTTTAATTATATTTAAATATAAGTGCGGTGCCCTGTGGCGTTCGTTAAAAATGTCGCCTCAAAATAATAGGCATACATGAAGTAGATGCTTGCTATTGATTCCGAACGAACTCACACAATATAAAGCATTATAAAGCATTATATAAAGCATTAATATAAAGCATTGATATAAAGCATTGCCAACTTGGCAGGGGGGCACTGCAAGGCTTTTGACTGCACACACATTATACATTGTGACTACAGTATGTAGTTGGTGATTGGTAAACAAATTTCTGAATCAAGCTTCTTACTGTGGCAAAGCTGTCAGTGGAATTGCAAGTGTTTGATATGTTATGGCAAAGCACTGCGCTAAACAAATAGGTATGTAATAAGTTATGCAACAGATGTTTACGATATTGTTGCACGATTATTTATATCGTCTAACTTTTATTGGACTTCTTGTTGAGATGCAATACTTTCAAGTTTCAAGGAGATCTTTGTGATGTATTAGTTCATTGGACATGTCCACGACTTCACATATTATACTGTAATTGTCGTAACGGTGCACTGCAACCACTGTATTTTATTTTCCCAAAGAACTTGTAATATTGTATTTTACTGCATACCATGAAATATGGTTATCCATGGCACACAAATAATTTCCATTGTCCAGTTGAGGTAAATAATTTATACAGTGTATCCACATACAGCTTTGTGTACAAACCATTGTAGAACCCATTTCCTCAAATCCAAGTCGGATGTTAGTGCTGATCATAGCGTAAATAGTGATGTGATCATAGCATAAATAGATGTAGTGCCAAAAGTTGAGGAGATGGTGTATCCATATGCTTAATAATAGTAATAACAATGTCGACAGTCAACATGAGCCATGAGGTACAAATTATACCTTCGTTTGTATTGTTTTTAGCGAGCACCACGACTTCGCTTCGCTAGGTTTGATTTTAACGAGCACAATGGCTTCGTTTAGCTTTTTGACGATCATAGTGGCTTCGTTTAATTCGAGTGGTGTGATTCCACACAGATAGTGTCTGATCAGAATGTTGATCAGCGTGAACACAATGGCTCCTGTGATTGAACTATATAATACACCAATATGCACCTAAAAATAGAAGATACAAATAGAACATAAAAGCCGTTATATCCCCTGACTCTTGAGAAATATGCTGATAATTGAAACTAGTCGCCTTACCTTGACAAGAGAATCTTTCCTCACTGAAATCTACAACCAACCTCTCTTAGTGGCGAGTTCCGAACATTTGATTCGGATAGTTTCCGTATCCGGCGATTATACGAACATCTTACGAGTTACGTCACAAAACGTCATAAATCTGTGGACATTCATGATTGAAAAAATCGAGCGTAATTTAACGTCGATCAGTATACATAGTTCCGCGAAGAAGACTGGGAACGAGACACAACCACAGTCAAGATTAGTGAGCTGCCTACGGCAGCAATAACACAAATCTTTATACAGAACACCTACATCACTTTAAAGTGATTTTCTTATGCAGTGAATTTTCACTGCATAAACACAAACTGCCCATCTGGCATTTGGGGTTACCCTAACCCCCAAAAGACTGGATCTTATGAAAGGTCTGTTTGGTCCCTCCTTATACCTTAGTCTTACCAATGAAGCCTACTTACATACAGTAGTTTCACAGGCAATAAGACATTTACCTTCATAGTTGACTTGTCCATCTCCATCAATATCAGCCTCTCTGATCATCTCATCGACTTCTTCGTCTGTAAGCTTCTCCCCAAGATTGGTCATGACATGTCTTAACTCGGCGGCGCTGATGAAACCATTGCCATCTTTGTCAAAGACTCGGAAAGCCTCGCGGATCTCGTCCTCACTGTCGGTCTCCTTCATCTTTCGAGCCATCATGGTCAGGAATTCAGGAAAATCGATTGTACCATTACCTAAGAAACACAGGAATCAACTTGATCATCATAACTGACTTTGGAGATACAATTTTATCACAAGGATGTATGTATCCTTCTCAGTGGCTTTAAAGGGATACTGCAGTCAAAATACAAATGTAGAAAGATTTTACTGACTTTAGTTTATTTCCAAAGTTTCAGCATTCCTATTCCTATTTTTTATAAGTGTATTATTAATTGATAATGGCATTTTAAAAGTTGTTTTTTGTTTTGTTTTGCTTTTTGTTAGGTTTTTTATTTATTTATTTATTGATGTATATATTTTTAATGATGTAAGGCTCCTCTGAAAACCACTTCTGTGATGGGGACACTCTGATTAAAGATTGTTATAATAAAACGACAAGAACTCTGCCACTTCCACTATTTTTCACCTACGAAATTTGTTGCACAAAGCCAATGCTGAACCACGAAAGACTTCTAAGCAATTAAAACTAACAGAGTTCTTCAATACATGTTAATTTTTTTGATGTTCAAGTGTGTGATTGTACGTGATAGTTAACACCTATTGTATTTCAAAATATTGTGTGATGAAAACAAGATTTAAAAGTATGATCTGTGATCTTGTGTGGTTTGCAATTTAATATTATAATTCGATACTTATATCTTATTGAATGGTTTGGCATATAATACGGCCGGGTATTTTATTTGTCAGACGTTGTTTCTGTTAAACTGTCCATTGCTTTGAGATATTCATCGTCAAAGTCGTCAGAGTTTAACGAAAATAATAAGGCGTCGTTCATGTCTGTACTTACATTTTCAAAATTAAAAAGACAGTTCGCATCCGCCATTTTAGGCTTTGGTTTAAAGCCGCAAAAAAATCCGTATTTTTGTTCTGTTCAGAAGAGGAGAAATACGGATTTTACCATGCAATAACGCCTGGTATTTGTTCTGTTCTCGTGCCCTTATATGGAAGAATTACGTCATTGTCATATAATAAAGGGTCTTATCTCCACTACCTCACCAAAGTGATCCCTGGCAACAGATAACGGAATAAAGTGCTCACTTATAACGTGTATTGTTATAGTGAGACTCCACTGTATATATATATATATATATATATTGGAGTAGACAGGCAATACATCGACGATTGTCAAGAAATGTTTTGTAGCCTTTGTTCTCCATCTAAATCTTGGCAGCTCAATGGATAAAGCATCTCACTAGTAATCAGGTTACAGATTTGTTCCCTGGCCAGAACTCAGAATCATTTTCTGAGGATTTAAGCTTGACAATCATCCATGTATTGTGTATAGGTCAATGCCATGAGAAAACAATTGATAATGGATAACTATGTTTCAAAATTAGATATCCCACCCTGCTGTGCACATCAGATTATATGGTATTAACTGCATGAATAGAATTCCTAAAGGTCACCTTGATGTAAATAAAGATTTCTCCAAGAGAAAAACAGTTTTGCAGAAAACACTGTGAAGGTTGAAATATACAAATTGAAATTCTAAAAGGTCAAGTGTACTACCAAAATAGTGTGTAGGGGGTCTAATTCTGCATTTTGAGCGAAGGGGAGGGCCGTCTGGAAGGGTTACCTAGTCCATTGTCTTTCAGGGTTTGGTTTACATGTGTGCTAGTGTGACTCAGCGTGTAGGGTTACCCGATGAATTGCTAACTGTTGTTGACGACATTTTTGAAACAACATAAGCCAGCAATAGACCACAGCATTGAAATGCAGCGACCAAACGACCAAGAAACAAAAGAATAAAACTTGCCACCAAAACTTTTCGTTTATCCACTATTTTCAATTTGCTTAGTAGCCACGCAAAGGGAGGGTGACCCTAGTAGAGCAGTTAGCCCTACTACAAGGGTCACTCTACACAATGTAAACAGGGGCTATCTTTTGACCCTCTTGGAAGGGGTGTAACAATTAATCAGGAAATAAAAACAATTATGTTACAAAACTTGTAGTGATCCTTGAAGGCCTACTTATGAAATAATCTTAATTACATCAAACAAGAAAATTAAATCTCACCATCGGCATCAACTTCATTTATCATGTCTTGTAACTCGGCTTCAGTAGGGTTCTGTCCGAGAGACCTCATCACTGTGCCCAATTCTTTTGTGGTGATGGTTCCATCGCCATCCTTATCAAATAGACTAAAAGCCTCCTTGAATTCTACAAAACAAAAAAGCATGAGACTTTATCCAGTAATTGTTCTGGTTGTAGTTGTATAGAAGTAGACAGAATTATACCAGCACAGTGTATTTATAAATAGCAATCTAACTTTTAAGGTTGGGACATTGGTTTAGCAGACAGAAATGTATTAGGCAATACAACTAAAAACATTAGGGGATAAAGTTAAGGAATTTACCCTTGACAACTTTGAGATCTCAAAACATTTTAACTTTTCTAATCACATACATTCTAATTTCAAAATAGAACTCCCTACATGAACAGGTGTACTATCGAATTTGTGTGTAGAAGGTCTAACATTTCAATCAAAATAGTGATGTTTTGTCACATTTTATTCTGTAATGAAGGGCCTTCTCTTGACACGTTATACCTCCTACACACTGTTTTGGCAGTACACCAACTTTTTAGAGAATTCAATTTGTATTTCTACACTGTCTATGCAGCACAACATGTTTTTATATCATTCTAATTTCCTTTGTGTGATAGAAATTAAAACACTAACTCCAATAAGATCGTTCACAAGTTCAAAAAAAGTTAAGGGTCCTCTGAGAAACACAAACACTAACAGAACTGGATGTTAATATCTCTGTTAATTAAGCTAAATATATCAAGGGAATTCAAATATATTAAGGGAATTCAAATTAATGTACATTATACACAAAACCAGCAAGAATACCTACCACCTACCAAACATTGAAGTTTGTTGGATACTTTTAATACAACACTGCCTTTTTTTAGCCTAGCCCAAGATGTACTGTACAGCTCTGTATAGCTAGCTACTCAACTACCACACAGCAACATAAAAGCTATAAATAAACACATGACACCAATTTGCTATAGAACTTACCAGCAATTTGTTCTTCTGTCAGCTGATCAGCCTATATAACCAAAAAAGGTTATAAAAACAATGCTTCTCATGTCAACAGATAAGTCTTAAAATTAACCAGACATATCTGAGAATATTAACAAAATCTACTACAGTCATGGGATCTAAAATTTGTACCTTTAGGGGGGCAAGCTACCTTAAATTTTATGTTCGCATGACATAATAATGGCTCCCATGATATAATAATGGCTCTATCTTATTATGGTTAAATGTATATGCAACATGCTATATATAATTTTAAAGCTTATAACATGCTCTAAACAAATAGCATTACACTGATGCCCTCCCAAGGCAAAAACATAAATGTAAAAAAAAGCTGAAAACCATCTTTGGATGCTATCTAGTCAAAAACTAAGCATCAAGAATTAGTTATTTTAACTTGTAAAATAGATTACATCCCAGTCAAGAAATTAATGTAATAAATACGATCCTCACTTAATATTTGTTGCTATGGCAATAAAATTCAGTGTAACACCAAAAGCTGCCATTAATTTGTTGACTGGGATGTAATCTATTTTACAAGTTAAAATGACCAATTCTTGATGCTTAGTTTTTGACTAGATAGCATCCAAAGATGGTTTTCAGCTTTGCAGGGCTTTTTTACATTTATGTTTTTGCCTGCAAGGACATTTGTAATGCTATTTGTTTAGAGCATGTTATAAGCTTTAAAATGATATATAGCATGTTGCATATACATTTAACCATAAGATAGAGCCATTATTATATCATGGGTTTTATTAGATAGAGCCATTATTATATCATGGGTTTGCAAACATAAAATTTAAGGTAGATATGTCCCTTAAATAAATTATAGCAATTATTTTATTGTTGGTTGCATGTCGACTGCCATTTACAATTTACACGCCATATTTGGAAAGATTATGGTGACATTCACCCAGCGAACACGCCTTTTCCTAAAATAGTTAAAGACTAGATACAAGGTGGGCGAGTGTATGTGGGCTTGTTTAGAAGTTGTTTGTATTGTGTTGGCACGTCTGACATTTGCCCAGCCAAACGATCCCAAGAACACTTGTGAGCCACACCATATACGTAGTCCTACACGCTTTTAGGAAAAGGCTGAATAAAATATCAGTGAATCACTGAATAAAATATCAGTACACCCACAAATATATCAGTGTAAATACATTCATCAACATACAAAATAAATTTGTATATTAATAAATAAATTCACACATTGAAAAATTATATATTTGTGCACTGACAAATATATTTGTGTATTGAAATTATTATTTCTGCATTGCATATGTGCATCACTGTACATTGGTAAACAATGCTACACAACTAAGGTAATCAGTCAGACCTGGAAATAAGGACCAAATAATTTCTTCAAAAACACGGTGGTCGCACTACGTTTTGCAGGACTAAAAGTCTAAACCAATCGTTAATAAAGCCATGCCTAGCAATTTCCTAGTAGCACTGTAGCAAAATCCATTGAATTGAATAATCTTTTATCTTTGAGTTACTAGTGTACAGTTCTACAGGCTACAGTGGTATTGCGGGACAGCCACAGGCCAGTACCCACAGGCCACTTGTGCTCTAAGCCTGGGCCTTAAGTAGTTAAGTTGGGAGTAGGAGTTGTGACTTGTCAGCCCAAAACTTTCTTACAACTAAAATATTTTCTTGGAACGAAAGGATCCACCACTATTTCCAGGTCTGTAATCAGTGTTCATGTTCAGCACATTAAGTTGGTTTCAAACAAACGTACAAGCACAGAAGTTTTTAAATTAAACCATAAAATTATCGAAACTGGTATTCTGTAATACAAATAAGAAATGTTGCCCTTGTGCAAATATCGACATGCCACTTTTTCTGAAAAAAAATATTTTGTTTTTGCTGGTAGTTTCTGTATCTACAGTTGATGAAAAAAATACAACCTATTTTCTGTTTCACAAAAGGAATCAATTCAGAGTTAGTAGTTATTGTGAACTACACCAGGCTTAAGAAATTGCAGCTGTGGGAGCACATAATAGAAGCATTGATAGGAAGTAATTTTAGCATGTATTTATACAAGAATTCTGTATAATAATTATTATGGGAGTGTACCCCTTTATGGTTTTTTCCATTTAATAATAAAAAAGTAACAATTTGTAGTGAAACGGACTATGAAATCGACAAAGTCGGCAATGTATCATCGTTGGAAATTTCACGTTTCTAAATAATTCTGAAGAATGACGCCTCACCAACGGTCCCACCCCTGAATGCGGAAGATTGTAGTTTCTGGAAGTCTATATTCGTGTTATTGTTCAAAATAGACCCCGAAGCATTTTCAGTCAGTCAAACCAGCTCCCAACAAAGCTATTAAATGGGCTTTAATGTTGTCTTCGAGCGCGCAGGGGAAGGTAAATAACCACTGATAAATATTGGAGAAGTCGACACCTTAATTACTGACAGAAAATTAGCATCGGGAATAGAGTTAAACGGTTGGAAACCATCGGCATTAGAAGCGAGGATAATTTAACGAAACTCCAGGCAAATACGATACAATAGCCAAGTCCTAAGAAGGAGTCTTTTCAATGAAGGGAAACAAATGAAAAAGCTAGTGACAGTTGCGTTGCTCTGCTTGACTTTGCAAAACGACTGACACTGTCATGTCAGCATCATCATCAACACTCTCTTTCTGTCATGTTTTTTTCACAAGTCTCTTTCGAAACTGTACTAAAGATTTAGTACATTAATCCTAGTAGTGGTGAAACCTACGACCAGCCACTTGACGTCAAGTGTTGAAGCAGGTTACGAAGAAATTCACTTTGGCGTCGGGATGTAGTATCGTCGAATTAATTAAGCATACGAAATCTTCAAATATCAAAGCGAATACAAAATTGAACGAATGACGGTCAACGGTCAACGAATTGACCGTATTAAACAGACTCGAAAGGAAGCCAAGTTACACAGTATTTACACTATTTCTACAATAGATTGGAACCACTTCGACCGCTTCTACCACACTAAAGCGATTGAAGTTTTAAACTCGTTCGCTAAAATGAACAGGTTGACAACTAGGGGCTAGGCAAGCACATCGCGATGTTGTCAAGGCAAAACAAGAGTTATTTTCGCTAGAATTTAACACCCTATAACTCACGAAGGATACGAAAGACTAGCGACGATGTATCTTACGACTACAATACGTACCATTTTCTATGTTTGTTATAAAGATAAAGAGAAACTTGCGCGATCACCACTCTTGACTTCTACACACAGCAGCGAAGAAGCTTTCCAAATTTCCTTCGTTTTTAGTTTCCCTCACAGGGCGCGGTCATGACCATATAAGGATCACGTCAATACCCACAGTGAGTCAGCAAGTGAGTAAGCGACCAAAATTCGTGTTTTTATCGAAAGCCCAGAAACTCAGGTGTTTATAATATTGGTATGTATCGCCCAATGAGACGAATTTTCAATAGAGTTTGTGAAAAAACGGCAAAGTTCGTCAAATAAGCTCCCGGAACTGCCGCACTTAGCTGTCGCATGATTGTCGCATGAGCCCGCGATACATGGTGCGTCAGCTGCATCTGTTATGTTTGTCGCTGTGGGTTTGTCGTCGCTTAGCGGCAGGAGCGTCGCGTCAACTGATCAATTTTTAACGACATTATAAATATAGGCGTACGAAGAATTCTGATTTACACAGCTCTTTCGTTGATACCAGAAACATTGTTTTCATTCATTTTCATCCCTTTTTTCCCTGCTAAAGTTAATTTACGCACAGGGAAATGACGTCAAAGCAGGGAATGCAACAGTGAAATACAAAGAAAGTTTGGATTTGAACTTTTAACACACCTGTTTAGACAAAATTCGCTCAATTCCCAAACTTTCATTGCATTTCACAGCCCTGCTTAAAAAGCCGGAATATTTTTACAGAGTGTCAGGGTAGTGCTTTGCGCGCTTGTGTTTTTGTTTTCATACGAATTGATTGCAGTGCATCGCATCGTTACTGCGGGCCGCGCGCAAAGCCGTTTCTGACGAACAAGCTGGCCCGGATGGCTTTAGTTCCTGAATCTTTGCAAATTCAAATGAACAAAACATCAGAAGAAACAAAATCGCTCGTAGCAGCTTCATGGTAAATGATTAATTTTACGAAAAATATCACAATAATTGATTGCTCAGGTATATTTACTTCTTAGAAAACTTGAAAATGGATAATTTATAAGAAGGATTGATCAAATATCGACGGATTCGTTTGTGTACTGAAATAGGCGTGCAAAGAAGAAAACAAGCGCGCAAAGCACTACCCTGACACTCACTCTTTTTAAAATTCCCCTTTTGAAGATTCCGGCTTTTGAAGAGTCCGGCTTTTAAAGATTCCCCTTTTGAAGATTCCGGCTTTTAAAGATTCTGGCTTTTTGACAGTCGCACCGCCCCAGCCAAACTCCCCACCTGATAGTGTCTTCGGCTCGGATCGACTGCGCCAATGCTCCTTTGAAGATTCCGGTTTTTAAAGATTAATATTTCGGCTTTTAAAGATTCCGGCTTTTAAAGTTCCGTTCCCTGATTCCCCGTTCCTTTTAAAGATAGCCAATTCTTCTCAAGAGATTCCAAAGATCACAAATATGTAAAATCCCGCATACACACATCTAGCTAGTCCCGAAACGACGAAACGAACGGAAACAAGCGAAACGAGCGAAACCAAACGAAACGACGAAACGAAACACAAAATAATTCACAAAAAGTCAAAAGCTTCGAACATATTTCGAACCACAATGCAAAAAATATAGGAGCTGGCCTGGTCAATGATTATTAATAAAGAAAGCCAAGAAAATTCTTCACAAGATTTGTATAATTGTATTGATGGAAAAGTTACAGTGACCGAACTCGGTGTCCAATTTCTTAACTAAAACATACCAATAAAAAAAATATACAAATCTCGTACATTCTTAGCAGAGGCTTCTTGTGCTTTTTTAGAGTTCGGGTAATACTATAGGTGGGCTATTATTGGGCTCACAGGGTGTGGGGCTGCCCAAACTATTTGCCAAAAGTATCTGAAAAAAGCGCAAGAAAACTATCTGAAAAAAGCGCAAGAAGCCTCTGCGGTAGCCTGCTAAGCAGACGTTACTTTTCTACCAGTTTACGTGGGTAGAAAAGTAACGTCTGCTTAGCAGGCTACCTCTGCGGAGGAGAGTGTTCTTAATCTCTTAAATATTAAATTAAATCAGTAATTTGGGGAAGAAGACCAAGAAGAGTTGGAGAGCCCGAGGTCGCGTCAAACTGTGGTTAAACTAACATCCATCAAAAGTCGAAGAAGACAGGAAGTAACATCGCGATAGCGACCGAAATTAATCAGGTTGTGACTGGTGGTTTCAAACGTAACCTTAATTTGCACTTAAAGTGACGCATTACACATTCGTTGAAATTGTCGTAGAAACTGCATGACAAAGAAAAATAGTCATATAATTAATATTTCTCATCAGAATTACTAATCAGATTTAAATCCCAAGAATAGTGTCGGCTTGTACGTATATATAGCAATATTATGCAATTATGAAAATTGTTTTACTAATTTAAAAAAACAACTGATAATGAAATGGCATTTATGGGAACGAGGTTGCATTTATAGCTCTTTTGCGGTTTCATTTTGCGTAAAAAATTCCAAAACACTGGAGATGGTTACTCACCTCGCGCGGTAAAGGTGAATAACACGGAATTTGCGACACAACATAACACATTATACAATACAATACAATACAATACAATACAACACAACACAATACAATTACTTATTGGGTTCCTCTGAGCCCAATATTACAAAATATTTAAGTCAAGAATTCAATATTGCGCGAGACCGAAGGTCGAGACTTATATAAATATTTAATATTGGGCGATCGAAGAGGAATCCAATAATTATGTTTTATTATTTCGAACAAAATATCTTAACATAAAGATGTTTCTTCGCACGTAAACAGTCCAAAGGTTACTGCCCAATATGTAGCTGCCCTACATCGTAAAATATTGGGCTGCCACGTGATGCTAATAGAGACAGTTGATTGGTGGATTAAAATACAATACAATACAACACAACGCAACGACTGCTGAAAAGCTCCGCTTGAAACGTCAGTATTTCGTCACTAAAATTCTGGGCAGTTTACCTTCTACTTTTTTATAGTAAAACTATACACTGCGTGGTCTCAAAAAGTGGTTCTGAAACTTCTCTCTCCAATATGGCAGTCGTCGTGAGCCACTTCAGACTTCAATTTAAGAAGTAATAGATCAAACACGAGTTTGAGTGTTTGATCAGGGGTTCCAAACACGAGAAAACAAATGAAAACCGAGGTTTTCCAGTGTTTGGAGTCCCCTGATGAAACACGACAAACGAGTGTTTGATCTAGCTTCTCAAACGAGTATACCTTTAGCGATTTGCTCCCATAGCGATTTAATTTTAATAGTATATTAAGAAATGTGATCCAGTTCACTAGGAAGTTTCCTACAGGTTTTCATTGGGTATCAAAACTCATGCATGTGATCCGGTATACGTTCATGGATTGGCTATGATAATTCATGAATTATTAATGAGTTTGAGTACAATAGATGCTTTATCCAGTTTCTTACGTAGAGCAATGCATGATGGGACTCACCATTGTCTTTCAAGATGACGCAATATGGTCATGTTATTGTATTGGAGACACTGATCTCAAAAATATTGGTTGGAGACACTGATCCACTCTCCTCCAGAGGCTTCTTGCGCTTTTTTTAGAGTTCGGGTAATACTATAGGTGGGCTATGTGGGCTCACATCACTCCCCGCGCGCCCTCCCAGCCCGTGCTGCCCAAACTATTTGCCCGAACTCTAAAAAAGCGCAAGAAGCCTCTGCACTGATCGCAAAAATAGGCTGCCATCTTGGATAAATTCATATAAAAGCAATCATTTTGATCTTTTACTCAGCAGAAAATGGTCCAAGTAACAATAGAACAGGCTTGATCGCCAAATAGACAAATAGTGAAAAAATAAAACGCAAAAATTGTAGAATTTACGATTCCTTGTTTTGGAACGCGAGGTTGTCGAATTACACAAAAAGCATACATGATTTTCTAATGTTGTGTAATTGTGCACTACTTGCTACGTCATAGATCAGCTCATTTAAATATCACATAAGTCTAAATATTTCAAGAACTGAGTGAAATATGAAAGAGCTGTAAGTTGTTATTCCTCATTGTTTTAATTGGCACTTTAATATTAACATTTAATTGGCACTTTAATATTAGCGCCAGGTTAGTATAAAATTTTGAAAAATAACCCTAACCCAAAATCAAACGATCTATGTATGCATGTCCTCAAATATGGGTGTGTCTATATGTCTTTATAACTTTATAAGCCTATAGA
Source organism: Chrysogorgia sp. JL179-B06 (assembly GCA_035772405.1). Taxonomy (NCBI): domain Eukaryota; kingdom Metazoa; phylum Cnidaria; class Anthozoa; order Scleralcyonacea; family Chrysogorgiidae; genus Chrysogorgia; species Chrysogorgia sp. JL179-B06. The sequence continues at coordinate 1,375,425 of JAYKKM010000427.1, forward strand.
TGCTATAGAACCTATAGATGCTATAGAACCTATAGATGTTATAGAACCTATAGATGCTATAGAACCTACAGATGCTATAGAACCTACAGATGTTATAGAACCTATAGATGTTATAGAACCTATAGATGTTATAGAACTTATAGATGTTATAGAACCTATAGATGCTATAGAACCTAATAGATGATATAGAACCTATGGATGTTATAGAACCTATAGATGCTATAGAACCTATAGATGTTATAAAAACTATAGATGCTATAGAACCTATAGATGTTATAAAAACTATAGAACCTATAGATGCTATAGAACCTATAGATGTTATAGAACCTATAGAACCTATAGAAACTATAGAAGATATAGAACTTATAGATGTTATAGAACCTATAGATGTTATAGAACCTATATAGAACCTATAGATGCTATAGAAACATATCGCTATTGAATGAAACAATATTATGTTGTTGCCTCGTTCTATTTCAAAATCAAGCAACATATATAGACTCTATAGCAATATATAGGTTCTATAGCATCTATAGATTCTGTAGTCTCTATAGCATCTATAGGTTCTATACCATCTATATAGGTTCTATAGTTACTATAGCATCTATAGGTTCCATACTATCTATAGCTCTATAGGTTTTATAACATCTATAGTCTTATATAGTTATAAAGATATATCCCCCTAGTTTTATTCATGATCACCATGGGTACACCATCATCGCCACCATGGCAACGGTGCATTTGGATCTTTATCACGTGATTGTAAACAATCTTAATTTCTCAATCCAGTGTTAACTTAGAAATCAATGGTTAACATACATGGTAAGTGTACTCTCTTTAATAGTCTGCGATATCAGACCACATCTCACCTGCACCCCCCCCCCGGGAACGGAAGAGAGACGTTATTTGTCATCACCTCCACCAGGGGGGTATACAGTCTACGAGCAGACTATCTCCACTGATCTCAAAAATAGGACTGGATTGAGCTTTCTATTGTATCTGATGAGCTGATTTTGAAGCTTGCATATATTTGCATAATGTAAGTTGACGAGAGATCATTAGAAGCTCCGAGTTTGCAAGCAAATCAAATTGTGACACTCGCGAAATAGGTTTAGTGTCTGGCCAATATAGTTTCTTTGTTAACATGAAATGCATAAAATCTTGAACCTAATTTGACGTCTCATATTAGGCTTCTCTCACTAGATAATTAGAGCCAACGGCGGCCGTTACTAAAGCCTGGTTTCCATATGGTCGCTATGCTGTCTTTACGGTCGCAGAAGTGAAGCAGTGAAGCGTGTTTCTTTTGTTATGACAAAAGAAACACGCTTCACTGCTTCACTTCTGCGACCGTAAAGACAGCGCAGCGACCATATGGAAACCAGGCTTTAGAGACCAAAGTCGCAGTAAATCTGTAGGTAGGCCATGAATCGTTTTAACCAGTAATTTGAAAAATGTCTTCTGGTCCTCTTTATAGTAAAATTATTTTATTTTGTCGATGGTAAGAGCACATAATCCAAAAAAAAACCTCATAGGATCCTCAGTTGGTCCCTTAGTAATGGCGGACTTCCGGCTTCATTTTCTGAACAATAGTTGCTCGATCCAGTCTTCTTACGAGATCAGTGGGCAAAACAAAAACTCAAAAAACAATGGACAATGTTTTTAACAAGTCTCCATAGGCGTATGGCAATTCCCCCCCCCCGTGGCGAGACATGTACCACAGCTACATTGGGGGTTTGATGATGTTTTTATCGGACCCTTGTCAAGCCGGTCATCTCTTGCTTGTGAAAAACTTCGAAGTTGCTTTGGGACTAAAAACAAATGAAAGAAAACAGAAGCTGTGTTACAAATCAAAGATCTAAAAAGATTGGTGTACTGCCGAAATAGCGTGTAAGTTGTCAAACGTTTCGAGCGAAGGCCCTTCGTCAGAGAGTGAAAGTTCGCTCGAAACGTTAGACTACATGTACTTACACGTTATTTCGGCAGTACACCAACCTTTTTAGATATTTGATATGTATTTATACACTGCCTACGCAGCACAACACGTTAGTTAGTTAGGCAACACTTTGCTCATTGTGTTCATATATACACTGCTGTAGTGAATGTGGGAGAGCTTGGAGTAGACAGACGATACTGGACGATCGTCAAGCTCATATCCTCAGAAAAATTATTCCGGACAGGAATCGAACCTGTAACCTTCTGATTGCCGGTGAGACGCTCTAACCATTGAGCTACCGAGATGTACCGAGATGTACTGGTTCGATTGAAATATGTACTGCCTATGAGGCAGTCGCTATATATCGGTAATGTTTGGATGTGTTAATATATACACATATTTTGTAAATTCTTCCAAATCCGATGAAATGGTTGGTTTCTTGATTTTGTTATTTTGTTTGGTGGGATGGAAACACATTTCAGGAGTTGGAATACATTAATTTTTTTTATTTAATATTATTTTTTCCTGTCAGTACTGCGCCCAGCGCGGCTGCATTCTCTACTCTTCCTTTCAAAAAATCGACATCCACAACAAAAAATAAAGGGTAAGAACAACAGCCGAAACGGTCTTATTTCTGAGCTTGACGATCGTCCCTATACCGTATGAAAAATACATATATATTATTTACCGGCTGAAGGTCTGTATGGAGAAATATTTCCCGGGCCGTTTTTGAGACCAACGGAAATATTTCTCAATACGGTCCGTATTGAGAAATATTTCCCTTGGTTAAATAATTAAATAATTTATTTAATATCCTGGCTTGTTTTTTTAGTCGTCATCAGTATTTCTAGTCAGTGGACAAAAAAGAAAAGTCTGTGCTTTTACCTTCGTCAACGGAAATTGAGTGTTAAGTCTCTTTTCGGATAAAAAAACTCACTTATATGTCTTTCAATATGTTCAATCTCGTTTGAGTTCATTTTCAAATGTTTTTAGAATATTTTACGGCTTATAAAACGAACTTAAAACTGAAATTATGTAGAGCGATCCGTACGAGCGGTCCGTATGGGCTCATACGGACTGCTCGTTAGCCAATGATAAATCAGGATTTTGTAGGATTATCTTGCGAAGTTGACGCTTTGATCGCCATCTTCAGGTTTTCTAACTGAGATTGAGAGGAAGGAGGCGATGGAATGTAATAAGGAGAAGAATATATGGAAAGAGGTCGGAGAAGAAGGATGGGAGGGAAGGCAGGCAGACAGGAAGGAAGGACGGAAAGGAAGGACGGATGGAAGGGAGGAGGGAGGGAGGAGGGAAGGAGGGAAGGAAGGGATGAAGGAAGAAAGGAAAGAAAGAATGGAGGGAGGGAGGAAGGAAGACAGGAAGGAAGGAAGGAGGCAGGAAGGACGGACGAACGAACGGAAGAAAGGAAGGAGAGAATGAAGGAGGGAAGGAACGAAGGAAAGGAAGAGAGGAAGGAAGGGAGGAAGCGAAGAAGGAAAGAAGGGAGGGAGGAAAGGGAGGGAAAACAGCAAGGAATGAAGGTAGGCAGGAAAGAAAGGAGGGAAGGGAAGATAAGAGGGGAGATAAGAGGGAAGGCAGGGAGGAAGGAGAGAAGGCAGGCAGGCAGGAAGGGAAGGGAGGGAGGGAAAGAATGAAGGAAAGAAGCAAGCAAGCAAGCAAGCAAGCAAGCAAGGAAGGAAGGAAGGAAGGAAGGAAGGAAGGAAGGAAGGAAGGAAGGAAGGAAGGAAGGAAGGAAGGAAGGAAGGAAGGAAGGAAGGAAGGAAGGAAGGAAGGGAGGAAGGAAGGAAGGGAGGAAGGAAGGAAGGGAATGAAGGCAGTGAATCCAAACACACTGTACCTCTGACTCAAATTGAGTCTTTTGTTTCTTCTTCTTATCACGATGATTGTTAGACCGTTGAATTTGTCTTTCAATTCCATGTAGAACAGTTTCACAGCTATCACACCTTTATAATATTAACAAAACAAGTTGAAAAAACAGGGAGTCGTTTCTGGCACATGCTAGTGTCTGGTTTACATGAATACTAGTCAAAACAAAAGTCAATTGACAAAAGAACAGAACAATTCTGCAAAGACTTACCATTCTTGTAAAACACTAACTATTGAATTTACATTTTCTGGTTTTATATCTCTTCCCATAGAGTGCTCAACTTCCAGCTAAAACAAGAAAAGTAGGTATGGATGTCCAGACAAACGTCGTCAGGTCAAAATGTCCTTGCGTGGCCATAAGCACGGGTGGACCATAAGCACGTCAAATTTGATTTCATAAACAACTCTGCGATTGGTGCCATTTTGAATTTTCAAGATGCTACGCGGGCGTGCAAGATGGCCTTTTCTAGAAAAATGAAAGTTTTTCAACCACATTTATGATAATTAATGCGAATTTATATTAACATAATGTGTCTTGTTTGGGAAATTCAAAAGCACAAGTAAAAGCCGGTTTATTGGGCTTTCAGAAAATGTATAACTTTTGCAACAGTGATGGTTATTTCCAGAGATATCGATAGAACAAAGAGGGGGTTCAATTAAGTATTAATTATAATTATTAAATAAATAATTAATTATATTATTAATTAAGGATAGTTTATTGACATTTAATTAAGTTTAGTTTATTTAGTCCTGCATAATTAAGTTTAGTTTATTTACATTATAATAATTAATTATAATTATTAAATAAATAATTAATTATTAATTAAGGTTAGTTTATAGACATTTAATGAAGTTTAGTTTATTTAGTCCTGCATAATTAATTTAGTTTATTGACATTATTATTAAATAATTAATTATATTATTAATTAAGGTTAGTTTATTGACATTTAATTAAGTTTAGCCACGTGCAAAGCTATCACTAAACACTGGTCGTCGTTTTTAATTTTTAAAGAACCTTACATGTATATATGTTTAATTTTTAAAAATGTTGTTGTTACTTGTTGCTTTTAAAATTATTGTATAATCTCCATTATTAAGCGTTTATACTTCCTCAAAAGTCAGGAACTGCAGTATTATTTTAGTTCATCATCATTTTAGAAAATTCTAAAGAGAAAAAATACACATTTAACCGATTTGTGTTACCACTGGTTTTCAATACACTGGGGAAGTGTCCAGTATAATTTTTCTGAATATTATATTCTATACTTTTTTTCTAAAATTGTCGTTAAAGTGTTTCATCGAGTGAAAAAGTCAGTTCGAACTAAAAAAAGTCAGGCCGTCCTTAGCCCCCGCCACATCCATAAATTGGTAGGAATGCTGAAACTTTGGAAATAAACTTGAAGTCGGTACGATATTTAATATGAACTACATTTTCATTTCTGCTGGAGTAGGTCGTATAACGTCTGTGGGAATTTAACATATGTAATCTATGGATTCTCCTGAGAAAAATTGTAATATATCTTGTCAGCTGAAAATTTCATCTTCATAGACTTTTTGCTGTTAATGTTGACGGAAGGGAGGTCATAGCAGGCATCTGTCTACATGAAAACCTCTTTAGGTATGCCCACTACGACATCACTTCCGTCAACTTTAACAGCAAAAAAAAAAAGTCTATGGATATGAAATTTTCGTCTGACAAGATATATTATAATTTTTCTCAGGAGAATCCATAGATTACATATATGTTAAATTCCCACAGACATTATACAACATTTAATGTACAGAGACTATTGAATATAATCCCCAAAAAGAACAAAGAAAACCGAGCTATGTGAACAATAAAGTGAAATAAAGCATTTATTAAACCAGACTAATAAATTACATGCCATGCCAGCTTATATGGTGATTCAGGTCTCACATGTTGACTGGGCTAGATAGTTATTAGCTAACACACTAAAAGGCAGCAGTTGTTTTGTAATTCCAACACAAGGAAAATTTTAAAAGCTATAATAATATATAAGTTAATCATTGTCAATGGCGTTCACATGCAGATGGCTGTGTTGTATGGGTCGTGTCCTTAAACTGGACATAAAGAGCATGGTAAACAAGATGAAACTTTATTTAGATGTCATCATTTTAACAAATTCTAAAGAGAAATGAAATAAACGTTTAGCTGGTATGTGTGACCACTGGCTTTTAATAAAGTGTGGGTTGACTACAAATAACAATAATAATAATACAAATCTTTATACAGAACGCCTAACTGTTTCGAAGTAGCGAAGGTACGAGTGGGATGGCATTCATCGAAAAATACCATGAGCACGTGGTACAAACATAGCTCTGTAATTGGACATGTTAACTGCACGGTATAATATTCCAAGTAATTACTAGAAAGATGCGGCCACCGGTTTTCAACCCCGGGTGGGGCTTGCTGTTGCTCTTACATAATTCAATCCTGTATCGGTGAATCCACGAGTAGGATAGACTTGGAGTTAAAATGACGGGCTGGCTCCACGTTAATTATTATAATTAATAAATAATCCCGAAAGGGGGAGCCAAGAATTTAATTGAGGAACTGGGCACAGTCTAGAATTTAATTTGATATCACATTTTGTTCAGGCATCTACTTGGTGTACTCGCGAGACTGTACGGCATGTTCAGTCTGTTTGACTGATATGAGAAATTCGAAAAGTAGCGAAAAGCAATTGTTGTAAAAAATGTAATCAACTACTTCACTGCTGAAAAAATGCAGTTCACTATAGCTACAACTATTGTTTTGAAAATGTAGTCAAAAACTACTCGCTACGTAAAAATTGTGGCCCAGGCGGAAACATGAAAGCAATAAAAGCAATTTTCAGTATTTTCAAATATCAAATTATTATAGAAATACTATTTACAGTACAAGGCACTGGTGTTACCTCCTAGGTATGTCACTCTGCTAAATTTGTAGGCTGTAGACTTCAGGCTTAAACTCCCCCATGATCGAATCACACTCAAACATGCAATACTATGGGGGAGTGGCAATTCAATTGCACGTGCCCCCCCCCCCCCCCCCCACTGCCTTTTGGTGCTGCCCAAAGGGAACGAGGCTCAGATTACTGTATTATCTAATGCCCGACCCCCGAGCAAAGGTTTGGGTTCAAATTCCACACACCCGGGATTGTTCAATGTATCAAATGCCCGGCTGTCACGGGGGATGTGCATGGTTGGATTTGACTGATACATAAGCAGTTACGTTTCAAGCAATTTGATAATCCCAAAGATATACAGGATTTTTAGTAAGTCATTATGCAGTGTGACGTCAAAGTGAGGATAATTTACATATCAAACAAATATTAATATCTCAAGAACAAAGTGAGATATGGAAGAGTTGTACTAAATGCCAATGTTTATAATTTCTATAGTTCTTTCAAGTAAGATATTTTACTTCAAATGAATTTTACTTCAAACTGCCCATCTGGCATTTGGAGATTATCCTAACCCCCAAAAGACTGGATCTTAGGAAAGATCTGTTTGGTCACTCATTTTACCTAACCTTACCATACCAATGAAGCCTACAGTAGTTTTACAGACAATAAGATGTTTACCTTCATAGTTGACTTGTCCATCTCCATCAATATCAGCCTCTCGGATCATCTCATCGACTTCTTCATCTGTGAGCTTCTCCCCGAGATTGGTCATGACATGTCTTAACTCGGCGGCGCTGATGAAACCATTGCCATCTTTGTCAAAGACTCGGAAAGCTTCGCGGATCTCTTCGTCACTGTCGGACTCCTTCATCTTTCGAGCCATCATGGTCAGGAATTCAGGAAAATCGATTGTACCATTACCTAAGAAACACAGGAATCAACTCGATCATCATAACCGACTTTGGACATATATTTTTATCATAAAGATGTATGTATGCTTCTCAGTGGCTTTAAAGGGATACTGCAGCCAAAATACAAATGTAGTACATATGAAAGATCTTAGTGACTTTAGTTTTTCATCCCTGGCAACAGATAACGGAATAATGTGCTTGACTTATAACGTATTGTTATAGTGAGACTCCACTGTATATATATTGGAGTAGACAGGCAATACATCGACGATTGTCAAGCTCATGAAATGTTTTGTAGCCTTTGTTCTCCATCTAAATCTTGGCAGCTCAATGGATAAAGCATCCCACCAGTAATCAGGTTACAGATTTGTTCCCTGGCCAGAACTCAGAATCATTTTCTGAGGATTTAAGCTTGACAATCATCCATGTATTGTCTATACAGTAGGTCTATGCCATGAGAAAACAATTGATTATGGATAACAATGTTTCAAAATTAGATATCCCACCCTGCTGTGCACATCAGATCATCTGGTATTAACTGCATGAATGGAATTCCTAAAGGTCACCTTGATGTAAATGAAGATTTCTCCAAGAGAAAAACAATTTTGCAGAAAACACAATTTAAACTCTAAAAGGTCAAATGTACTACCAAAATAGTGTGTAGGAGGTCTAATTCATTTTGAGTGAAGGGGAGGGCCTTCACTTACTGTAAAACAATAGACCACCTACTATTTGGCATAACACCAACCCTTTTAGGATTTTCTACTTTAAGGATTGAAAAGCACAATTATAATAACTCCTTAAGATTTGCCTGCCAAAATAATACAACCCCTATTATAAAGCCATTACTTTCTTAATTCTTTTTTTGTTTTTCATCAGACATAAAACATTTTAATCTGTTTAAATGATTGTCTTTAGAGCCTAATTCATCCCCTGTTGTCATAGCTTGTGTCCTTTGTTGTCATAGCTTGTGTATTACCAGAGTAAGGCTCTGTTTACATGGAGGTAGGGTGACCCTTCTGGAAAGGTTACCCTAGTAGAAGGGTTTCCCTAGTCCATTGTCTTTCAGGGTTTGGTTTACATGTGTCCTAGTGTGACGCTGGGTGTAGGGTTACCTGATCTGCTTGCTAGGGTTACCCTGGCAGCAGGGCTATCTTTCTGTTTACTTTACCCATGTAAACGTATCAGGTAGGGTCACCCTCATAGCAGGGCTAACTGCTCTACTAGGGTCACCCTTCCTTTGCGTGGCCACTAAGCAAATTGAAAATAGTGGACAAACGAAGAGTTTTGGTGGCAAGTTTTATTCTTTTGTCCTTTGGTCGCTGCATTTCAATGCTGTGGTCTATTGCTTGGCTTTATGTTGTTTCAAAAATGTCATCAACAACAGTTCATGCAGCGACCAGTACAATGCTGCTTTAGCTTGGATGAGACATGTTCGAAGGAGAGCTGCTCGTCGTCTTGGTCGATTTTGGTGGATTCCTGGTAGAACAGAACAGTGATGGCTCAACCTGAACCTGTATAATGGAGTTTTACTTGAATCTGAAATACACCGAACGTGACCGAACTAGCGCTTTTATTACACACTTTTCACTGAAATATGATCCGTCTGCTATCTTTTGACCCTCTTGGAAGGGTCACCCTACTAGGAGGGTATGTAAACAGGGGCTAAAATGCCAAAAGCCCACCTTTGGGAAAGGCGTTGCCCATGGAATGCAGGGGTGTAACGATTAATCAGGAAATAAAAGCAATTATGTTACAAAACTTGTAGTGATCCTTGAAGGGCTACTTATGAAATAATCTTAATAACATCAAACAAGAAAATTAAATCTCACCATCGGCATCAACTTCATTTATCATGTCTTGTAACTCGGCTTCAGTAGGGTTCTGTCCGAGAGACCTCATGACTGTGCCCAATTCTTTTGTGGTGATGGTTCCATCGCCATCCTTATCAAATAGACTAAAAGCCTCCTTGAATTCTACAAAACAAAAAAGCATGAGACTTTATCTAGTAATTGTCCTGGTTGTATAGTGTATAGAAGTAGACAGAATTATACCAGCACAGTGTATTTATAAATAGCAATCTAACTTTTAAGGTTGGGACATTGGTTTAGCAGACAGAAATGTATTAGGCAATACAACTAAAAAAATATTAGGGGGTAAAGTTAAGGAATTTACCCTAGACAACTTTGAGATCTCCAAACATTTTATGTTTTCTATTGCATACATTCTAATTTCAAAATCGAACACCCTACATGAACAGGTGTACTATTGAATTAGTGTGTAGAAGGTTTCAATCAATGTCACATTTTATTCTGTAACGTTATACCTCCTACACACTGTTTTGGCAGTGCACCAACTTTTTAGAGCATTCATTTCTACACTGTCTATGCAGCAGAACATGTTTTTATATCATTCTAATTTCCTTTGTGTGATAGAAATTAAAACACTAACTTCAATAAGATCTCTCACAAGTTCAAAAAAAGCTTAGGGTTCTCTGAGAAATGAAAACACCAACTGGATGTTATTATCTCTATTAATTAAGCTAAATATATCAAGGGAATTCAAATATATTAAGGGAATTCAAATTAATGTACACAGAACCAGCAAGAATACCTACCACCTACCAAACATTGAAGTTTGTTGGATACTTTTAATACGACACTGCCTTTTTTTAGCCTAGCCCAAGATGTACTGTACAGCTCTGTATAGCTAGCTACTCAACTACCACACAGCAACATAAAAGCTATAAATATACATGACACCAATTTCCTATAGAACTTACCAGCAATTTGTTCTTCTGTCAGGTTATCAGCCTATATAACCAAAAAAGGTTATAAAAACAATGCTTCTCATGTTAACAGATAAGTCTTAAAATTAACCAGACATATTTGAGAATATTATCAAAATCTACAAGCTACCTTAAATTTTATGTTCGCAAACCGATGATATAATAATGGCTCTATCTTATTATGGTTAAATGTATATGCAGCATGCTATATATCATTTTAAAGCTTATAACATGCTCTAAAATAATGTAAAAAAACATAAAATGTAAAAAACCCAGCAAAGCTGAAAACCATCTTTGGAAGTTATCTAGTCAAAAACTAAGCATCAAGAATTGGTCATTTTAACTTGTAAAATAGATTACATCCCAGTCAACAAAGTTTTTGGTGTTAAACTGCATTTTTTGCCATAGCAACAAATATTAAGTGAGGATCTTATTTAAATTCGGTATACAACACTCAATTTTTATCACAGGGTAAAAAGCACCATTAATTTGTTGACTGGGATGTAATCTATTTTACAAGTTAAAATGACTAATTCTGGATGCTTAGTTTTTGACTAGATAGCATCCAAAGATGGTTGGGAGGGCATCTGTAATGCTATTTGTTTAGAGCATGTTATAAGCTTTAAAATGATATATAGCATGTTGCATATACATTTAACCATAATAAGATAGAGCCATTATTACATCATGGGTTCGCGAACATAAAATTTAAGGTAGATATGTCCCCTTAATAAATTATAGCAATTATTTTATTGTTTATTGCATGTCAACTGCCATTTACAATTGACATGCCATATTTGGAAAGATTATTGTGACATTCACCCAGCGAACACGCCTTTTCCTAAAATAGTTAAAGACTAGATACAAGGTGGGCGAGTGTATGTGGGCTTGTTTGGAAGTTATTTGTATTGTGTTGGCACGTGTGACATTTGCCCAGCCAAATGATCCCAAGAACACTTGTGAGTCACACCATGTACGTAGTCCTACATGCTTTTAGGAAAAGGCTAAATCATCAAAAAGCCAAAAAAGGCCAGTATTGTATCTAGTATTAGTAAAAAAATATTGTGAACACTCTTGGAACTGGAAGTCACTCGTAGACTGCATACCTCTGCCAGCAGGTTACTTATTGAAGACATTTTATAGGGTAAATTTAGCACATATTTTAGCTTGGTCCTGGTGTATGACCATGACCACACTTTTACGATATACAATAAAATATTGTTGTCGGAACGCGGAGTCGCAAAATACTCGGTTCACTATATCCATCCGCTGGAGATCTATAAAGAGTGGAGAAATTGCGTGATGTTGGTTTTGCATGTGCACGTGATTGGCAACTTGAGTTGGTGCCGCCAAACAGCGCCCAGATTAAAGTTAGTGGTTCGAGAATATATAGTTTGTTTCAGAAGTACTTTTCTGGAATATTTTTTGCCATAGTTTTACTTAAGTAAGATTTTCCAGCCATACTTTTACTTTTACTTTAGTAAGATTTTCCGGCCATACTTTTACTTTTACTTAAGTAAGATTTTCAGGCCATACTTTTACTTAAGTAAGATTTTCCAGCCATACTTTTACATTTACTTAAGTAAGATTTTCCGGCCATACTTTTACTTTTACTTAAGTAAGATTTTCAGGCCATACTTTTACTTAAGTAAGATTTTCAGGCCATACTTTTACTTTTACTTAAGTATAAAATGATGAGTTACTTTTTACTTTTACTTAAGTACAAAATATCAGTACTTTGCTGAACACTGGTATTCTGTAATACAAATAAGAAATGTTGCCCTTGTGCAAATATCGACATGCTACTTTTTCTGAAAAAATATATTTTGTTTTTGCTGGTAGTTTCTGTATTTACAGTTGATGAAAAAAATACAACCTATTTTCTGTTTCACGAAAGGAATCAATTCAGAGTTAATAGTTATTGTGAACTACACCAGGCTTAAGAAATTTCAGCTGTGGGAGCACATAATAGAAGCATTGATAGGAAGTAATTTTAGCATGTATTTATACAAGAATTCTGTATAATAATTATTATGGGAGTGTACCCCTTTATGGTTTTTCCCATTTAATAATAAAAAAGTAACAATTTGTAGTGAAACGGACTATGAAATCGACAAAGTCGGCAATGTATTATCGTTGGAAATTTCACGTTTCTAAATAATTCTGAAGAATGACGCCTCACCAACGGTCCCACCCTGAATGCGGAAGATTGTAGTTGCTGGAAGTCTATATTCGTGTTATTGTTCAAAATAGACCCCGAAGCACTTTCAGTCAGTCAAACCAGCTCCCAACAAAGCTATTAAATGGGCTTTAAATGTTGTCTTCGAGCGCGCAGGGAAAGGTAAATAACCACTGATAAATATTGGAGAAGTCGACACCTTAATTACTGAGCTTGCACCTGTCTTCGCCAAACAAAAACAGAAAATTAGCATCGGGAATAGAGTTAAACGGTTGGAAACCATCGGCATTAGAAGCGAGGATAATTTAACGAAACTCCAGGCAAATACGATACAATAGCCAAGTCCTAAGAAGGAGTCTTTTCAATGAAGGGAAACAAATGAAAAAGCTAGTGACAGTTGCGTTGCTCGACTTTACTTTGCAAAACGACTGACACTGTCATGTCAGCATCATCATCAACACTTTCTTTCTGTCACGTTTTTTTCACAAGTTTCTTTCGAAACTGTACTAAAGATTTAGTACATTAATCCTAGTAGTGGTGAAACCTACGACCAGCCACTTGACGTCAAGTGTTAAAGCAGGTTACGAAGAAATTCACTTTGGCGTCGGGATGCAGTATCGTCGAATTAATTAAGCATACGAAATCTTCAAATATCAAACGAATACAAAAGAAGCGATTGCAATTCAACGAATTCACCGTATTAAACAGACTCGAAAAGAAGCCAAGTTACACAGTATTTACACTATTTCTACAATAAATTGGAACCACTGGCAAGCACATCGCGATGTTGTCAAGGCAAAACAAGAGTTATTTTCGCTAGAATTTAACACCCTATAACTCACGAAGGATACGAAAGACTAGCGACGATGTATCTTACGACTACAATACGTACCATTTTCTATGTTTGTTATAAAGATAAAGAGAAACTTGCGCTATCACCACTCTTCACTTGTGAAGAAGCTTTCCAAATTTCCCTTCGTTTTTAGTTTCCCTCACAGGGCGCGGTCATGACCATATAAGGAAGCTGACCTCGTTCACGTCAATGCCCAACAGTGAGTGAGTCAGAGAGTGAGTAAGCGTCCAAAATTCGTGTTTTTATCAAAAGCCCAGAAACTCAGGTGTTTATAATATTGGTGTGTATCGCCCAATGAGACGAATTTTCAATAGAGTTTGTGAAAAAACGGCAAAGTTCGTCAAATAAGCTCCCGGAACTGCCGCACATGGCTGTCGCATGATTGTCGCATGAGCCCGCGATACATGGTGCGTCAGCTGCTGTATCTGTTTGTCGCAGTGTCGTCGCTTAAGCCTGGTTTCCATATGGTCGCTGCGCTGTCTTTACGGTCGCAGAAGTGAAGCAGTGAAGCGTGTTTCTTTTGTTATGACAAAAGAAACACGCTTCACTGCTTCACTTCCGCGACCGTAAAGACAGCGCAGCGACCATATGGAAACCAGGCTTAAGCGGCAGGAGCGTCGCGTCAACTGATAAATTTTTAACGACATTATAAATATAGGCGTACGAAGAATTCTGATTTACACAGCTCTTTCGTTGATACCAGAAACATTGTTTTCTGAAAAAGTATAAACATCATTTTAATTAATAATTCAGTGTTCTAAAGTATTCAAAGTCTTGATTCAAATCCAAATGAATTTCGACCTCTTTCATCTTCATCCCTTTTTTCCTTTACTCACAGGAAATGACGTCAAAGCAGGGAATGCAACAGTGAAATACAAAGAAAGTTTGGCTTTGAACTTTTAACACACCTGTTTAGACAAAATTCGCTCAATTCCCAAACTTTCATTGCATTTCACAGCTGCTGAAATCAATGTGCAATGTTCTTGTGTCCCTGCTTCGACGTCATTTCCTGTGAAATGAAGATGAAATTTTCGCATATTTCTCATCAGAATTACTAATCAGATTTAAATCTCTGCAATTAAGTGAAAATTACAAGACAAGAATAGTGTCGGCTTGTACGTATATAGCAATATTATGCAAATTTGAAATGAAATTTGTTTTACTAATTAAAAAAAACAACTGAAATCTTAATTGTGATAATGAAATGGCATTTATAGCTCTTTGCGGTTTCATTTTGCGTAAAAAATTCCAAAACATCTAGAGTAGGTTACTCACCTACCGGCCTACATAACACGGAATTTGCGACACAACACAACACATTATACAATACAAGTCAAGTCAATACAATACAATACAATACAATACAATAACTTATTGGGTTCCTCTGAGCCCAGTATTAAAAAATATTTAAGTCGAGAATTCAATATTGGGCGAGACCGAAGGTCGAGCCTAATATTGCAAATTGAGACTTAAATATTTTGTAATATTGGGCGATCGAAGAGGTTTCTTCGCACGTAAACAGTCCAAAGGTTACTGCTCAATGCCCTACATCGTAAAATATTGGGCTGCCACGTAATGTTATTCAGAGACAGTTGATTGGTGGATTAAAATATAATAAAATATAATACAATACAATGCAATACAACGCAACGCAACAACTGATGAAAGGCTCCGCTCGAAACGCAGTATTTCGTTACTAAAATTCATGGCAGTTTACCACCTTTTCACTTCGCTATATATCCAAAACACTGTCTACGCAGCATTCTACTTTGTTATAGTAAAACTATACAGCGTGGTCCCAAAAGGCTTCAATTTAAGAACAATAGATGCTTTATCCAGTTTCTTACGTAGAGCAATGCATGGGACTCACCATAGTTGGTAGAGGGGGGGTGGTTTGTAAGCTCCATTGTCTTTCAAGATGACGCAATATGGTCATGTTATTGTATTGGAGACACTGATCTCAAACATATTGGTTGGAGACACTGATCGCAAAAATAGCCTGCCATCTTGGATAAGTTGGGGGAGCGATTTTATATTTATAATTCATATGAAAGCAATCATTTTGATCTTTTACTCAGCAGAAAATGGTCCAAGTAACAATAGAACAACAGGCTTGATCGCCAAATAGACAAATAGTGAAAAAATAAAACGCAAAAATTGTAGAATTTACGATTCCTTGTTTTGGACCGCGAGGTTCTCGAATTACAAAAAAAGCATACATGATTTTCTAATGTTGTGTAGTTGTGTACAATTTGCTACGTCATAGATCAACTCATTTAAATATCACATAAGTCTAAATATCTCAAGAACTGAGTGAAATATGAAAGAGCTGTAAGTTGTTATTCCTCATTGTTTTAATTGGCACTTTAATATTAACATTTAATTGGCACTTTAATAATTAGGGCCAGGTTAGTATAAAATCTTGAAAAATAACCCTAACCCAAAATCAAACGGTCTATGTATGCATGTCCTCAAATATGGGTGTGTCTATATGTCTTTATAACTTTATAAGCCTATAGATGCTATAGAACCTATAGATGCTATAGAACCTATAGATGCTATAGAACCTATAGATGCTATAGAACCTATAGATGCTATAGAACCTATAGATGCTATAGAACCTATAGATGTTATAGAACCTATAGATGCTATAGAACCTATAGATGCTATAGAACCTATAGATGCTATAGAACCTATAGATGTTATAGAACCTATAGATGCTATAGAACCTATAGATGTTATAGAACCTATAAATGTTATAGAACCTATAGAACCTATAGATGCTATAGAACCTATAGAACCTATAGAACCTATAGATGCTATAGAACCTATAGATGTTATAGAACCTATAGATGCTATAGAAACATATCGCTATTGAATGAAACAATATTATGTTGTTGCCTCGTTCTATTTCAAAACCACGCAACATATATAGACTCTATAGCAATGTATAGGTTCTATAGTCACTATAGCATCTATAGGTTCTATACTATCTATAGGTTCTATACTATCTATAGGTTCTATAGGTTCTATAACATCTATAGGTTTTATAGCATCTATAGGTTCTATACCATCTATATAGGTTCTATAGTTACTATAGCATCTATAGGTTCTATACTATCTATAGGTTCTATAGGTTCTATACTATCTATAGGTTCTATAACATCTATAGTCTTATATAGTTATAAAGATATATCCCCCTAGTTTTATTCATGATCACCATGGGTACACCATCATCGCCACCATGGCAACGGTGCCTTTGGATCTTTATCACGTGATTGTAAACAATCTTAAGTTAACTTAGAAATCAATGGTTAACGTACATTGGTAAGTGTACTCTCTGTAATAGTCTGCGATAGCAGACCACATCTCTCCCGCTACCCCGAGAACGGAAGAGAGACGTTTTTTGCCATCACCTCCACCAGGGGGGTATACAGTCTACGAGCAGACTATCTCTGTAGAGGCAAAACCACTGATCTCAAAAATAGGACTGGATTGAGCTTTCTATTGTATCTGATGTGCTGCTTTTGAAGGCTGCATATATTCGCATAATGTAAATTGACGAGAGATCATTAGAAGCTCCGAGTTTGCAAGCAAATCAAACTGTGACGCTCGCGAAATAGGTTTAGTGTCTGGCCAATATAGTTTCTTTGTTTACATTAAATGCATAAAATCTTGAAGCTAATTTGACGTCTCATATTAGGCTTCTCTCACTGGATAATTACAGCCAACGGCGGCCATTGCTAAAGGACCAAAATCGCTGAATCGTTTTACCCAATAGTTTAAAAAATGTTGTCTGGTCCTCTTTATAGTGAAATTATTTTATTTTGTCGATGGCATGAGCACATAATCCAAAAAAAATACCTCATAGGATCCTCAGTTGGTCCCTTAGTAATGGTAGACTTCCGGCTTCATTTTCTGAACAATAGTTGCTCGATCCAGTCTTCTTTCGAGATCAGTGGGCAAAACAAAAACTCAAAAAACAATGGACAATGTTTTTAACAAGCCTCCATAGGCGTATGCAGGGGGGTCAGGCAATTGCCCCCCCCTCTCAATTGAAGCAAACTCATAAAAATATATATTTACTTTTCGGGAAAAACTCATTTGTCCTACCAAATACAATCGCGCTCCTATTGCGAGTACACTTTACGCGTACCGTAACCATTGTTTTCTATACATTGTCAACGTGGCGAGACATGTACCACAGCTACATTGGGGGTTTGACGATGTTTTTATCGGACCCGTGTCAAGCCGGTCATCTCTTGCTTGTGAAAAACTTCGAAGTTGCTTTGGGACTAAAAACAAATGAAAGAAAACAGAAGCTGTGTTACAAATCAAATATCTAAAAAGATTGGTGTACTGCCGAAATAGCGTGTAAGTTGTCAAACGTTTCGAGCGAAGGCCCTTCGTCAGAGAGTGAAAGCGGTTCGCTCGAAACGTTAGACTACATATACTTACACGCTATTTCGGCAGTACACCAACTTTTTAGATATTTGATATGTATTTATACACTGCCTACGCAGCACAACACGTTTTATCACAAGCTGTGTTAGTTAGGCAACACTTTGCTCATTGTGTTAATATATACACTGCTGTAGTGAATGTGGGAGAGCTTGGAGTAGACAGACGATACTGGACGATCGTCAAGCTCATATCCTCAGAAAAATTATTCCGGACAGGAATCGAACCTGTAACCTTCTGATTGCCGGTGAGACGCTCTAACCATTGAGCTATCGAGACTTAGATGAATAGCGAAGGTTACAATGATGTACTGGTTCGATTGAAATATGTACTGGTTCGATTGAAATATGTACTGCCTATGAGGCAGTCGCTATATATCGGTAATGTTTGGATGTGTTAATCTATACACATATTTTGTAAATTCTTCCAAATCCGATGAAATGGTTGGTTTCTTGATTTTGTTATTTTTTTTGGTGGGATGGAAACACATTTCAGGAGTTGGAATACATTAATTTTTTTTATTTAATATTATTTTTTCTGGTCCGTGTCCTACAAAATCCTGATTTATCATTGGCTAACGAGCAGTCCGTATGAGCCCATACGCACCGCTCGTACGGATCGCTCGACATAATTTCAGTTTTAAGTGCGTTTTATAAGCCGTAAAATATTCTAAAAACATTTGAAAATGAACTCAAACGAGATTGAACATATTGAAAGACATATACGTGAGTTTTTTTATCTGTGAGTTTTTTTATCTGAAAAGAGACTTAACTCTCAATTTCCGTTGACGAAGGTAAAAGCACAGACTTTTCTTTTTTGTCCACTGACTAGAAATACTGATGATGACTAAAAAAACAAGCCAGGATATTAAATAAATTATTTAATTATTTAACCAAGGGAAATATCTCTCAATACGGACCGTATTGAGAAATATTTCCCTTGGTCTCAAAAACGGCCGGGGAAATATTTCTCAATACAGACCTCCCAGCCGGTAAATAATATATTTGTATTTTTCATACGGTATAATGGGTATAGGGACGATCGTCAAGCTCAGAAATAAGACCGTTTCGGCTGTTGTTCTTACCCTTTATTTTTTGTTGTGGATGTCGATTTTTTGAAAGGAAGAGTAGAGAATGCAGCCGCGCTGGGCGCAGTACTGTCGCCATCCATATCTTGCGAAGTTGACGCTTTGATCGCCGTCTTCAGGTTTTCTAACTGAGATTGAGAGGAAGGAGGTGATGGAATGTAATAAGGAGAAGAATATATGGAAAGAGGTCGGAGAAGGATGGGAGGAATGAAGGAAAGGAAGGATGGAAGGCAGACAGGAAGGAAGGACGGAAAGGAAGGAGGGATGGGAGGAGGGAGGGAAGGGATGAAGGAAGAAAGGAAAGAAAGAATGGAGGGAGGAAGACAGGAAGGAGGAAGGACGGACGGACGGAAGAAAGGAAGGAAGGAGAGAATGAAGGAGGGAAGGAACGAAGGAAAGGAAGAGAGCAAGGGAGGAAGCGAAGAAGGAAAGGAAGGAAGGGAAAACAACAAGGAATGAAGGTAGGCAGGAAAGAAAGAAGGAGGGAAGATAAGAGGGGAGATAAGAGGGAAGGCAGGCAGGCAGGAAGGGAAGGAATGAAGGAAGGGAATGAAGGAAGGGAATGAAGGCAGTAAATCCAAACACACTGTACCTCTGACTCAAATTGAGTCTTTTGTTTCTTCTTATCACGATGACTATTAGACCGTTGAATTTGTCTTTCAATTCCATGTAGAACAGTTTCACAGCTATCACACCTTTATAATATTAACAAAACAAGTTGAAAAAACAGGGAGTCGTTTCTGGCACATGCTAGTGTCTGGTTTACATGAATACTAGTCAAAACAAAAGTCAATTGACAAAAGAACAGAACAATTCTGCAAAGACTTACCATTCTTGTAAAACACTAACTATTGAATTTACATTTTCTGGTTTTATATCTCTTCCCATAGAGTGCTCAACTTCCAGCTAAAACAAGAAAAGTAGGTATGGATGTCCAGACAAACGTCGTCAGGTCAAAATGTCCTTGCGTGGCCATAAGCACGGGTGGACCATAAGCACGTCAAATTTGATTTCATAAACAACTCTGCGATTGGTGCCATTTTGAATTTTCAAGATGCTACGCGGGCGTGCAAGATGGCCTTTTCTAGAAAAATGAAAGTTTTTCAACCACATTTATGATAATTAATGCGAATTTATATTAACATAATGTGTCTTGTTTGGGAAATTTAAAAGCACAAGTAAAAGCCGGTTTATTGGGCTTTCAGAAAATGTATAACTTTTGCAACAGTGATAGTTATTTCCAGAGATATCGATAGAACAAAGAGGGGGTTCAATTTTCGATGTTTTTCAACCGGACAGGAAAGAGTTGAGAAATGACAGAAAAAGACAAAAAGACAAGTAACCGAGATATTTTAATTAATAACTTTTAACTATGTTTAGTTTATTGACATTATAATAATTAATTATAATTAATTAATTATAATTATTAAATAAATAATTAATTATATTATTAATTAAGGATAGTTTATTGACATTTAATTAAGTTTAGTTTATTTAGTCCTGCATAATTAAGTTTAGTTTATTTACATTATAATAATTAATTATAATTATTAAATAAATAATTAATTATTAATTAAGGATAGTTTATTGACATTTAATGAAGTTTAGTTTATTTAGTCCTGCATAATTAAGTTTAGTTTATTTACATTATTATTAAATAAATAATTATATTATTAATTAAGGTTAGTTTATTGACATTTAATTAAGTTTAGCCACGTGCAAAGCTATCACTAAACACTGGTCGTCGTGAACCCTTACATGTATATATGTTTAATTTTTAAAAATGTTGTTGTTACTTGTTGCTTTTAAAATTATTGTATAATCTCCATTACTAAGCGTTTATACTTCCTCAAAAGTCAGGAACTACAGTATTATTTACAATTGTCTGTCATCATTTTAGAAAATTCTAAAGAGAAAAAATACACATTTAACCGAATTGCGTGACCACTGGTTTTCAATACTGTGGAAGTGTCCAGTATAATTTTTCCGAATATTATATTCTATACTTTTTTCTAAAATTGTCGTTAAAGTGTTTGAGTGAAAAAGTCAGTTCGAACTATTTTACATTGCCATAACGAGCATATACATTGCCCTCGTATCAGCCGCCTCCTAGTTAATTCGATTTCAACCGACCCTAAACAACAAAGGTCCTACCCCTAACCCCCGCCTAACAAGTTTTCTAACCGTAACTCCCGGCTGTGTTTTCAAGCCGTCCTTAGCCCCCACCACATCCATAAATTGATAGGAATGCTGAAACTTTGGAAATAAACTGAAGTCGGTACGATATTTAATATGAACTACATTTTCATTTCTGCTGGAGTAGGTTGTATAACGTCTGTGGGAATTTAACATATATGTAATCTATGGATTCTCCTGAGAAAAATTGTAATATATATCTTGTCAGCTGAAAATTTCATCTTCATAGACTTTTTGCTGTTAATGTTGATGGAAGTGAGGTCATAGCAGGCATCTGTCTACATGAAAACCTCTTTAGGTATGCCCACTACGACATCACTTCCGTCAACTTTAACAGCAAAAAAAGTCAATGGATATGAAATTTTCGTCTGACAAGATATATTACAATTTTTCTCAGGAGAATCCATAGATTACATAATTATATGTTAAATTCCCACAGACATTATACAACATTTAATGTACAGAGACTATTGAATATAATCCCCAAAAAGAACAAAGAAAACCGAGCTATGTGAACAATAAAGTGAAATAAAGCATTTATTAAACCAGACTAATAAATTACATGCCATGCCAGCTTATATGGTGATTCAGGTCTCACATGTTGACTGGGCTAGATAGTTATTAGCTAACACACTAAAAGGCAGCAGTTGTTTTGTAATTCCAACACAAGGAAAATTTAAAAAGCTATAATAATATATAAGTTAATCATTGTCAATGGCGTTCACATGCAGATGGCTGTGTTGTATGGGTCGTGTCCTTAAACTGGACATAAAGAGCATGGTAAACAAGATGAAACTTTAACTAGATGTCATCATTTTAACAAATTCTAAAGAGAAATGAAATAAACGTTTAGCTGATATGTGTGACCACTGGCTTTTAATAAAGTGTGGGTTGACTACAAATAACAATAATAATAATACAAATCTTTATACAGAACGCCTAACTGTTTCGAAGCAGCGAAGGTACGAGTGGGATGGCATTCATCGAAAAATACCATGAGCACGTGGTACAAACATAGCTCTGTAATTGGACATGTTAACTGCACGGTATAATATTCCAAGTAATTACTAGAAAGATGCGGCCACCGGTTTTCAACCCCGGGTGGGGCTTGCTGTTGCTCTTACATAATTCAATCCCCCCCCACTGCCTTTTGGTGCTGCCCAAAGGGAACGAGGCTCAGATTACTGTATTATCTAATGCCTGAGCAAAGGTTTGGGTTCAAATTCCACACACCCGGGATTGTTCAATGTATCAAATGCCCAGCTGTCACGGGGGATGTGCATGGTTGGATTTGACTGATACATAAGCAGTTACGTTTCAAGCGATTTGATAATCCCAAAGATATACAGGATTTTTAGTAAGTCATTATGCAGTGTGACGTCAAAGTGAGGATAATTTACATATCAAACAAATCTTAATATCTCGAGAACAAAGTGAGATATGGAAGAGTTGTACTAAATGCCAATGTTTATAATTTCTATAGTTCTTTCAAGTAAGATATTTTACTTCAAATGAATTTTACTTCAAACTGCCCATCTGGCATTTGGAGATTACCCTAACCCCAAAAAGACTGGATCTTAGGAAAGATCTGTTTGGTCACTCATTTTACCTAACCCTTACCATACCAATGAAGCCTACAGTAGTTTTACAGACAATAAGATGTTTACCTTCATAGTTGACTTGTCCATCTCCATCAATATCAGCCTCTCTGATCATCTCATCGACTTCTTCATCTGTGAGCTTCTCCCCGAGATTGGTCATGACATGTCTTAACTCGGCGGCGCTGATGAAACCATTGCCATCTTTGTCGAAGACTCGGAAAGCTTCGCGGATCTCTGCGTCACTGTCGCACTCCTTCATCTTTCGAGCCATCATGGTCAGGAATTCAGGAAAATCGATTGTACCATTACCTAAGAAACACAGGAATCAACTCGATCATCATAACCGACTTTGGACATATATTTTTATCATAAAGATGTATGTATGCTTCTCAGTGGCTTTAAAGGGATACTGCAGCCAAAATACAAATGTAGTACATATGAAAGATCTTAGTGACTTTAGTTTTTCATCCCTGGCAACAGATAACGGAATAATGTGCTTGACTTATAACGTATTGTCATGGTGAGACTCCACTGTATATATATTGGAGTAGACAGGCAATACATCGACGATTGTCAAGCTCATGAAATGTTTTGTAGCCTTTGTTCTCCATCTAAATCTTGGCAGCTCAATGGATAAAGCATCTCACTATAGTAATCAGGTTACAGATTTGTTCCCTGGCCAGAACTCAGAATCATTTTCTGAGGATTTAAGCTTGACAATCATCCATGTATTGTCTATGCTGGTCTATGCCATGAGAAAACAATTGATTATGAATAACAATGTTTCAAAATTAGATATCCCACCCTGCTGTGCACATCAGATCATCTGGTATTAACTGCATGAATAGAATTCCTAAAGGTCACCTTGATGTAAATGAAGATTTCTCCAAGAGAAAAACAATTTTGCAGAAAACACAATTTAAACTCTAAAAGGTGAAATGTACTACCAAAATAGTGTGTAGGAGGTCTAATTCATTTTGAGTGAAGGGGAGGACCTTCACTTACTGTAAAACAATAGACCACCTACTATTTGGCATGCCAAAATAATACAACCCCTATTATAAAGCCATTACTTTCTTAATTCTTTTTTTGTTTTTCATCATAGACATAAAACATTTTAATCTGTTTAAATGATTGTCTTTAGAGCCTAATTCATCCCCTGTTGTCATAGCGTGTGTCCTCCTTTGTTATCATAGCTTGTGTATTACCAGAGTAAGGCTCTGTTTACATGGAGGTACAGTAGGGTGACCCTTCTGGAAAGGTTACCCTAGTAGAAGGGTTACCCTAGTCCATTGTCTTTCAGGGTTTGGTTTACATGTCCTAGTGTGATCCTGGGTGTACTGGTTACCTGATATGCTTGCTAGGGTTACCCTGGCAGCAGGGCTATCTTTCTGTTTACTTTACCCATGTAAACGTATCAGGTAGGGTCACCCTCATAGACGGGTCATATTTCAGTGAAAAAATGTGTAATAAAAGTGCGAGTTTGGTCAGGTTTGGTGTATTTCAGATTCAAGTAAAATGCCATTATACAGGTTGAGCCACCACTGTTGTGTTCTACCAGGAATCCAACAAAATCTACCAAGACGACAAACAGCTCTCCTTCGAACATGTCTCATCCAAGCTAAAGCAGCATTGTACTGGTTCGCTGCATGAACTGTTGTTGATGACATTTTTGAAACAACATAAAGCCAAGCAATAGACCACAGCATTGAAATGCAACGACCAAAGGACAAAAGAATAAAACTTGCCACCAAAACTCTTCGTTTGTCCACTATTTTCAATTTGCTTAGTGGCCACACAAAGGGAGGATGACCCTACTAGAGCAGTTAGCCCTGCTACAAGGGTCACTCTACACAATGTAAACAGGGGCTATCTTTTGACGGAAGGGTCACCCTACTAGGAACCCTACCTCCATGTAAACAGGTGCTAAAATGCCAAAAGGCCACCTTTGGGAAAGGCGTTACCCATGGAATGCAGGGGTGTAACGATTAATCAGGAAATAAAAACAATTATGTTACAAAACTTGTAGTGATCCTCGAAGGCCTACTTATCAAATAATCTTAATAACATCAAACAAGAAAATGAAATCTCACCATCGGCATCGACTTCATTTATCATGTCTTGTAACTCGGCTTCAGTAGGGTTCTGTCCGAGAGACCTCATGACTGTGCCCAATTCTTTTGAGGTGATGGTTCCATCGCCATCCTTATCAAATAGACTAAAAGCCTCCTTAAATTCTACAAAACAAAAAAGCATTTGACTTTATCTAGCAATTGTCCTGGTTGTATAGTGTATAGAAGTAGACAGAATTATACCAGATTACCAGCACAGTGTATTTATAAATAGCAATCTAACTTTTAAGGTTGGGACATTGGTTTAGCAGACAGAAATGTATTAGGCAATACAACTAAAAACATTAGGGGGTAAAGTTAAGGAATTTCCAACATTTTCAGTTTTCTATTGCATGCATTCTAATTTCAAAATTGAACACCCTACATGAACAGGTGTACTATTGAATTAGTGTGTAGGTTTCAATCAAAATAGTGACGTTTAGTCACATTTTATTCTGTAACGAAGGGCCTTCTCTTGACACGTTATACCTCCTACACACTGTTTTGGCAGTGCACCAACTTTTTAGAGCATTCATTTCTACACTGTCTATGCAGCAGAACATGTTTTTATATCATTCTAATTTCCTTTGTGTGATAGAAATTAAAACACTAACTTCAATAAGATCTCTCACAAGTTCAAAAAAAGCTTAGGGTCCTCCTCTGAGAAACACAAACACTAACTGGATGATAATATCAAGGGAATTCAAATATATTAAGGGATTCAAATTAATGTACACAGAACCAGCAAGAATACCTACCACCTACCAAACATTGAAGTTTGTTCGATACTTTTAATACGACACTGTCTTTTTTTTAGCCAAGTCCAAGATGTACTGTACAGCTCTGTATAGCTAGCTACTCAACTACCACACAGCAACATAAAAGCTATAAATAAACACATGACACCAATTTGCTATAGAACTTACCAGCAATTTGTTCTTCTGTCAGCTGATCAGCCTATATAACCAAAAAAGGTTATAAAAACAATGCTTCTCATGTCAACAGATAAGTCTTGAAAATTAACCAGACATATCTGAGAATATTTACGGTCATGGGATCTAAAATTTGTACCTTTTAATAAATTATTGCAATGATTTTATTGTTTGTTGCATGTCAACTGCCATTTACAATTTACATGCCATATTTGGAAAGATTATTGTGACATTCACCCAGCAAACACGCCTTTTCCTAAAATAGTGAAAGACTAGATACAAGGTGGGCGAGTGTATGTGGGCTTGTTTGGAAGTTGTTTGTATTGTGTTGGCACGTGTGACATTTGCCCAGCCAAACGATCCCAAGAACACTTGTGAGCCACACCATGTACGTAGTCCTACATGCTTTTAGGAAAAGGCTAAATCATCAAACAAGGAACTGAAGGGCTTTTTTGGCCAGTATTGTATCTAGTATTAGTAAAAAAATATTGTGAACACTCTTGGAACTGGAAGTCGCTCGTAGACTGCATACCTCTGCCAGCAGGTTATTTATTGAAGACATTTTATAGGGTAAATTTAGCACATATTTTAGCTTGGTCCTGGTGTATGACCATGACCACACTTTTACAATATACAATAAAATATTGTTGTTGTTCAATGTACGATGTACACGTCTATAAACTTCTTTTATCTAGAGTGAATAAAATGCTTCATTGCACTCATTTGTACTCAAATATTATGCAAAATTATATGTTGTTCCTTAGGCCATGACCGCACTTTTGTATAAACAATGCAACTGACAAGTCCATTGTTTTTTGAATTCAGCTTGTTTGCAAAGATTTTAATAATATAAGGGATAATGAGCACAATCAAGCATTTTCAGTCATTTCTTTTACACAGAGAAGCTTACAGACAGATTTTTATTAATATTTCATCCAAATTGAACAAAAATTTAATGGCTTGGTCCTTGGCATATGACCATCTCATGAAAATCTGTTCATTAATTTTTGAGATATCTTGCTTACAGACAGACAAACAAACAAACAGAAGTAAAAACATAATCTCCTGGCAGAGGGAATAAACCATCTTCCTGATACCAAGTGAAATTTGAAGTTAAATAGACAAGTTTGCAAGTTCGTTGCGAAGTTCGTTATGTAGTTCACGAACTTCACGCCCAATATTCCAAATATGGAATGTAAATCGGAAGCTGACAATACACTGTGAAACATCCTGCGAAAAGTATGATGCAAAGAATCTTAACTCTGAATACGAAACCATAATTTAGCATTCATGCAAGAAAAAAGAGTTTTATGTATGATGGTGCAAAGCTATGGAACTCTATTCCAAACGAAATTAGGGAGAGCAAATCTCTGTCATGTTTCAAAAAAAAAATTGCCGCTCACATATTTTAACATATTTTAAAATAGATTATGTTATGTTGCTTACTTACCTAGTACTATAATTTACCTATTTAATACTATTTCTAATATTTTGTAAATAATTATTCTAATGTTTATACTTCTGTAATTTCTTTTATACACGCCCCCTGTGGAAATCAGCTTCGGTTGACGGGGTTAGCGTGGTTAAATAAAGTTTTTCTATCTATCTATCTATCTACTTGTCAAATCAAGGGTTAATATTACTCTATTTTATACAATAACTGTTTACTATGCACAATCTCATTGGTTGTTGGCCATGATCTTTTATTAAAGGACAGATGCACAGATCACGTCAGCTCACGACAGCCGACTGCTTTTATCTTTTTTCATGCCCCAGAAATTGCCAAAGAGCAAATAAGCCTGTTGAATGGTTTGTTTTCAATTTTTATTGTATAAAACAAATAGATTCCATTTTGCCATTGTCTGTTCAGTTATAGATACACAGGACGTCAGAGTGTGGTAAGAACGTCAGTGACTCACTCAACAATTGTCTTGTGGGCCACTTTTTTGTTCTTACCACATTCTCATGTCATCTGTGCATCTATAACTGAACAGACAATGGCAAAATGGAATCTATTTGTTAATTAGAGTTCAGCTAGAGTTTTCATTTAGGCTTGACATAATTGTTATTCATGTAGATGTTATTCATGTAAATTTTCTCGTAGCACAACAAGAGACAACCAGGGCTTCTATAACACAAAAAGCAAAGCACAGAAAAAAAGAAAATCACTAAATAAAATATCAGTACACCCACAAATATATCAGTGTAAATACATTCATCAATATACAAAATATATTTGTATATTAATAAATAAATTCACACATTGAAAAATTATATATTTGTGCACTGACAAATATATTTGTGTATTGAAATTATTATTTCTGCATTGCATATGTGCGTCACTGTACATTGGTAAACAATGCGACAACTAAGATAATCAGTGTTCATGTTCAGCACATTAAAGGGGCAGCGCCATGACTTGCGCATGCTCAAGTAGTCAAGTCTGTTTTTCGTCGAGGAGTCCTTCGACCTGGGCATGCACGCCATAATCGAATCCATGGTAAGCGAAACAAATTGGTGTTGTAGCATCTCTCGTAAGAGTGAATCTAATGCGGGGTTTTCTAGCTTAAAATTATACTGAGCAAAGTCACTATCACTGCAGTAATTACATCCAGTCAAGCATTTTGCATCAATCCATAACTGGTATATCGTTTCGGTCAAGTAGATCTTTTTATGGGAATCGTCCCATCTTTTCTTGGCTTCTTTACATTGATCCTGTAACTTCTTCTTGCGACCAGAGTTCTCTCGCTTTTCGCCATGCGATTCACCGAGTATAGACGCCATTTTGAATCAATTAAGCCAACTTGAAAAAATTCAGGCTGATTTTTTCAAGTTCGCACACATGCACAAATCATGCTTTAAGTTGGTTTCAAAGAAACGTACAAGAACAGAAGTTTTTAAATTAAACCATAAAATTATCGAAACTGGTATTCTGTAACACAAATAAGAAATGTTGCCCTTGTGCAAATTATTATCGACCTGCTACTTTTTCTGAAAAAATATATTTTGTTTTTGCTGGTAGTTTCTGTATTTACAGTTGATGAAAAAAATACAACCTATTTTCTGTTTCACGAAAGGAATCAATTCAGAGTTAGTAGTTATTGTGAACTACACCAGGCTTAAGAAATTTCAGCTGTGGGACATTGATAGGAAGTAATTTTAGCATGTATTATAATATAATAATTCTGTATAATAATTATGGGAGTGTACCCCTTTATGGTAATAGAAAAGTAACAATTTGTAGTGAAATGAACTACGAAATCGACAAAGTCGGCAATGTATTATCGTTCCAACCCTGAATGCACAAAATAACGAAAATTGTAGTTGCTGGAAGTCTATATATTCGTGTTATTGTTCAAAATAGACCCCGAAGCGCTTTCAGTCAGTCAAACGAGCTCCCAACAAAGCTATTAAATGGGCTTTAATGTTGTCTTCGAGCGCGCAGGAAAAGGTAAATAACCACTGATAAATATTGGAGAAGTCGACACCTTAATTACTGAGCTTGCACCTGTCTTCGCCAAACAAAAACAGAAAATTAGCATCGGGAATAGAGTTAAACGGTTGGAAACGATCGGCATTAGAAGTGAGGATAATTTAACGAAACTCCAGGCAAATACAATACAATAGCCAAGTCCTAAGAAAGAGTCTTTTCAATGAAGGGAAACAAATGAAAAAGCTAGTGACAGTTGCGTTGCTCTGCTTGACTTTGCAAAACGACTGACACTGTCATGTCAGCATCATCATCAACACTTTCTTTCTGTCACGTTTTTTTCACAAGTTTCTTTCGAAACTGTACTAAGTAGTGGTGAAACCTACGACCAGCCACTTGACGTCAAGTGTTCAAGCAGGTTACGAAGAAATTCACTTTGGCGTCGGGTGATGCAGTATCGTCGAATTAATTAAGCATACGAAATCTTCAAATATCAAACGAATACAAAAGAAGCGATTGCAATTCAACGAATTGACCGTATTAAACAGACTCGAAAGGAAGCCACGTTACACAGTATTTACACTATTTCTACAATAAATTGGAACCACTTCGACCGCTTCTACCACACTAAAGCGATTGAAGTTTTAAACTCATTCGCTAAAATGGACAGGTTGACAACTAGGGGCAAGCACATCGCGATGTTGTCAAGGCAAAACAAGAGTTATTTTCGCTAGAATTTAACACCCTATAACTCACGAAGGATACGAAAGACTAGCAATGATGTATCTTACGACTACAATACGTACCATTTTCTATGTTTGTTATAAAGATAAAGAGAAACTTGCGCTATCACCACTCTTCACTTGTACGACACAGTCCAAATTTCCCTTCGTTTTTAGTTTCCCTCACAGGGCGCGGTCATGACCATATAAGGAGCGACCAAAATTCGTGTTTTTATCGAAAGCCCAGAAACTCAGGTGTTTATAATATTGGTGTGTATCGCCCAATGAGACGAATTTTCAATAGAGTTTGTGAAAAAACGGCAAAGTTCGTCAAATAAGCTCCAGGAACTGCCGCACTTGGCTGTCGCATGATTGTCGCATGAGCCCGCGATACATGGTGCGCCCAGATCAGTGGGTGCGCCTGCGTCTGTTTGTCGCAGTGGTTTGTCGTCGCTTAGCGGCAGTAGCGTCGCGTAAACTGATAAATTTTTAACGACATTATAAATATAGGCGTACGAAGAATTCTGATTTACACAGCTCTTTCGTTGACACCAGAAACATTGTTTTCTGAAAAAGTATAAACATCTTGATTCAAATCCAAATGAATTTCGACCGTTTGCGAATTTTACATATTCGTAATCAGAAGAAATGTAATATATCTTGTTGTTGCTAAAGTTGATTTACTCACAGGAAATGACGTCAAAGCAGGGAATGCAACAGTGAAATACAAAGAAAGTTTGGCTTTGAACTTTTCACACACCTGTTTAGACAAAATTCGCTCAATTCCCAAACTTTCATTGCATTTCACATCCCTGTATCGACGTCATTTCCTGTGAAATGAAGATAGAACGGGAACGAATCTTTAAAAGCCCCTTTTGAAGATTCCGGCTTTTAAAGATTCCGGCTTTTAAATATTCTGGCTTTTTGACAGTCGTGCCGCCCCAGCCAAACTCCCCACTTGATAGTGTCTTCGGCTCGGATCGACTGCGCCAATGCTTTTTTTAAAGATTCCGGCTTTTAAAGTTCCGTTCCCCGATTCCCCGTTCCTTTTAAAGATAGCAAATTCTTCTCAAGAGATTCCAAAGATCACAAATATGTAAAATCCCAAAATCCCGCATAGGCACTTGTCCAGCAAGCTCATTGTGAGCTCCATATATATGTAGAACTCACTGCTCTGGTATTACCTAAACCATAACCGCATGGGTACGAGGCTGTACTACCTCGACTTTACAATTTTGCACAATATCACAACTGCCTTGGATTTCAAGGCAGCACTTCCCTTGCGATAGTAACTTCTAGTATTAATATTTAGTCCCCGGTTAGGGTTAGGGTTAGGGTACCCGGCCGGAACAAGCGCGGTGATGCCTCCGTCGAGATGACGTCAGCATGTTTGTCCGCATTTAACCATAATTCTTGCGTCCATACCAAAAGAAATAACTCATTTGCAATCATTTGGGAGACAAATTTGGTTTGTTTGTCCGCTTTCAATATTGGGCGAGATCGAAGGTCGAGCCTAATATTGCAAATCGAGACTTAAATATTTTGTAATATTGGGCGATCGAAGCGATTTGTGATATTTCAAACGTGAGGGCCTCCAAATGTCAACAAACTTTAACAGAATAGATTTGCGACAGTTCGAAAGCGAGTATTTGTCAAAGGTGCAAGTGGTAGTTTGATATATTATCCACATTTAGGAACAGAACGGCTTCTTATAACACGCTTTTTAGGCGGAAAAGCTCAAGCCGCAATACTTTGTTCAATGTTTATATAATGCAATGTAAACAAACGAAGTAAACAGAAACGGGGACATGCGCAGAACGGGCACCTTTAACATAAAGATGTTTCTTCGCACGTAAACAGTCCAAAGGTTACTGTCCAATATGTAGCTGCCCTACATCGTAAAATATTGGGCTGCACGTGATGCTAATAGAGACAGTTGATTGGTGGATTAAAATATATAATAAAATACAATACAAACAATACAACACAACACAACGCAACGCAACAACTGATGAAAGGCTCCGCTCGAAACGTATTTTCGTCACTAAAAATCTTGGCAGTTTACCACCTTTTCACTTTGCTATATATCCAAAACACTGTCTACGCAGCATTCTACTTTTTTATAGTAAAACTATATAGCGTGGTCCCAAAAGGCTTCAATTTAAGAACAATAGATGCTTTATCCAGTTTCTTACGTAGAGCAATGCATTGGTTGGAGACACTGATCGCAAAAATAGCCTGCCATCTTGGATAAGTTGGGGGAGCAATTTTATATTTATAATTCATATGAAAGCAATCATTTTGATCTTATGGTCCAAGTAACAATAGAACAACAGGCTTGATCGCCAAATAGTGAAAAAATAAAAAAATAAAAAAATAAAAAAATAAAAAAATAAAACGCAAAAATTGTAGAATTTACGATTCCTTGTTTTGGACCGCGAGGTTGTCGAATTACACAAAAAGCATACATGATTTTCTAATGTTGTTTACTTGTGTACAACTTGCTACGTCATAGATCAACTCATTTAAATATCACATAAGTCTAAATATCTCAAGAACTGAGTGAAATATGAAAGAGCTGTAAGTTGTTATTCCTCATTGTTTTAATTGGCACTTTAATATTAACATTTAATTGGCACTTTAATATTAACATTTAATTGGCACTTTAATATTAGGGCCAGGTTAGTATAAAATTTTGAAAAATAACCCTAACCCAAAATCAAACGGTCTATGTATGCATGTCCTCAAATATGGGTGTGTCTATATGTCTTTATAACTTTATAAGCCTATAGATGCTGTAGAACCTATAGATGCTATATAGAACCTATAGATGTTATAGAACCTATAGATGTTATAGAACCTATAGATGTTATAGAACCTATAGATGTTATAGAAACCAGAGATGTTATAGAACCTACAGATGCTATAGAACCTATAGATGCTATAGACCTATAGATGCTATAGAACCTATAGATGCTATAGAACTTATAGATGCTATAGAACCTATAGATGCTATAGAACCTATAGATGCTATAGAACCTATAGATGCTATAGAACCTATAGATGTTATAGAACCTATAGATGTTATAGAACCTATAGATATTATAGAACCTATAGATGCTATAGAACCTATAGATGCTATAGAACCTATAGATGCTATAGAACCTATAGATGCTATAGAACCTATAGATGTTATAGAACCTATATATGCTATAGAACCTATAGATGCTATAGAACCTATAGATGTTATAGAACCTATAGATGCTATAGAAACATATCGCTATTGAATGAAACAATATTATGTTGTTGCCTCGTTCTATTTCAAAACCACGCAACATATATAGACTCTATAGCAATATGTAGGTTATATAGCATCTATAGATTCTGTAGTCTCTATAGCATCTATAGGTTCTATACCATCTATAGGTTCTATACCATCTATAGGTTTTATAACATCTATAGGTTCTATAACATCTATAGGTTCTATAACATCTATAGGTTCTATAACATCTATAGGTTCTATAACATCTATAGGTTCTATAGCATCTATAGGTTCTATAACATCTATAGGTTCTATAACATCTATAGGTTCTATAACATCTATAGGTTTTATAACATCTATAGGTTCTATAACATCTATAGGTTCTATAACATCTATAGGTTCTATAACATCTATAGTTTCTATAACATCTATAGGTTCTATACCATCTATATGTTCTATAACATCTATAGGTTCTATAGCATCTATATGTTTTATAGCATCTATAGGTTCTATAACATCTATAGGTTCTATAGCATCTATATGTTCTATAACATCTATAGGTTCTATAACATCTATAGGTTTTATAACATCTATAGGTTCTATAACATCTATAGGTTCTATAACATCTATAGGTTCTATAACATCTATAGGTTCTATAACATCTATAGGTTCTATAACATCTATAGGTTCTATAAACATCTATAGGTTCTATAACATCTATAGGTTCTATAGGTTCTATAACATCTATAGGTTTTATAACATCTATAGGTTCTATAACATCTATAGGTTCTATAACATCTATAGGTTCTATAACATCTATAGGTTCTATAGCATCTATAGGTTCTATAACATCTATAGGTTCTATAACATCTATAGGTTCTATAACATCTATAGGTTTTATAACATCTATAGGTTCTATAACATCTATAGGTTCTATAATATCTATAGGTTCTATAACATCTATAGTTTCTATAACATCTATAGGTTCTATAGCATCTATAGGTTCTATAGCATCTATAGCATCTATAACATCTATAGGTTCTATAGCATCTATAGGTTCTATAACATCTATAGGTTCTATAGCATCTATAGCATCTATAACATCTATAGGTTCTATAACATCTATAGGTTCTATAGCATCTATAGCATCTATAACATCTATAGGTTCTATAACATCTATAGTCTTATATAGTTATAAAGATATATCCCCCTAGTTTTATTCATGATCACCATGGGTACACCATCATCGCCACCATGGCAACGGTGCCTTTGGATCTTTATCAGTGTTAACTTAGAAATCAATGGTTAACGTACATGGTAAGTGTACTCTCGTTAATAGTCTGCGATAGCAGACCACATCTCACCTGCACCCCCCCCCCCGGGAACGGAAGAGAGACGTTATTTGTCATCACCTCCACCAGGGGGGGTATACAGTCTACGAGCAGACTATCTCCACTGATCTCAAAAATAGGACTGGATTGAGCTTTCTATTGTATCTGATGAGCTGCTTTTGAAGGCTGCATATATTTGCATAATGTAAGTTGACGAGAGATCATTAGAAGCTCCGAGTTTGCAAGCAAATCAAACTGTGACGCTCGCGAAATAGGTTTAGTGTCTGGCCAATATAGTTTCTTTGTTAACATTAAATGCATAAAATCTTGAACCTAATTTGACGTCTCATATTAGGCTTCTCTCACTGGATAATTACAGCCAACGGCGGCCATTACTAAGGGCATGAATCGTTTTAACCAGTAATTTGAAAAATGTCTTCTGGTCCTCTTTATAGTAAAATTATTTTATTTTGTCGATGGTAAGAGCACATAATCCAACAAAAAACCTCATAGGATCCTCAGTTGGTCATAGTCATCCTTAGTAATGGCGGACTTCCGGCTTCATTTTCTGAACAATAGTTGCTCGATCCAGTCTTCTTTCGAGATCAGTGGGCAAAACAAAAACTCAAAAAACAATGGACAATGTTTTTAACAAGCCTCCATAGGCGTATGCAGCGGGGGGTCAGGCAATTGTCCCCCCCCCTCATTGAATTTTTCCCGCGAAATTCGGGCACTTTTTGCAGGAAATATTTTCCGGCAATTTCAAGCAAACTCATAAAAATATATATTTACTTTTCGGGAAAAACTCATTTGTCCTCCCAAATACAATCGCGCTGCCATTGCGAGTACACTTTACGCGTACCGTAACCATTGTTTTCTATACATTGTCAACGTGGCTAGACATGTACCACAGCTACATTAGGGGTTTGATGATGTTTTTATCGGACCCGTGTCAAGCCGGTCATCTCTTGCTTGTGAAAAACTTCGAAGTTGCTTTGGGACTAAAAAGAAATGAAGAAAAACAGAAGCTGTGTTACAAATGAAATACAGTAAAAACCTGCGAGTAAGAACCTAGTTTTTAAGAACCTGTTAGGCTAAAATTTGCCAGTTACACCCCCTCTATACAAGAACCTGTTTAGCCTAAAATTTGAAACAGGTTCTTATTTTCTAAAATCTATATAAAAAGATGTGTACACTTGGGTGAATAAGATACAGATCAACATTTTTGGAGACACAGGTGCCTTATTACTCCAATTTAATACAATGTAAATGCCAATGTTGAAAATCAAATATAATTGTTATTGTTGTAATTACACATAAATACTGTAACTGTATATATATTGTTTATACAGTATCTCCATGGCTACACATCAGCATATGGAAGAGTCTGTTTTTTTCATGAATTTCTTTATAAATACTTACATGGTATGCAGATGTTATATTATAAGGAATACAGGCTGAATACCACTAAATTCTATTAGCTACAATGTATTTTTTTCTTTAGAAAGTAAGAACCTATTTAAGAACCTAAATAGCCTCAATTTGTGCTAAGTACCATTTATATAAGAACCTGTTTAGGCTAACTTGGGAAAACGCAGGTTCTTACTCGCGGGTTTTTACTGTATCTAAAAAGGTTGGTGTACTGCCGAAATAGGGTGTAAGTTGTCTAACGTTTCGAGCGAAGGCCCTTCGTCAGAGAGTGAGACTTCGCTCGAAACGTTGGACTACTTACACGCTATTTCGGCAGTACACCAACCTTTTTAGATATTTGATTTGTATTTATACACTGCCTACGCAGCGCAACACGTTTTATCACAAGCTGTGTTAGTTAGGCAACACTTTGCTCATTGTGTTAATAGAGACCTTTAGATTTGAGGACGAAGACGAGTACGAAGACGAGTTTACCATTGCGCATGGTTCTTTTCCATTGTTGTTTCTCCACTGCGCAGAAAAGTTCGTCTTCGTACTCGTACTCAATCTAAAGGTCGCTAATATACACACTGCTGTAGTGAATGTGGGAGAGCTTGGAGTAGACAGACGATACATGGACGATCGTCAAGCTCATATCCTCAGAAAAATGATTCTGAGTCCCGGACAGGAATCGAACCTGTAACCTTCTGATTGCCGGTGAGACGCTCTAACCATTGAGCTACCGAGACTCAATGATGACGAGGTTACAATGATGTACTGGTTCGATTGAAATATGTACTGCCTATGAGGCAGTCACTATATATCGGTAATGTTTGGATGTGTTAATATATACACATATTTTGTAAATTCTTCCAAATCCGATGAAATGGTTGGTTTCTTGGTTTTGTTATTTTTTTTGGTGGGATGGAAACACATTTCAGGAGTTGGAATACATTAATTTTTTTATTTAATAATATTTTTTCCGGTCCGTATCCCACAAAATCCTGATTTATCATTGGCTAACGAGCAGTCCGTATGAGCTCATACGGACCGCTCGTACGGATCGCTCGACATAATTTCAGTTTTAAATGCGTTTTATAAGACGTAAAATATTCTAAAAACATTTCAAAATGAAGTCAAACGAGATTGAACATATAAATTTGAAAGACATATAAGTGAGGTTTTTTATCCGAAAAGAGACTTAAGTTGGTTGGTTGGTTGGTTTAATAATATTTATACAGGGTAGCCCAATTCAGCTAAACGCTGATTTAAATGGGGCCCTGTAAACAAATTTACATGATAAATACAAATTGACAGAATATAAAATAAATAATTTACAATACAGAGCTAACATACACACTTATACAAACATATATAAAGATAAATATTATTAATAATAATAATAAAGTTATTCATTAATCAGTCATTGGGCTAGTTTAAGGTATTTCTTTAATCTCCTCTTAAATATGTCTAATTCTGTTATCTTTCTAATTTCTGGTGGTAGTATATTCCAAACTTTTGCCCCATTAATCCTGAAAGATCCTTGGTATTTTTGCGTTTTTGCAAGTGGTGGACGGAGTAGATCTCTATTTCGTGTCCTATACGCATGTATATTATATGCATGATTGAATTCCTTTAGTAGATAGGTTGGAGCTAACCCATTAAGACATTTAAAAACAAGAAGGCAAATTTGATAGATTCTACGTGATTGTAGTGACGGCCAATTTAAAACACTCTTTAGTTCATGTGGCTCAACCTTACGCTGTTCGATTATTCCAGCAGCTCGCAACTGTAGTTTATTTAAATAGTCCAAATTCATTTTACCGCACGTACTCCATATAACAGAGCAATAATCAAAAAGGGGTAATACTGTTGTATAATGTGACACTGGCCTCTTTCGGAAGTAATTTGCGTGCTTTTCGGAGCATACCAAGCCTAGATGAGATTTTATTAGCCAAGTATTCTATATGGTCATTCCAAGAAAGATTGGAATCAAGAATGACACCTAGATACTTATATGTATAAACCCAAGATAGAATGGTGTCATTGGCTTTAATAGTAAAATTATTGACTTTACTTAATCTCTGATTATTACCCACTAGCATAACTTTGGTTTTATCAAAATTTAGAAACAGGAAATTATTGTTAAGCCAATTAATTATACTATCTAGATCACTCTCAATTTCCTTTGACGAAGATAAAAGCACAGACTTTCCTTTTTTGTCCATGGACTAGAAATACTGATGACGACCAAAAAAACAAGCCAGGATATTAAGGGAAAAAATAAATAAATAATTTACCGTTTTGGCCGGTCCGTATTGAGAAATATTTCCCTTGGTCTCAAAAACGGCCGGGGAAATATTTGTCCATACAGAACTTCAGCCGGTAAATAATATATTTGTATTTTTCATACGGTATAGGGACGATCGTTTCGGCTGTTGTTCTTACCCTTTATTTTTTGTTGTGGATGTCGATTTTTTGAAAGGAAGAGTAGAGAATGCAGCCGCGCTGGGCGCACTACTGTCGTCATCCATATCTTGCGAAGTTGACGCTTTGATAGCCGTCTTCAGGTTTTCTAACTGAGATTGAGAGGAAGGAGGTGATGGAATGTAATAAGGAGAAGAACATATGGAAAGAGGTCGGAGAAGGATGCCAGGAATGAAGGAAAGGAAGGATGGGAGGGAAGGCAGGCAGGCAGGAAGGAAGGACGGAAAGGAAGGAGGGATGGAAGGGAGGAGGGAGGGAGGGAGGACGGAAGGAGGGAAGGAAGGGATGAAGGAAGAAAGGAAAGAATGGAGGGAGGAAGGAAGACCGGAAGGAAGGAAGACCGGAAGGAAGGAAGACCGGAAGGAAGGATGGGAAGGAAGGCGGCAGGAAGGACGGACGGAAGAAAGGAAGGAAGGAGAGAATGAAGGAGGGAAGGAACGAAGGAAAGGAAGAGAGGAAGGAAGGAAGGGAGGAAGCGAGGGAGGAAGCAAGGAAGGAAAGAAGGGAGGGAGGAAAGGAAGGAAGGGAGGGAAAACAGCAAGGAATGAAGGTAGGCAGGAAAGAAAGAAGGAGGGAAGGGAAGATAAGAGGGGAGATAAGAGGGAAGGCAGGCAGGAAGGAAGGAAGGAAGGAAGGAAGGAAGGAAGGAAGGAAGGAAGGAAGGAAGGAAGGAAGGAAGGAAGGAAGGAAGGAAGGAAGGAAGGAAGGAAGGAAGGAAGGAAGGAAGGAAGGAAGGAAGGAAGGAAGGAAGGAAGGAAGGAAAGAAGGAAGGAAGGAAGGAAGGAAAGAGGAAAGGAAGGAAGGAAGGAAGGAAGGAAAGAGGAAAGGAAGGAAGGAAGGAAGGAAGGAAGGAAGGAAGGAAGGAAGGAAGGAAGGAAGGAAGGAAGGAAGTAAGGGAATGAAGGGAATGAAGGCAGTGAATCCAAACATACTGTACCTCTGACTCAAATTGAGTCTTTTGTTTCTTCTTCTTATCACGATGATTGTTAGACCGTTGAATTTGTCTTTCAATTCCATGTAGAACAGTTTCACAGCTATCACACCTTTATAATATTAACAAAACAAGTTGAAAAAACAGGGAGTCGTTCCCGGCACATCCTAGTGCCTGGTATGGCTAATCATTGTTATTTACATCAAAACAAAAGTCAATTGACGAAAGAACAGAACAATTCTGTAAAGACTTACCATTCTTGTAAAACACTAACTATTGAATTAACATTTTCAGGTTTTATATCTCTTCCTATGGAGTGCTCAACTTCCAGCTAAAACAAGAAAAGTAGAGTATGGATGTCCAGTCAAACGTCGTCAGGTCAAAATGTCCTTGCGTGGCCATAAGCACGGGTGGCGTATGCTGTTAGGGTGTTGCCACTCACCGCGAAGTTAATCCCGGTTTTGACCCGAGGAGGTTTTGACCCGAGGAGGTTTTGACCCAAGGACGTTTTGACCCAAGGACGTTTTGACCCAAGGACGTTTTGACCCAAGGACGTTTTGACCCGTGGACGTTCTGAACTAACTTTAAGAATTTATTGTTGTAAGAGCATTGAGACTATTGTATAATGTTCCTAAAACGTCTTTATTATTATTATTATTAGTTTTATAAGTAACTTAAGTAACTTTAAGAATTTATTGTTGTAAGAGCATTGAGACTATTGTATAATTGCTCCTAAAACGTTTTTATTATAATATTTATTAGTCTGGCTTGAAGCTCTGGCGCCAAAAAGCGTCTCATTTAAAACAATGGTTAGTTAAAAGACTTAAGTCGGAAGCTAAAACTTTGGATATTTTGTTTATTGAGGTCAGCTTGCCAAAATGTTGGGTCATGTATTGTAACTTTTCAAATTACATTATTACACTATCCGCAAAGCGCAAATGTGATCGACTTACCTGGCTATTTTTTTGGTCAAGCTTTCCATGCACTATATCCGCATAGATAGCTTCAATTATTAGGTCCTAAAAATAGTTTGATTGGTCATTTTCAGCATACCATTATATTAAGTCCCTCTTCTAATATTAGCCCCTTTCATGTGAAAATAAACTTCACCATTGTTGCATGGTTGGTTGGTTCTATGCATGGTTGGTTGGTTGGTTCTATGCATGGTTGGTTCTATGCATGGTTGGTTGGTTCGTTTTATGCATGGTTGGTTGGTTGGTTGGTTTAGTTATGCATGGTTGTATGCATGGTTGGTTGGTTGGTTATGCATGGTTGTATGCATGGTTGGTTGGTTGGTTGGTTCGTTGTATGCATGGTTGGTTGGTTGGTTTAGTTATGCATGGTTGTATCATGGTTGGTTGGTTGGTTGGTTAATGGTTATGCATGGTTGTATGCATGGTTGGTTGGTTATGCATGGTTGGTTGGTTGGATATGCATGGTTGTATGCATGGTTGGTTGGTTTAGTTATGCATGGTTGTATGCATGCATGGGTTGGTTGGTTGGTTATGCATGGTTGTATGCATGCATGGTTGGTTGGTTTAGTTATGCATGGTTGTATGCATGTTTGGTTGGTTATGCATGGTTGTATGCATGGTCGGTTGGTTTAGTTATGCATGTTTGGTTGGTTGGTTATGCATGGTTGTATGCATGCATGGTTGGTTGGTTTAGTTATGCATGGTTGTATGCATGGTTGGTTGGTTGTTTGGTTATACATAGATGGTTGTATGCATGCATGGTTGGTTGGTTGGTTGTATACATGGTCGGTTGGTTGGTTTAGTTATGCATGGTTGGTTGGTTATGCATGGTTGTATGCATGTTGGTTGGTTGGTTTAGTTATGCATGGTTGTATGCATGGTTGTATGCATGGTTGGTTATGCATGCATGGTTGTATGCATGCATGGTTGGTTGGTTGGATGCATGTATGGTTGGTTGGTTGTATGCATGCATAGTTGGTTGTATGCATGCATGGTTGGTTGTTGGTTTAGTTATGCATGGTTGGTTGTATGCATGCATGGTTGGTTGTTGGTTTAGTTATGCATAGTTGGTTGTATGCATGCATAGTTGGTTGTATGCATGCATGGTTGGTTGTTGGTTTAGTTATGCATGGTTGGTTGTATGGTTGGTTGGTTGGTTGTATGCATGTATGGTTGATTGGTTGTATGCATGCATGGTTGGTTGTTGGTTTAGTTATGCATGGTTGGTTGGTTGGTTGGTTGGTTGGTTGGTTGGTTTAGTTATGCATGGTTGTATGTATGCATGGTTGGTTGGTTGGTTGGTTGGTTTAGTTATGCATGGTTGTATGTATGCATGGTTGGTTGGTTGGTTGGTTGGTTGGTTTAGTTATGCATGGTTGTATGTATGCATGGTTGGTTGGTTGGTTGGTTGGTTGGTTGGTTGGTTTGTTTGGTTGGTTGGTTTAGTTATGCATGGTACTTTTGTATGTATGCACGGTTGGTTGGTTGTTGCATGGTTGGTTGGTTTTATTTTATGTATGGTTGGTAATATAATTAGTTGGTTGCTTAGCTGGTTACATATAGTTAGTTTGTAGAAACTCTAGTAATATCATCAATGTTGCTGTGGAAACTGCATGGGATGAACAGCAATGATGTCATACAGGCAATACAGGGCTCCTACGCCTGAAATGTTTTGCAACCTTTTGTTTTAATATTAGTTTTGTACAATAAAAACAGCATAATATATACCACTTACTTCTAGTTGTCTAACATTAGATATTTCTAGTTCTCTCAATAGAACACTATAAGGGATAAACTAAAAGAAAGAAAAATAATTATTAAACATCTGCCATGTTATAAGAAGTGCAGTCAGCAAGTAAAGGACACAAAGTATGTATGCAAATGAGGCTATGATGTCACAAGTTGCCTTGTATCCCTGAGATACAACTCACCTTTGATGCTGCTGCAAGACTAACTATTGTCAAATGCTGTAGTTTAACAGTTTGAGCAGCTGTGAGTTCAGGTAGATGATCTTTATTTACTAAAATATAACATTTTGAACAGAGAGTAAAGTGAGAATCACTTCTACGAGCAGAATTTTTTAAACTAGGCCTGAGCTTGCAGGTTCTCTGGAAACAACCAAAAATAATACATTTTCCAGTTGACTGCTTATTACTGTACCTTTGTAATCACTGTATTTCCCATAGGCAAATATATTTAATAGTTTCCAGTACCGTGAATCATCGCCAT
The DNA here is from genome assembly GCA_035772405.1 of Chrysogorgia sp. JL179-B06. Lineage (NCBI taxonomy): Eukaryota > Metazoa > Cnidaria > Anthozoa > Scleralcyonacea > Chrysogorgiidae > Chrysogorgia > Chrysogorgia sp. JL179-B06. Next base: position 1,418,049 of record JAYKKM010000427.1, read on the forward strand.
CTTCCAGCTAGAATAAACATTATATTATTTAATAGTTAAGTTACTATTTAATAGTTAATATTAAATAGTTACCTCTGGTCACATTAGCCAAAACCCTTTTCTTTTTTGCAATGATAATTAGTTAGCCAAGCATTACTGGTGTATAGTGACTGCCGCATAAGGCAGCTAGTTCATATACATGTATCAATCGAACCAGTACATCATTGTAACCTAATTCGCTCTCCATCTAAGTCTCGGTAGCTCAATGGTTAATGGTTAGAGCGTCTATGTCTATATATATATATATATATATATATATATATATATATATATATATATATATATATATATATATATATATATATATATATATATACCGGTATATATATATATATATATATATATATATATATATATATATATATATATATATATATATATATATATATATATATATATATATATATATATATATATACCGGTATATATATATATATATATATATATATATATATATATATATATATATATATATATATATATATATATATATATATATATATATATATATATATATATATATATACATACTAAAGCGAATGTGATGTTGTTCACGGAACGTTGAAAGTGCTCAATACCATAAAGGTAGAGCGAATATATAGTGAAAGTGGTCTTACCTCAAAATGATAAAAGCCGCTTTTATCATTTTGAGCGGCTTTTATCATTTTGAGGTAAGACCACTTTCACTATATATATATATATATATATATATATATATATATATATATATATATATATATATATATATATATATATATATATATATATATATATATATATATATATATTTATCCAAAAGCATTGCTGATGTATAGTGATGCATGCTGCACAGACAGCAAATACCATATTGAACCAGTACATCATTGTAACCTTCACTCTCCATCTGTGTCCCAGCAGCTCAATGGTTAGAGCATCTCACTGGCAATCAGAAGGTCACGGTTCAATCCCTGTCTGGAGTTTGACGATCATCCATTTATCATCTGTATATCATGTATGCATATTACTTTGTCATGCATAAAAATATGATATTCATAGGATTATACACTGGATAACAGCTAATACCTCTCTGATATTTGGCATCTGAAGTAGCTCGCCAAAGACATAGATTCCAGGTGTTTCTAAAACTTGGTTGATTAGCTGAACAATGGCTGCTCCTCGGGCTGATTTAGCAAGTAAAATAAACTGTTCCAGTGGATTAATGGTAGACTTGACTTCTTTGTCAACCATTCTTGTTTTCCAAGGGAACTGTACCCAAGAAATAAATTACTTTTAAATAAAAGGCTTTAAGTATAATGTTTAGAATGTTAATAGTTTTATGGTATCTGCTCTTGTACTCAAGAAATAACGTTTTCATTCTCGTATTTTATGCTTCTGGACGCCACCATTTTAGATTTACTCAACAGCTCAAAGTTGATATACAGCTACCGGTTTCTTTTTCAATTTTGACGTCATTGAGTGCATGTCTTTTATTGCTTGCATACAGTGATTTTGTGTGAAATTTTACAAATCTTGTCCCAACCGAAAATTGCTACACATGTCACTGGTTGATAGCTGACCAACTGATTAAATTATTATTATTTGTAGACCACGGCTCAGTTTTATGATGCTATGTTAACTCTCTAGCCAGTGGGTATATTGTATCTGTAATTGTATCTGTCCTATAGTCTGTATATAGTTTTCATAGCAAAGTTATTTGTTGGATAAGACTTATTCGACTTTCAATAGCCTGAATGTAATATTCAAATGTTCCCTGAAGGTTATAATGGTTATACATATCATCCAAAGGGGTAATATTTTGTCTATTTACCCAAGTGGAAGGTTTTAATATAGCTTTTAAAATATATGTATTCAAGCTACTGTACAATCTTAGACAAAACTGTTGAGACTAGGGATGCACTGGAACCAAATTTAAAAGTTCCGGACGGAATCGGAACTGGCCATTCCAAACCAGTTTTCTTTTGTTACTTGCCACAAAAATGCCTCTTGTGACATCAGATCCGATAACTTTAACAGCAAAAAAGTCAATGAAGATGAAATTATGAGACAATATATTATGATTTTACTTAGGAAGACTGAAATAATCACAAATATGTAAAATCCAAAATGTGAGATAGGTGCTTTATTCATAAGAAAAACCCACCTCTTCCCAGTTCAATGTTGATTTTGTGACAGACACTAAATGTCTACCAGTTTAGAACAACATTGTACCAGGGGACAAGGGCAATGACTTTATGAATGCATAATATTTGTGTCTCAACAGATTTTGTCCAAGATTGTAGCATGATATTCAATGATATATTGTATAGTACGGTACACATGGTACAAATCTATTTTTTTCTGATTGGACAATTTTACACTTTGAGGTTTTCACCGGCCAGTTGCATACACCAGTGCCGCATCCAGAGATAATTTGGTCATATGCAGGTCAGTGGCAAATTTGTGATTATATTCAAGCGCCAAAGGCTTGAGAACTTTTGAACTTTTGAAAACTTTTGAACTTTTGAAAACTTTTGAAAACTTTTGAAAACCAACGAAATGAATGAATATAGAGTAGGCCCAATTAGCCACTTGAAACACAGGCTTACTAAATTAGGGAGTAGATGTGCAGGTGGGGGTACAATATGGGGTTTACAGGGGGTGTTCAGAATTAGAAAACCCATCATAGGGGGTTACGGTTTGGATATTCATAATAATGATAAATCTTTATACCATTTAAGATTTTATGATTATAATGAGTCTCCTGGTTATTAATGTTCATAACTAGAATATCACTTTCACTTAACATGCTAATATTCGTAATTTGATCAAACAAGTCTGGGTTTTGATAAAACATGCCAAATACTTTACCTGTCATACAGTCAAAATCCAGAGTATGAAACCAAAAGCAACAGGAAGGTATCTTTCTTGGCAGAGATGTACAAAACTCTGCACTGTAGTCTATATGTAGATAACTCCACACTCAATTTGTGAATTTGACAGAGACACACAGCAACCGGCGGACAGTCAACACTGATTTTCGGTCAAATTTAAAAGAAGGAACAAATCAGAAACATCCAGAATCAATTCCTATATCCCTTCAAGTCTTATATAACATCGTTATTCCGAAAAACCCAAATCATTTTCGTAGCAGTTTGAACATATAAAACCAAAAAGTAGTAGAATGATTTATAAAATTGGGGGAAGCTTGGAAACCATTTTAAAAAAATAGTTTCCAAGCTTCCTCCAATTTTATTCGGTCCCAATCTCGTACCCAGCCTGCAGGCCCGATGAAAAGTATATGGCTAAAGCTGGTTCCTTAGGAAAAAATGTTTAGTTTCTTAGTTATCTTTAGTTCCTTAGTTATCCTTAGTTCCTTAGTTATTCTTAGTTCCTAGCTCGTGCGTTCTCTAAATGTTGTTTTTGCAGGGTTTTGGCCCCCCAAAACCCGAGGAGGCATTATAGTAGTCCCCGCGTATAATAGATTTGGTAATATGATATACAGATATATATATTGGTTATACCAGAAAAAATCTCGATTTGTTCAGTCTAAACCCGCAATGCGCTTTCGGGTAATAGCCACAAGTACAGGGTGCCATGTTTGTTGTTCTCGCAAATTAGATCCCAGGTCCACAAAATCCACTTGAACAATCTTGAACATGATTGGCTGTTTTCTCGACCTATCGTATGTCTTAAACGGAAATGTCTAAAATGGATGACTCAAAATTACCTTTCTGTTTTTGTCTAGTCTTTATTTTTGGTCAGGTAGGGTGAAGGAGGATTGGATAAGTTTTTTGAGTTACCCTTAGAACCAGTATTTTTCCAAGTTAGCCTAAATATAGGTTCTTGTCGTCATAAGGCGTACGTCATAGCCGTACAGCCCCCCCCCCCCCCCCCCCCCCCCCCCCCCCCGCCCCCCCCCCCCCACCCCCCCCCCCCCCCCCCCCCCCCCCCCCCCCCCCCCCCCCCCCCCCTCCCCCCCCCCCCCCCCCCCCCCACCCCCACCCCCCCCCCCCCCACCCCCCCCCCCCACCCCCCTCCCCCCCCCCCCCATCCCCCCCCCCCCCCTCCCCCTCCCACCGACCCCCCCCCCCCCCCCCCTACCCCCCCCCCCGCCCACCCCACCCCCCCCCCCCCCCCGCCCCCCCCCCACCCCACACCCCCCCCCCTACCCCCCCCCCCCCTCCCCCCCCCCCCCCCCCCCCTCCCCCACTCCCCCCCCCCCCGCCCCCCCCCCCACCCCCCCCCACCCCCCCGTTGTCCGAAAAATGAGCTCTATTCGCGCAAAAAGGGTACTGTATTAAATTATTCTAATATTTGAATGCAACTTAATGAATTATAACGGATTCTCATTGAAGTAAATCTGGGATTTCATTGTCGTTCATCGTTTAGCAATGGTTAAAAGTGGCGTATAGCCAGGCCTTGGTCCGGGCGTTGTCTAAACGTTATCTTGTATATTCAACTTGAATATACCTAATACATATGGTTTTGTGGCTAATTGCTTTTCCTTCCTTCTCTTCTGCCGTCGTGCAACGCATTCCTTATGTGCGAGAGAGATATCCACGCGGTCTAAATTTGGAAAATCTGTGTTACTTTAACGGTAATTAAATACTTTGAATTCCGCACACTGCCGCGGCTGCTAAAACGAGAAAAGTGCCCTCAAATTGCAGGAAATACACTTTCAAGGAATCAAAAATTTTCTCGGGGGAGCATGCCCCCGGACCCCCCTAATGTACATGTCTTCAATGTATATGTTCATATTATACATCAGCAAAAAACGTGCATGTGTAATATGCTTAGGCTAAACGATGGCAATTCGTGTTCTTCTATATATACTATATAAATACACTTTCAGGGAATCAAAAAATTTCTCGGGGGAGCATGCCCCCAGATTCCCCTAATGTACATGTTCCCAATATGCAAGAGAATTGAGCTAGGAGGATGTAAAATTTTATGGCTGTCAGTGAAACAATTTCGAATGAGAGAATAGATGTAAAATTTTAAGACGTTTGCCCTGGTAAAAAATTTCCCCATGATTCCACGCCCGTAAAAATATGTGTACGTTTTTTTGAGAAGTTAAACTAATTTTGAACATCCTCCTCCAGTGATTGTGGGTCAAAAAAGAGCGAATTGAGGAGGATGTTCAATTTAAATGTTTCCCCCCGTAAAATATTTCTTCCCTGCAATTATTTAGTTAAACCTGTGGCAATTCACACGCGTGCGCCAGGTCGTACACTGGAACTGTGAACATGCACCTCCGATGGCTGAGTGAAATAATTTTGCAAGACAGAATGGCTGTTTATCATTATTTAAGCCGAGCGTTATAAACGTACAGGATGGCCTTATTCCCTGGAACAAATGTGAGAGCGAGCGACGATGAAGTAAGCGCACAGCAAGAAGCGTAAGTCTCCAAACGGTAATTGCGGTCGGAACTATAAGTAAGAAGCGTCGGGGTTCGATGTTTTTAACATGGACGTGCTGTTCCGTAACCGTTGTAAAGTTTGTTGTTACGTACTCTTTGCCGTTCACTTGCCTCCTGTGAACTCTCAATTGACCGTACTCAATTTCTACTAGAAATTATTTGCACACAAATAATATGTGCCGATAGCGAACAAGTACCGTGAGGGTACGTAATTCAAGTAGCCTTGTCGCTACGATGTACTGAGGTTTATCATTCGTTCTGCGATTTGTTTCATTTTTTATTCGCCCATTCCACATCCTCCTACAAAAGTGGATACTTAACTTCGGGATAAGGATTGGCTCTAAGGGTTGAGCATGTCGGGCATGCGAAGCAGAATTCGCCAAGCGTTGGATTGTTCACTCGCCAATAGGGAAAGTGAGCTGAGTTTAGACCGTCGTGAGACAGGTTAGTTTTACCCTACTGTTGAAACGTTGTTGCTGTAGTAATTCTGCTCAGTACGAGAGGAACCGTAGATTCAGACAATTGGCATTTGCCCTTGGTTGATTAGTGGTGCGAAGCTACCATCTGTTGAATTACGACTGACGCCTCTGTCAGAATCCCCGCTAGAACGTAACGATTCCATGTCTGGACACACATTGACGAACGGAAATAGGCCCACCACGCGCTCCAAAGCACTACCTTCCACTAAATTGTATCGTTACGTTACCAGAGCTAAGTTATTTGCAGACCACTTAAATAAAGAACGAGGTATTGTATGTAAGTAGCAGAGTAGCCTTGTCGCTACGATCTACTGAGATTTATCCTTCGTTCTGCGATTTGTTTCATTTTTTTCGCCCATTCCACATCCTCCTATACATTCCTTTTCGATGCGTGGAACCGGTAGGTATAAGATCGGTCGCAAAAACCACCAAATTGCGGCCCTCCCGTTCTCGTTCGTTCGGAATAAATGGCAAGCATTAACTTCATGTAGGCATATTTTTAACGCCACAACAAATTCGTTCCTATAGGTAAAAAAATTCGATTCCTTTTCAGCAGGTGCTCAGCAGGTGCTCAGCAGGTGCTCAGCAGGTGCTCAGCAGGTGCTCAGCAGGTGCTCAGCAGGTGCTCAGCAGGTGCTCAGCAGGTGCTCAGCACCTACTCAGCAGGTGCTCAGCAGGTGCTCAGCAGGTGCTCAGCAGGTGCTCAGCAGGTGCTCAGCACCTACTCAGCAGGTGCTCAGCAGTTGCTTAGCAGGTGCTCAGCAGGTGCTCAGCAGGCGCTCAGCAGGTGCTCAGCAGGCGCGCAGCAGGTGCTCAGCACCTACTCAGCAGGTGCTCAGCAGGTGCTCAGCAGTTGCTCAGCAGGTGCTCAGCAGGTGCTCAGCACCTACTCAGCAGGTGCTCAGCAGGTGCTCAGCAGGTGCTCAGCAGGTGCTCAGCAGGTGCTCAGCACCTACTCAGCAGGTGCTCAGCACCTACTCAGCAGGTGCTCAGCACCTACTCAGCAGGTGCTCAGCAGTTGCTCAGCAGGTGCTCAGCAGGTGCTCAGCAGGTGCTCAGCAGGTGCTCAGCAGGTGCTCAGCAGGTGCTCAGCACCTACTCAGCAGGTGCTCAGCACCTACTCAGCAGGTGCTCAGCAGTTGCTCAGCAGGTGCTCAGCAGGTGCTCAGCACCTACTCAGCAGGTGCTCAGCAGGTGCTCAGCAGGTGCTCAGCAGGTGCTCAGCAGGTGCTCAGCAGGTGCTCAGCAGGTGCTCAGCAGGTGCTCAGCAGGTGCTCAGCAGGTGCTCAGCACCTACTCAGCAGGTGCTCAGCAGTTGCTCAGCAGGTGCTCAGCAGGTGCTCAGCAGGTGCTCAGCAGGTGCTCAGCAGGTGCTCAGCACCTACTCAGCAGGTGCTCAGCACCTACTCAGCAGGTGCTCAGCAGTTGCTCAGCAGGTGCTCAGCACCTACTCAGCAGGTGCTCAGCAGGTGCTCAGCAGGTGCTCAGCAGGCGCTCAGCAGGTGCTCAGCAGGCGCTCAGCAGGTGCTCAGCACCTACTCAGCAGGTGCTCAGCAGTTGCTCAGCAGGTGCTCAGCAGGTGCTCAGCAGGTGCTCAGCAGGTGCTCAGCAGGTGCTCAGCACCTGCTGAGTAGGTGCTGAGCACTTGCTGAGCACCTGCTGAGCACCTACTCAGCAGGTGCTCAAAATCATTCCAGATTGAACTTGCGGCTATTACCCGAAAGCGCATTGCGGGTTTAGACTGAACAAATCGAGATTTGTTCTGGTATAACCAATATATATCTGTATATCATATTACCAAATCTATTATACGCGGGGCAACATTTAGAGAACGCACGAGCTAGCTGATCAGTTTGCCAAAATTCGTGTTTTAAATATGAATTTGTCAAAGAAGTAGAGGTAATTAACGATGAATATTTACCGCCACGGCGAGGTATAGTCACACCGATAATCAGAAAGACTGAGGTGACTAACTGGTTTAGTATAAATTCAAAGTTGAACATTAATGAAAAACACATCTTTCAGTTTTGGAATAAGGGAAACGGAGGTTTCCCTTCCTTTCTGTGCTGAGGAACTAAGGATAACTAAGGATAACTAAGAAACTAAGGATAACTAAGGAACTAAGGATAACTAAGGATAACTAAGAAACAAAGGATAACTAAGGAACTAAGGATAACTAAGGAAAACTAAGAAACTAAGGATAACTAAGGATAACTAAGGATAACTAAGGATAACAAAGAAACTAAGGATAACTAAGGAACTAAGGATAACTAAGAAACTAAGGAACTAAACATAACTAAGGAACTAAGAATAACTAAGAAACAATTAGAAACTAAGGATAACTAAGGATAACTAAGAAACTAAGGATAACTAAGGAACTAAGGATAACTAAGGATAACTGAGAAACTAAGGATAAGTAAGGAACTAAGGATAACTAAGGAACTAAGGATAACTAAGGAACTAAGGATAACTAAGGATAACTGAGGAACAAAGGATAAGTAAGGAACTAAGGATAACTAAGGAACTAAGGATAACTTCTGTTTTTTGGTGCAGGCCAAAAGGAACGCAGGCTCTGGGTACGAGATTTACATGGGAACGAGGATGCTTTGCATCCGTTTTTTGAGGCCAACATGGCGGAACTAAAGAGATTTTTCGGTCAGTGACGTCTCTTATTTCTTGCTTTTTGCACAACGATGAGTAAGAGAATCCACACAACTGCCTCGTCGAGATTAAAGCAAGATTATCTGCGAATCAAGAAGGATCCAGTACCGTACGTGACTGCTGCTCCATTGCCGACAAACATTCTTGAATGGTGAGAAGTACTTAAGTTAGTCAACAACACACAAAATGTCACAACTGTGAAATCACCGTGGTGAAATGTAGCACTTGACATAGACAAAGAACAAAGCTTGTTTAGTTCAGGTTATTTAGAGAAAAAAGGCTCGAGATAACTGTTAGATTATGTGTCCTATCCACCTTATTATGATGACATAATTTCTCGTATTTTCCGTCTTTCACTTTGTTTTGCCAAACCAGGAAAAATATGTTTTTATTAATTGCATAACTTTGGCTTTAAAAAGTTTTTTGAACGTAACTTTAAAAGTTACTGTCCATGACCCAATATTTCGACACTCCAATCTAGCGTCTTCATCAGGGGTGATCGTTAAAGGTAGGATCCGTATTTAACACTAGATCGACACACTAGATTGGAGTGTCGAAACGTTGGGTCATGGACAGTAACTTTTAAAGTTACGTCAAAAAACTTTTTAAAGCCAGAGTAGCGTCAAACTATGTCTAATGTTTCATGTTTGCTAATCAGTATTCTTTCTTAGGCATTATGTTGTGAAAGGACCAGAGAACACTCCATATGAGGGAGGATTTTACCATGGCAAGCTAATATTTCCAAAGGAGTTCCCTTTCAGGCCACCAAGGATTTTGATGATAACCCCAAATGGACGCTTTAAAACAAATACAAGGTACAGTACTACAGTATGCCTGTACGGACCACATAACATAAGTGTTTTGGTGCGTAGGCAGTGTAGAAATACAAATTGAATACCGGTACGCAAAAAGGTCTAACATATTCCCAGCCCTTCATCAGTGAAAAACAGAAAAGTTTAAAAGTTCACAAACTAGGGCATAAATTACACAAAATAATTAGACCCACACAAGGCTGCAAATAAATATTTTTCATGGCATGACAGATGTCTGTCCAATTCCCTATTTTGGTCGGACGTAACTTAAATTTGGTTGGACATAAAACTATTGTGATATGATGATATCACTATATTTCATGATAAGTGGGTTTCCATGGCAGTCTGTTTATCGTGTGTTATAGATTTACCTTCAAACTAGGCTGATGCGGTATATCGATATTTCGGTAAAAAATACCGGTATTTTTAGAATACCGAATATTCGATATTCTAATTCTCAGATACCGAAACTTTTGATATTATCAGTTGTGTGTTACACCATTTTTGCATATTCGTAGAAAAAACGTAAGCTGAACCTATTAAATGTATCAACTTTCAATTTTTTCTCACGTGCCTTCTACACTAGTTACACAGTACATGTACTTGTTACATTATTTTCACATGATAATCCAGGTTTTTTTGATTATTAATATTCTGTTAATGCTACATACTAAATAAATACCATGTAATCAAACTCCATTTTAGATTATGTTTATCAATAAGTGACTTTCACCCAGATACTTGGAACCCTGCCTGGTCTGTCTCGACTATTCTTACAGGATTACTTAGCTTTATGGTAAGACATAATTATATTAATTTAATATGTTAATTATTTATATTAATTAATATAATTCATAAAAATTCAACTATATACGGTAATATAATACTATCTAGGGTACAAACCTGAAAACTATTCGAAAGAACCTGAACACTGTCCGAAAAACCCTGAGACCATCCAAGTGTAAATAAAGTCTAATGTCAATCATTAAACTCTAGGTAGAGACATCACCAACACTAGGAAGTATTGAAACAAGTGAATACCAGGTAAGAATGCACTTTTTAGATCCCTAGCAATACAGTAACTACAAATCATTTTGTCTTTTAATTGAAAGAAGACATACAGTGTACCTTAGAAAGTAATTATTTCTATATTTTTCACAAAACTCGACGTTTTCTTGACTTTCGTTTCGAATTATGTCAGCCTTGACTGACGCGAAGCGTGCAAGACCAAGTGACGAGGTTCAAACCAAAAAATCAGGTTACGAGTCAACGTATTTGGATTGTAGATGAATAAGAAAGCCTCTATAGGGTTTTCTGAGAAGACTCGCCGAATTGCCGGAGTATTTACCACGTCAAGTTGGCAACGAAGCACTTCAAAACACTTTGTTATCGTACGAAAAGATAAACACAAACGCGCAATGCACGATGGTTGACACTCACTCTTTAAGGCTTACCACCCCCCTCCAACATAGTTAATGAATGGTCCCTAAGTGGGCAAATCATGAAATAAAAAAGAATGTACTATTACTTCACAAGAACTGGTGACAGCCCTTTAATCAGTTGTTATTAATAGCTCAAAATGCGGACAAATTTGACTCGCAAATGAGCTATTTTTTTTTGTTATGGTTGCAATAATTATGGGTAAATGCGGACAAACATGGGTACTGACGTAATCTCGACAAAATGCTATTAATTTTAACTATTGACTTGCATGTACGTAAATGTTCTAGTATATTGAAGATATTTACTGTATTATTTATATTATATTGTGATAATTATAGCTGTTTAATCGAGTTATTTTCCATCTAAATTTACCAGAAAAAACAGCTATCCTTTAGTAGTGGTGAATTCAACCTTTCTGATGCTATATTCCGTGAGCTTTTTCCTGAAATCTGTGAGGTAAGAAGCCAACAGAAACATCACCAGTCTCATGCCTGCCAAGTCCTATTTAATTTCTATTTTTAATTCTTTAAGGAAATTCGAAGCAGACAATCAAAAGATGTAGGGCAAAACGAAAGTGCTCTATCAAATCCCAGTGCTACGTCGGCAGTTCAAGGTGAAGGGGATGGCATAATTGGTAGCACAGTTGCCAACCTTGTTGTGATTTTTGGATTTGCCGCTTTTGCATACACAGTCAAGTGTGTCATTCGTGCTGTAGGAAATAGTTAAGGGGGGGAGGTAAAGTAATCACTCAGTATTGATAACCACGCCATTGCAATGGTATTTAGCTTTGAACAAATGATTTTCTCTCTCAGAAACTCAAAAAAAAAATAACAAGTTATTGCTGTAATTTTAGTTTCTTAGGGTGAAAATCATCTGTTATATTAGCCTACACGAGAGTGGATGGTAGAAGAGTTTTTTTGATAAATGGCTGGTTTAGGCATTGGTCAAGTTACATCCAATAGACCTCTTTTATATGCATTTAAATTAGCCTTTCTGACCTTGTTTGTGTGTCTGTAATTCCGATAGTGGTATCTAGTACGTATTCCTTATAAGGAGGCGCAAATCGAAGGCATTGACGCACAAATAGAGTGAATTAATGCGCAAATAGCTGACACGTTGCAACCCTTGTACCAGCCTCCTAGTTAATTAGATTGTAACTGACCCCAAAACAACAAAGGTCCTAACCCCCATCCCCTATTTGGGAGCTAGATTAGTAGAATAGTGAGAGAGACTCAGCTTGTGGGATTCGAAATTGACTGTTAGATGCATGCACTCAGTAATCCCACATTCAGTGGGCTGGTACAAGGGCAATGTATTTGCTCGTCAATGCCTTGTATTTGCTCGCCAATGCCTTGTATTTGCTCATATGCCACTTCCTTATATGAAATACGTACTAGAAGTACATATGGTAATTCCAAAGAATCTTTGCTTTGTAACAAGGCTTGCGCCGAGCAGGCTATAACAAGGCCAGACACTAGAAAGGCATATTGCATGCATATAAAAGAATATTTAGACTGGCCGCCATTATGAAAGAGGTATACTCGACTTGGATCACAAGATGCTTTTATTTATCAGACTTTTTGACAGATTTGGTGGCAACTGTGTGGTTTCTTTTTTCCAAGGCTATGTGTGCAATGTTTTGGCTGAGATTGCAGGGTTGTTAATTTCTCTGGCTCGGCCAAAATTATCCTTGGAAGCTATTTCACTTGGAAAAAACGAAACCACATAGTTGCCTGCGGGGACGGCTAGTACTAATACATCTCACAATAACTAATATTACTAGAGATGATTTTCATGGGAAATATTCTGCTTGAATATACTGCCTAAAATATGTTAATTTGTATCCTGTAACTAACAAACATTAAATTCTGTTCACATGTTCGGGTTCGTTGCCGTTGGAATGTATTCTAGAGACCATAATACTGCCAAGCTGTTGGTTGTTTGTAGTACATGTATATTAGAAAAATATTAATCTGGATATTCTACTGTAATGTTACAATGAATAAAACACACAAAACAAATGTGTTGAGTATTATAAGTAACTGATTTTAAATAAATACAAATATTTCTCCAACATGATTTGGTGCACTATATGTACATTGAGATACTGTAGACCGGGTTCAAATTAGAAATTTGCACATTAAACTTTCTAGACGTCCTTTTCAAGGTGATGGAAAAGTTGGGTTCTGCTGTGGAAGGACTTGCAACTGCTGAAATTTATTGCAAGTTTTCTCCACTGGTGCCACAATAGCCAATTAAGTGATAATTGTGTTATATGCGTTAATATACACAATGTTGTAGTGGGAGAGCTCGGAGTAGACAGACGATACGTGGACGATCGTCAAGCTCAAATCCTCAGAAAATTATTCTGAGTCCCGGACAGGAATCGAACATGTAACCTGACTAGCAAACAATTCTGGGCCATTTGAACTTGACGATTGTCCATGTATTGAAGCTGTGATAACTGGATCACTAATTCAAACCCTGTTAGATATTCCTTTTACCTGTGAACTGCAATCTCTATCTATTTCATTACATTGTTATATCTATATATACTGTAATTATGATTAATTAGATTATGCTATGTTGGTTCAAAATGATGTAGACAAACTAGCTGTGACAGTTCTATGTCTTCACGACAAAGAGGGCATTCTGCCTAGATGAGGACATGAAAAAAATACATGTATATTATGCACTGTATGGACTGATGGACAACACAAAATGGCAAAAGAGAATAATGACATACAACGTCAATGGTGTTACTCCGAGAGGTCCTCCAAAGATGCGCTGGTTTAACAATGCGAAAGCTGATATGAAAAAACTTACTTTAAGCAACGATCTAGTACAGGATCGTGTTGCTTGGTGGAATGCCATCATGATACATTAGTAGTGCAAAATTTATTTTTTTTCTGTAGTCTAACCCCAGTAATCTGGGAAAAGCGACATTAAAACGTGCAGTAGTAGTGGTAGTAATAATTATTGTCTGACTTACAAACCTTATTTCTGCACCATTCATGAATACAGTACCAACAAAACAAATGGCCGCATGGTGTAGCTGTGATGTCATGGAGTTTTTCTAAACATAGTGTACACTTGTGTTCTGAGGAAATACAGGTTTGATCAGCTGTGGAGAAGTTTAATGTCTCATCCGGTTGAGGGTCAAGTATCGCAGTCTTGAGTTTTGGAAAGTCCTAATAACATTCAAAAAACTTTTCATAAATTTGTCCATGCCATGGAAATAATCAACAAAGTGAGATGTTTTTAAGACAACTTCTCCCAACTAGTACTTAATACATGTTTGGAGAGCAATAAGGAGAATATCTATGTTGATATTGGAGCTACACAGAAAATCAACCTAATTAGGGTTACATATGAAAATATTTCTTGATTGAAATACCTGAAGTATTTGTCGTATGAATTGAACAACAGATACTAATAAATGAAGAAGTGTCACCCATCCCAATACTTTGTATGTATGGTTGTACGCTTCTGTTTTCGATATACCTTGGGCAAGCAACTACAAAGTGAGGGCAAGATTTTAAATGTTACCATCAGAGTCTGCAGTATATTATACACATATTACACAGGTATTATTATATTATACATTATCCCACCATTATCCAATAAAGGTACTCAGCTATCACATAAACTGGATTCTTACATACTGTATTCCGGTGAACCTTTTTGCGACATCATAGTAGATACTTGTAAAGTAAAAAGTGACCATGTGTATTCGATGTAAAACTAAAAAAAATTATTTTATGTTTCAAATTTGTGTCCTTGACTAAGCTGCATCAGTGGCATAGTGAGGGGGGCCATGGGCACATGTCCTGGGGTTATAGGGGGATAGGCACATGCCCTGGGGTTACAGGGGGATGGGCACATGCCCTAGGGTTACAGGCTGGGGATACCGATCAACAATACCTGGGAGACTATATAAATACCTTGGCAGCAACATAAATTGCATAGATTTGTGTTCATACAATAATGACAATACAGATCGTCTACACATGCACATACATACTGACCCAACGTTTTGACACTCCAATCTAGTGTCTTCATCAGGGGTGATCATTGTAAGGTTAGGATTCCTATTTATACACACATAGAACCAATACAACAAACAACAACAACAGACGTTTTACGGCCGTTTTCCCCGCTTACGCAGGGGTTGGCCGGTGGGGAACACAACAGTTTCCTCCACTTTCCACGATCATGTGCATCTTCCCTCTTCAGCCCACTCTCTCTCATATCCCTCTCCACTACCTGGCTCCATGTCATCCTTGGCCTTCCTCTTCCTCTTGCACCATCAACCTCAAGCGACATACACCTCTTCACCCAGTCACCATCATCTTTCCGCAGCACATGTCCCAGCCACCTTAATCGGCTCCTCTTTACCACGTCAGACACCGATTCAATACCCATTCTTTCCCTCAGCTCCTCACTAGACACTCTATCCCTCAGCGATACGCCACACATCCACCGCACCATCCGCATCATCGGTACCATCATGCATAGAACCAATGATGTTATCTATTAACAAGATGCAAATAAGCTTCTGGTAATAATTAACCACCGTCATCATGATTCAAGTGTAGGCATTATAAATGATATGCCAAGCCGCCAGACAATGTCTCTGATGGTACCGCAGATTAGTGGTAATAATTTTGGAATTTTCCCATGCAATCTCATGATTGGATGGTTGGTTAGCACACCTGAGCTAAGTATGTGTTATATACTGCACGTCATACATACAAACATAGACAGATATGTACACGTATATGCATGTACATATACATACATAATAAGTACTATGTGTTATACTGCATGTGCCGTGCAATTGCCTGTCTGAATAGCTAGAAATGTCAGCAAACGTACTTGTGATGAGTTGTTTCAGTAGCGGCAACAAAAGCAAAATTATATTCTTAACTTGCGAATGGCCATGGAAAGATTCAAGTTGTAATGCCTGCTCCAGATGTCTCAACAATCGTTTGCACAAATATGGTACAACTACATGAGCCAGAACCATGGAACCTCTTTGCTATACAAAAGCAAATAAATAACTAAATAAATATATAAATAAACACTATAATACTGTCCATAAATAAATAAACAAATCCAAACTGAATAATCAAAATGGTTGGTGTACTGCTGAAATAGTGTGTTAGAGGGTTGTTTTGAGTGAAGGCCCTTTTATGTTTCACTCTCTGATGAAGGTCCTTCATTCAACACGTTAGACCTCCTTACACACTATTTCTACAGTACACCAACCTTTTAGAGTTTTCAATTTGTATTTCTACACTGCCTGGCTATGCAGCAAAACATTTTTATATCACTCAAATAAATAAATCACCCATTTTGTTGGTATATTTTGTCTTGTCTTATCAACTTGAATCAATCTACAGCATTCCTCTCCAAGAGTCTGGTAACCTATAATATAACAACCTAACAATATGAATGTCCTCCAAACGATCCTACATGCACTTGCACACCCACCTTGTGAGTCCTCCGTTGTTTTAGGAAATGGCCAATTATATTGTATTGTGTATTGTATTGTATGGTATTATATTGTATTGTGTTGTATTGTATTTTATACAATCACGTGACTTATATACGCATTTGCATTGGTTCTTGTCCATGATCTATTAAAGTGGCGTCAAATCGCGTCAGCAGCTGTGTTTTTCTTTTTTCATGCCCCAACAGCTTTGATAAACCTTTGGGATTGTTTTTGATTGTTTAAAACAAATAGATTCCATTTTTTGTTGTATGTTCAGTTATAGATATACAGAGGACGTCAGAACGTGGTAAGAACATCAGTGACCCACTCGACTCCGTCTCGTGGGCCACTTTTTTGTTCTTACCACGTTCTGACATCATCTGTGCATCTATAACTGAATAGACAATGGCAAAATGGAATCTATTTGTTAAGTATTGTATTGTATTGTATATTGTATTGTATGTATTTATTTTAGTGTATCTGTAATTGAAACATAACACTTTGCTGATAGTGAAATAAGGAAATTGTATATACAGTAATTGTATATAGGGTCACATGTTTTAGGGATATAAGAATATAGGAATGAAAAATAAGGTAGCTGAAATATGATTAATGCAGGGTGTGCTGTTTGCATTCAGTAGAACATTAAATGTATTCATGAGTATGATTTAGCCCTATTTATCCGAGCCAGAGGCTCATGTTTTAAACGCTCGACCATTCAGTTTATCACTCTTATAGGTGAACGGAAAACCCAACTGATAGGAATTCTGAGGGCCTACGATTTAAGGTCGTTTTCCGAGAAGACCCGAAAGTCTTACCATTTGCTGGTGTTGTTGCAAAGGCAGCACCTTCTCAATTATTTTAAGACCCTGAGTGGTGGTCCGACCCAGGGTTTGAACCTGTGTCTCCCAGCTCATAGACATATGTGGTAACCACTAGACCACAACAGCTGTTACGGATTTTATTTTATTGCATTTTATTTTGTTACAGGACCCCACTGAAAATTAACACTATTAATATTATAATGAATAGTCAACATTAATATTTACGATGGCAATGAAAGTTTTTCTATCCTCAATTTCTATGAATAACAATCTATCATATATACTATCAATATAGATCTGAATGATTGTCAATCTCAAATCTTCAGACTGGGATATTTTCTAGTATATTCTGAACATAACTATAAGGATTTGGCTTGATAATTATTCATGTATTGTCTGTCTATTTCAAACTCCTACATTCACTTACTAAGTCAGAAAATAAAAATATAAAACAGTAAAACACATAGTCTATACCACTGAGTGTAGTTAAGCCAAAATAAACAATATCTCCAAAAAGTTCCACTTCTTCTTTTCTCCTGATCCATGACTGTGTTCCTATTAAACAAAGTGACAATCAAATAATTAATGTATATACATATAAGGGGGGATCATTGGCTAATAAAGGGGCCTATAGAAAAATGTATGGCAAAACATTGTCACCATAAAGGAACCTACCTAATATGTACAAGATGGGGCAATCTCACTAAATTACCAGTGCCGAGAAATCCTTTCGATGACCCTGCATGTACCATTATTAATGAATGGTTAAATTCTACCTGTTACCATCCCCCTGAGCAATCTTTTGACCTGGTACTCTTGTAAGTTGGGGGAGATTACAATAACCATGTAATACCTGCATGTAATGGATCATGATGAGAAAGATGGAGTTGAACCTATAGGCTATATCTGTGGTCAAATAGCAAACAGGACCCAATGAAATATCAACATATAAATTCTCCTTATTGGTCTTCAACATTTCTTATAGTTACTAGTTGGGAGAATTTGGGTTAAATTAAAATTGTGACAATTTGTTTGCAGTGGGTTCAAAGTTCACACCTGATCAAAATACTTTTTAGATCGAAACCACCGCTAACGAATCAATTGCTCTACGAAATAATAATCTTATGTCCCAACTACTTTCATACCTGCTAGGTCCCTGAAGAATTCTCCCAGCGAATTGCCAAAGAACGACTTGTAGCGCTCATCTTTCCGACTTGCATAAATCACTTCCGAGTGCCCAGCGGAGAAAAAAGGCATAGTATATTCTCAACAAAGAATTGTTTACATCTTTTACAACGAAATGCAGTCATATACAATACTATCGTGCTATCATTTGCTTCTACTGTATCATATATTATTGTCAGCAACAGCTCTTCGAAGCGACTTTAAAATATAAGAGTTTGGGAGAACTCGAAAGTTCTTGTGAGACAAAGACGATATTTTACACAACCGTTTAAGAATTCTCCAAACCTCTTCGAGTGTTTGTATCAGTTATGTATTAAAGCATGGTGAAAGTAGTTGATATTTCGTTTATCTTAAACAATGAACTGGACAACAAGTGAAAAGAATAAGTTAAGATCAATTTTATTTTCATATCAAAAGCTAAATTCTCCTTAGCAAGCCCAACAATAACATAGCAATTGGCCAATCACAGCGTTCGTACGATGCCACACTTATACCCAACGAGATAGATACCCAGAAGGTACGGAGTAAAGACCCATATGATTTCCAACCATTTTTCCAAGGATTAATAATTACTTTTTGCTATCATTGGTAATATGCATACATAACAGCATATCTTTTTTATTTTTCTTTATAAAATCATGCTCAAAGATTGGCTAACGAGTGGCCTGTATACAAAGATGTATTTTTCTAACTTGGACTGTATGGACAAATGCTGAGGTCCATGCAGTGTAGATTGAGGGCAACATTTTCGCAGTACAGACCAGCGCTTCACTGACAGCTGATTTTTATGATTTGATCGCCAGAAATCAGTCACAGCAGGTCAGCATGACTAGTCAAATTATTTCTACCAGTGAACTCAATTTCTTTTACAGTAACTTAAGTCAGTAAATGGTACTGGCTCCTTAAAAAGGTTTTAAAATGCCACTTTCTTTTATTGGTTAAACCAGGAAATAAGAACTCGAAAATTATATTTCATTTGCGGCAAAGTTGTCACACCGGAGTTGACTTTAACTTTAAACAAAACAATCTCATCCCCAGAGCCTGCGTTAAAGCCCTGGGATGGACTTCAACTGTAAACAAAAGCCGCTATCAAAATGGCAGTAGCAGAAGTGATGATTGAACATTCATGTACTTGTGTGCTGATACAAAGTTATAAAAGGAAATAAGATTTTTGTTTTTAATAATACACAAATTAAAGAAAAAATAGTTGACCATCCAAATTTTAGATCTGACCGCCTGAATTCACATCTGACTGCTCATGCTGACCACCAACTTGGCCAAAATTATTTTGAGCGTTGTAAGACTTCAATCACATGTGAGGACAAGTATATTAAGGATTTTTAATAATGTCAAAATAATTATACAGTAGTAACTATCTAAGAGACATTTTGGTACATATTTATCCTTGCTCTACCCCTTCCTACACTCCATCCATACCCCTTTTGCTTGGGTACGACGTCTTTCTGCTGTACCCCAACCATAGCCATTGATTCACATGCTCCACTAGCTGTACATGTTGGAACTTCCTGAGGTTCAAACCTACTCTCCTTGGATCCCAACTGCTGCTCGGACATGTTGGTAGTCTTCTCGTCCCAACCACATTGCTTATGAAACAGCAACACGGCAGTGAGATCACTTTGAAGTTTCGACATTATCACTTTGTCACAAGATACCAGCTTACCACTATTTTTCTCTGGTTGTACATACGTCCCTTTAACAAAAAACACCTTTTCCGCAGCGACACTAACGCCGCAAGCCTTACAAAATACAACGGCGATATCTTCTGTATCAAAACAAAAAACCTTTGTCAGTAATGATAAGGGATAAGTCAATTTCTTACTGCTGTATGCGGTACTCATTACTTTGAGAGCCTGGTACCTGATTGGCTCAATGTGGCGATGAACTGCACAGCTTTCTAGGAATGGCAGTTGCAGCAATGTATGAAAGACCCTCACATAGTTGCCATGGAGATAGGCTTTGGTGATCCCAAAGGCAAGTTGCATGACTTTCGACTTTCTGATTCTCTTGGGGAGAAGGTAGCCGTGATGATAAGCTTGTGCGCTTCCTAGGTTTAACAATAAATAGCAAGCTTCGAAAGATGGCCTGTTGGAATAGCTTTTGGGTTCATAACTTCCAAGTTCGTAAAGACAGAGAAGCTTTTTCAGGCATTCTTGGGTGTGGGTATTGTGAAGAACTGGCTCGAAGTTCTCCAGAGGTTCGCGGTGTAATTTAACAGCCGTCACAATGTAGTACCGGGTTGCCTTTTCAAGTATGTCGATGGCTTCCTGGCTAATTATGCCTTGCGCTGTTAAATCTTGTCTAATCGCTCGTATACGGTCTGAGACATAATTACACTTGACAGACCAAGGGCTGGACTTTTCCAGCACATCCCTAAGGAGGAAATCCATAGTTTTCACCAAGACTGAAGCCGGACGCAGTTCGTCCGGGTGTAGTTCCCTGCCCGCTGCCGGTCTCGAGAATTCTTTCACGGTACATGCGATGTTTGCCTTCGGCTTTCGTTCATGGCCATAGCTGTCTTGAAGGGTCTCGAAGGGATGTAGTCTTCGTTGTCTTTCCCGCAAGATCCTTTCGTGGTCGGGACACATTTTCATGCATGTTCCCTTCAGTGGAGTCGACGTTTCTGCAAAAACTTTCGATTGGAAATCCTGTTGCAAATCATCCGCCATTTTGAGGTGAAGAATGTGAAGGCCTGGGACGAGATATGAGAAGGTTTGGTCGCCGTGGCAACGATAAATATGGCGACCTCTGGGGTTGTATGAATTGTTGTCGTTCTTTAACTTCTCTTTGCTGTTTTTGCTGCGAAAGTTCGGGTTTTTTGTCTGAAATGGCTACAATTATTACGAATACTACGGCTAAAGCAATTGGAAGTTACGTGGGAGAGACAAAGAAACAAATACGCGAAGGTTTGTGCCTCGAATATTAAAGCACTGTGACAAGGCATCGCCAAAAACTACTTCACGAGTGACCAATAAAACTATAATAATCACAAAACTATTAATTCGAAAAAAGTGCTGAAAGTAATCAAAGTAAATTGTGCAAAATAATCAACATTTATTGATTCTCTGTGAGTGTAAGGGTTTTTAATTGATATTGTCCATAGCGATTGTCCATATATATCAGGCAGAATGCAGAGTTGGGCAAATTTTGTTGAGATCTTGGGTGTGGCAAAGCCTTAAAATGTCAGATGCAGGGGCACAGAACATCTCCTAGGGGCACAGAAGATCTCCCAGGGGCACAGAACATCTGCAAGGGGCACAGAACATCTGCAAGGGGCACAGAACATCTGCAAGGGGCACAGAACATCTCCTAGGGGCACAGAACATCTCCTAGCGACACAGAACATCTCCCAGGGGCACAGAACATCTCCTAGGGGCACAGAAGATCTCCTAGGGGCACAGAACATCTCCCAGGGGCACAGAAGATCTCCTAGGGGCACAGAACATCTCCTAGGGGCACAACAAGTGAATAGGAGGTCTAACATTTTTAGTGACCTATCACCCCCAGCCCCCACCAGGGTCAGCCCAACAACTCAGTCACATTTGTATTATCATCCTTTAATAGGCTTTGGAGTGTACACGTACCCTAACAAATACTTTCGCTACGAAGGAGAATGGAAAGATGGTAAAAAACATGGTTAGTAATAGTTTATTACTCTGTGATCAGAGCTAGATCATGGCTTGTATTTGGCTTATACTTCTCACATTGAGAATACGCTGCTGGTTGCTTGGATACAAACTTGTACCTAGTCTTAATCGATCGTTTTACAACGTAGCATAACGTCTTACAACGTAGCGTAACGTCTTACAACTTAGCGTAACGTCTTACAACTTAGTGTAACGTCTTACAACTTAGCGTAACGTCTTACAACTTAGCGTAACATCTTACAACTTGGCGTAACATCGTACAATTTAGCGTAACGTCTTACAACTTAGCGTAACGTCTTATAGCTTAACGTAACGTCTTACAACGTAGTGTAACGTCTTATAACTTAGCGTAACGTCTTACAACTTAGCGTAACGTCTTACAACTTAGTGTAACGTCTTACAACTTAGCGTAACGTCTTACAACTTAGCGTAACGTCTTACAACTTAGCGTAACGTCTTACAACTTAGCGTAACGTCTTACAACTTAGCGTAACGTCTTACAACTTAGATGTTTTATTTCTACAGGACATGGTCGCTTGTTGATGGGTGATGGTAGTCTCTACGAGGGTTCTTTTGAAGATGGTGAAATCCAAGGTCATGGGTTTAAGAAGTGGGCGTCATCCAACAACTCTTACACCGGGCAGTTTGAACGTGGTGAACTGTGTGGTAGTGGTGTGATGAATTGTGGGAATGGAGACAGATATGAAGGAGGTTGGCAGAACAATCAAAGAGATGGTACTGTGAAACTTAAAATTTGTCTATTCATCTTTCTATGCATCTGTCCAACAACAAGTAATCCTCTTCCTTCCTTCCTTCCTTCCTTCCTTCCTTCCTTCCTTCCTTCCTTCCTTCCTTCCTTCCTTCCTTCCTTCCTTCCTTCCTTCCTTCCTTCCTTCCTTCCTTCCTTCCTTCCTTCCTTCCTTCCTTCCTTCCTTCCTTCCTTCCTTCCTTCCTTCCTTCCTTCCTTCCTTCCTTCCTTCCTTCCTTCCCTCCTTCCTTCCTTCATTCCTTCCTTCGCTGCTTCCTTCCTTCCTTCTTTCCTTCCTTCCTTCCTTCTTTCCTTCATTGCTTCGCTGCTTCCTTCCTTCTTTCCTTCATTGCTTCGCTGCTTCCTTCCCTCCTTCCTTCCTTCCCTCCTTCCTTCCTTCCTCCCTTCCCTTTCCTTCCTTCCTTCCTTCCTTCCTTCGCTGCTTCCTTCCTTCCTTCTTTCCTTCATTGCTTCGCTGCTTCCTTCCTTCTTTCTTTCCTTCCTTCCTTCCTTCTTTCCTTTCTTGCTTCGCTCCTTTCCTTCCTTCCTTCCTTCCTTCCTTCCTTCCTTCCTTCCTTCCTTCCTTCCTTCCTTCCTTCCTTCCTTCCTTCCTTCCTTCCTTCCTTTCTTCCTTCCTTCCTTCGCTGCTTCCTTGCTTCGCTGCTTCCTTCCTTCCTTGCTTCCTTGCTTCGCTGCTTCCTTGCTTCGCTGCTTCCTTCCTTCCTTCCTTGCTTCGCTGCTTCCTTCCTTCCTTCCTTCGCTGCTTCCTTGCTTCGCTGCTTCCTTCCTTCCTTGCTTCGCTGCTTCCTTCCTTCCTTCCTTCCTTGCTTCGCTGCTTCCTTTCTTCCTTGCTTCGCTGCTTCCTTCCTTCTTCCGCTGCATCCTGCCTTCCTTCCTTCTTTTCTTCCATCTTCTAGCCTTTCCTCCTTCCATTTTTCCTTCATTCCATCGTTCCTTCATTCCATCCTTCCTTCCTTCATTCCATCCATCCTTCCCTCCATCCTTCCCTCCTTCCTTCAATCCATTCTTCTACCCATCCATCCAACCATCCTTCCACCCTGCCTGCCTGCCTGCTTTAATCATTCCATCCACCATGCTGTCCTTTTTGTTTATTTATCCTCATAGGAGAAGGTTACCTTACTAAAACAAATGGTGACAGTTATAAAGGTTCATTTCACCAGCACAAAAGACACGGCGAAGGTTCTCAGATATGCAGGTCCGTCGATAAATTGGTCACCTCTAATTTTACCTATAAATAAACCAGATAATCCTGTTTGATAAATTCTTACGTAATAGGGTTTTCTTTCCAAATATGTAGTAATGGCGATCAATACGAGGGGGACTGGATTAGAGGAATAAAGCAAGGCCATGGAACTATGAAATACAATAATGGAACAATATATGACGTAAGGTTATCAAAAAGCTATTATACCGGGATAAAAATTGCTTTCAACTACCGATAACTCCAAATATGATATTCCCGATATAAATTCTACATGAAGTGAATAGTTGAATACCAAAATCTTTTATGATTTGAGTTGATGTTCTATAAATGTTTGTTTGTCTGAAATGCTAATGAATGCAACGTCAAATTAGGAATTTGGCTTTCTTTTCTGCTTTCCGTGTGATAAACTGGTTGAAGATTTGAGTGAAAAAGTTGATAAAATCTCTAGTGTTGAATCTCAAATCCTGATCAGAAAATGTTTCTCAAATTCTCTCTACTGTTCAGGATGGCAGTTTGTTTTTGTTTTATTAGGGCCAGTGGCGGGATGATATTTTCAATGGACAGGGTAGTATAATCCATGTGTCTGGTATGAGGTACGAAGGAATGTGGATAAGTGGAAGACCTGCTGGTAAGTTAATTAGGTGGAGAAGAGTGAAAGGAAGGGAGGGAGGGAGGGAGGGAAGAGAAGAAGGAAGGAAGGAATGAATGATTGATTGAAGGAAGGGAGGGAGAGAGCGAGGAAGGGAGGAATGATGGAAGGAAGGGACATAAGGAAGGAAGGGAGGGAGGGAGGAAGGAAGGATGGAGGGAGGAATGATGGAAGCAAGGAAGGGAGGAATGATGGAAGGAAGGGACGTAAGGAAGGAAGGAAGGAAGGAAGGAAGGAAGGAAGGAAGGAAGGAAGGAAGGAAGGAAGGAAGGAAATAAGAGAGGGAGGAAAGGAAGGAAGGAGAGAAAGAAAGATGGAGGAAGGCAGGATAGAAGGAAGGAGGGAGGGAAGGAAGGAAAGAGTGAAAGAATGAAGGGAGGGAGGAGTTGAGGAAGGGAGGGATGAGGCGAGAGAGGACGGAAGGAATGTAGGAAGGAATTGAGGAAGGGATGGAGGGGAGGGAAGAGGAAAGATTGCAGGGATGAAGAGGGAGGGAGGAAGGAAGGATGGAGGGAGGAATGGTGGAAGCAAGGAAGGGAGGAATGATTGAAGGAAGGGACGTAAGTAAGTAAGGAAGGAAGGAAGGAAGGAAGGAAGGAAGGAAGGAAGGAAGGAAGGAAGGAAGGAAGGAAGGAAGGAAGGAAATAAGAGAGGGAGGAAAGGAAGGAAGGAGAGAAAGAAGGATGGAGGAAGCAAGGATAGAAGGAAGGAGGGAGGGAAGGAGTGAAAGAATGAAGGGAGGGAGGAGTTGAGGAAGGGAGGGATGAGGCGAGAGAGGACGGAAGGAATGTAGGAAGGAATCGAGGAAGGGATGGAGGGGAGGGAAGAGGAAAGATTGCAGGGATGAAGAGGGAGGAGGAAGGGAGAAACGAAGGATAGAAAGGGGAAAGGATGGAGAGATGCATGGATGGACCGAATGAAGGAAGAAAAGAAGAAAGAGCTAGGAAGATGGACGAATGGATGGAAGGAAAAGGAGAGTGGAAAAGAGGAGAATGTTGGTGGGAAAGAAACTAGAATATGATGAATTCTTAGTTCTTCTCATTTCTATAGTGGAACCCTTCACGTTATCTGTACGAGGTTCGTCGGTTATTGAAGTTGAACAAGGAACACCTTTTAATATTGAAATAGAATGTCAAACTGTCGACGGAGAGATAACACTGGGTAAGATGATGTTAACATCTTTCCCCCGTCCATGGTCCCCAGAATCCGACCGTGCACGCCGTTTGTGCACGCCATTTGTCGTCTGTAGATAATAAATCACAAAAGGCCATTTCGTTGTACGTAGATTTTGAACGTTATCTCGATCAATATTTAACCTATTTCAATTCTGAAAACAGATTTGGAATTACCGAGTCTAAATACATAACATGCGTGTCTATTATATTACGAGAACGCACATACCCTTCGTGGCAATCAGGCGGCCGCTTCGTCGTATATTATTTTGAACGTTATCTCGATCAATATTTAACTGTTTTCAATTCTGAAACCAGATTTGGAATTACCGAGTCTAAATACATAACATACGTGTCTATTATATTACGAGAACGCACATACCCTTCGTAAAACGGTTTATGTACTTAGAAATTAGTCGGCAATCAGGCGGCCGCTTCGTCGTATATTATTTTGAACGTTATCTCGGCCAATATATACTCCATTTTAATTCTGGAAACAGATTTGGAATTACCGAGTCTAAATACATAACATACGTCTCTATTATATTACGAGAACGCACATACCATTCGTAAAACGGTTTATGTACTTAGAAATTAGTCGGCAATCAGGCGGCCGCTTCGTCGTATATTATTTTGAACGTTATCTCGATCAATATTTAACCGTTTTCAATTCTGAAACCAGATTTGGAATTACCGAGTCTAAATACATAACATACGTGTCTATTATATTACGAGAACGCACATACCCTTCGTAAAACGGTTTATGTACTTAGAAATTAGTCGGCAATCAGGCGGCCGCTTTGTCGTGTATTATTTTGAACGTTATCTCGATCAATATTTAACCGTTTTCAATTCTGAAACCAGATGTGGAATTACCGAGTCTAAATACATAACATACGTGTCTTTATATTACGAGAACGCACATACCCTTCGTAAAACGGTTTATGTCCTTAGAAATTAGTCGACAATCAGGCGGCCGCTTCTTCGTATATTATTTTGAACGTTATCTCGATCAATATTTAACCGTTTTCAATTCTGAAACCAGATTTGGAATTACCGAGTCTAAATACATCACATACATGTCTATTATATTACGAGAACGCACATACCCTTCGTAAAAACGGTTATGTACTTAGAAATGAGTCGGCAATCAAGCGGCCGCTTTGTCGTATATTATTTTAAACGTTATCTCGATCAATATTTAACCGTTTTCAATTCTGAAAACAGATTTGGAATTACCGAGTCTAAATACATAACATACGTGTCTATTATATTACGAGAACGCGCATACCCTTCGTAAAACGGTTTATGTACTTAGAAATTAGTCGGCAATCAGGCGGCCGCTTCGTCGTATATTATTTTGAACGTTATCTCGATCAATATTTAACCGTTTTCAATTCTGAAAACAGATTTGGAATTACCGAGTCTAAATACATAACATACGTGTCTATTATATTACGAGAACGCACATACCCTTCGTAAAACGGTTTATGTACTTAGAAATTAGTCGGCAATCAGGCGGCCGCTTCGTCGTATATTATTTTGAACGTTATCTCGATCAATATTTAACCGTTTTCAATTCTGAAAACAGATTTGGAATTACCGAGTCTAAATACATAACATACGTGTCTATTATATTACGAGAACGCACATACCCTTCGTAAAACGGTTTATGTACTTAGAAATTAGTCGGCAATCAGGCGGCCGCTTCGTCGTATATTATTTTGAACGTTATCTCGATCAATATTTAACCGTTTTCAATTCTGAAAACAGATTTGGAATTACCGAGTCTAAATACATAACATACGTGTCTAATATTTTACGAGAACGCACATACCCTTCGTAAAACGGTTTATGTACTTAGAAATTAGTCGGCAATCAGGCGGCCGCTTTGTCGTATATTATGTTGAACGTTATCTCGGCCAATATATACTCGATTTCAATTCTGAAAACAGATTTGGAATTACTGAGTCTAAATACATAACATACATGTCTATTATATTACGAGAACGCGCATACCCTTCGTAAAACGGTTTATGTACTTAGAAATTAGTCGGCAATCAGGCGGCCGCTTCGTCGTATATTATTTTGAACGTTATCTCGATCAATATTTAACCGTTTTCAATTCTGAAACCAGATTTGGAATTACCGAGTCTAAATACATAACATACGCGCCTATTATATTACGCAAACGTGTACACCCTTCGTGAAAACCTGCTTATGAAGATCGCCAAGGCCAACATATTGTCCGATTCAAACGGATCACCCAAAACGACTTTTTACTTCCTTATAAGGAGTATGGTCCTACTCTGCCATGTAGCTCAATTGTTAAAACACAAACGAATATAAATTTCCCCCTATATCTTTTCAGACGAGGGACGTTTTTTACAAGTTACGGCTGGTATAAAAGTTCCGTCTAGTCAAAGTTCTCACAAACGTTTCGCGAATGAAAACAAAGCTGGCGAACCAGAACGGATAAGCACACCATTGTAAGTTACTTTACGAACTTTGGGGGGCGATTTGTTTATTTAGAGGACATCACGGCTCGAAATTACGGGGAGTCAGCAGTCACTGACCGATGATTTGATCGCCAGAAATCAGTCACGGCAGGTCAGCATGACCGGTGAAATTATTTAGGTCAAATTATTTCAACCAGTGAACTTATTTTCTTTTACCTTGTAAACGTTGCTTATATCATTAATTTATGTGGCGCCTTAAAAAGGTTTTAAAAGGCTGCTTTATAGTTTAAAAAGTAGTAAAAAAGTAGAGGCTGCGTAGACAGTGTTTTGAATATATAACAAAGTGAAAAGGTGGTAAACTGCCAAGAATTTAGTGACGAAATACTGACGTTTCGAGCGGAGCCCTTCATCAGAGTATCCGAGAGTAGTGACTCGATAGTCTAAATCATGAGAAATTACATTTTTCCGCATAAAAATGTTTGTAATACAGATCTGCGTAGCTCTAGTGGTGGTCTTGTTTACTGAAAAGTTTTATACCCTCAAAGTTTACTAATAAATGTTTCCAATAAATCCAGAAAACTAATTTGCATAAAATCTGCCGCTTATCATAAACACAATTTATCTAGATATACAAATGCTACAAGTGTGAAACGTTTCAATAATCAAGACCACCGCTAGAGCTATGCAATGAACCAAAATTAAGCTCAGATCTGCATTACAAAACTTTTTTATGGGGAAAAATGCAATTTCTCGTCCGCCTGAATTCACGTCTTACCGGTCATGCTGACAGCCGACTTTGCCAAAATGATTTCGAGCGATGGACATGGGTGCTAAACTGTCTAAAAAGTTGTTTATTTTCCAATTATATAAAAACCTAACTAATCTCTAAACAATTAGCCGCGAAGGTTTTCAAAATGATCACAGAAAAAAGCGCGGGAAAAACCGGTTTCAAAAACCGGTTTTCAAGAGCCTCCAAATAACCTTCAGAAGGATATCTGTATTCGCGTTTGTCACGTTATTTGGACTCAACGGAATGAAATTGGATAATAAACACAACCTATTTTTGTGTCTGTTGACGTAGTCAGCAACACTTAGTTATCGAAATATTCTTTGGCTGTGGCATTTACTTCGCAACCGAACGCGTTCCGGAAGACAGCGAAAGTTCGCCGAGATCGTTTGTTGCTTCACCGAGTAGGCTTCTTCCTTCGCTTATGTGGTTCATAATAGGTATTGAACTACTTTTGTTGTTTATCAGAGCCATTGTGTTTACACTGACCAACATTTTGGTCAGGTTCTTGTGTGTAAATTACACGTACTATTGAACGAAGACAGTATCACTGTGTTTGCAATGACATTTTTTGCCGGGCGCTATATTTTGTGTTTCAGTGGTCGGCTCATGTTAATAGTAATACTGTCAGATAATTACAAAATCGAAATAATTGTATATCGAAACTTATGAACCTAGTATGGGTATTAATGTTCACCGTAGCACATATGTCATATTATATCCTAAACAAACACGTTTCAATTAACTCAAACATGATCTACACCTTCGCTAAACTTTCGTAGATATAACAGTGAAAGAAATACGTTTTCAGACATTGCTAGCCTACAACCTATATGATTTAAATAAACTTATAATTTCTAAATATTTTTAAAATGTTTGCCTCTATTCCGCAGTATATCGTGACAACTTAGTGCGAAACTATCTTCTAGTTCAGCACCCGTTCTTATGTCCTCGGATATAGTTTCGTGGCCCGACAACACAGCAGTGCTGGGAACTGAGGGTCAAGTCTGCTATATAGAGCAAGGAAAACAATCAACTTTGTTTTCAGCCAGGTTTTCGCATTCCTGAACTCTTAGTCTCGAACCACTGAAATCCAACTATATATATACATGTACATCATTTCTGGGGGCAAGGGGTTCTCAAAACAACTTTTCTTTGGGTGTGATATGGATATTTCTTTGACTTACATAGCGTATATCAATTCCTATGTTATAAATATTTGTTTTCTTCGAATACTTTTGATACTAATCAAAAAGGTTTCATGGCGCATGAAAGGTTTTCAAAATGTTTTCGTAGCCACACCAACTTTTGATTTATAGTTTCATGGCCCAGCACTTTTCCTTCTGCCCCCCTCCCTCAACACGTAGATACAGGTGAAGAGGTAAATTTCCTGACTTTACCATTATTAAAATCTCTGTTTTTCGTTTTTGTTCAGTGACTTCGATGTGGAACCATATCCGTTAACAGAGCTTTCTTCTGACGGCGAAGTCCCTAGTACTGGGACTGCACGACAAGGAACCAGCGGTGGACGACGTGACCAGCCTTCGCCCATTGTGGAATCATCGGAAACGAACACGGAACAACCAGTGGAAGAGAACTACAAGGTTTGCATAATTTAATATACACACCAGGGGTCGGTGCTTCAAAGCCTGGGTAATGCGCGAATCAAATCGAAATGTCAACATCCCCCCGGGCACACATGGGGAATTTGATCGTTCAACATTTCAGGGTAGCGGGCATTTGACATTCTAACCGCCCAGTGGGGGGGTTGGGAATTTGAACAGATTCTGTTCAAAATGGCGACGAATTTGTCAGATTTTACAGGTCAGAAAATTGTCTTCATTTTGGAGTGGCTGGAAGAAAATGGCCTGGTCAGGCTAAAACAAGTTTTTGAAGATAAGAAACTTTACTAGTGTCCACTGAAATGTTCATTGTCCATACTCAATAAAAATGTTTTGCCGCAATAGCGACGATTTCTGATCACTTTATTTTTTATGTTTATGTTCACAGATTTTGCATTAAATTAATATTTGTTTCAATATCTTGAATAGACAATACAGGGGCGATCGTCAAGCTCGTATCCTCAGAAAAATGATTCTGAGTCCCAGATAGGAATCGAACCTGTAACCTTCTGATTGTCGGTAAGACGCTCTAAAACCATTGAGCTAACGAGACTCAGATGGAGAGCGAAGGTTACAATGATGTACTGGTTCGATTGATATGTACTGCCTGGATGTGTTAATATGCACACTGCTGTAGTGAATGTGGGAGAGCTTGGAGTAGACAGACGATACATGGGCGATCGTCAAGCTGTCCGTCAAGCTGAGGATCGTCAAGCTGTCCGTCAAGCTGAGGATACGAGCTTGACGATCGTCCATGTATCGTCTGTCTACTCCAAGCTCTCCCACATTCACTACAGCAGTCTATATATTAACACATCTTGAATAGAATCGTTAAGGGTGGGGCATTTCATCTCCAATTTTTCCAAAACATGGTATATTTGAACGGGAGAAAAGAACATAGGTGGGCAATTTGAGTTTATAAAATTAAAAAACCCAAATGCCTGGGGTTATGCCCGGGGGGGATGTTGAGATTTCGATTTGATTCGCGCATAACTTAAATAAGTCCTAAACTCCGTATAGCGAACCTTCCAAACTCTTGCACTGTTTCACGTCTCAATCTCAAGGTTTTCAAAAATCTCAAATCTCGTAAAGAATTCAGACCAGTATTATCGCTGGTTAAATTGCCTATCCGGGAATTGGGGATTTTATATATTCGTAATCTTTGGGTTCTACCAAGAAGAAATGTAATATATCTTGTCGTTCGAAAATTTCATCTTCTTGTCAGTGCTAAAGTTGATTTACTATTCACAGGAAATGACGTCAAAGCAGGGACACACGAAGTCATTGCACACTGATTCAACAGTGAAATACAAAGAAAGTTTGGCTCTGAACTTTAAACACACCTGTTTAGACAAAATGTGCTCAATTCCCAAACTTTCATTGTATTTCACTGCTGAATCAATGTGCAATCTTTTTTAGTGTCCCTGCTTTGACGTCATTTCCTGTGAATAGTAAATCACTTTAGCAAGGGTAAAAGGTATAAAGATGAAATTTTCGCACGACAAGATATTTTACAATTCTTCTCAAGAGATTCCAAAGATGACAAATATGTAAAATCCCCAAACCCCGGATAGGCAATTTAATTAAAAAAAACCACAGAAACTGGTAAATAGTTCAGGCCATCATCGCCTCCGGAAAGTAGATAATCTTCTAATGTTTGAGGGACTATATAGGGGCATATATAGACTATATAGATTATATAGGGGCATTTCCTATTTCTTAATTGGGGGCCCCATTACTTTTATGATAGACGCGACATTTGATTGTATTCGCTAATTTTAATAAAGGATTCAACGGAAGGTCAGGTATCTGGAGATCGCCCGAAAGGTAGTTCCAGTCCTTCTCCAGCGCAACACATGTCACGGCCAGACAGCGTGAACAATGCATCATCTCTTGCCAACGAAGTCGAAGGTGAGCACGGTAGGGAGGTAGGGTGTCAACCATGACGCATTGCACGCTCGGTCGGCCATTTTTCGAAGCACGAAATTCCCTTGGTGAACTCATCCGTAAATATCTTGTCAATCTTTGATATAAATTATTCATTTTGTCTTTTAATTGAAAGAAGACATCCCTTAGAAAGTAATTATTTCTGCATTTTTCACAAAACCCAACGTTTTCTTGACTTTCGTTTCGAATTATGTCAGCCTTGACTGACGCGAAGCGTGGAAGACCAAGTGACGAGGTTCAAACAAAAAATCAGGTTCCGAGTCGACGTAATACAGGATTTTCTGGACGACTCGGCGAATTTCCGGAGTATTTACCGTTAAGTTGGTAACGAAGCACTTGAAAACACTTCGTTATCGTACGGAAAGATAAACACAAACGCGCAATGCACGATGGTTGATATTCACTCTTTAATTGTGCTGTGTACTGTAGGTAATAGGTAGTGTTCCTACCCCCCCCCCCCCCCCGCCTAGACTTTCATTGTAGTCCTAATCCATCTCATTCCGTTCAACCGTTCAATCCCCAGTTACGTATATTACAAGTAATATTTGGCATTTCGCTCGATTAAACTACAGATTCTAAGGATTTATGGTGAAGGAAAATTTCGAGTGTTGGAATATATACATTTTAAGACCAAACCGGGACTAGTTGCGAAAAATGCAACACCAAGACATTCCGGCTGAAATTGAACCCGCGACCCTGCGATGCTAGTCCAGTGCTCTGACCACTGAGCTACGGAGGGCGTTGCCGAGAGCCTAGTCACGAGTTTTGTATATGCAACCACGTTCCCAGGGCATTTTGCCTCCACGGAGGAAGGTCGGCGAAAATGGCCCTGGGATCGGCTGGTCCATTCTATAATCCGATTGGCTTGTCATAAAACTCAATTAATTCAGCCGAGTATAATTTTTATTCATCTAAATCTGAATGCTGTCTTCAAATGTTACAGCAATTTAATTAGAAGTGATAGCTTTCGCTAAATTGGATATATGCTTCTTCATAGCTTTTGTAAGAGATAACCATGGATGTATGGTGGATTATTAAGCTTGTTAGCTGCTTTTATGCCGACGAATGCTGACATGAACAATTCTGAAGAGCATTGAATATTTCTCAATTATTCAGGTCAACAAAGTAGACAAAGGAAATGGAACAAAGACAACAAAAATTATCATATCTAAACACCCAGATATTCTGGGTGTCATGTGACCAGCCGATGCCAGGGCCATTTTCGCCGACCTTCCACCGTGGAGGCAAAATGCCCTGGGTACGAGGTTGCTATATATGGTGTATACTATATAATTTACAATTTACAGAACTAGTGATGTATACTATATATACAGAACTCGTGACTATAGGCTCTCGGCAACGGCCTCCGTAGCTCAGTGGCCAGAGCACTGCACTAGCATCGCAGGGTCGCGGGTTCAATTCCAGCTGGAAGACGTCACACTGCATAATAGGCTTATTGAAAAAGCATGTATATCTTTGGGATTATGTAACGAAATTATATGTGCATGTGTGCATGTATGTTTACCCCATGATACTACTAAACATACGAAATTACGTTTCGAGTGATTTGATAATCCCAAAGATATACAGGGTTTTTAGTAAGTCATTATGCTCATGTGTGATGTCAAAGTGAGGATCATTTAAATATCAAACAAATCTTAATATCTCAAGAACAAAGTGAGATATGGAAGAGTTGTAAACGCCAATCTTTATCATTTCTATAGTTCTTTTAAGTAAGATACTTTGTTTCGAACTGAATTTTTCACAGAAAAATCTAAATCCAAAATAACATTTAGCGGTGCTACACTCTTCAATTCACCACCTACAAACCTTAAATTAATTGAAAATTATTCTTACAACACCTTTAAATACAAATTAAAAGAATATTTTCTCAATTTAAATTATGAAATTGAACATTTAGAAACATTTTCCTGTCCTAGTTGTAAACATGTGGTCCGTTGTAATTGTATCTAGATGATTGTAAATAGTGTTATATATTTTTTAATATGTAATTATGTAAAAATGAGGGACATTAGGAAGAATACATATATTGTAATAATGTACACCCTCTTTAAATAAAGATTATTATTATTATTATTATTATTATTATTATTATTATTATTATTATTATATCATGGCTACCTCGAAATCCTTTGTTTCACGAGGGACGATTAATCTCTAAATAACCTGATCAATCACCTGCATAAAACATTAGGTACGATTAGTAACTAATCTACCTAATGTTTATGCATTAGGTACGATTAGTAACTAATCATACCTAATGTTTATGCAAAAGACCTGTTTTATTTTACTCAAATTGCACTACCAGTACCAAACATGCTACTCATCCAGCTTATATATATATGCTATAAAACTACTCTAAAACATTTCAATAGAATAACTAACAAGACATGAAGTGACAATTATCGAATCCCCAATAACCATTAATAGCAACTCACAAGGTTTTATTCCATTTGAACTTGTTGAATCGGCTAAAAGCGTCCCTATCGTCTCGGCAGCCATAATATTACAAAGTGATAGCATGGCATTACGGTTGATTAGTGATTAAATGTCCCTCAACCCTCGGGAGGTTTAGTAAAAGTACCTCGGGCTTCGCCCTCGTGACTTTTACTAAACCTCCCTCAGCTTTCGGGAACATTTAATTACTAATCAACCTCAATGCCACGCTATATTACTTATAATTATTACTGCATAAACACATTGAGATTCACATTCTGTAGGAGTAGTATAGATAGCACCCCCTGGCCCTCCATGAATCAGAATGCCCTTTTGGCACCCACTTCAGAACTAAGCGAAAGTCCTGGTACTCGCTATTTCATTAATAATCCAACGTTATTTTATTACCAGCTGATGTCAACTCACAGGGATTCCTCATTCCTATTATGCCAGTGCTTCGTACAGTTAGCGGTAGAGCAATGTTTGTAAATCTTTATTTACTTCCATCGCCACCTGGCTCGAGACGTTACTCTACCACACCAATGGACGATCGTGAACAGTTGGATGGCAGGGGAAGTCAGATGCAAAAGTAGGTCACACGAAACTGTTGTTCTTTACTGGAGAAATGACAAAAGGAACTGTACCAGTACCACTTACTCTGATGAAGGGCTCCGCACGAAACGTCAGTATTTCGTTACTACCTCACCACCCAACTACCTATGTTACCTCACCACGCAACTACCCTAGCACCCTACTACCTCCCAACTACCCTACTACCTTACCACCCTACTACCT
The DNA here is from genome assembly GCA_035772405.1 of Chrysogorgia sp. JL179-B06. Lineage (NCBI taxonomy): Eukaryota > Metazoa > Cnidaria > Anthozoa > Scleralcyonacea > Chrysogorgiidae > Chrysogorgia > Chrysogorgia sp. JL179-B06. The sequence goes on from JAYKKM010000427.1 coordinate 1,453,913, forward strand.
TACTACACTACCACCCTACTACCTTACCACCCAACTACCCTACCACCCAACTACCTTACCACCCTACTACCTTACCACCCAACTACCCTACCCTATACCACCCTACTACCTTACCACCCAACTACCCTACCCTATACCACCCTACTACCTTACCACCCAACTACCCTAATACCCTACCACCTTCCCAACTACCCTATCCTACCACCCTACTACCTTACCACCCAACTACCCTACCCTACTACCTTACAACCCAACTACCCTACCACCCTACTACATTACCACCCAACTACGCTACCTTACCACCCAACTACTCTACCACCCTACTACCCTAGCACCCTAACACCCTACTACCTTACCACCCAACTACCCTACCACCCTACTACATTACCACCCAACTACGCTACCTTACCACCCAACTACTCTACCACCCTACTACATTACCACCCAACTACGCTACCTTACCACCCAACTACTCTACCACCCTACTACCCTAGCACCCTAACACCCTACTACCTTACCACCCAACTACCCTACCACCCTACTACATTACCACCCAACTACGCTACCTTACCACCCAACTACCCTACCACCCTACTACCCTACCACCCTACTACATTACCACCCAACTACGCTACCCTACCACCCAACTACCCTACCACCCTACTACATTACCACCCAACTACGCTACCTTACCACCCAACTACTCTACCACCCTACTACCCTAGCACCCTAACACCCTACTACCTTACCACCCAACTACCCTAATACCCTACCACCTTCCCAACTACCCTATCCTACCACCCTACTACCTTACCACCCAACTACCCTTGTCTTATAAATTAGACGGTTATGGCCGTAGGACATCCTCTGTATATGCACCAAGACTTTGGAATGCTTTACCTGACACTATCAGAGAGACTATACACAACCACTGGATAAGTTTAAGAAGCACCTCAAGACATATATTTTTAGAGAAGCTTATACATATAAATTGTTTATTACTTTAACATTTAACTATTTAGGTTACTATTGTAAAGCGCTAATGGGTCTATAGGGAATTAGCGCTATAGAAATTCGCATAGAGAATGTAGCTTGTATGCTGCTTTGAAACTAATTCAGAGAAAAGCCGGACTTTTAAAGAAGAAAAATACAAGTATATTGAAAGAGACTGCGTGCGTAAGTTTAGGAATTTTAAGAAATTTTTTATTGAAATTACAACGTTAGTTCTTATAATCACCAAACATATTTTAAACTTGAAAGAACTTCTTAAGGATTCTATGATAGGATGATAGCTAAATGTATGTGTGTATATATTATATATTTATTTATATATATATATATATATATATATATATATATATATATATATATATATATATATATATATATATATTATATATATATATATATATATATATATATATATATATATATATATATATATATATATATATATATATATATATTTTTTTTTTTTTTTTTTTTTCGCTTACCTCAAAACTGGTCTGCTACAACTTGTTTCATCTGTAAAAGAATCTTCAGGCAGTTTTACAGATGAAACAAGTTGTAGCAGACCAGTTTTGAGGTAAGCGAAAATCTATTATTTGCTCTAACTATATGTTGTTGAGCACTCTTTGCATTTCGTAGACCAAAACCTACACGTATATATATATATATATATATATTATATATATATATATATATATATATATATATAAGGTAATATTTGGCATTTCACTCGATCAAACTACATGTTGAAAGGATTTATGGTGAAGGAAAATTTCGAGTGTTGGAATACATACATTTTAAGACCAAACCGGGACCAGTTGCGAAAAATGCAACTTAGCGGCCTTCCGGTAGGAATTGAACCCGCGACCCTGCGATTGCTAGTGCAGCGCTCTGACCACTGAGCTACGGAAGCCAAAAATTGAAATGCCAAATATTACCTATAATATACCCAGAATCTTATCCCGGCATTACCACCATATATACAGAACTCGTGACTAGGCTCTCGGTAAGCAATCGCAGGGTCGCGGGTTCAATTCCTACCGGAAGGCCGCTAAGTTGCATTTTTCGCAACTGGTCCCGGTTTGGTCTTAAAATGTATGTATTCCAACACTCGAAATTTTCCTTCACCATAAATCCTTTCTATATATATATATATATATATATATATATAATATATATATATACGTAGGAATAAACCATGGTCTGATCCGAACTTACTAAAATTTTACTAAATATTATAATTTTATCTGACCATCTCTGTGGACTGCCTAGCGTTTACGCCAGAGATAAACACAAGAGTTTTAACTTATTATGCTGTAACTTAGTTCATTTTATACTTTCATGTGTGTACCTTATATCATGAGTTTTAATAAACGTTTCCATTATTATTATGATGATGTTGCTTTAGGATAAAAAGAGGCAGAGACGTGAAAAAAGGAAGTGTAATTCCAAGTGTGTTAGACGTTTCTGACAAGAGGAAGAAAGAAAGGAAAGAAGAGAAACTTTCGGAAGATAAAACAAAGTTCTGTAGACCAGGTACGAGAGAAAGCTCCTACCCAGCGTCTTTACTCGCCGTTCCATCCAATCTCGTACGGTCGTGGCTGTTTACATAAAAAAATTAAGAGTTCATCATTTAAAATGTTGTTATCATTTCCAGTTCTCCTTAGTCATCATTGCACATTAGCTTTTGTCATTGTATTCCTCTGCTTGTTTTCCTTGGATTCCTGCTCTGTATAGGGAGATAATAACCTGAAAGTTACAGTATTAAAACGTGTATCGACGAAATGCTGGGAATTGGGCTTTATCTAACTTTTTTCTTCTTGGGTTGGATGAAACATTTTCTTTACCCATAAATGGTTGGGTCGGTTAAATTTCTGATATTAATTTGGTTGCGTAAATTTTTTCAGCACCAAATCTATTTCTCTTCGGCCGATGGGGGGGGGGGGGGGGAGAGGTTTAGGGCACACGATTTCTGCAGTGCACCAGCCTTTAAGTAATTTTCCTTTTTCGTTCAGGAGACTATGTGATGATCGTCCGGGATATTACCAGTCCCTCATTCCTCGACGCGGTCTTGCAACCGGCTTACATCCACGTGAAAGTGATTGCGAAAAAGAAAAGAGCAAAAAGTAAAGACAGAAAATAAAAATACAAGAAGAAAGGTAACCTAGAACATGATTGGGGGAGTTGCGCATGCTCTTCATCTGCGTTGGTGGCTGTGTAAATAGTTATATATTTTTTAATTACAAGCAGATATGTGAATAGATTTTCATTTGGCCGTATGTTCATCAAGTTTAATTCCCCAAGCAAACGTTTGGAGTCAAACCCGTAACATTCTGATGACCAGTGAGATGTTGGGCTACATGGACTAAGATGGTAGAGTGAAGGTTACACATGTGTACAACCTGTAACCTTCTGATGACTAGTGAGATGCTCTAACTATTGAGATACATGGACTAAGATGGTAGAGTGAAGGTTACATATGTGTACAACCTGTAACCTTCTGATGACTAGTGAGATGCTCTAACTATTGAGCTACATGGACTAAGATGGTAGAGTGAAGGTTACACATGTGTACAACCTGTAACCTTCTGATGATCAGCGAGAAGCTCTAACCATTGAGATACATGGACTAAGATGACGAGTTCCATTGAGCTACATGGACTAAGATGATAGAGTGAAGGTTACATATGTGCACTCATGCTGTTAGTAGTGACAACTTTTTCGATTAAAAAGCAATAAAAAACAACATACAAAAACGAAAACACACTCTTTCTGAACGAATTAGGTAACCTGACCAAAACTGTGCCATCCGGTGCAAAACTTATCCGGTCGAAAGTGTTTACACGTATACCTGACGAATTTGGAACCGGACAGGTGCAAAATTAGACCTGCTTTTTTGCATAAAACTAGACCGGTTAGGCGGTACGAGGTTACGAATTTTATACCAGATCCAAATTCTTCCGGTACAGAGATAATCCTCATTTTGTGTATTTTATTTACGTCCATGTGAGAAAATGACGTCATACACTGTCTAATTTGCATACCGTAATTGTTCGAATAAGCGCCGCGGCGCCAATTAAATTTTTCGCGTCTTACATGCGGCGCTTATTCGAAGGCGGCGCTTATTTAAAAGAGACAAAGCATTTTCTATTCTGATTTAATTGTTTATTTTCTGGCTGTGCAATTTGTGGCAAACATAACTTTTAGTTTTCATCATTTGTCTTTGCCTATAGTAGTCCGGTTCCCTCAAACACTCCTATTAACAGAACTATTGACTGTAGTCATTGTCCTTTTCCGTACTTTTCCACCTGATTTCAAGTCTTCACTCAACTTCGAACATTGCCATTAATGAAAATAAATTACCAAAGCTGTTTTAGAATCGCATTACAGTGGTGTTTTTAGTGATAGTCAAGTCGGGTAAAACGCATTGCATTTTGCGCTATTAGTGAAGCGAGAGACATTGCGATGTTTTACCCGCTTTGACTATATATGGGATTCTTCGAATAAGCGCCGCACTGGGACCGCGGCGCTTATTCGAGGGCGGCGCTTATTAACTTTTTTGCTCAAAATGCGGTGCTTATTCGAGGGCGGCGCTTATTCGAGGGCGGCGCTTATTCGAACAATTACGGTATGTCAAAAACCTAAATATCTCGAGAACGGGATAAGATATTGAGAAACTGAGAATGCCTTTCTTCCTCATTTCGTAATTATGATAAACTAATTGATCAAAATTGGTAGACGATTTTTTCGTCTTAGCGACACTTTAAAACATCTCACTGGCAATCAGAAGGTTACACGTTCGATTCCTGTTCGGGACTAATCTTTTCTGAGGATTTGAACTTGACAATACTTTGATATAAAAGATGTCCTTCAAGGTCCCCTGATGTCTTTGCGTAAACTCTCTCTAATTATCTAAGTTTGAAGCTTGGCATGGCGATGTATTAATGGCATAAAATCAAACGTTTGCGGTTATACACCATGTTTATTTAACGATACAATTCGCTGAGCTTTCGTCCCGTAAACGCAGGACTTCATCAGAGTACTGTGACTAAACGTGAACTGATAAAAAACAACAATTACAAAGTTATTTGTACACGTCAACAAACACACGTAAAAACGCAGTCTGTTTCTACCTGTGTACAGCCTAAAATATGGTTGATATCGACAGGCTTGAACAGGGTTGAGCTGGCCAGCTTGAACAGGGTTGTCAACAGGTCTGTTCATGGATGTTGGAACAGTATTGTTTATGGCTGATGATAGAACAAGCTTGAACAGTGTTGAACAACATCGTTCATACATGATACAACATGTTGTCAGAGCATGATGAAATAACAAGGTTGAACAGCGTTGTTACAACAGCCATGAACTTGGTTGTTCTATCAAGCTGGTTTTTGCATGTTCTCACATGCATGAACAAACTTGTCGATTCAACAAGCCTATCACAACATGTTGAAAGTACATGCTTGAGCAGTGCTGTTATTTTAATAGTCGTGTTCTATCATGTTGACAATACTGTTACAGGCATGTTGAACCAACAACCTTGTTACAACCTGTGAGATTTTTACGTGTGTACAACGAAATCGCGCGCGCAAGCATGTGCTAGCGTCACCACAACAAAATGTAAAAGTTATTTCTAAGACTGGTCTTGTTCCATAGAATCCTTTTAAAATTTGTTGTAGTGACGCAAGCACATGCTTGCGCGCGATTTCGTTGAAATTTGTTGTAATATTTTGTAATATTGATTTAATAATTTGTTGTAATATTGGCCCACGCTTAACGCATGATGCAACACCCACTCACACTAATTATGACATAAACAAACGATGACGTAATGAACCAGACGTATATATAGGCAAACCCTGACAAATACGCTTTACTTGACTCTGAAGATGACCACCACTGAGGCTGTCGAAACGTCAGTCACCAACAATAGTCTTTCTCAAGACTACAACAACCTGGACGATCAACTTCACACATCTAATTGTTGACGTGTAAAAATAACTTTGTAATTGTTGTTTTTATCAGTTCACGTTTAGTCACAGTACTCTGACGAAGCCCTGAGTTTACGGGACGAGAGCTCAGCAAATTGTATCGTTATATAAACATGGTGTATAACCGCAAACGTTCTATTTTATTTCACTCTCTTTAATTATCACATTCCATTCTGGGCCATTGCTCTAGCTTCACGCGTGGCAACATGCCTTCGTAAAGCCTCTCAAGCCACCTCGGCAACTCTCGTCCCAAAGCTTCTGCAACTCGTCTTTCAGTTCTCTTGTCTTCTTGGAAAACCATCGAGGCGACCTCGCCGTCTTCGTCGACGGAATCCTCGAAGAAGTTTCCATCATCTTGCTCTGATTCGCTCCTTTTATGAACTTTAAATATTGAGAGGTATTTCTTTGGTCCATGTAATGCGAGCACTGTGCCAGGTTTTATTTCACCAAATGTTTGAACCTTCATCACTTCGTTACACCACGCGATGTGATCTCGAAGGGATAACCAGCCAAAACTATAAATATTCTCTCTAAAAGATATACGTAGGAATTAGTTGAAGTGCCCCTAAGATTTTTTATTTTTAGGTCGTTTTTTTTATTACAGAATATCATTTTAGGTTAAAGTGCCCCTAAACTCAAAATGTTTTATTGTCTGATTTGGAAGAACTTTTAAAATGATAAAGTAACTTCTTTTGAAGATTTTCGTTTCTTCGCTTTCTTTTTGAGATATATCAGTTTGTTTGATATGCAAATGTACGGAATTATGACTTATTGGAGAAATGTGTGTATCTCTTCATTCCCAAACGAAATCCTTTAAAATCGAGAAGTTTGGTGTTGTGGGAGAAACATGCACACGTGTTATTCACACTTTAGTGTTTTTATTTGATGAACGCAAAGATATATAACATTCTCTGATAACTCATTATGTATGTATGACGTAAATTCCGGACATTTGCATATCAAACAAACTGATATATCTCAAAAACAAAGCGAAGAATCGAAAATCCTCAAAAGAAGACCTTTATCATTCGGGAACACACTCGGGAACCTGGCACCATTCAGGCCATAATCGTTGTACATTAAACAGTTGGTATTTTTTATCTCAATATTATTATAGAGCATTCTCTGCAGTTTAATTTGATATATAGATGTTAGGGATTTGTTAAACAGTTCGCCAAAATATGTTAGTTGAAAAATGTGTTGAAATGAAGGTAGGCTTCCTCCTTAAACCATTCAATAAATACCATATATACTGAACTCGTGGCTAAGCTCACGACAACGACTTCTGTAGCTTTTCCTTTATAAGATTTTTATAACAACGACCTACCTTAGATACAGTCGAGATATATCGGCGAAAATTTGAACGATTGGTGAGCGGACGGCTTGTGAATTGGACGTCGCGTCAGAGAGTAACACGATAAATAATTGACCTTGTTTTGCCTTGTGGAGAAACTCATCTTGATTTTGAGAGTTGAGCTGAATCAATCCAAAAACATCGCTTGTCCCAGGAGGCGGATGGTCTTGATTAGGGTTCAAATTAGAATCCTTCTCACTAAACATAAAAATAGGTACGCAATGAGTACACGTGTCTGCTGACATTTGAGTTACAGAGACATGTGAGATAAGTAAGTTCATTGGCTTGTGTCCATTCTTTGTGAGTATGTCCGAGGATATAAGAACGGGTGCTGAACTAGAAGATAGTTTCGCGCTACGCTAAGTTGTCACGATATACTGCGGAATGGGGCAAACATATTTAAACATATTTGTAAATTATAAGTTTATTCAAATCATATAGGTTGTAGGCTAGCAATGTCTGAAATCGTATTTCTTTCACTGCTATATCTACGAAAGTTTAGCGAAGGTGTTGATCATGTTTGAGTTAATTGAGACGCGTTTGTTTGGGATATAATATGACAAATATGTGCGACGGTAAACATTAATATCCGTACTAGGTTCATAAGTTTCGATATACAATTATTTCGGCTAAAATATTAAGCGATTTTAAAATTACCTGGCAGTATCATTATTAAATTTAAACCACATGAGCCGACCACTGAAACACAGAATATAGCGCCTGGCCAAAAATGTCGGTCATTGCAAACGCACTGACACTGTCTTCGTTCAAATTCGTATAGTGTGAAATTTACACACAACCTGACCAAAATGTTGGTCAGCAGACACAAAAATAATGGTCTAAAAAGAGCCCACAGCAGATAATTTTAAAATATCCTTGGTCGCATAAGAAGCAAACACGTTGCCCTATAGTACACATATATACGTGTTAATATATACACTGCTGTAGTGAATGTTGGAGAGCTTGGAGGACAGACGATACATGGACGATCGTCAAGCTCATATCCTCAGAAAATGAGTCCAAGACAGGAATCGAAACTGTAACCTTCTGATTGTCGGTGAGACGCTCTAACCATTGAGCTACTGAGAGAGAAGGTTATAATGATGTACCGGTTCGATTGATATATGTACTGCACTACTACCTATGCTTGTAGATCGTTCATGTATCATCAGAATACATATACGTTGCCGTGACTAGGCTATTGGCACGTGAGATTGGGTGGTGTATAATACCATTGATATGCCAACAGGTATAGAACTTACCTTCCCGAAGGGAGCAGGTAACTCATGAAGAAAACAGCCACAAAGGTGATGGCCAACGACAGAGTGGACAAGTTATCAGACCTAATTTGAAAAACGCTATAAGTATATGACATCCCATGTCATCATATATATCTATCTATGCGATCTCATTTTCTCCTCTAGCACCAGTATAGCACCACTATAGTACCACTACAGCAACTACTACAGTACCACTACAGTACCACTACAGTACCACTGTAATACCAAGTACCAGTACCACTATAGTACCACTGCAGTAACCACCACTGTAATACCACTATAGTACCACTACTACAGTACCACTATACAGTACCACTACTACAGTACCACTATACAGTACCACTGTAGTACCACTAAAGTACCACTAAAGCACCACTACAGTACCACCACAGTACCATTATAGTACCACTAGTTTACACTTTGTGTATCTTACCAGTTAAAATAATGGAACAAATAATACACAATATCATTCCAAACATCAAAAAGCCGCGAAAGATAACCCTGAAAAGAAAACAAATTTATTCAAACATGAATTAATACAACATATATCTGAAACTTATTTGAGAACTTGTTGTTCGCCATGCAGTAATAGTTTTGTAATATAATATTTGGGTCTTCCTGAGCAAAATCATAATATATCTTATCAGCCGAAAATTTCATCTTCATAGAGTTTTTTGCTGTTAAAGTTATCCGATGTAATGTCACAAGAGGCATTTTTGTGGCAAGTAACAAAAGAAAACTGCTTTGGAACGCCTCTTGTGACATCACATCTGGTAACTTTAACAGTGAAAAACTCCATGAAGATGAACTTTTTGGCTGACAATATATATTATGATTTTTCTCAGGAAGACGCAAATATTACGAATATATAAAATCCCTAAACATGAGATAGACACTAAGTATCAAGGTGATTCAATATACAATGATCATTATGCTCCACAAGCGCAGAGTCTTCCGTCTTTGCTAACTTCACACTTCTATGGTGTTCCTTCCATGTTCCCAAAGAACGACCTGTTTCTCCAATGTATTCTACGTTACAATCATTACAGGGACTGCCTAAATAACCCCCGTTTGCTTTGACTATCAAACGTGATTTGAAGAAGTTTTGGCTGTAAGTATATTCGTAATTTGTTTGAAATATTTGTTTGAAATATTTGCTTTGTTAGTTTTTTGTTATTTTTATTAATTTTACCGTAATATTTCGTTGGATATATCAAGGTCAACGCATGGCCGTAACGAGGTCAGCATCGTGTGTTACTCACTTAACTGCAATATTTTCGGAATAATTCGAAACTGAATGGGGCTACATCATAGTTCCGGGGGTCAGAGGACCGGATTTCAATTGACTAATGCATTAGCCCAAACATGAGTTTATAAAAATCACTTACTTTTTTATTTTCGTTATTGAGTTCTGCAACGACAGCACTCAAGTCGAGTTTAGCTTTTCCAGACTGTATCTGGTTTAACATTGCCGTAAGTCGTGACACATCTTTATGTCCGCACCAACCTCCAACCAACCAACTGTACTTCACTTCGCTTTTCTTTACATGCCACAGTATAACCACCTGAAGTTTGAGATCAGAATAATAAATTAACTTGGAGTATTTGTGTTAAGACAACAAATAATTTCCCAACACAACCAGGTGATAAACCAGGCATAGTTAACATTATGCGTGAGTTTATGAGAGTTGGTAGACAAGAGTTTGTATGAGAGTTATCTTGACTCTGATCGCTCTAAGTCAAATGAAGATGAGAGTTTGTATGAGAGTTATCTTGACTCTCATTGCTCTAAGTCAAATGAAGATGAGAGTTGATGAGAGTTGGTAGACAAGTGTTTGTATGAGAGTTATCTTGACTTTCATTGCTCCTGATCAAACGAAGACGAGAGTTGATGAGAGTTGATAGACAAGAGTTTGTATGAGAGTTATCTAATTGACTCTCATTGCTCCTGGTCAAACGAAGACTCATTGCTCCAAGTCAAACGAAGATGAGAGTTGATGAGAGTTGATAGAGAAGAGTTTGTATGAGAGTTATCTTGACTCTCATTGCTCCAAGTCAAATGAAGTTGAGAGTTGGTATAGACAAGAGTTTGTATGAGAGTTATCTTGACTCTCATTGCTCCATGTCAAACGAAGATGAGAGTTGATGAGAGTTGGTAGACAAGAGTTTGTATGAGAGTTATCTTGACTCTCATTGCTCCATGTCAAACGAAGACGAGAGTTAATGAGAGTTGGTAGACAAGAGATTGTATGAGAGTTATCTTGCCTCTCATTGCTCCAAGTCAAACAAAGACGAGAGTTGATGAGAGTTGGTAGACAAGAGTTTGTATGAGGGTTATCTTGACTCTCATTGCTCCACGTCAAACGAAGTCGAAGTAGTTAGAAACAAGAGTTTGCATGAGAGTTATGTTGTCTCTCGTATACGAACATGCGAATACATGAGCTGAAGTTCTCCTTTTTACGATGGTAAAATCATTAACAGCTTGACTAACAGACGTAAAACGTATTAACTTGTAAGTACTGGTCTTTTTCGTTCAAATATTTTATAAAAAAGCCACCTTTTTTGACGTTTTTTTGTCCTTGCAAATAGTTCTCGTGTTCTCTGTCATCTTAATGGAACTTTCAAAAGGCTGTTGGGCCGCCTGGTTGACGTAAGCAAATCGTACTTTCTTGGCCAACCATGTTGGATTTTTCGACATACTAAGCAGTGGGTGTTCGCGTAAGAGATGAGGGCTGTTGTTGATGAACAGTATAACACATAAACTACATGGGAAAGGTAGAGTAATAAAAACAAAATTAATAACGCAGCAAGCATATCATAAATAGTAATAACAACATTGTGATGATAAGGACGACAATGAATACAGCAGTAATAACAACATTGTGATGATAAGGACGACAATGAATACAGCAGTAACAACAACATGACAACAACAAAACAATGACAGCAACAACATCATTAACAACAACAACAACAACAACAACAACAACAACAACATCATCATCAACAACATCATCAACAACAACAACAACAACAACAACATCATCAACAACAACATCATCAATAAATCAACAACATCATCAACAACAACAATAACATCATCAACATCATCATCAACAACAATAACATCAACATCAACAACAACAATAACATCATCATCAACACCAACAACAATAACATCAACAACATCATCATCAACAACAACAATAACATCAACATCAACAACAACAACAATAACATCATCATCATCATCAACAACAATAACATCAACATCATCAACAACAACAACAACAACAACATCAACATCATCATCAACAACAACATCATCAACACCAACAACAATAACATCATCATCATCAACAACAATAACACCAACATCATCATCAACAAGAACAACAACAACAACAACAACAACAACAACAACATCATCATCATCATCAACAACAACAACACTCTTTAAGACTGATTTTCAGCACTGTGTTTCTCCTACGTTTGGCGCATCGAAGCGTAAACATACGACCACATTGATTCAACTTTTTATGAGGTGCAAAAACAGCAGCACTAGAAATCAGCCATTATTCCCATCTTTAGGAACACCTTCGTGCTGCACCATACTATATTCCTTTACCTTCTTTGAGACAGAAACCTTTCTTGTGGACAAAACGTTTCAAACATCGACTGCGACGATAACCTTGGAAAATTCAGGTATAAATTTTTCGAAATAACTTCATCTAATGTCCCGCTCTTTAGTTCTGAGCCCTACAAGATATTCATAGAAACATGAAAGTTAAACCATAGTCAATCGAGATATGGTCTGGAAACTCAGCTAAAGACTTTGTTCTATCTTTTTGTTCGTCTTTATGCAATTTTGTGCACGGTGCACGGTCACTGAACCTATTATATTTTAGTATAATGAAGCAATCATCCAATAGAATCGTTTCGGTTTAATCGCTCAACCGTGTTGTTTAAATATTAATAAACCTAAAACAAAGGATGTGCACGGTGTAAGGTACGGTTCAACATCAAAACGTAGCTCATTATAGTCGCTTTGAAGTTTGCCGAGTTTCCAGACCATATCTCGATTGACTATGGTTAAACTCGCTTCTATAAAAAATTTCAGAATTTATAGAAAGTTACTGTATTGACAGGTAAGCCATAATCACGTTCTTTCACTTGAAAAAACCCAATACAATTGCTTTAACTTTTTCCTGTCCGGCTGAAAAAGTTAAACATCTAAAATTGAACCACCTCTTTGTTCTATTGATATCTCTGGAAATAACCATAACTGTTGCGAAAGCTATACATTTTCTGAAAGCCCAACAAATCGTCTTTTACTGGTGCTTTTAAATTGACCGAAAAGACACGTTATGTTAATATAATTATAAATTAGCTTTAATTTTCATAAATCAGATTGAAAAACTTTCAATTTTCTAGAAAAGAATGCGAAAACCCGGCTGAAAACAAAGTTGATTGTTTTCCTTGCTCTATATGGCAGACTACCCTTAGTTTCCAGCACTCCTGTGTTGTCTGTTGAATGAAAATTTAAGATGTGCTGGGCCACGAAACTAAAACAAAATGTATAGTTGGGTCATGAAACCATCCAGGGAAATTTGGTTGGGTCACGAAACTTTAACAAGAATTTTCAGTTTTCCTTCTGCCCCCTCCCGGGTGGAATTAATGATAGCTCTCTTAATTTATTGACACACCTTGAGAAGAACATCAGGTTGAAAAGTATTTTCTTTAAAAATAGCGAAAGTTGGTCCAAATTTATCCGCTCTGAACCTTTCCCCCATTTCAACGTTGGATGGATTATCAAGCTGGACATATCCAATACCAACGTTATCTTGGTATTTAAATGACACTACTTTGAGTAACAATGGTGGTTCGGTCTTGGTGGTGAAAAGCAGTGCCCGAGGTTTGTTGTCATGCCAATGATGAAGGAATGAGTCAAGAGAGGAGTTGGTAATCTGAAAGAAGAAAATGTTTTGTTACGTTAATTGGCGAGACGTTTCGTTACGTTACGAGATGTTTCGTTACGTTGCGAGACTTTTGTTTCGTTATGTTGCGAGACGTTTCGTTATGTTATGAGACGTTTCGTTACGTTACGAGACTTTCGTTTCGTTATGTTGCGAGACGTTTCGTTACGTTACGAGACTTTCGTTTCGTTATGTTGCGAGACGTTTCGTTACGTTACGAGACTTTCGTTTCGTTATGTTGCGAGACGTTTCGTTTCGTTACGTTACGAGACTTTCGTTTGTTATGCTGCGAGACGTTTCGTTACGTTACGAGACTTTCGTTTCGTTACGAGACTTTCGTTTCGTTATGTTGCGAGACGTTTCATTACGTTACGAGACTTTCCTTTCGTTATGTTGCGAGACGTTACGTTGCGTTACGAGACTTTCGTTTCGTTATGTTGCGAGACGTTTCGTTTCGTTACGTTACGAGACTTTCGTTTCGTTATGTTGCGAGACGTTTCGTTACGTTACGAGACTTTCGTTTCGTTATGTTGCGAGACGTTTCGTTTCGTTACGTTACGATACTTTCGTTTCGTTATGTTGCGAGACGTTTCGTTACGTTACGTTACGTTACGAGACTTTCGTTTCGTTATATGGCGAGACGTTTCATTATACGTTACGATACTTTCGTTTCGTTATGTTGCGAGACGTTTCGTTACGTTACGTTACGAGACTTTCGTTTCGTTATGTTGCGAGACGTTTCGTTACGTTACGAGACTTTCCTTTCGTTATGTTGCGAGACGTTTCGTTACGTTACGAGACGTTTCGTTACGTTACGAGACGTTTCGTTACGTTACGAGACTTTCGTTTGGTTACTTTCCGAGACGTTTCGTTACGTTTCATTACGTTGCGAGACGTTACGTTGCGAGACTTCCCTTTCGTTACGTTGCGAGACGTTTCGTTGCGTTACGTTGCGAAACTTCCCTTTCGTTATGTTGCGAGACGTTTCGTTACGTTACGAGACTTTCCTTTCGTTATGTTACGAGATTTTCGTTTCGCCACGAGACTTTCGTTACATTGCGACTTGCGAGACGTTTCGTTACATTGTGAGACGTTTTGTTACGTTGTGAGACGTTTCGTTACATTGTGAGACGTTTCGTTACGTTCCGATACGTTTCGTTACGAAACGTTTTGTCACGTTCCGTTCCAAGACTTTCGTTATGTCTCGTTACCTTCCGAGACATTTCATTGCGATCCGAGACGTTTCGTTCCGTTCCGTTCCAAGACTTTCGTTATGTTTCGTTTCGTTACTTTGCAAGACGTTTCGTTACGTTGCGAGACGCTTCATTTCGTTACGTTGCGAAACGTTTCGTTACGTTGCGAAACGTTTCGTTACGTTCCGAGACGTTTCGTTGCGAGACTTTCGTTTCGTTTCGTTACGAGACGTTTCGTTACGTTGCGATATTTAATGCTGTGAACTAACAGTATAGAAGGTTACACAAACCAAGTATTACCTCAGGAACAAAATTATTTGGAAAAAGTTCACTGACAAACTCTTTAAGCTTCCCAACTGAAACTGTGCCGCTATAATGGTACAACTTTCCACTAATAACTCCGACAAAATCTGGCAATTTCCGAGCGCCCAACTGCTTCGCTAATTGAGGGTCAATATTTTTGTTCACACGACCTGTCCCCAAACCAAGAGATTTCAGTTCTCGAGAGGTATGTTCCCAGATTTCTTCGACAGCTGCACCTGAAAACATCAATGGAAAATAGACATGGAGAAAAGATATTACTCCAAGCTTGCAAATGCCACATTATTCAAGTCACGAGGCACACATGTGCCTAGGATAATTTGATCTATAACACAGTTGTAATCTTTGCCCTGCCATCTAGCTTAGAGTCCATGTAGCTCAATGATTAGAGCATCTCACTGGTCATCAGAAGGTTACCATCTTAGTCCATGTAGCTCAATAGTTAGAGCATCTCACTAGTCATCAGGTTACAGGTTGTACACATATGTAACCTTCACTCTACCATCTTAGTCCATGTAGCTCAATGGTTAGAGTATCTCACTGGTCATCAGAAGGTTACAGGTTGTACACATATGTAACCTTCACTCTACCATCTTAGTCTATGTAGCTCAATGGTTAGAGTATCTCACTGGTCATCAGAAGGTTACAGGTTGTACACATATGTAACCTTCACTCTACCATCTTAGTCTATGTAGCTCAATAGTTAGAGTATCTCACTTGTCATCAGAAGGTTACAGGTTGTACACATATGTAACCTTCACTCTATCATCTGAGTCCATGTAGCTCAATGGTTAGAGCATCTCACAGGTCATCAGAAGGTTCTACACATACATGTATGTAATCTTTGCTCTAGCATAATTAAGAGTTAAGCTCAAAGCAGCAGATAGTATCAACATACAGATTCTCCTTATTGGTCTCCAAATATTTCTTATAGGTAAGTTGGGAGAAGTTGTTTTAAAAATATGTCAGTTTATCTTTGGTGATCATTGCCTTGGTTAACCATTGACATTATTAGGAGAAGATCACTGCTGATCACTCCTGTGGAATGAAAGGGTTAAGGAAAGCCCTGGTAGAAATCCTGAACAGGATCCTATAGCATCTTGAAGGATGCTGTTTAGGATCTTAAAATTGCCAGGATCCTTCCCAGGATCCTAATCTCATCAGAATCCTAATTAGGATCCTAATTAGGATCCTGCCAGGATACTACTGTAATCTTATCAGGATCCTAAATCCTAATTAGCATCCTAATCAGAATTAGGTTCCTAATTAGGATCCTGCCTAGGCTCCTGACAGGATACTAATCTTATCAGGATCCTAATCATAACATGATCCTAATACTATCAGATCAATTAGATTCTAATTAAGGATCCTGTTTATGATCCTAATAAGACCAGGATCCTAATCTTATCAGGATTCAGGACCCTGTTTAGGATCCTAAAATTGCCAAGAGATCAAGATCATACAAAATCTTGTAAGATCTTGTACGATCCTGTAAGATCTTGTACAAGATCTTGTACAAGATCTTAAATATCCAAAATTGTATTCAGGAACCTGTTCAAGATCCTGAAGAGGATCCTAATTCACTGATCCTGAAAAGGATGCTGTTCAAGATTTGTCCAATATCTTAAATATTTCATATCCAGGATCCTGTTCAAGATCCTGAACAGGATAATGTAAGATCCTATAGGATACCAAAAATCTTGTGCAGGATCTTGTAAGATCTTGTAAGATCTTGTACAAGATCCTGTTCAAGATCTTAAATGTTTCCTATTCAAGATCCTATCCAAGATCCTGTTCAAGATCCTGAACAGGATCGTGTTCAAGTTTTCTTGAGAGTAAAAAATTATTTTAAAATGTTCAACTTGTGTTCTCCATACTTACAATCTACACACCAGTCTGAAACAATCTGTAGTAGATATGGCTTTCTATGGCTTTCTGGTAAAATAGTTCTCTGAAAATAATTTAGAGTTGTAAAGTCTCTGTGTCTCCAGTTGCTTTGAAATTGAAAAGGCATTCCATTGAAGTACACGAATCCACTGTCTTGGAAAAACTGATTGTCTTTTTGCCATTGGTTAGGTGCTCCCGAGTGTCCATATCTATCGTAATCCTCCCTTTTCTTTGGATCAGACAGCGTCTGAAATATTGCAGAAAATCAAATATGGCATGTACCATTGCAATTGTACCATGACCACACTGAGTGATATAAATGTGTTGTACGTGCTATGCCAAACCGAATACTAACCCTCAACTCTTACAATAATGCTTAATCTGCTTTGTCAGAGCATGTGTGCATAACCAACCATGAGATTGCATGGGAAAATTCCAAAATTATTACCACTAATCCACGGTACCATTGTCTGGAGGCTTAGCATATCAATAGCGCTCACGCCCCATTGAATCGTGATGATGGTGGTTTATTACCAGAAGCTTATTTGCATCTTGTTAATAGATATTAATAACAAGTTGGTGTTTTGTCACCCGCTGGCCTATGGGCTATAGCTCCCCTTTGGATAGGTAAAGTCGTTGGAAGGTCAAAATCGTTTGGAGGGTCGCAGTCCCTGAAGGGATACCTCGGGCAAGGGAATCATTACACCAACCAAGTGGGAGTTGCCAGGGCCTGGCAGACTGCGGTGAGAAGCCAAGGTCTAGCAGTCGAGTAAGTCATCATTGGTTCTATGAGAGTATAAATAGGGATCCTAACTTTACAACATGATAAAGACACTAGATTGGAGTGTCGAAACGTTGTGTCATATATAGTAACTTTTAAAGTTACGTTCAAAAAACTTTTTAAAGCCAGAGTAGCGTCAAACTATATCTGTTGTATTTTAATGTTTAACAAAAAACTGAAACAGACTAGCTTTGGAATCATAATGAATTGTGGTAACAAGAGATAGTGAAAGTAGCATCCAAATTGTTCACTTGGGTGAAGTGTGAGGCACAGCACTTCTGTGAAGTGATGAAGATGACAGCACTTCCTGCCCTCATTAAGACAAGTAGCATTCAGTGACCACTATACTACCAGCTTGGTATATAAAGGCAAAACCCAAGGGAATAGCTAGTCAAAAAGAAATTAACTATTTCATTTCTCAACAAATAATTACCTTATATGCTTCATTAATTTTAATAAATTTTTCCTGAGCATCAGAATCTGTGTTTTTATCAGGATGCCTTGAAAACGAATTTACAAAAATGCATTATTTCAATACACAACTCATGATCAATTGTACATACAATGGTAACTCATCATCATTACTTCATAAATTTAGGTATATTCAATCTTTTACAACAAATTTTTAAAGAATCATTCCAATCATTGAGATTGCTCTAACCATTGAGCTACCGAGACTCAGATGGAGACCGAAGGTTACAATGATGTACTGGTTTGATTGATATTATTATGTATTGTCTACGTGGCAGTCACTATATGTCAGTAATGCTTGGATGTGTTAATATATACACAGCTGTAGTGAATGTGGGAGAGCTTGGAGTATACAGACGATACATGGATGATCGTCAAGTTCACATCATCAGAAAATGTTTAGGGCTTGATGAATGTCCATGTATTGCCTGTCTACACCAAGCTCTCCCATATTATTAACTACAACAGACTCAGTGTGCATATACAACACACCCAAGCATATATCACGACTGCCATATAGATAATACAGGTATGTACCTGTACATGTATCAATCGAACCAATACATCATTGTAACCTACACAGTATAGCATCACCCTCCATCTGAGTACATCATCTGAGTCTCAGTATCTCAATGGTTTAATAGAGTGTCTCACCACCACATTTATCATCAGAAGGTGGAGACAGACGATACATTGGGCAATCTAATCACCTATCTGGTGCTCATAAACATTTTCTGACGATTTAAATACACTAAACTAAAGAAACACCATCCGACATGGAACAGTAATCTCCCACAGGAAATCACGATTGAGTAATAAAGTGAATTCATTCAATTTCACGTGATAAAAAGATGAATTACGAAGTCTTAATACCATTCTCGCGCTAATCCTTTGTAAGCTCTCCTGATTTCATCATTATTTGCAGTTCTACTCACGCCCAAGATGCCGTAGAACTCTTCATTGCTAAAAACAATCCTAAAATTTACAAAGAAAACAAGAAAAACTACATCCCACACATGTAAACAAACAAAAGTTCGGGACTCCATTTTAGAAATACACTTCTCCGTCGGCACCTGATCGGGAACAGTCGGAATGCGTCGACGATGAAAGCGAGGCTTGGTCAAAATTCAAATAGCTTACAGTAAATGGTACTTAGCACAAATTGAGGCTATTTAGGTTCTTAAATAGGTTCTTACTTTCTAAAGAAAAAATACATTGTAGCTAATAGAATTTAGTGGTATTCAGCCTGTATTCCTTATAATATATTACATCTGCATACCATGCAGGCGCGGCGTGGCCCACCGGGACACCGGGACGTTTCCCGGTGGGCCCCAACGAGGCAACGATTGTGGGGCCCCTAAGCGCCAAGACATGTAGTAAGTAGTAAACTAGTAATTATTTGGTGAATTTGGTGATCTTGGGTCTAAATAAATAAATGATTTGTAGTTACTGGGCATTTGTGATTTGTACGCACAAAGGAGTATAGGTCTTTCAAAGTTCAAACGCAGCATATAGATTATAGATTATAGAATCGTTAGAATATATGTCAGTGAATATATGTTAGAATATATGTCAAGAATCCGCCAGAAGCGACGCCAAAGTTATAATGGATCAGTTCATGAAGTTTGAGACGATCCTGACGGCATTCGTTTTCTTGCGAATATACAAGATCATTACACCACTATCCCTGTATCTCCAGACTAAAGGTTTGGATATGCTACAAGCTTGGCGAATGGTGGAAACAGTAAACAAGGAAATCACCGCAATTTCCAGAGATTTCCAGAGCGTTTATCAGAAAGCCAAGGAATTTTGTGCTTCAGTCAATATCCTATTGGATGAAAACGACCTAGAGATTGATGCTGTTCTGCCAAAGAAACGAGCACGCAAGAAGAAAAAAATGCCTGGTGAGCAATGTCAAGACGAAGCAGTTTTGGATGAAGTAGCTTCCTACAGAATCAACACCTTCAACGCAATAATGGATCGCGTGGTTAAAAACCTGAAGGCAAGATTTCTCGATCATGAAAAGTGCTACAAAGATTTCGCTTGCTTTGATCCCAGAAGATTCAGTGAGCTGAAACTGTCAGGCATTCCTCCGTCCGCTACAAGCAAAGTTTGTGAACTTCTTGGAGACAGGATTAACAGAGAACTTCTGCTTACGCAACTTGAAAGTTTTATGGATTCCTACCCAAGGCTTGTCATGTCTCTTCCAGAAGAATTCGAGATCGTTGGCAGTGCGCAAGAAGAATTAGAAGATGGCGGTAGTCAAGAAGGAAACGAAGTCTCGACGTGCAAGGAAAACGGAAAGACCTGCAAGTCATGTTACACGTGTGCATACAAAGTTTTACACAAGTATAGCCTGAATAGCACAGCCTACTCAGAGCCTACACCGTGTATCATTTCCTACTGACATTGGCCATCACAAAAGTCGAATGTGAAAGATCGTTTTCAAAACTGAAGCTGATCAAGACAAGGCTCCGATCTTCCCTGAACCAAGAAAATTTGGACAGCTTGATGTTAATGAGCGTGGAGGGCGATATTTTGAGTAAAGTATCGCTAGATAAAATTGTTGATAAATTAGCATCAACATCAAAAGAGTTAAAGAGATTATTGATTATCTAATTGACTAATTCGACTGACTAACAGTACTATCGAGTGATTCGAGTCTATCGTCTAACGTTTTCTTAAAAACATACACGCGGTAACTTGGAAAATAAGTTGGACCACTATAATCACATCAATCACATTTCAATGTTAATAAAAAAGAATATAAGATGTTTGCATAATTATGTTATATGAACTTGTAGTCTCTCTGTCCGGTAACATGCCCCCCCCCCGAAAATGGGCCCTTAGAATGTCATCTCCCGGCCCCTATTTTGGAGCCACGCCGCGCCTGATACCATGTAAGTATTTATAAAGAAATTCATGAAAAAAACAGACTTCCATATGCTGATGTGTAGCCATGGAGATACTGTATAAACAATATATATACATTTACAGTATTTATGTGTAATTACAACAATAACAATTCTATTTGATTTTCAACATTGGCATTTACATTGTATTAAATTGGAGTAATAAGGCACCTGTGTCTCCAAAAATGTTGATCTGTATCTTATTCACCCAAGTGTACACATCTTTTTATATAGATTTTAGAAAATAAGAACCTGTTTAAAATTTTAGGCTAAACAGGTTCTTGTATAGAGGGGGTATAACTGGCAAATTTTAGCCTAACAGGTTCTTAAAAACTAGGTTCTTACTCGCGGGTTTTTACTGTATTACATTTTTGCGAGTTCACTTTTGTCAAAAGTGCAACATTTTATCTGCTGCACATGCATGGAGAAGGCAAAAATATACCGAATGATGTGCAAAAGATATGGCAGGTTTCTCGTTTTATAATTTAGATTTTCGATCACAACACGTTTAAAAATACCTATAGTTTCACATGAACAATTCAGTGTATTTTTTAGGGCGAAGGGCAAGAAAAATAGAAAGAATCAGTTGAAGAATTCTTAAAAAATTCTGTATTTCTTGAAAATTTCGGATGTTCATGCTCTGTCCCAGGCCAGTCGCATTCACGTTGCCACGTGATCTGTCGAACCAAAAATCTCCAAATACGTCGCCATATTGCTTGAGCAAGAACCGAATAGAAGATAAAAGTTTTACCTTTTTTAAACAATTCCAAGAAGGTTAGCGGCTGCTACGTTACATGTTCGCATTCGAAGAGTTCCTAGTGGAGAATTTGTTGCTCAACGAGGCGTTTCGATTGTTTTATTTGTATTGTTTTCGTCCATGCACTTTGCCCTGGTCGCAGACAAGTGCTTGTTTATTTTGCGGCCCTATCGGCTATCGTGTATCGTGTTATAGTTTTGGCTGCTAATTGCCACGCAGTGTATGCCCAGTTGAAAACTCATGCGAGTGCTTTTTCTCTTTAGATTGAAATGTCTGAATCAGCCGAAGCTTTGACTTTTGGACCGCAGTGGTGAGTTTTTACTATCATTATCAGCCATCTTGATGTGGTTTATATCGACAAATTCAAGCTGTTTTGTAGCAAAATATGAATATGTATTTGTTATTGATTATCCTGCACAATAGACACAGCGCGTCCCTCGTGGGACATTAAGGAATTTCAACGGACAATTGCTGCGAATATAATGTTTCAAAATACAACAAACTGATTAATACGAGGATTATTATGTTAAATCCTAAATCTTATAACAAATGTATTAATAGCTCGCCAGTGTGGGTGTGTGTTTACATTAGGTTGACCACCTCAGGCAGGCCTGTATTCACTCATTTTAGCCCTTGTTTACATGAGACTGACCTCTCAAATAACCTTCAATGTGACCTTCATTTTGAGTTAGCTGCTGAGAGAAATTTTGGGCACCTGGTCAAAACATATTTATGGCCCTATTACTCGGAGGATATGGTATCTAGTATGTATTCCTTATAAGGAGGTGCAAATAGAAGGCATTGACGAGCAAATAGAGTGAATTAACACGCAAATAACTTGCACTTGTTGCACCTTCGTAACAGTCTCCTAGTTAATTGGATTGTAACCGACCCCAAAACAACAAAGGTCCTAACCCCCCACCTGACAAGTTTTCTATTAACCTTAACACCTGGCTGTGTTCTGATCTGGGCCCTGGGGTGATCAACATGTCTCCTGGGAGCACACTCAGGCGACCATAAACTTAGTCTTTAATGTACCCATCTCACGTTTGGGGTTTTTACATATATCCGTAATATTTGGGTCTTCCTGAGCAATATAATATATATTGTCAGCCGAAAATTTCATCTTCATGGAGTTTTTGACTGTCAAAGTTGCTGGATGTGATAATAATAATAATAATAATAATAAAGACATATTAGGAGCATTATACAATAGTCGCTAGGGTAGTCTGACCCTCTTAAATGGTTCCAATTGGGTTAAAAATGCTGTGTGTAAAATTGTATTAAAAACTATTGATATTTAGGGGTAGCTCAAGGTCCCTGAAATTTTTACTATAGTATCCGCTATAAGTCCTCAGGGGAGTGTCGGATTGGTTTAAACATCCACTAGTGAGTAGTTTAGACCTGGTTTCCTATTTGACTTTAAGACAAACTTATAGCCAAAAATGTATGGTTTCCGAGATATAGGGCTCCAAAGTTCTTAAAATTCTCATTGGTTAAAAAAGTTTGGAGCCCTATATCTCGGAAAACCATACATTTTTGGCTATAAGTTTGTCTTAAAGTCAAATAGGAAACCAGGTCTAAACTACTCACTAGTGGATGTTTAAACCAATCCGACACTCCCCTGAGGACTTATAGCATATTGGACAATTTGGCTGATTTTCTCATAGGGATACTATAGTAAAAATTTCAGGGACCTTGAGCTACCCCTAAATATCAATAGTTTTTAATACAATTTTACACACAGCATTTTTAACCCAATTGGAACCATTTAAGAGGGTCAGACTATACAAAATAAAAAAAAATTAAAATAAGGACCACCCTAATAGTCTCAATGCTCTTACAACAATATATTCTTAATGTTACTTATAAAACTAATTATAGTTTCATTATAAGATAAAGCCTACTACATATATTACCACTACTATGAACAAAAAACTATTAATTTAAAAAAAGGCTTAAAACTACTTAAAGTGCATATAACGTCTGTGGGGATTTAACATATTTGTAATCTGTGGATTCTCCTGAGATAAATTGTAATATATCTTGTCAGCTGAAAATTTCATCTTCATAGACTTTTTTGCTGTTAAAGTTGACGGAAGTGATGTCATAGCGGGCATCTGTAAAGAGGTTTTTCATGTAGACAGATGCCCGCTATGACATCACTTCCGTCAACTTTAACAGCAAAAAAGTCTATGAAGATGAAATTTTCATCCGACAAGATATATTACAATTTATCTCAGGAGAATCCATAGATTACAAACATGTTAAATCCCCCATAGACGTTATAGGCACTTTAAAGTATCAATGCTTCTGATTTCCTGTGGTAATGAATTCCACAGTTTTGGTGCGGCAACTGAGAATGTTCTGTCTCCATGAGTCACCATTTTGGATTTTGGCTCAAGTATTAGATTTCGGTTTGATGATCTTAAAGTACGAGTAGGTTTAT
The DNA here is from genome assembly GCA_035772405.1 of Chrysogorgia sp. JL179-B06. Lineage (NCBI taxonomy): Eukaryota > Metazoa > Cnidaria > Anthozoa > Scleralcyonacea > Chrysogorgiidae > Chrysogorgia > Chrysogorgia sp. JL179-B06. The sequence continues at coordinate 1,478,293 of JAYKKM010000427.1, forward strand.
ATTTACTTTATATTTATAATCAGTAATATAAATAGGTGCCTGGCCATGTAAAGCTTTGAAAGTAATTATCAGTATCTTAAAAACAATCCTTGATCTCACTGGCAACCAGTGAACTGAAGGTTACCAGTGATGTCACAAGAGGAATTCCAGAAGAGGCATTCCATCACTCAAGAGTGATGTCACAAGAGGTTTTCTTTTGTTACTTGCTACAAAAATGCCTCTTGTGACATCATATGCAATAACTTTAACAGCAAAAAAGACCATGAAGATGACATTTTTCGCTGACAAGATATATGATTTTGCTCACGAAGACCTAAATCAGGCCTCGATAAAATATTTTTCTTCCTGGCAGCAAGCTTCCAGACCCAAAAAATTTCCTGCCAAATTTCAACTTCCAACAGTGTATGCTTTCAACAAACCAAATGAATGCGACTATGCATGGTCGCCAACCCCAGAAAATGTTAGGATACATAATATTACGTTTACTTGAAGTACTTCTGAATGACAGGGTACAAGGAACGCAGGCTCTTGTTTACGAGATTCGGATATTGTTTGACACCATCAACATACAGGAAAATGAGGAAATGGCTGGGTTTTTAAGTAAAACTTTGAAAGTTTCATGCAGAGTCTGTCGGCTAGACTAGTCCTCCTAAGGAACAACTACACAGATCATTTGAAATTGAAACATCCAGACGAAGATTTTAACAACTTCTATTTCTAGTTTATTCGCACGAGTGTTGTTAAGACTTTAGATCGATCCATTTTCATTATACAGTAGTTACATTTCATTACAGTTAGTTTCATTATAGTTTCATTACATAATGTCTGTAATTCACAGACATTACTGATTACTCAATACTCATTAGTTTATATACTGTGTAGCATTCAGCATTGTACCTTTGTAGTTGTAGGTCTACTCTAAGGAAAGGTCGAATTCGAAAAGGCAATAAAAATGTTTAAAAAAAAAATTGATTTCTTGCTGACTTGCTGTCGGACATTAGCGACCTTTAGATTGAGTACGAGTACGAAGATGATCTTTTCTGCGCAGTGGAGAAACAACAATGGAAAAAACCATGCGCAATGGTAAACTCGTCTTCGTCTTCGTCCTCAAATCTAAAGGTCTCTAATATCTAGCCTTGACCTAAATAATATTATGAATATGTAAAATCCCCAAATGTGAGACAGGCACTTTAATCTTTCATGATACGTAGCTTACAGTGGGAACTCAGACAAACACTCTTCTGGTTTTGCTAGTATTTTTAAGTGCGGACTGCTCAAGTTCTCTTTCTTTCAGGATCCGTGACTTGTCCAATGGGACCAACATACCTGCACCGCCACCACCAGCATCTCCTGGGCCAATATTCAAACTGGCCCAGTTCCGCTATGGGAAAGAGGAGATGCTGGCTTTATTCTCTGACAATCTCAAACCTCCAGACCTTGGAGAAGTTTCCGAGTACATTTTGACCAAAGATATCAGCCTGCCATTGGTGTGTATTCCTATGTCGGAAGAAGAACAGGTATGTATGCTTTTGTAGGCTGTAGTGAATGTGGGAGAGCTTGGAGTAAACAGACGATACATGGACGATCCTCAAGCTCAAATCCTCAGAAAATGTTGAGTCTCAGACAGGGATAAAAAATAGGTTTGCGATACGAACATGTGGGTACTGCATAATTATATTTACTAGACAGATACAGTGAGTTACGTATTGAGTAAAACTATACTTAATGGACTGGAAAAGTGAATATTATCAGGCCCACGAAAGGCACGAGTATTTGACTACAATTTCCTGCTTCGTAAACATTCGAAAGAAACTTTTTACCTTTCAAAAAGAGCAGAAACCTAAACAGCTTGTAATTTTAGCACGACAAAGTGGAAATGCTTCGATATTGTGCTCCCACGAAGGGTGCAAGTACTTGAGGACGATTTCCGACAGTCTGAGTTTAAAGGTGTGCAAACTCCGGTTTTTCAGCTCCGGCTCCGGCACCGGCTCCGGCTGCTTTACAGTTCTTACATCCGGCTCCGGCTTTGACTCCGGCTCAAACTAGTTCCCAGGCTCTTCTCCCCGTAAAACAGCGAGCAAACGCGGGGGTGTCTTATCTATTTCACAACTGGAAATTTCAGCCGAGCGCAATGAAAACGTTTCTAAATTTATAGAACAACCGAATAAAAGCTACTCCGATTCTCGAAATACACTAATACAGAATACAAAGTGCTAGGTATTTTTCAAAATCTTTTATTGTTAAATTTTATGAATGCAAGACGACCAATGTTGCCGGGAAGAAGTGCGCAACGTTTCTTTGAAACAATATTTCCCGTCAACAAAAAGACTCGCTCAGAGGTGACGGAGGATGGTGGGCAAGAAAGATATGAAAGAGCAAGACTTGTCAGAGCTGTCTGGTGAAACCAGACAAATGTCTACTGTAATGTTCTCAATTTGCATTGTATTGGCTTGAAAAGGGGCAGGTGAGCCAGAAAGGCGTCATACAATCGCGCTATGTGTCATTGTGTCCGGTTCTGCGGTTTTATATTTCCTTATTCATTATCTGCTGTCAACTACGCTCGTCAACACTGTCGAAGGTTTATTTTAAAATAGATTTTTGCCAAGTAAAATTACGTTTGCAAATTTCATATGTCAAACGGTTTATACTTATAGTTTTGGTCATTTAGATAGATTATAATATTAGATTTTTCGTTGTTTTTGGCGTTGTTTTTCACAATAGCCGGAGATAGCCGGAGCCCAAAGCCCAAATCCAAACTCCGGCCTCCGGCTTGTCGGACTGAAAAACGCTGAAAAATGCCGGAGCTCCGGCGTAACTCCGGCCTCCGGCCCTCCGGCGCCCAGCACTATCTGAGTTGCACAGCTGTAATTTCATGATTGAACCCCTCAATCAAGATGCATCATGACTATATGGGAACCTAATTGTTGGTGAGACGCTTTAACCATTGAGCTACTGAGACTGATGGAGCGCACCAATCAGAAAGCTACAGGTTCGATCATTGTCCTGGATCCCTATCCTGTAATGCTTGGGTATATGTTCTGGATCCCTGACTCACCAACGATCAGAAGGTTACTGTATATCACGGTGTATAAGTCGATTTCCTAGGACCAAAAATTGACGTCAAAAACCCGACCTCAAGTTTTACGAAGGGTCACAAAATCATAGAATAGATAAACTAGTACCCAGTCTTCTTGATGCATCAGGAAATGGGCAATCAACTTATCAGTACTAAGTCTTTGTGTCAATCGACACATGTAAATAGAACATATATTATGCTAACTCCTGCTGGTGTAAATACAACATCGACATGCTGTTAAAACGAAGAAAGCACAAATCAAGTTTCAAATTAATGGTTGTAAGACTTTGCCGAAAACTCAAACTTACTCTGCTGCCGGACGTAAGTTTGGTGTTAATGAAAAGCTTGTTCGAGGCTGGTGGAAACAACAAGATAAAAGGTGCTGACGAGGACAAAATGTGCTGATCGTGGATTGAATTGCCTTCCGTTTTCTTTTTTAAATATTTGTTGTATTATGCTATTAAAATTTCTGTGAATATTATTCTGTGTCTTCCACCATTAACTATTTAATTTGGAGACTCGACTTATTCTCAGGGTATCCTAAAAATCACAATTTTAAAATCACAATTTTTTGCCCAAAAATTAGGGGGTCGACTTATGTGCCAGGTCGATACGCCGTGATATACGACGGTACAGGTTCAACCCCACAGAAACAATTTCTGAGGATTTGAGCTTGACGATCATCCATGTGAATATCGTTTGTCTGTAACATTAAAGGAGCAGTGTCATCACTTGCGCATCTTTTCTGCGCACATAAAAATAACTTTGGAAAATGTCGTAAATCGATTGACAAGATTGAACAAATTACCAACTTCCTGCACTTTTTAGCCAATTTTCTCTTTTCCACCAATTTTCTCTTTTCCACCATGCGCTTTGCTGGAAACAGATGTCATCTTGAGTCTCAACTTGAAAAATTCAGCCTGAACTTTTCAAGTTCAAATTCAATAGCAATGCGCATTGTGGAAAAGTGAAAATTGGCTAAAAAGTGCAGGAAGTTGGTAATTTGCTCAATCTTGATTTACGACATTTTCATGTTATTTTTATGCGTGCAGAAATGATGCGCAAATGATGACACTGCTCCTTTAAGGTGCTAATGGTGTTGATATTCATGGTACCTGGTCTGGCTCACCTTCATATAAACCCCCCTGAATTTATACTTTTTTGTTATTAGAGAAACTCATTTGGCTCCCTCAATAGTGCAGCAGTGCTGAAGATGATGGGTAGAGGGGGACAACGAGGTGAACGAGGGGGACGAGGAGGAACATCATCAAGAGGAGGTAGAGGTGCAGGTATGTGTACTATGTTTGATTCTGTTAATCTTATGATACAATCAAACAATAAACCTTCTGTATAATAGTGCTGATCTCCTGTCAGTGGAATTTCTGCATGTGGAGCAGCATTTCCTTTGTCTTTTGCGGTCTTAATTAAATTAGTCCTTGCTCTTAATTAAATTATTCTGCACAAGAGCTCACAAGACAAAGGAAATTCTGCTCTACATGCAAAAGTTAGCAGTCAGCATGACTGGTCAGATGTGAATTCAGGTGGTCAGATCTTAAATTTGGATGGTCAACTATTTTTTCTTTAATTTGTGCATTAAAAACAAAAATCTTTATTCTTTCTATAACTTTGTATCAGTACACAAGGCCATGAACGGTCGATCGTCACTTCTGCTGCCACCATTTTGACAGCAACTTCTATCGCAGGGCTTTTGTTTAAAGTTGAAGTGAACCCCCGATGCGACAACTTGGCCTGATATAAAACATAATTTTCAAGTTCTTATTTTCTTGTTTAACCAATAAAACTAAGCAGCCTTTTAAAGCCATTTTAAGGCACCACTTGTTAAAGCCATTTACTGACTTTATTACATAAATGATATAAACAATGTTTACAAGGCGAAAGAAAATGGGTTCACTGGTAAAAATAATTTGACCAAAATAATTTGACTGGTCATGCTGACCTGCCATGACTGATTTCTGGCGATCAAATCATGAAAATCAGCAGTAAGTGACCACTGCTGCCCGTTATTTCGATCACTGAAATAATTAAAAATAATCTTTTTTGCTGATTAAAATATAACACTCTGACAAGCAATTTTTTCCAGGACATGGGCGGGGCGAGGGTGGATTCCATCGGGCCTTCTCTGTGGACGAGTCATTTCAGAAGAGCGAAGAAGCCTGGCAACGTGATGCTGCTTCCAAAAGACTGAGTTGGGGCGAAAATAACGGGTAAGATAATCCATTGTCTTCCAAACTATCTGATGGTATTATCTCTCTGATACAGCTACTGAATTTCACATTGTATACTGTAAGTCAACCTCGCATATAAGTTGACTCCTTATTTTTGACCCCAAAAATGTGAGTATAAGTCGAGCCATTGAAATTAAATAGTTGCTAGTTTCGGTATCTTTTTAATTTTGTCGTATTGTTTTCACCAGTATCGAACAAGCTTCTCTCGTTAACACCAAACTTGCGGCCAGCAGCAGAGTTGTTTGACTTTTCAGCAAAATCAACAACCTTTAATTTCAACTATGTGCTTCGTAATTTTGTCGTTTTGGTGGCATGTTGTAGATTTGTTTACCACACTAGCACAAGGTTTAGAATAAAATGCGTCAAATAACTTGAATGCGTCGATGACTTGTCGATTCATTAGCGATAAGCTGATAGGCCCATTTCCTGATGCATAAAGATGACTGGGTACTAGTATACCTGCTCTATGATTTTGCTATTCATTTTATGACCCTTTGTATAAGTCGAGGTCGCCTTTTTGATATCAATTTTGGGTACTAGAAAATTGTTTTATAATTCTTATGTTTTGCTTTCTAGAAGAGGCTCACGAGAACAAGGTATGTTGTGTTTACATAATTCACTATAAGTTGTAAGACGTTACGCTAAGTTGTAAGACGTTACGCTAAGTTGTAAGACGTTACGTTACATTGTAAGACGTTACGCTAAGTTGTAAGACGTTACGCTAAGTTGTAAGACGTTACGCTAAGTTGTAAGACGTTACGCTAAGTTGTAAGACGTTACGCTAAGTTGTAAGACGTTACGCTACGTTGTAAGACGTTACACTAAGTTGTAAGACGTTACACTAAGTTGTAAGACGTTACACTAAGTTGTAAGACGTTACGCTAAGTTGTAAGACGTTACGCTAAGTTGTAAGACGTTACGCTACGTTGTAAGACGTTACACTAAGTTGTAAGACGTTACGCTAAGTTGTAAGACGTTACGCTACGTTGTAAGACGTTACGCTAAGTTGTAAGACGTTACGCTAAGTTGTAAGACGTTACGCTAAGTTGTAAGACGTTACGCTACGTTGTAAGACGTTACGCTACGTTGTAAGACGTTACACTAAGTTGTAAGACGTTACACTAAGTTGTAAGACGTTACGCTAAGTTGTAAGACGTTACGCTAAGTTGTAAGACGTTACGCTACGTTGTAAGACGTTACGCTAAGTTGTAAGACGTTACGCTAAGTTATAAGACGTTACACTAAGTTGTAAGACGTTACGCTAAGTTGTAAGACGTTACGCTAAGTTGTAAGACATTACGCTAAGTTGTAAGACGTTACACTAAGTTGTAAGACGTTACACTAAGTTGTAAGACGTTACACTAAGTTGTAAGACGTTACACTAAGTTGTAAGACGTTACGCTAAGTTGTAAGACGTTACGCTAAGTTGTAAGACGTTACACTAAGTTGTAAGACATTACACTAAGTTGTAAGACGTTACACTAAGTTGTAAGACGTTACACTAAGTTGTAAGAAGTTACGCTAAGTTGTAAGACGTTACGCTAAGTTGTAAGACGTTACACTACGTTGTAAGACGTTACACTAAGTTGTAAGATGTTACCCTAAGTTGTAAGACGTTACACTAAGTTGTAAGACGTTACACTATGTTGTAAGACGTTACACTAAGTTGTAAGACGTTACACTAAGTTGTAAGACGTTACACTAAGTTGTAAGACGTTACACTAAGTTGTAAGACGTTACACTAAGTTGTAAGACGTTACACTACCACCTTTTAAAGATTTCACTTGATATATATTCTTCTGTTTTTCTCAGAAACTTCACCAAGAACATTTGAATTATCTGCTCCTCCAGTTCGTCACAAAGAACCTAGTCGAGCTCTTTCCAGTGGTAATTGGAGGTCTGCAGTGGCTGCTGCTGCTGAAGATGATGATGATGATGGTGGCGGCTGGACCGTCTCTGGTCCTCGGGGGTCAGAACGGTCAGAAAAATGGAGAGGTAATACATGCCAACCTAGTCTCTTCGGCTTCCTCATATTGACTATAATTATTTTGGTGTCATTCGTTTTCGTTCCCAATATATAAGCAGTGAAACAGGTTGAAAATTGAATATAGGAGTCGGCCATCTTTGTCTTGCCAGTGGATTCACCGGTCGTAATGTATCACCGGTCGTAATGTATCACCGGTCGTAATGTATCACCGGTCATAATGTATCACCGGTCATAATGTATCACCGGTCATAATGTATCACACCGGTCGTAATGTATCACCGGTCATAATGTATCACCGGTCGTAATGTATCACCAGTCGTAATGTATCACCGGTCGTAATGCATTATCACCGGTCGTAATGTATCACCGCGGTCATAATGTATCACCGGTCGTAATGTATCACCGGTCATAATGTATCACCGGTCGTAATGTATCACCGGTCATAATGTATCACCAGTCATAATGTATCACCGGTCATAATGTATCACCGGTCGTAATGTATCACCGGTCATAATGTATCACCGGTCGTAATGTATCACCGGTCATAATGTATCACCGGTCATAATGTATCACCGGTCGATCGTAATGTATCACCGGTCGTAATGTATCACCGGTCGTAATGTATCACCGGTCGTAATGTATCACCGGTCGTAATGTATCACCGGTCGTAATGTATCACCGGTCGTAATGTATCACCGGTCGTAATGTATCACCGGTCGTAATGTATCACCGGTCGTAATGTATCACCGGTCGTAATGTATCACCGGTCGTAATGTATCACCGGTCGTAATGTATCACCGGTCGTAATGTATCACCGGTCGTAATGTATCACCGGTCGTAATGTATCACCGGTCGTAATGTATCACCGGTCGTAATGTATCACCGGTCGTAATGTATCACCGGTCGCAATGTATCACCGGTCGTAATGTATCACCGGTCGTAATGTATCACCGGTCGTAATGTATCACCGGTCGTAATGTATCACCGGTCGTAATGTATCACCGGTCGTAATGTATCACCGGTCGTAATGTATCACCGGTCGTAATGTATCACCGGTCATAATGTATCACCGGTCATAATGTATCACCGGTCGTAATGTATCACCGGTCATAATGTATCACCGGTCGTAATGTATCACCGGTCGTAATGTATCACCGGTCGTAATGTATCACCGGTCATAATGTATCACCGGTCGTAATGTATCACCGGTCATAATGTATCACCGGTCGTAATGTATCACCGGTCATAATGTATCACCGGTCATAATCTATCACCGGTCATAATGTATCACCGGTCATAATGTATCACCGGTCATAATGTATCACCGGTCATAATGTATCACCGGTCATAATGTATCGCCGGTCATAATGTATCACCGGTCGTAATGTACCACCGGTGATACATTACGACCGGTGATAATGTATCACCGGTCGTAATGTATCACCGGTCGTAATGTATCACCGGTCGTAATGTATCACCGGTCGTAATGTATCACCGGTCATAATGTATCACCGGTCATGATGTATCACCGGTCGTAATGTATCACCGGTCGTAATGTATCACCGGTCGTAATGTATCACCGGTCGTAATGTATCACCGGTCGTAATGTATCACCGGTCATAATGTATCACGGGTCGTAATGTATCACCGGTCGTAATGTATCACCAGTCCTAATGTATCACCGGTCGTAATGTATCACCGGTCATAATGTATCACCGGTCGTAATGTATCACCGGTCGTAATGTATCACCGGTCATAATGTATCACCGGTCGTAATGTATCACCGGTCATAATGTATCACCGGTCGTAATGTATCACCGGTCGTAATGTATCACCGGTCATAATGTATCACCGGTCATAATGTATCACCGGTCATAATGTATCACCGGTCGTAATGTATCACCGGTCGTAATGTATCACCGGTCGTAATGTATCACCGGTCATAATGTATCACCGGTCATAATGTATCACCGGTCATAATGTATCACCGGTCGTAATGTATCACCGGTCGTAATGTATCACCGGTCGTAATGTATCACCGGTCGTAATGTATCACTGGTCATAATGTATCACCGGTCATAATGTATCACCGGTCATAATGTATCACCGGTCATAATGTATCACCGGTCATAATGTATCACCGGTCATAATGTATCACCGGTCGTAATGTATCACCGGTCGTAATGTATCACCGGTCGTAATGTATCACCGGTCGTAATGTATCACCGGTCGTGATGTACCTGTATCACCGGTCGTAATGTATCACCGGTCGTAATGTATCACCGGTCGTAATGTATCACCGGTCATAATGTATCACCGGTCATAATGTATCACCGGTCGTAATGTATCACCGGTCGTAATGTATCACCGGTCGTAATGTATCACCGGTCATAATGTATCACCGGTCGTAATGTATCACCGGTCGTAATGTATCACCGGTCGTAATGTATCACCGGTCATAATGTATCACCGGTCGTAATGTATCACCGGTCATAATCTATCACCGGTCATAATGTATCACCGGTCATAATGTATCACCGGTCATAATGTATCACCGGTCATAATGTATCACCGGTCATAATGTATCACCGGTCGTAATGTATCACCGCTCATAATGTATCACCGGTCGTAATGTATCACCGGTCGTAATGTATCACCGGTCATAATGTATCACCGGTCGTAATGTATCACCGGTCATAATGTATCACCGGTCGTAATGTATCACCGGTCATAATGTATCACCGGTCATAATCTATCACCGGTCATAATGTATCACCGGTCATAATGTATCCACCGGTCATAATGTATCCACGGTCATAATGTATCACCGGTCATAATGTATCACCGGTCATAATGTATCACCGGTCGTAATGTATCACCGGTCATAATGTATCACCGGTCATAATGTATTACCGGTCATAATGTATCACCGGTCGTAATGTATCACCGGTCGTAATGTATCACCGGTCGTAATGTATCACCGGTCGTAATGTATCACCGGTCGTAATGTATCACCGGTCATAATGTATCACCGGTCGTAATGTATCACCGGTCGTAATGTATCACCGGTCGTAATGTATCACCGGTCATAATGTATCACCGGTCATAATGTATCACCGGTCATAATGTATCACCGGTCATAATGTATCACCGGTCATAATGTATCACCGGTCATAATGTATCACCGGTCATAATGTATCACCGGTCATAATGTATCACCGGTCGTAATGTATCACCGGTCGTAATGTATCACCGGTCGTAATGTATCACCGGTGGTAATGTATCACCGGTGGTAATGTATCACCGGTCGTAATGTATCACCGGTCGTAATGTATCACCGGTCGTAATGTATCACCGGTCGTAATGTATCACCGGTCCTAATGTATCACCGGTCATAATGTATCACCGGTCGTAATGTATCACCGGTCGTAATGTATCACCGGTCATAATGTATCACCGGTCGTAATGTATCACCAGTCCTAATGTATCACCGGTCGTAATGTATCACCGGTCATAATGTATCACCGGTCGTAATGTATCACCGGTCGTAATGTATCACCGGTAATAATGTATCACCGGTCATAATGTATCACCGGTCGTAATGTATCACCGGTCATAATGTATCACCGGTCGTAATGTATCACCGGTCGTAATGTATCACCGGTCATAATGTATCACCGGTCATAATGTATCACCGGTCGTAATGTATCACCGGTCGTAATGTATCACCGGTCGTAATGTATCACCGGTCGTAATGTATCACCGGTCATAATGTATCACCGGTCGTAATGTATCACCGGTCGTAATGTATCACCGGTCATAATGTATCACCGGTCATAATGTATCACCGGTCGTAATGTATCACCGGTCATAATGTATCACCGGTCGTAATGTATCACCGGTCGTAATGTATCACCGGTCATAATGTATCACCGGTCATAATGTATCACCGGTCATAATGTATCACCGGTCGTAATGTATCACCGGTCGTAATGTATCACCGGTCGTAATGTATCACCGGTCATAATGTATCACCGGTCATAATGTATCACCGGTCATAATGTATCACCGGTCGTAATGTATCACCGGTCGTAATGTATCACCGGTCGTAATGTATCACCGGTCGTAATGTATCACCGGTCATAATGTATCACCGGTCATAATGTATCACCGGTCATAATGTATCACCGGTCATAATGTATCACCGGTCATAATGTATCACCGGTCATAATGTATCACCGGTCGTAATGTATCACCGGTCGTAATGTATCACCGGTCGTAATGTATCACCGGTCGTGATGTACCTGTATCACCGGTCGTAATGTATCACCGGTCGTAATGTATCACCGGTCGTAATGTATCACCGGTCGTAATGTATCACCGGTCATAATGTATCACCGGTCATAATGTATCACCGGTCGTAATTATCACCGGTCGTAATGTATCACCGGTCGTAATGTATCACCGGTCGTAATGTATCACCGGTCGTAATGTATCACCGGTCGTAATGTATCACCGGTCGTAATGTATCACCGGTCATAATGTATCACCGGTCGTAATGTATCACCAGTCCTAATGTATCACCGGTCGTAATGTATCACCGGTCATAATGTATCACCGGTCGTAATGTATCACCGGTCGTAATGTATCACCGGTCATAATGTATCACCGGTCATAATGTATCACCGGTCGTAATGTATCACCGGTCATAATGTATCACCGGTCGTAATGTATCACCGGTCGTAATGTATCACCGGTCATAATGTATCACCGGTCATAATGTATCACCGGTCGTAATGTATCACCGGTCGTAATGTATCACCGGTCGTAATGTATCACCGGTCGTAATGTATCACCGGTCATAATGTATCACCGGTCGTAATGTATCACCGGTCGTAATGTATCACCGGTCATAATGTATCACCGGTCATAATGTATCACCGGTCGTAATGTATCACCGGTCATAATGTATCACCGGTCGTAATGTATCACCGGTCGTAATGTATCACCGGTCATAATGTATCACCGGTCATAATGTATCACCGGTCATAATGTATCACCGGTCGTAATGTATCACCGGTCGTAATGTATCACCGGTCGTAATGTATCACCGGTCATAATGTATCACCGGTCATAATGTATCACCGGTCATAATGTATCACCGGTCGTAATGTATCACCGGTCGTAATGTATCACCGGTCGTAATGTATCACCGGTCGTAATGTATCACCGGTCGTAATGTATCACCGGTCATAATGTATCACCGGTCATAATGTATCACCGGTCATAATGTATCACCGGTCATAATGTATCACCGGTCATAATGTATCACCGGTCATAATGTATCACCGGTCGTAATGTATCACCGGTCGTAATGTATCACCGGTCGTAATGTATCACCGGTCGTAATGTATCACCGGTCGTAATGTATCACCGGTCGTAATGTATCACCGGTCGTAATGTATCACCGGTCGTAATGTATCACCGGTCGTAATGTATCACCGGTCATAATGTATCACCGGTCGTAATGTATCACCGGTCGTAATGTATCACCGGTCATAATGTATCACCGGTCATAATGTATCACCGGTCGTAATGTATCACCGGTCGTAATGTATCACCGGTCATAATGTATCACCGGTCGTAATGTATCACCGGTCGTAATGTATCACCGGTCGTAATGTATCACCGGTCGTAATGTATCACCGGTCGTAATGTATCACCGGTCGTAATGTATCACCGGTCGTAATGTATCACCGGTCATAATGTATCACCGGTCGTAATGTATCACCGGTCGTAATGTATCACCGGTCATAATGTATCACCGGTCGTAATGTATCACCGGTCGTAATGTATCACCGGTCATAATGTATCACCGGTCATAATGTATCACCGGTCATAATGTATCACCGGTCGTAATGTATCACCGGTCGTAATGTATCACCGGTCGTAATGTATCACCGGTCATAATGTATCACCGGTCATAATGTATCACCGGTCATAATGTATCACCGGTCGTAATGTATCACCGGTCGTAATGTATCACCGGTCGTAATGTATCACCGGTCGTAATGTATCACCGGTCGTAATGTATCACCGGTCATAATGTATCACCGGTCATAATGTATCACCGGTCATAATGTATCACCGGTCATAATGTATCACCGGTCATAATGTATCACCGGTCATAATGTATCACCGGTCGTAATGTATCACCGGTCGTAATGTATCACCGGTCGTAATGTATCACCGGTCGTGATGTACCTGTATCACCGGTCGTAATGTATCACCGGTCGTAATGTATCACCGGTCGTAATGTATCACCGGTCGTAATGTATCACCGGTCATAATGTATCACCGGTCATAATGTATCACCGGTCGTAATGTATCACCGGTCGTAATGTATCACCGGTCGTAATGTATCACCGGTCGTAATGTATCACCGGTCGTAATGTATCACCGGTCGTAATGTATCACCGGTCGTAATGTATCACCGGTCGTAATGTATCACCGGTCATAATGTATCACCGGTCGTAATGTATCACCGGTCGTAATGTATCACCGGTCGTAATGTATCACCGGTCATAATGTATCACCGGTCGTAATGTATCACCGGTCATAATGTATCACCGGTCATAATGTGTCACCGGTCATAATGTATCACCGGTCGATCGTAATGTATCACCGGTCGTAATGTATCACCGGTCGTAATGTATCACCGGTCGTAATGTATCACCGGTCGATCGTAATGTATCACCGGTCGTAATGTATCACCGGTCGTAATGTATCACCAGTCGTAATGTATCACCGGTCATAATGTATCACCGGTCATAATGTATCACCGGTCATAATGTATCACCGGTCATAATGTATCACCGGTCATAATGTATCACCGGTCGATCGTAATGTATCACCGGTCGTAATGTATCACCGGTCGTAATGTATCACCGGTCGTAATGTATCACCGGTCGTAATGTATCACCGGTCGTAATGTATCACCGGTCGTAATGTATCACCGGTCGTAATGTATCACCGGTCGTAATGTATCACCGGTCGTAATGTATCACCGGTCGTAATGTATCACCGGTCGTAATGTATCACCGGTCGTAATGTATCACCGGTCGTAATGTATCACCGGTCGTAATGTATCACCGGTCGTAATGTATCACCGGTCGTAATGTATCACCGGTCGTAATGTATCACCGGTCATAATGTATCACCGGTCATAATGTATCACCGGTCATAATGTATCACCGGTCGGTCGTAATGTATCACCGGTCGTAATGTATCACCGGTCGTAATGTATCACCGGTCGTAATGTATCACCGGTCGTAATGTATCACCGGTCGTAATGTATCACCGGTCGTAATGTATCACCGGTCGTAATGTATCACCGGTCGTAATGTATCACCGGTCGTAATGTATCACCGGTCGTAATGTATCACCGGTCGTAATGTATCACCGGTCGTAATGTATCACCGGTCGTAATGTATCACCGGTCATAATGTATCACCGGTCATAATGTATCACCGGTCGTAATGTATCACCGGTCGTAATGTATCACCGGTCATAATGTATCACCGGTCATAATGTATCACCGGTCGATCGTAATGTATCACCGGTCGTAATGTATCACCGGTCGTAATGTATCACCGGTCGTAATGTATCACCGGTCGTAATGTATCACCGGTCATAATGTATCACCGGTCATAATGTATCACCGGTCATAATGTATCACCGGTCATAATGTATCACCGGTCGATCGTAATGTATCACCGGTCGTAATGTATCACCGGTCGTAATGTATCACCGGTCGTAATGTATCACCGGTCGTAATGTATCACCGGTCGTAATGTATCACCGGTCATAATGTATCACCGGTCATAATGTATCACCGGTCGTAATGTATCACCGGTCATAATGTATCACCGGTCGTGATGTATCACCGGTCGTAATGTATCACCGGTCATAATGTATCACCGGTCATAATGTATCACCGGTCATAATGTATCACCGGTCATAATGTATCACCGGTCGTAATGTATCACCGGTCGTAATGTATCACCGGTCGTAATGTATCACCGGTCATAATGTATCACCGGTCATAATGTATCACCGGTCATGATGTACACCGGTCGTAATGTATCACCGGTCATAATGTATCACCGGTCGTAATGTATCACCGGTCATAATGTATCACCGGTCGTAATGTATCACCGGTCGTAATGTATCACCGGTCATAATGTATCACCGGTCGTAATGTATCACCGGTCGTAATGTATCACCGGTCGTAATGTATCACCGGTCGTAATGTATCACCGGTCGTAATGTATCACCGGTCGTAATGTATCACCGGTCATAATGTATCACCGGTCGTAATGTATCACCGGTCGTAATGTATCACCGGTCATAATGTATCACCGGTCGTAATGTATCACCGGTCGTAATGTATCACCGGTCGTAATGTATCACCGGTCATAATGTATCACCGGTCGTAATGTATCACCGGTCGTAATGTATCACCGGTCGTAATGTATCACCGGTCATAATGTATCACCGGTCATAATGTATCACCGGTCGTAATGTATCACCGGTCGTAATGTATCACCGGTCATAATGTATCACCGGTCATAATGTATCACCGGTCATAATGTATCACCGGTCGTAATGTATCACCGGTCGTAATGTATCACCGGTCGTAATGTATCACCGGTCGTAATGTATCACCGGTCATAATCTACTGTGATCTATAGGTTCATCTAGAGGTGGATGGCATAGTCAGGGATCGAGAGAGGAATACACAAGAGGAGACCAAGGTGGTGGTGAGAGACGAAGGAGCGACAGTTGGAATCGAAGTAGCCACGATAGGAACAGCTTTGACGATCTGCCAGAGTGGAGTAAATCGGACAATGTGTTTGAGCCTGATTTGGGTTCATTTGATTCCAGTGGAGCATTTTGTGTGACCAAGGTAGGTTTCAGGGGGAAATAATACTTTTTAAAATATTACCTCGATTTTTAATGGCATGATTTGTTACAGGAGAAAAAGGAATTAAATGATACTGGACAGAAGGAACTGTCAAATGAAAAGGAGGTCAAAGAAGATTGGGATAAGGAGCTCAATGAAGAAGGCCATGTAAGGTTTAGAACTCTCAAATAGTTTACGTTTGAGCCGTGGAACCCATCACTTAAAGGGATATGGCAATATAAATTAACTTTGTCTCATTTGAAAGAACTCGTAAAATGGTATAAGAAGACCTTTTACAATTTTTCTGTATCTTTCTTGGTTTTTGAAATATTTCAGATGATTATGACAAAAGACGGTCAAGAATCCGCCATCTTGTTGTAATATTTGACCTAATTAACTAGGAAATTGGTGACGTCACAAGCAGGGTAAACCTGATGAAACTACTCCATAGGTGACCGAATATCCGCGGAAGGCTTTTTAAAATGTTGTGGGCCAATTGAAAATGGAAATAGTGCAACATAATCGAGTTTCTGGCTCATAATGTCGTAAGGTTGGCAAGATAAAAATTTCACTTTACCCTACTTATGACGTCACATGCATATCGAAAATAATTCCAAGATGGCGGACAGCGCGCTGTCTTTTGTCAAATTAATTCGAAAACCAAAAAAGATAAGGGAAAATTGTAAAAGGTCTTGTTATACCATTTCACGAGTTCTTTCAAATGAGACAAAGTTAATTTATATTGCCATATCCCTTTAAACACAGAGCGAAGTAGCTCCAAATGAGTGATAAAACGTGTTATGCTGCGTAGGCAGTGTAGAAATACAAATCAAATATCTAAAAAGGTTGGTGTACTGCCGAAATAGCATGTAAGTTGTCCAACGTTGCAAGCGAAGGCCCTTCGCCAGAGAGTGAAACGTAAAGTGAAATAATAACTGAGTGAATCTTTTATAGAAAAAATAATCGCGTAAGACAAAAATAAGCCAATCAGGTGCGAGAAACAATAACAAATAATAATGAGATGTAAAAATAGGAAAGTCATTGGCTATTTTTACCAACAATCAGCAACAAACCATAAGAGATGCTAATGATTTATTTTGTTTTCGTGTTTACAAGCACGAGGCAAGACACAACAGGGATGTTCAGCCCTAGTCATGGTGTCTTACCCTAAGAATTAACAAACATACATTACATATATACTATCATATACATATTACTATATCACAGTCTGTGCTACGATATCGCTTATTATCACTTATTACAAATAGTGACTTCACAAATACATTATACTAACACACTCACGTAAGCACAGTTAATATAGCAACAAATTCTGAAGTTCTGCAATTCAAGATCTCCAACAGAACTACAATTTAAACATATTGAGCGCCAGGTAGATATAATATCAGTATTGAATGTGTTCTGGAGAGCGACAACCGGACAAAGTATCTTGATTATATTATAATATTTAAAGAGACTATATGTGTTAATTTCTTTTGTTTGATTTTGATCAGAGAGTGTGTTCCAAAGTCTAGATGATCTTATGAAAAAACTTTTTTGAAAATGTTTAGTCCGAGGTTTTGGTATTTTGAAATTATGAAATTTTTTAAAAAATGAGTGGGAGGTGTAATGAAGAAATACTCATGGCCATGGGGATTAAGTGAGACAAAAATCAATAAAATGAAAATCTTTTATTGAGACCATGTGGATGAATGGTGCTAAGTTTGAAAATGAAACGCTTTTCATGTCTTTTACATTAGAAGAGTAGCTCAGTTATTTAAAATTTAAATTACAGTGCACCAATCCTATTGGTCAGATTAGTACGTTAGTATTTCAAACCAGGTTTCTGGCTGTAGACCTTTTACGTTATTCGAGTTTTTTTATTTTTTTGAACTTCAGACCTCGAGTCTCTTTGCTTCACTTTGCTGCGTTTATTTAGGGCACTTCCGAGAGCATAAATAACAAAGATGATTTACATAGTGACGAAAAAGAGAGAACTGAGGAAGAAGATGTCGCGAAAAAGAAAGAAAAGCAAGAAGGTATTGTGTACAGTTAGACTGATTTTCAAACTTTCTTTTATCGTCTTAATATGATGTAAAGTAAATAGTTTGAACTTCGTAGTATCATTAGATGTGTGAAGTTGATCATCCAGGTTGTTGTAGTCTTGAGAAAGACTATTGTTGGTGACTGACGTTTCGACAGCCTTAAATAATTTCCCAACGCAACCAGCTGATAAATCAGACATAGTTTGGCGCTACTCTGGCTTTAAAACGTTTTTTGAACGTAACTTTAACAGTTACTGTCCATGACCCAACGTTTCGACACTCTAATCTAGTGTCTTCATCAGGGGTGATCGTTGTAAAGTTAGGATCCCTATTTATACCCTCATAGAACCGATGATGACGTTATCTATTAACAAGATGCAAATAAGCTTCTGGTAATAAACCACCGTCATCGCGATTCAATGGGGCGTGGGTGCTATTGATTAACCATCAGAGACGTTATCTGGAGGCTTGGCATATCAATAGCGCCCACGCCCCATTGAATCGCGATGACGGTGGTTTATTACCAGAAGCTTATTTGCATCTTGTTAGTAGATAATGTCATCATCGGTTCTATGAGGGTATAAATAGGGATCCTAACTTTACAACAATCACCACTGATGAAGACACTAGATTGGAGCGTCGAAACGTTTGGTCATGGACAGTAACTTTTAAAGTTACGTTTAAAAAACGTTTTAAAGCCAGAGTAGCGTCAAACTATGTCCATATCATATCTAAATTAACGTTAATAAATATTCATATCTGTTAGAGAATATAACGGATGTTAAGCCACAGACGAATCAGAAAGAGGTTCCACCATGTAAAGAAGATAAGTCTAAAATAGCAGCAGATAAAGAGGAAAAAACATCACATTTGAAATCAATAAAGGTTTCTGGATCTGGAAAAGGTGTGGTATTTATTTTTATACAATAACATGTTTGCTATGCACATTCTCATTGGTTGTTAGTCGTGATCTATTAGAGGACAGACGCACATCGATACAAACGGATTTTTTTTCGGTTTATTGATTAACCACTACTATATGGTAGTAGCATAATAGCTTATCTGCACTTTTTAGGAGATGCTATAGATGAATCCTCGCCAGTCAGGACTCCTCACGATGAAATAGGTGCACATTTGGAAAGAGTGGCTGAGAGTTGTATCGCTAATCTGGTTGTCGAGGTAAAGAAGGATGTAATAGGGTGATTGAGGGTAATTTATGGGGAGATTGTTAACTAAATATGGCGTCGCGGTAAACTTGTCTGTGGTGGTTAAGCAATTTTGAAAATTCGTCTCAACTCCAATACAAGTAGACTTAGTCAAGGCATTAGTTATATTTCAAAAAAAAACATTTTGAGAACACTAAGAAGAACTAAGATGAAGCTAGAGAAGCTACCAAAATACTTGGCTTATACGCGAAATACCTGGAAATAATTCCAACCTTTCTTGGATCCTACGTTCGCGCTACGTTTAGCAGGATTAAAAGCCTAACACAATGCCTAGTAAAATCCATTGAATTGAACAATCTTTAGGCAGCTCTATAGACTATAGCTGCCGAGACTAATGTCACTAACCTAACCTGGGAGTTGGAACTGTTACGCTTAAAGGGATATGGCAATATAAATTAACTTTGTCTCATTTGAAAGAACTCGTGAAATGGTATAACAAGACCTTTTACAATTTTCCCTTATCTTTTTTGGTTTTCGAAATAATTTGACGAAAGACAGCGTGCTGTCCGCCATCTTGGAATTATTTTCGATATGCATGTGACGTCATAAGTAGGGTAAAGTGAAATTTTTATCTTGCCAACCTTACGACATTATGAGCCAGAAACTCGATTATGTTGCACTATTTCCATTTTCAATTGGCCCACAACATTTTAAAAAGCCTTCCGCGGAAATTCGGTCACCTATGGAGTAGTTTCATCAGGTTTACCCTGCTGTGTGACGTCACCAATTTCCTAGTTAATTAGGTCAAATATTACAACAAGATGGCGGATTGTAGGCTGTCTTTTGTCATAATTATCTGAAATATTTCAAAAACCAAGAAAGATACAGAAAAATTGTAAAAGGTCTTCTTGTACCATTTTACGAGTTCTTTCAAATGAGACAAAGTTAATTTATATTGCCATATCCCTTTAAAACCAATTAATTTAAACAACACTCCCAAATAAACTTTAAGCTCATAAGTCTGTCCATGACTTTCTGTAAAAGTGCTAGGCCCCAATAAATAAATTATTTACCGTTTTTGTCGGTCCGTATTGAGAAATATTTCCGTTGGTCTCAAAAACGTCCCTCGGTCTGCGGCCTCGGGCCGTTTTTGAGACCTCGGGAAATATTTCTCCATACGGTCCTCCCAGTCGGTAAATAACATATATATATGGTCTGAAATGAACAAGTTGTATTTTAGGGCGAGGAGCTTACCGAACGAGAAGTTCATGGGACTTCAAGAGAAACGCCTAGTCCTGTCGACGTGACGAGAGCAAGTCCCACCGAAGATCAAACAAAATGGTTGTATAGGGACCCACAAGGACTAGAACAAGGTAGAGAGAAATCACAAGATACCTCGCAAAGTTTAGCGGCAACTTATGTTCCCAAAATAGACCTTTTGCGACGATCGTCAAGTTCGTATCCTCAGAAAAATCATTCTGAGTCGCGGACAGGAATCGAACCTGTAACCTTCTGCTTGCTGGTGAGACACTCTAACCATTGAGCTACCAAGACTCAGATGGAGAGCGAAGGTTACAATGATGTACTGGTTCGATTGATATATGTACTGCCTGTGATTGGCTATTCGATAGTGACTGCTGCATAAGAGGCGTTATTAAATCTATTTATTATATGACACAAGCTACTTCTGGTGAAATTGCTTGCTCTGATTGGCAGAGACACGTCGCGTGCCGGTCCGTACTTTCCCGTAATGGACCGGTCCGGATTACGGATTTTTTCAGCCATTTTGTTTACAAAGGAACAAGCCGAATAACGATAGGCAACTTTTAAAAGCAGCAAAAATTGAACGAATAAGTAAATTATGTACGAATCGGACGATGAACAATCTAAAAGACAGTATTACTATCGTGAAAGCAATAGAAGAATAAGAACAAGATTGAAAATGACGATTCTGTCACTCAAAACGTATGTAAATGTTGTTTAAAAAAGCCATGTAATAAACCTCTTATTAACCTCGACCGGTTGGTCATTACGGGAAAATATCAGACCTCGGTCTTTTATGTATACGAACCTCGCCCTACGGGCTCGGTCCGTACTGTCAAGACCTCGCTCGGTTAATAACAACCTCGTTCCCAGGGCCTTATCTCCGCTCCCCGCCCTGGGAACGAGGTTGGCTTAATAAGTGTTTATAGTACAATAAGGTTTATTCGTTTATGACTTTTGTTTCTGTAGGACCTTTTCGTAATGAGGAAATGGTGGAATGGTTTCACCACGGCTACTTCACAATGCAACTGTCTATAAGAAGACAATGCGATGCCGTGTATTTACCGTTAGGTGAGAAGAATCTAACTCGCTAGTCGCTACCAAACAAGTTCCATGTGTGAACATTATACAACATAGTGCCGTAGTAGGTGGGGTGGTGGGGCATAACGTTTTTGTTCACATCCGATAACTTTAACAGCAAAAAACTCCATGAAGATGAAATTTTCGGCTGACAAGATATATTATGATTTTGCTCAGGAAGACCCAAATATTACGAATATGTAAAATCCCCAAACATGAGATAAGCACATTAAAGTGGTACTCCAGTGTCAAAAAAACCCAAATGTAGTTCATATAAAAGATCTTACTGACTTTAGTTTATTTCCAAAGTTTCAGCATTCAAATCAATTTAGTTAAGAAGATATGGCTAGTTGAAGTTGGAGAGTTTGTCCAATTTCGACGCCATATTTGTTTCTCAAATATGACGTCACTGAGTGATTCTATCTCGTATTATGCCTAAGAAGCTCCTCTACTTTCCTGCATGAGGAACTAAATCGTTTATTTCGACTAATTTTCGTCCAAAGACGATTCACAACAGCTATTACTATGTGATCGCCATCAAAACAACTCCACTGCAGATAAAGAATCACTTAATGACGTCATATTTTCAAAACCAATATGGCGTCAAAATCCTCAAATTTTCAACTTCAACAGCCATATCTTCTTAAAGTGCCTATAACCTCAAAATGTTTTATTGTCTTATTTGGAAGAACTTTTAATATGATAAAGTAACTTATTTTGAAGATTTTCGTTTCTTTGCTTTCTTTTTGAGATATATCAGTTTGTTTGATATGTAAATGTCTGGAATTTCGTCACACATGCATAATGACTTATTGGAGAAATGTGTATATCTCTTTCATTCTCAAACGAAATCCTTTAAAATCAAGAAGTTTGGTGTTGTGGGAGAAACACGCACACACGTGTTATTCACACTTTAGTGTTTTTATTTCATGAACGCAAAGATATATAACATTCTCTGATAACTCATTATGCATGTGTGACGAAATTCCAGATATTTGCATATCAAACAAACTGATATATCTCACAAAGAAAGCGAAGAAGTGAAAATCTTCAAAATAAGTTACTTTGTCATTTTAAAAGTTCTTCCAAATAAGACAATAAAAAATTTTGAGGTTAGGGGCACTTTAACTAAATTGATAGGAATGCTGAAACTTTGGAAATCAAGGCTATTTTTTCACGTTTTTCATGTTTATTCCAAACACCTCCATCGTTTTGGATACCAAATCTGTAGGAAACTTGAAAGAAAACAAGTAGGAAGTTCAATCACGGAGATTGTTTTGTTCATTGAAATTACTCTCTCCCGGGTGGTACCCTAGATTGGAAGTGAACTGACCAATCAGGTTTCTATATTTGTTGAAAGGCTATCGCCATTACCATCATATAACCTTCTGTCACCTTCTTCTTGATTAGGTGAAGTCATAAAGAGATGGGGACGAGTTCCATTCCTTCCTGGACCAGGACCACCTCCCATTTCGGTAAGTATATCTTATTGCCTTTAAAGAGTGGGTATCAACCGTCGTGCATTGCGCGTTTGTGTTTATCTTTCCGTACGATAACGAAGTGTTTTGAAGTGCTTCGTTGCCAACTTGACGTTGGTAAATACTTCGGAAATTCACCAAGTCTTCTCAGAAAACCCTATAGAAGCTTTCTTATTCATCCACAATCCAAATACGTCCACTCATAGAACCTGATTTTTTGTTTGAACCTCGTCACTTGGTCTTCCACGCTTTGCGTCAGTCAAGGCTGACATAATTCGAAACGAAAGTCAAGAAAACGTCGAGTTTTGTGAAAAATACAGAAATAATTGGAAGGTTTAAGACAACTTTGGTTGCTCGACGTTGGACTTGTTCGACATGCCTGATCTTACTTACGAAGTTGTATAAGCCCAGGGCTTATAAGCGGGATTCTACGGTAGTCAATTTGAAGTACGTATTGGGTTGAAAGGTACGAGGTTGACGTGTGTATGCTCAACTTGTTTTCAGCATCAACAGTTGATGAATCAACAGCAATCAATGTTCATGCAACAACAACTCCTTCAACAGCATTATCAACAGTTACAGAAACAGGCCATTCTTCAGCAGATCCAGGTAACCATGTTTACATAATGTGATTCATATGACTATTATTATTATTATTATTATACGAGGTAGAAGCACTCAGGACCATAGAGATCATAAATAAAACTATAAATAAAATATAATTGATTTGACGTTACATGGGGATCGACAGGCTCTGTAACCTTCTGATTGCTGGTGAGACGCTCTAACCATTGAGCTACCGAGACTCAGATGGAGAGCGAAGGTTACAATGATGTACTGGTTCGATTCATATATGTGTTAATATTTACACTGCTGTAGTAAATGTGGGAGAGCTTGGAGTAGACAGACGATATATGGACCATCTTCCATGTATCGTCTGTTTACTCCAAGCTCTCCCACATTCACGACAGCAGTGTATATATTAATTGATTTGAATGCTGAAACTTTGGAAATAAACTAAAATTAGTAAGATCTTTCATGTGAACTCTATTTGTATTTTGACTGGAGAACACCCAGGTCAGTGGGTACCCCTTGAACTCTCCATGCTCTTATCAACAGCAGCAGCAACAACAACAGAAAGACCAACAGCGTCGCCACCCAGATCTTCACCTCATTGTGGATAATTCCGCCGTCGACGAGTCAGCACGTCCACGAGTTGTCAGTCCTCGTTCACTTCCGGTCGGTGGAGCGAGTGAGGCCATCTGGGGGCCTGAACCTGAGTCTCCCAAAAGTAGGTGTTCATCGGATAATGGTTGTATAGCTTTCACTCTGCTTCATGTATCCTCGCTTACCGCCTTAACGTATGTAACTTAAAGTTCATATAACGTCAAGGCATTTTATTGTCTTATTTGGAAGAACTTTTAAAATGATAAAGTAACTTCTTTTGAAGATTTTTGCTTCTTCGCTTTATTTTTGAGATATTTCAGTTTGTTTGATATGCAAATTTCTGGAATTTCGTCACACATGCATAATGACTTATTGGAGAAATGTGTATATCTCTTTCATTCTCGAACGAAATCCTTTAAAATCAAGAAGTTTGGTGTTGTGGGAGAAACACGCGCACATGTTATTCACACTTTAGTGTTTTTATTTGATGAACGCAAAGATATATAACATATTAAGTCGTCATGCATGTGTCACGAAATTCCAGACATTTGCATATCAAACAAACTGAAATATCTCAAAAAGAAAGCGAAGAAACGAAAATCTTCAAAAGAAGTTACTTCATCATTTTAAAAGTTCTTCCAAATAAGACAATTTTTGACGTTATAGGCAATTTAAAGTGCAAATGTTTAAAGTTTATCTTATTTGAAAAACTTTTAAAACAATGAGGAATAACAACTTACAGCTCTTCCATATTTCACTCAGTTCTTGAGATAGTTAGACTTAGGTGATATTTAAATGAGCTCATCTATGACGTAGCAAGTTGTACACAACATTAGAACATAGTCAATCGAGATATGGTCTGGAAACTCGGCAAACTTCAAAGCGACTATAATGAGCTACGTTTTGATGTTGAACCGTACCTTACACCGTGCACATCCTTTGTTTTAGGTTTATTAATATTTAAACAACACGGTTGAGCGATTAAACCCAAACGATTCTATTGGATGATTGCTTCATTATACTAAAATACAATAGGTTCAGTGACCGTGCACCGCGTGCACAAAATTGCATAAAGACGAACAAAAAGATAGAACAAAGACTTTAGCTGCGTTTCCAGACCATATCTCGATTGACTATGATTAGAAAATCATGTATATCTTTCGTAATTTGTTACAGCTCATGAAACAAAACATTAAAGACAAGCTTCAAGTGATTTCGTTCAATAATCTTTAAGATCTACAGGATTTTCCAATGTTGTGTACAACTTGCTACGTCATAGATTATCTCATTTGAATATCACCTAAGTCGAAATATCTCAAGAAGTAAGTTAAATATGAAAGAGCTGTAAATTGTTATTCCACGTTGTTTTAAGAGTTCTTTCAAAGAAGACAAACTTAATTTTCGATTCATTGCCACTTTAATATACAAACTTTCGAAACCCAAAAAAAGATCTTATTTTTCGTCGTAAAATCACTTTAATAAACCTCGCGTCGTATTTCTGTTCACATAGGTGCATGGTCGCCAGGGACAAGTAGTGCCTCGGTTTGGGAACACACAAACAAGTAAGATAAAACATTAAACATTATACTTAAAAGCCTTTTATTTGAAAGGAATTTATTTTTTGGGTACAGTTCCGATTTAAATCAATATTAATTTTTGTGTTTACAGACAGAAATCGCCCGTGCCATCAGCGGAAGTAACTAAAAAACTTGAAGAGGAAAAGGCAAAGGTTGGTGACTCTTAATTTAAAGACTGGATCGAGCAACTATTGTTCAGAAAATGAAGCCGGATCACTGATCTCAAAAATAGGACTGGGTCGAGCTTTCTATTGTATCTGATGAGCTGATTTTGAAGCTTGCATATTTGCATAATGTAAATTGACGAGAGATCATTAGAAGCTCCGAGTTTGCAAGCAAATCAAACTGTGACGCTCGCGAATTAGGTTTAGTGTCTGGCCAATATAGTTTCTTTGTTAACATTAAATGCATAAAATCTTGAACCTAATTTGACGTCTCATATTAGGCTTCTCTCACTGGATAATTAGAGCCAACAGCGGCCATTACTAAGGGACCAAAGTCGCAGTAAATGTGTAGGTAGGCCAGGAATCGTTTTACCCAGTAATTTGAAAAATGTCTTCTGGTCCTCTTTATAGTAAAATTATTTTATTTTGTCGATGGTAAGAGCACATAATCCAACAAAAAACCTCATAGGATCCTCAGTTGGTCCCTTAGTAATGGCGGACTTCCAGCTTCATTTTCTGAACAATAGTTGCTCGATCCAGTCTTAGGTCCATTCAGGCCGCTACGCGATAATTCCGGCTTCATAGTTACTGTTATGGAGCCGTAGTTTGTGTTCTAAATTACGGGAAAACCTTCGACAACTGATTCATTTTAGAATCTTAAAACTGTGCCCAAAAAATAAATTACTTTTAAACAAAAGGCCTTTGAGTATAATGTTTAGAAATGTTAATAGTTTTACGGTATCTGCTTTTGTATTCGAGAAATAACGTTTTTCATTCTCGTATTTTATGCTTCTGGACGCCGCCATTTTCGAGTTTGCTCGACGGCTCAGGCTCGAGGTCCAGCGGGGGTTTCTTTTCAATTTTGACGTCACTTGAGTGCAAAGGAACAAAAGACAAACACTCAATGACAACTAATGACGTCAAAATTGAAAAGAAAATCACCGCTGTACTCAATCTTGAGCCGTCGAGCAAACTCTAAAATGGCGGCGTCCAGAAGCATAAAATACGAGAATGAAAACGTTATTTCTCAAGAACAAGAGCAGATACCGTAAAACTGTTAACATTTCTAAACATTATACTTAAAGTGCCACTACGATCAAATTTTTACCTATCGATATTTTTACGTATTTATAAAGCAGAGCTGCTAAATATTACTTGGTCGAAACCGTTTTGCGATTCGACGATGGCAAGTATTATTTTTCTTACTCCGAATCTGGAGTTGTTATGTCCGCCATTAATCGTTCATGTTCTTGACCAGCGTAACGAAGTGACGTCAGATTCTCAACGCGAAGACTCCACGTGGTTAATTCTTCAAGTAAATCAAGGTCGTTTTTTCAAATTCTTCGTCTGAAGGCTGGACATTTCATCTACTTCTCGAAAAATACAAGAAAACAAATAACCTCGACCGAAATTCAGGCGGCATTGAGAATCTAACGTCTCAAACAATATTACCTTTTGAAATTGCGGGCTCACTTGGAACACGTTTTTAGTAATGGTGGCCTAAATAATAGTGATTTCAGAGCTCAAAATACTTACTTCAAAATACCATTTTTTAGTTTTTTTTTACATCGATGATCACTTTCGACCCTGAAATACTATTCTATGCTAAAGAAAATCTAAAAAACGGGGGTGAATTTTCATCGTAGTGGCACTTTAAAGACCTTTTATTTAAAAGTAATTTATTTTTTGGGTACAGTTCCCTTTAAAAGATCAGAGACAGATAGTCTCTGTCGCCTATAGTAAAACTATATAACGTGGTCCCTTCAAGATGGCCACCACGAAATATTCCTGGCTTCATTTTTTCGCAGCATTCAAACAACAGTTGCTCAATCCAGTCTTTATTTAGAGATCAGTGATGTAACTCACTAAATCTAATAACCATATGTAAATTACCCTTCGAGATGCTGCGATTTTGTCGTTCATTTCCTGGTAATGTCTTTGGTTTTGTTAACATGTACACGTGTTTTTGTAAACTTGAATAGGCTGAAACTGAGAAAAGAGAATCTGAATTGATGGCTTTAAAACGGAAGGAAGAAGAGAAGAGAGAAATGCTGAAGAAACATGAAGAACAAAGACTGCAACGAGAAGCACTTCAGGTAACTAAGGAATGCGAAGCATCATGGGGGCGATCCTGAGCGTCTTTATAATTTTAATTTTTTCCCAGATATCTAGATTTTTTTGAGAAATTGCTAGAGTCAAAAAATTCTAGTGTTTAATTAGCCTGCTGTTCTCATATTAAAACTTACCGCGAGATTCCCTTGATTGTTGTCTCGTCTTCGCAGTTGAAGACGTGCATATCTTTCTGCAGCAGTCTCTTATCTTTCTGACTCTCTCTCTCTCTCTCTCTGCCCTACGCTGTGTTCGATCTCTTTCCCTTCGTCTCTTTCATAATGGCGACCAATTCAATTCAATGTATGTCAACAATTCAAAAGAATCTTTGCTTCCTAACGAGGTTGTAAAGGCGAATTTATATGCTCACAAAAGAATATTTAAAATGGCAGCCATGAAAGAGGTCTATGTTCGCCATTAACGAACTATATTTCGTTACTTTACTTTAAGGAATACTGCAGCCAAAATACAAATGCAGTTCATATGAAAGATCTTACTGACTTTAGTTTATTTCCAAAGTTTCAGGATTCCTATCAATTTATTTAAGAAGATGTGGCTAGTTGAAGTTGAAAATATGAGGATTTTGACGCCATATTGGTTTTGAAAATATGACGTCATTGAGTGATTCTTTATCGGCAGTGGAGTTGTTTTGATGGCGATCACATAGTGATAGCTGTTGTGAACGCTCGTTGGACGAACATTAGTCGAAATAAACAGGAAAGTAGAGGAGGAAAGTAGAGGAGCTTCTTGGGCATAATACGAGATAGAATCACTCAGTGACGTCATATTTGATATTTGAGAAACAAATAATGCATCGAAATTGGACAAACTCTCCAACTTCAACTAGCCATATCTTCTTAACTAAATTGATAGGAATGCTGAAACTTTGGAAATAAACTAAAGTCAGTAAGATCTTTCATATGAACTACATTTGTATTTTGACTCGAGCGTCCCTTGAATGGATTAATTCGTAAAACATTTCCTGTATTTTAAACGAACAGCGAGAAAATGAACTGAAACTCCAGAAACAGAACGAGGAGGAAGAAGAAAATATAAGAAGAGAGAAAGAAAGGAAGCGACAAGAGGTTCAGGTATAAAAACACGTTGCTCTTTAGTATGGTCTCCATACAAGCCGCTTTAGTATGGTCTCCATACAAGAAACGTAATATAAGAACAAAATTGAGCAGGTGCAGCGCCGTGCTTCTCGGCTTATTTTAGGTCATGAAGTAGATTACAAGACCAGGCTTGAACAACTTCAGCTTCTTCCTCTGTACATGCGTAGGGAAATCACAGATCTTGTCTTCCTTTTTAAAACGATTCACGGCTTAATAGACATGCCACGTGGTTTCCTTTCTGGGAGAAGTACGGGTCGTTGTCTGCGTACTCGAAGCGAGATGTGGTGACCGCCATTAAATCAAAGTCAACCGTATCAACGACCATTCAGTGTCTTCGGGTAATTACTCTCACTCGGCAGCTTCTTGTGGTTAACTTGATTCTACTATGCAACGATATTTCTACTAATCCTGGCCCTGTAGTAAATGGACAGATATGCTCTTCTTGCCTAAAAAGTATTAAACGAAATCAACCACGCTTACAGTGTTCGTTATGTCGCATGAGTTTTCATCTATATTGTTTAGATGAGAACTACGAACTGTCCAAGACATGCCGTTTATGTTCTACCCTGCCGAATGAATTGATCGATCCCTGCTCATACAGTGATGCTGGTTTCTCCCCTAAGCTTGCCGAAATCATAAAGCAACGTGGTTTGAGAATCATCCATCAAAATATTCGAAGCGTTATTCAAAAGATCGATGAACTGCGAAATATGGTAGTAAATGAGTTAAAATCAGAGATCCATATAATAGCCTTAACTGAAACATGGGTTAGTGAACAGATCTCGGATGGTGAAATTGAAATACCGGGCTACAATATGTTCAGAAAGGACAGAGATGGGAAAGGCGGCGGGGTACTCGTATTTGTGAAAAGTGATTTATCTGTAGTGAGAAGAAGTGATCTAGAGGATACAAGCGTGGAAGGTTTATGGCTTGAAATTATATTGCCTAAGTCGCGTGGGATTTTGCTTGGAACGTTTTATAGACCTCCCAACTCTTCGCGGTTTTACGATAAAGATTTTATGCCTAAGTTGGATAATATGTTGGACATTGCAGGGGTTCAAGATCAAGAAATGATTGTCTTAGGAGATTTTAACTGCAACTTTAATGTCAAGAAGGACAATATAGCAGAATGTAAACAGTTAAAATTAACTTTTAAAACGCACCACTTAACACAGCTCATTAAAGAGCCCACCAGAGTCACCATTGAATCAAGTACGCTGTTGGATTTAATAGCCTCAAATAACCCCCGGAATATTAGTAGATCAGGCGTCATCTCTCTGGGTTTGAGCGATCATGACTTGACTTATTGTGTCAGAAAATTGAATTGGAGAAGAGGACCAGCGCAATTAAAAACTTTTCGTAATTATGCAAAGTACAACCCAGACGAATTCTGTAAAGATTTAAAAGATGCTGACTGGGGTACTCAATTGAATTCCCATGAGAACGGAGAAGTTAATGATGTTGAACTTATGTGGGAGAAATTCAAAACCACATTTGTCATGGTTGCTGATCGCCATGCTCCGAGTATTACTAAACGTGTTCGTGGTATTGATAATTGTCAATGGATGACTGGCGAAATAAAATTTGATATTCGTCAACGCGAGTATCATCTCAAGAAGGCAAGAAAGTCAAAATGCAACGATCACTGGGCAAGTTATCGTTACTACAGAAATGGCGTGACCAGCAAAATTCGAAAGGCCAAAGCAACTTACAGCAGAAAACTTATTGAAGAAAATAAGCATGATCAGAAAGCATTTTGGAAAACTGTTAAAAAGATTCTGCCTGGTGAAACAAAGAACATTTCATCAGGTATTATGATTGACGATACATTTTCCACTGATAAATACAAAATTGCAAACGCTTTCAATAAATACTTTACTGGTGTTGTAGCTAAACTGAAAGGAACACTTGGGCCTATGTTAACACATGTGATCAACATGTCAGCCTCCTTCCCATCGCTGAAGCGTTTTCCCTCAATTAAAATTTGATAAAGTGTCTGAACTTTTCATTTTCTCTCAACTTCGATCTCTTAAGAGTGGGAAAGCTGTGGGTTTGGATAATATCTCGCCTCGTCTCTTTAAAGATGCTGCGGACATCATCACTAATCCATTAACTCAGATTGTCAACGCATCTTTGAGTCAGGCCACGCTACCAGCGGACTGGAAAGCAGCGAGAGTAATACCCTTGTACAAGGCCGGCAAGGCAAATCAAGTAGGTAACTACCGCCCCATTTCCATCTTACCTGTGATCTCCAAGCTGATCGAGAGAGCGGTTCAAGTACAGCTCGTCAAGCACTTAAGTGAGCATAATATTTTGAGCCCTTTTCAGTGTGGATTTAGAAAGGCACACTCCACTGAAACTGCTGCTATCTCACTAACAGATACAATCAAGCGTAATATTGATCAAGGAATGTTAACCGGAGCTGTTTTTATCGATCTGAGTAAAGCGTTCGATACGGTTGATCATATTCTTCTCCTACAAAAACTACGCTACTATGGTATTGAAAATTTAGAACTTGAGTGGTTCGAAGATTATCTGTCAAACCGGAAGCAGGTCGTTGGCTACCAAAATGTTATGTCTGATTTTCAGTCAGTCACATCTGGCGTACCGCAGGGTTCTATTCTTGGACCTTTGCTGTTCATATTACTAGTAAACGATTTGCCCTCTACGGTAGCTCACTGTAATTTGTTAATGTATGCTGACGACACGGTTCTTTACTACTCAGCTAAGGATGTTAACGTCATTGAGAAAAAAATGAATGAGGATCTTGGTTTAATTGGAAACTGGCTTAGAAAAAACTCCTTGTTTATTAACAAAGAAAAAACTGAATGCTTACTGTTTGGAACTCCAGGAAAATTATCGAATATTGAAAGCTTTCACGTTAGTATAAATGATTATGTTATCAAGCGTGTGTCGAAATTTAAGTATCTCGGTATATATCTTGACGAATGTCTTAGTTGGAAAGATCACATAAAGTCTATTGTGTCGAAGGCTGGTAAAAGGATAGGGATGTTACGACGATTGAGATATAATTTAACCACTCACAGTGCAAATGTTGTATACACCTCGTTTATTCGTCCGGTTTTGGAATATGGTGATACCGTGTGGACTTGTTGTGGGAAAGGAAATGCTCAAGAGTTAGAAAGATTACAAAATCGTGCTGCGAGGACTGTAACCAAATGTAGCAATAGCGATTTAGCTCTGTCCAATCTAAAGTGGGCTAATCTCGAATGTAGACGCGAACGTCATGTTTTTAAACTTGTTAACAAGTCTTTGAGAGGCCAGTGTCCTCAGTTCTTAAAAAATTATTTTACTTTTAATAAAGACATTGTGCGGCGAGTAACTAGGCAGAGTAACTTGTTACACTTGCCAAAAGTCAGAACAGAAACTGCAAAGCGTTCTTTTTATTATTATGGATGCATTGTTTATAATAAACTTAGTTCTTCCAATTAGGACAATTACAGTGGAACTTTTAACGTTTAGTTTTTTAACTTGTTAAATAGCTTAGTAGTGTATATGTATATACTTTTAAATTTTAGGGCTCCCATTGATAACAGTAATTTTTATTACTGATGGGGCTACCCTATGGAAATAAAAGATTTCATTCATTCATAATATTGATGACTTGACTCTTATAGTACCTTATGCCTGTACAGATGTCTTTAAGTGTTCTTATTTCGTTGTGTTACTTAGGCTCTGGAACTCCCTCCCATACTCTATACGTGAATGTATCTCCTTCATTACCAACTACAAACAGCGACTTACATTAGAAAGTTGGTATGCCAACTTGGAACATAAACCACTTAAAGAACATTGGCAACAAAAATTAAGTTTGTCTAATATGAAAGAACTCGTAAAATGATAGAGTAACACCTTTTACAACTTTTCCGTATTTTACTTCGTTTTTAAAAATTTTCAGTTTGTTTGATATGTAATTAAATGATGGTCTCTGACGTCAGGTGCTGTGTAAAGAATTTTCACACATTAGAATATTTGTTCCATCTTCAAGTTTGTTCCACAAATTTACTTGAAAATGTGCGTATAGTAACTCCTCATGATAATGAACGTTGTAAACTTTAGCAATCACTGAGATATAAGACATTTTTTAATGAGTGAAAATTCTCTACCGAGCACCTGACGTCAGAGACCATCTCATTTACCTATCAAACAAACTGAAATATTTCAAAAACGAAGTAAAATACGGAAAGTTGTAAAACGTGTTACTCTATCATTTTACGAGTTCTTTCATATTAGACAAACTTAATTTTGGTTGCCAATGTCCTTTAAAAGATCACAACAATTACCGACACCATACAAAAGACTTCTTATGATATACTTTCTAGAGACAAGCAGAGGCAGAAAAAAGAAAGGAGATGGCTGCAAAACAGAAGAAAGAAGCAGTCCAGCAAGAACAGAAACAAAGAAAAGAATATGAGGTGAGTTGTCTCGTCCCAGGACTTTCGTCTGTATCCCCCTCTTATAATTTTTCTGAGACAACCATGCCAGCAGGCCAGTAAGCTACGGCGTTCAGCTACGTTGGGGAGGATTGCTTGGGTTGCATAACACAAGCGACTACGAACGCATGCTTCCAGGATCTTGCGGCGAGTGAAGTCTTGCGGAAACTTCGCCGTCGCGGAGGACGTTGGATAATTCGTTGAGTTTGGACACGGCGCTAGCGATCCTAAGGTCAGTGAATGAAGCTTCTTTACGGGAGCTTATTGTATGGCCAAGGTAACAGAAATCTTCCACATTTTCCAACTCTGACTTTTTCGCAGCGAGCGATGGCCGAATTTCCTCGGAATTCTTTTTAAAATGGTGTGGTTCAATAAGCCAGTTCGTAATGTCGAATGCGCACCAAAATGACGTGTTCTGCGTCGGGATAAAACTTATTTCGATTCATAGCAACAGGCTAAAACCACAATATACATTCGCATTTGTATGTACACTTGCAAATTCGTTATACTGAATTTCCCAGCCTGCAACTATACCTAACTTACTAGAGACCTTTAGATTTGAGGACGAAGACGAGTACGAAGACGAGTTTACCATTGCGCATGGTTCTTTTCCATTGTTGTTTCTCCACTGCGCAGAAAAGTTCGTCTTCGTACTCGTACTCATTATAAAGGTCGCTACTATCTGTCTAGGAACAGAAACAAGGCGAGATCCGCGAGCAACAGAAACAGGCGTTGATGAGGCTACACCAGCAGCAACAAGAACTCCAACGAAGACAAGACCAGCAACGAGAAGAACAGAAAATAAAGGAACAACTGAAAGAGCAAGAAAGAAAGGAGAAACTAAGGCAGCAGCAGAGACAAGAGGAACAGAATATGCAACAGCTACGGCAACATTTGGAGCAAAAGAGAATGCAGGTGTGTTTTAAGAATTATTGGATAATAATAATAATAATAATAGACGTATTAGGAGCATTATACAATAGTCTCAATGCTCTTACAACAATATATTCTTAAATTTACTTATAAAACTTATTACAGTTTCATTATAAGATGAAGCCTACTACATATATTACCACTATGAACAAAAAAACTATTAATTTAAAAAAATAAAAGTCTTAACTGCTGACTTAAAATTACCCAACATATCAAAGCTTCTAATTTCCTGTGGTAATGAATTCCACAGTTTTGGTGCCGAAACCGAGAACGCTCTGTCTCCATGAACCGTTTTGGATTTTGGCTCAAGTAGCAGATTACGGTCTGATGATCTCAAAGCACGAGTAGGTTTATATTTATTTAGCCACTCAGTAATATAAACAGGCGCCTGGCCATGCAAAGCCTTGAAAGTAATTATTAGTATCTTAAATACAATCCTTGATCTCACCGGCAACCAGTGAAGATTACGAAGCACAGGGGAGATATGCTCCGATTTTTTAACCCCTGTTACAAGTCTTGCAGCTGTATTTTGAATTCGCTGTAACTTGCTCAATTCAGCTTCTGGTAAGCCATATAGGATGCTATTACAGCTATCAAGTTTTGATGTTATGAATGCATGCACCAACTTCTCACAGTCCTTTTTACTCAAATATTTCCTGATCTTGCCGATATTTCTGATAGAAAAAGTATCCGATTTACAGATGTTATTTACATGAGTATTTAATTTTAGATGTCTATCTACAGCAATGAGGTGAAATTATTGGATTGGTTTTGATAATTCTCGATATCATGCGAAAACCGAATTCATTCATTCTTTTCATTCTTTTGGTAGTACATTCCAGACCCTTGTTGTCCTATAATAGTATAAGATTTTTGATATGTCAGAGTGTTGGATTTCTTAATTTGGAATTGAAGGCAGTTTGGATCCACTGATCTTGTATACCTATGTATACAGTCGACTCCTTCATTGAGAAATAAAAAACGTGTCGCGTGTGATTATCGAGTTATAATGGCACGAGAGATGCGTGTAAAACACGAGGCGATAGCCGAGTGTTTTACTAGCTTCTCGAGTGCCATTATAACTCGATAATCACACAAGACAAAGTTTTTTATTTCTTTTATAAAATAACACCATTAAATTAACAATAAAGCCATGAAAAATGTAGATTTACCTGTTATAAAAGGCGTTGTTATGTGCGTTGCTAGGAAGCCAATGATGAAAACACGTTGGCGATTTTAGCGATGAAAATACACTCGACGTTGCATTTAAAACATTCTGTTGTGTTAGTACCTTGATTAGCCTTGTATCCAGGTATTCTTTGACTTCCTTTTGTGATTTAAACTACTTAAATTCCGTCAAAAACGACAAAATCTACGCGAAGAATCACGTCAGCTTATGCTTTATTGAGTTATAATGCACGGTTTTTGAGATCAGTAACCAATCAGATAACGTGTTGTCGCTCATTTACTTCCGGTTATTTTATAAAGGGAAATAGAAAAAGGTTCTAGTTACCAGGAGTTGAGAACAAATGACCGGAAATAAGGAAAAAACGGCGTTTACTGTGTATTTCTATTCATATAGTGTCATTTTAATATTAAAGTGCATATAACGTCTGTGGGGATTTAACATATTTGTAATCTATGGATTCTCCTGAGATAAATTGTAATATATCTTGTCAGCTGAAAATTTTATCTTCATAGGCTTTTTTGCTGTTAAAGTTGACGGAAATCATGTCATAGCGGGCATCTCATGTCTATATGAAAACCTCTTTACAGATTCCCGCTATGACGTCTTTCCGTCAACTTTAACAGCAAAAAAGTCTATGAAGATGAAATTTTCAGCTGACAAGATATATTACAATTTTTCTCAGGAGAATCGATAGATTACATATATGTTAAATCCCACAGACGTTATTATACACTTTAATATTTCTATTCATACAGTATCATTATTAATACAATGTCATTTTAAGGAGTTAAGCGGCAAAACTTGATGAAGATACTAAGCTAGCGAAATCTGAACTTAGACTAACACATTTTTTGTAATGCAAAAAAAGACAGAATACACGGCTACTTCAAAATAAATTCAATTTGTTGGACTACAGTACTGTATTTTTTTACTTGTGACGTCATGACAAACGTGGTTCGAGTTATCGAAGGTAAAATTATATAGAAAATGACCTGAAGGGAAACGAAAATTGCTTCGAGTTAGCGGGGGGTTCGAGTTACCAAGGGTAAAATTGCAGTACATTTATCACGGAAATCCAGGGAAAATTGAGGGTTCGGGGGTTATCGGGAGTCTACTGTATATGTAAATGTCCGTTTCTTCTCCATTATTTAGTCGAGTACCTCGTCTCGCTGGGGTAGCCAAAATGCTGCCACTCTTTCTTTGTCGGAGATACAAGAACAAGAGGAGAAGAATCGCCGCGCAAATGATGAGAAAATGAGAGAACTGGAAGCTAGGCAACTCCAACTCCAGCAGTCTGCTCAGGCTGCAGGTAGTCATGGATGGGCAGACAAGTAAGACGTCGTCACATGTTTATATACACTGTTGCCTGCGTGTACGGGCAGAGAAAAACGAGGGGTTGTCAAAGCCAGGAAAAAGTCGGGCAATTTTGCTTTAGAGTTCTAAAGAGATGAAACAAACACAACACAATTTTTTATCACAATTTTTTATCAACACAATTTGTTATCGCATTAATGGTTTAAATCAAGGAAACTCCGTTGAAAAGTAAGGGATTTTGTATTTTGATTTGTTTCTCGCCTTGTTAGGCAACCTGGTCCAACAGCCGTGAAGTCCTTGAAAACCATTCAAGATGAACAAGAAAGACAAGTGGGCCCACGACACAGCAAACAAACGTCGCGACCGGCCCAGGTTAGTGTGTGACTTAATGATAATCTTTTTAATACATAGATATATAATTTGACCACTTACCTTACCTTACCTTACCTTACCTTACCTTAACTCACCTTAACTCACCTCACCTTGCCTTGCCTCACCTTACCTTACCTCACCTTGCCTTGCCTCACCTTGCCTCACCTCACCTTGCCTTACCTCACCTTACCTCACCTCGCCTTGCCTTGCCTCACCTTGCCTCACCTTAGCTCACCTTGCCTTACCTCGCCTTGCCTCACCTCGTCTTGCCTTGCCTTACCTTACCTCACCTCACCTTGCCTCGCCTTGCCTTGCCATGCCTTACCTTACCTCACCTCGCCTTACCTTACTTTACCTTACCTTACCTTACCTTGCCTCACCTCACCTCACCTTACCTCACCTCACCTTACCTTACCTTACCTCACCCCACCTTACCTCACCTTACCTCACCTCACCTTACCTCACCTCACCTTACCTCACCTTACCTTACCTCACCTCACCTTACCTCACCTCACCTTACCTTACCATACCTTACCTCACCTTACCTTACCTTACCTTACCTCACCTCACCTTACCTCACCTTACCTCACCTTACCTTACCTTACCTTAAAACTCTTCATTACATTATCTTTTATTTCAGCCTGCTCAAGCAGCCTTGTCAGGTGCGTGGGCAAACAACTGGAAAGCTGGGAACAACAACGTGTGGTCTGGGACTGACGTCAACGCCGATGAAGACGCGGTTGACGAGACCGGGTTCTGGGCCGAGGCTGTACGTGCCACGTCAAATACTAGTCAGCCCCAGGCCCAGAGAACAAACGCGAATCAAACAAGAGTTAGGTAGGTATTGAGGAATAAACAACCAGACTTTATTTCGTTTGTTCTATAAAGAGCTTTACATTCATAAAAACAGACAACATATTGCAAGTTATCAACAGCGGTGAGCAATGTTGTACTGCCAACTCTGAACAATAAGGACCTTTATCTTTGGCTACGAGATTTGGGCAATTTGAAAAATTCGTGCAAATTCGCGAAAAATCATCAAATTTGGGCACATTTGTCGCAAGTTGTAGCAGAACTAGTTTTAGTAGATTTATCACTCTTTGGTGAACGGAATACCCCAACAGGCTAGAAGTCTAATTGATAGGGGTTCCGAGGGCCTACGATTTAAGGTCGTTATCTGAGAGGACCCGAAAGTCTTACCATTTGCTGATATTATTACAAAGGCAGCACTTTCTCACCAATTACTTTTTTGCTTTATGTAGTGCCGCCCCACCCGCGGTGGCCATTGGGAAGAAGGGAAAGAAGGAAAACAAAGAAGAGGTATTGTAAAATAGGATTCTTATTTCGCGAGCTCTGATTGGCCAGTACAAAAATCATAATTTCAAATTTTTGACTTTTTGATTAAAAAGTAAACAAAACTATACTCTTGTACAAAACGACAACACTAATTAGGCCCTGGATTTCAGTCTCTGCTTCAAGGTAAACGTTTTTGTAGTATTGTAGACCTTATAATATTTTTGGTAAATAAATTACTTGAACCATGGATAGCTAGTAAAATAAATTTATTTCACTATCCATGCTTGAACTGGTGTATCGCTCAGTAACTCACTTCGTAATACGCACGCCATCTTCAAAACAGAAACACAAACTTTCGCCTATGTTTGGCAAACGTTTTCTTCAGAAATAAACCACCCCCAAAGCTATAGAATATATTAAAGGAAAGATAAATGATCTATTAACAACATACGTACAGCTTATCCCGGTAGCTTACTTAGTTCTCTTTAAAAG
Organism: Chrysogorgia sp. JL179-B06; assembly: GCA_035772405.1. Classification (NCBI taxonomy): domain Eukaryota; kingdom Metazoa; phylum Cnidaria; class Anthozoa; order Scleralcyonacea; family Chrysogorgiidae; genus Chrysogorgia; species Chrysogorgia sp. JL179-B06. The sequence goes on from JAYKKM010000427.1 coordinate 1,517,778, forward strand.
CGGATAATCGAACATGCCCAAAAATATAATTTTCGTCACGGATACCATCTTGTAAACAAAAACAGGAACTTTCGGCTGTCTTCGACGAACGTTTTCTTGAGAAATAATCGACTCCCAAAGCTACAATATATATTAAAACAAAGATAAATTATGTGTTCACAATATGCGTACAGCGTATCAGGCTAGCGAATGTAGTTTTCTTAAAAAGAGCGGATAATCGAACATCCAAAAATAAAAAATAAAAAATATGTACCTGCAAACCACGTGAGGGCCTGAAACCTTGCCTCACTTTTTACCCAACTTATGACTGGGAGTTAGCGCTCCATATATAGAGTTCACTGGGGTTAGGGTTGCACTGTTGACTTCCGAAGCCGAGACCCAGTTTCCGCAGAATGCTTTTTAAAATGTTGTGGTTCAATTGAAAAAGGAAGACATTCATAAAAATCGAGTTTCAGACTTATAAAGACATGAGGATGGCTAGAGATAAATTTCGCTTTACGTCACACATGAGTAGGACGCCTTTTATTTTGTAATTGGTTTTGGTTTTTAGGCTAGTGTCCGAAAGATCTTCCAACAGCCAGCTAACGACTACCCGTTGATTGAGTGGTATACGCCATATCTTGCAGGAATATCTACTTCTGTTGATAGTAAGTATCTCTCACCATAATCTTTTTCTTAACCGCATTTGTTAGTAATGATAGGATTGTTCGTAATGATAGGATTGTTCGCTTATTTCTTGTTTGTTTGTTTGTTTGTTTATTTAGTTCCAACGTTTATTGCTTTCCTCGAGGATATCGAGTCTCCCTACGAGGTTTGTAACTTTTCTTGCGTCAGCGCATCCATTCAGCCAGTTATCAATCTTTCTATCTCATCCATGATACCATCTCATCATACTTCGATCTCATCCATCCATCCTTCAATCTCATGCATCAATCCTTCTGTCTCATCCATCCCATCCTTCTCATTTTGTCATCTCATCCTTCTATCTCTTCTATCCTATCTCATCTATCCTTCCATCCCATCCTCCCATCTCATCCAGCCATCCTTCCATCTCATCCAGCCATCCTTCCATCTCATCCAGCCATCCATCCTATCTCATCCTTCCATCTCATCCATCCCACTCATCCTTCCATCTCATCCATCCCACTCATCCTTCCATCTCATCCAGCCATCCATCTTTCCATCTCATCCATCATTCTATTTCATCCATCCATCCTTCCATCTCATCCATCCCATCCTTCCATCTCATCCAGCCATCCATCCTTCTATCTCGTACACTATCTCATCCATCCTATCTCATCCATCATTCTATCTCATCCATCCAGCCATCCATCCTATCTCATACATCCTATCTCATCCATCTATCCTTCCATCTCATCCTTCCATCTCATCCATCCATCCTTCCCATCCATCCTTCCATCTCATCCAGCCATCCTTCCATCTCATCCATCCTATCTCATCCATCATTGTATCTCATCCATTCTTCCATCTCATTATTCTTCCATCTCATCCATCCTATCCTTCAATCTCATTCTTCCATCTCATCCATCCTATCCTTCAATCTCATTCTTCCATCTCATCCAACCTATCCTTCAATCTCATCATTCTATCTCTTCTGTCCACCCTTCCATCTCATCCATCATTCTTTCTCATCCATCATTCTATCTCATATATCCTTCCATCTCACTCATCCTTCCATCTCATCCATCCTTCCATCTCACTCATCCTTCCATCTCATCCTTCCATCTCATCCATCTCATCCATCTCATCCATCCTTCCATCTCACTCATCCTTCCATCTCATCCTTCCATCTCATCCTTCCATCTCATCCATCTCATCCACCTCATCCATCCCATCTCATCCTATCTCATCCATCTATCTCATCCATCCATCCTTCTATCTCATCCATCTATCCATTTACTTATCCATCCATCCTTCCATCTCATTCTTCCATCCATAAAAATGAACAGATTTTGTGATTGGCTACATGGAACAAAAGTGGCTAGGGTTAGGACATTGGTTTCTTTGTGGTTGATTCTGTTGTTTTATTGTTTTAATCAACCAATCACAAAACCTGTTCGTAAAGGTACGTGGCGACCCCATTCTTCCAATCCTTCCATCTCATCCATCCATCCATCTCACCAGCGATAGAAGAATACAGGTTTGATTCCCGTCAGATAGGGCCTTCAGATGTGAGCATTACCTAGTTACAGTTCCGTTATGTTAATATGTTCCCTCTTCAGATCCACAACTACGTTCGAGACTTTTTGGGCGACAGCAAACCAGCTCAGTTATTTGCCAAGGAGTTCATCGAGAGAAAGCAATCAAAACGTCCAGCGGCCATCCCTGCCCCAACCCCCGCCGTCCCCAAATCCACATGGTCGAACGACGTCGTCGTATCACGAGGATGTGGCGGAGGTAACCGACCGCTGCCGTCGAACGACCCCGAGAACAAAGACACAGCTGGCGGAAATGGGAAAAACAAGAAGAAAAAGAAACAACGAATGCAGAAAGTCGATCCCAGTATTCTGGGCTTCAGCGTGAACGCGGCTGCGGAACGTGTGAACATGGGCGAGATCCAGTCAGTGGACGACTCGTGATGATTGGGGATGCGATAAGTTGGGATACGTTGGGTAAATTAGTGAATCGATTATGAATCGGTATTTTAAATCGATGTTGGACTTCACGAAGGATGTTATATTCTGGCGGCATAGTCGCCAGTTGAGCACAGATGGAGCGGTGTCTAGAGCGCATGTTCCCGCACATATATGCCGCTGATCTGTGACACCGACGAAGCACAGCCGTCTAATAAATGAAATGAACAATACAGGAGAGAGGATTCCTTAACGGCCCAGTACCCTTTTACGTGGAAGTTGTTGCGAAGAACCTTTGTACTGTGACCAGAACGGAATCCGGTTCGAAGGACCATCCTCGGTTACCATGGGAACTGGTTTGAATTTGATTTGGATGTTCTGCCAGGAATGGCAGCAGCGATTGCGCCACTGGAAAAACGATCGAACGTTTCCTCGGCCAATCGCATTTCCGAGAATAAAAAATCAAGTCTTTCAAAAACACTGGTTACCAGTAACGAAATTAGGCTGCAGTAATTAAAATTATAAGGCCCGCAACGATACACTACTTATCGCGATATTTCTCGATACCGAACACCCATGTTTTGAAACGAGACATTGATGCGTTTACATGTTATTACGAACGAGGTTAAAGATTGAGTGTCTACCGTTGTGCATTGCGCGTTTGTGTTTATCTTTCCATACGATAACGAAGTGTTTTGAAGTGCTTCGTTGCCAACTTGACGTGGTAAATACTAAGGCAATTCGGCGAGTCTTCTCAGAAAACCCTATAGAGGCTTTCTTATTCATCCACAATCCAAATACGTCGACTCTGAACCTGATTTTTTTGTTGGAACCTCGTCACTTAACTCGTCACAAACCAGCTGTTGTTGTCTAGTGGTTACCACATATGTCTATGAGCTGGGAGACACAGGTTCAAATCCTGGGTCGGACCACCACTCAGGGTCTTAAAAAATAATTGTGGAGAAAGTGCTGCCTTTGCAATAATATCAGCAAATGGTAAGACTTTCGGGTCTTCTCGGATAACAACCTTAAATCGTAGGCCCTCGGAACCCCTATCAATTGGGCTTCTAGCCTGTTGGGGTATTCCGTTCACCAAAGAGTGATAAATCTACTAAACTAAAGTCAAGAAAACGTTGAATTTTGTGAAAAATGCAGAAATAATTACTTTCTAACGTATATCTTCTTTCAATTGAAAGACAAAATGAATCAAGGATTGACAAGATATTTACGGATGCAGTTCACCAAGGGAATTTCGTACTTCGAAAAATGGCCGACCGAGCGTACAATGCGTCTCGGTTGACACTCGCTCTTTACGGTTTGCGTTCGACAATTCCCTGATCTTCGCATTTTAAAAATAATGGCTTCGAAGGATTTCGTGTTCGAGAACTTTTAGTCTTTTACTGATAACGAAAAAATGCTATTCTCGTTGGAAATGTCCATACGAATAGATTGTTGCGTTCCAAAACATTCTTGGCCTTATTTTTTAAATGGACACTCCATCCCCAACACAAATTTTGCTTAAATGAAAATTCTTTGTCGCCTTACATGAGAATGGGTATTAGTTTTCTTCTAATCTTTTTAATTTTAGAAAAATTTGGTTTTGTTTATCGTATTTTTTGATATTTTTCCGCCATTTTTTTCTGATTGCGGGTGAATGCGGTCGATCCACTGATCTGATCTGATGAGCTGATTTTGTAGCTTGCATATTTGTATAATGTAAATTGACGAGAGATCATTAGAAGCTGCGAGTTTGCAAGCAAATCAAACTACTGCGACGCTCGCGAAGTAGGTTTAGTGTCTGGCCAATATAGTTTCTTTGTTGACATTAAATGCATAAAATCTTCAACCTAATTTGACGTCTCATATTAGGCTTCTCTCACTGGATAATTAGCGCCAACGGCGGCCATTGCTAAGGGACCAAATTCGCAGTAAATCTGTAGGTAGGCCATGAATCGTTTTACCCAGTAATTTGAAAAATGTCTTCTGGTCCTCTTTATAGTAAAATTATTTTATTTTGTCGATGGTAAGAGCACATAATCCAATCAAAAACATCATTGGATCCTCAGTTGGTCCCTTAGTAATGGCAGACTTCCGGCTTCATTTTCTGAACAATAGTTGCTCGGTTCAGTCTTCTTTCGAGATCAGTGGTTTTAGTCTGTTATGCAGTATTGTCTCAATGACGTCAAAAATTAACAGAAGCGACCGCATTCGCCCGCGATCAGAACAAATATGGCGGCCTTCAATTTACCAAAAACACAATATAAAACAAACTCAAATTTCTCTCAAACTAGATTACAAGAAAACTAGTACCCATTCTGAAGTAAGGCGAATGTTGTGGTCTAGTGGTTTACAGGTTCAAATCCTGGGTCGGACCTCCAAAATGGTAAGACTTTCAGGTCTTCTCAGATAACGACTTTAAATCGTGGTCCATCGGAACCCCTATCAATGTTGGAGTATTCTGTTCACACTAAACATAACTTTCGTTCAAGCAACATTTGTTTTTGGACAATAGGATAATAGAGGGAAGCCGCTGTAGGCCAGTGCACAGGGGGTTTGATTTAAAGCAAATAGTTGAACATATTTCTTTGATTTTATATTTCTTTAACTCTTTATCTGTCCGGCCCACTCAAAATCAGTCCTACAAGACTGATAAAGTCTTGTAGGACTGATTTTGACTCGAAAAACACGGTAACGCAATATTAAAGAGTTGGGGTGAAACCGTCGTGTATTGCGCGTTTCTGTTTATCTTTCCGTACGATAACGAAGTGTTTTGAAGTGCTTCGTTGACAACTTGACGTGATAAATACGAAGTCTTCTTAGAAAACCCTTTCTTATTCATCCACAATCCAAATCCGTCGACTCGTAACCTGATTTTTTTTGTTTGAACCTCGTCACTTGGTCTTCCATGTTTCGCGTCAGTCAAGGTTGAAATAATTCGAAACGAAAGTCAAGAAAACTCGGGAATTTCGTTCGAAAAATGGCCCTCACTCTTTAAAAATTGAAATTCGACAAGCGCTAGGCACATGAGATCCACTCATACGCCAAGTTTGATTTGATTTTATAAAAAAACAACGATTGGTGGCATTTTGAATTTTCAGGATGCAAGGTGGGGGGATAACGTACAGGGGGGGAGACGTCTCTTCCGCAAATTCACACCTTCCCACCATGCACCGCCGCTGGCCTTGCCCCCAGATATAGAGAGACTACAGAAGACATAGATAAAAGCTGATATTCTCTAATACATAACGGTAAAGAATTCCATAAATCTATATATAAAGTATCGAAGTCAATATTATGATTCACTTCGATGTGACTACTTAAGGTATCAATAGATACTCGTTGCTGAATCTGCTGATGAAATGCAGGCTCAAGTATTCAAATAAAAAAATGGCGCCGGTTTCAACTCGTGTTTCCACTTCAAATATAAAAGTATTTCTGAGATAAATTTAGATGCGTCGCGATTGTTATAACTATATTTGACAGTGTATAAATTGTTGCGGCAGAGCATTGCAGTTTGCCTGATAAAATGGAGGAAGAAGTCGATGATATGTGAGTTTTTTGAAATCGTAGTAATATGAGTAAAACTAGAAGTTACTATCGCAAGGGAAGTGCTGCCTTGAAATCCAAGGATTTGTGATATTGTGCAAAATTGCAAAAAATAGTGGTGGACTTATTGAAGTCAAAGTTGCAGTGGAGGCAGTAAAGCCTCGTACCCATGCGGTTAAGGTTTAGGTAAGACGGTAAGATCAGAGAGCTCTACATATATATGAAGATTACACTGAGCTTGCTGGAGAAAAGGTACTCTGGGGTAATATCAGGGACATACATAGGGGAATGGTGGTGGGTGAGATCGCATCCCCTTTTTGGTTCCAATTAGGAACAAAATTATACAAAAACAACAAAACTTTATACATTATAAATCAGAAAGATAGAAACTGTGATACCGTAATACAGTAAATACATGCAGACCCAGTCATCATCATGTGCATGGAGGGGAATTTTTACACCTCTGTAAAAACCTTGGGTTTTTGTGAGACAAACAATTCAAATTAAAAGTGTTTTCAGACTTTCAACATGTTGGAAAGAAAAGTCAACTGGTTGTTGCTCTCCTCCCCCCACTCTGAAATAATTTCATGAGAGGTACAACGACCCCCATTTGAAAAAACCTGTGTATGCCCCAGCTGGGGGTAGACATCTATCTGCAGATGAATCATATGCAGGCACCCCCTGGCACATTTGTGGATGCCTCATGTTTGCCCCGCTCCCTTGTTGACCCCCTTGTGTTTTAATCGTGCTCAACATCTATTTTTCAATCACAATACAGTAATGAACTTATGAACATGTGTAATATTAAACAGATGTAACTTAAACAGATGTAACTTCAACAGTTGCATAAAAATGCAGTTGAACATAAAGATAAAAAAGTTGTATAACATAGTTCTCTGTACCAGGCTTGTGCAGTTCAATATGAACACAACAGTTGATATTTTCATATATCAGAATTTGTTTCTGATATCGACACAAGGGACACGGATGTGCATTATTTTGCATGCTCAATATCTGTTATCTACATTATTATATTTGATATTGAATGATTTGCCATATTCAAGAATAAAGAAGACTATGTATTCTTCTGATATTAAGATCGTTGTTGCTTCCCAGATGCTGATCAGCATGATTCATGAACACAGTGGCTCTAGCCGCTTGTGAGAAACAATGAACTCACACCATGCAATATACACCTAAATAGAAGGTAAACCGTATTCACAAACAAAACAATTAACAATTTGATAATTGATGATAATTATGGAAAGAAATTGCAGATGATATCTTATAAATTTCTACCTCACTCAACCATATTGCCGTTTTAAGTTAGCCTTTAAGGACAAAGAAAAATTAAGTACACAGAACTATCTTAATCGCCTTACCTTGACAACAAAAAAATCTCCTCATTGAAATGAATTGAAATTCGTGACAGCACCAACGTAAAGACAGAAGAGATCGTTGGAGAACTTCGTTCACGCTCACAATTGTAATTTTATAGATATTTACGTCACAAAACGTCATAAAATCGGCCACGTCATCCGACAGAAATCCTTAAATTCGATCTGATCGAGATTCTGTTGACTATACATACGTCCGCAAAGGTCTGGGCACGAGTGCATGCAAGAATATGAGTGCTGCCCGAAGGCAGCAATAAAAATGTTCACTCGATAAATAATTTCTCAACGCGATTTTTACGGGTGAAGTTTCATATAAATCCCGAAATGACATCACATAGAATTAAAATTAGCTGTTATTTCTAAGATAAGACATCGTAAGAGTTAGGGTTAGGATTAGGTTCAGGGGGGTTACGACTACTAAATTTACAATGAAATCTCAAAAAAAGTTGGTGTGCTGCCTAATCTAATAAGTAGTGCGGAAGAGGTGTAGCAGGGGGTGGGGGGTGGTTAATCGGGCACTTTTTCAAGCAATTTTATTTGGCCATTTTTAGGCAAATTTCAAGCAAAATTATGAAAATATAGAGTTGAGTTAATTTGTCCATTATTTTTTAAGTATATTGGCAAAGTATATTGGGTGCTAAATAACCTGTCTTTCTATGGTAGTTTGCTGTCTTTACTATGACTGGTTGGTTCACAGGCAGTGCAAGCTCCGCTATGATACCTAGTGATTCATATAAAGGGAATTCATTTGATTTAATTGTATAATAATCGTTAAGCTCATATCGTCAGAGTCCTGGACAGGAATCGAACCTGTAACTTTCTGATTGCCAGTGAGACACTCTAACGATCGTCCATGTATCATCTGTCTACTGCAAGCTCTCCCATATTCACTACAGTACTTACAATGCACACATTGATGCAGCACATTGACACAGCTATGTAGTATGTACTTTCCTTGTTATTCTGTGTGAGTTGGTGAGATTTGGGGCTTATGCAGTATGGCTTATTTGCACATCAAAACTGTTTGAAGATGTAGTAATCAACCAGACTGCAGAGTTGGGCCCCTGAGACACATTACTGTATGTGAACAATTTTGACACCCCTGAGAATTTTCAGGTTACAAATAAGATGGAATAATGGTATTGTAATGTTACTGAGCTCCAATCATAAGCTTGTATTCTGAAATAGACTGTACCTGCATGATTGAAGTTTACAGTTGACTGAGTACACGTCTGGGAGACATTCGGCACCTCTGCACCTGGTATTTTAAGCCTTTGCCACACCCGAGGTCTCAGCGAAATGCACTTTCAATATCCACTCTCAATAACGTTTTCGATCATTCACTAATTTTTCTAAATTGTTAGGTCAAGTTATGAACTATGGGAGATGTTACAAGGAACATCTGATATACATGACGTGGTAAGCTTTCTATCTCTCTACAGCGTATTCCATGTAGCTCAAACCAATTATTAGATAAACTCACACAACATGCTGCCATATTCCACGTCCTCTTAGCCTAATTTCCCAATGAGAGCAAAAACCTTGTGACCATCTAGTAATTCTTTTGCTGTTCAATATAAAAAAACAGTCGAAGTTTCCAATTTTCAGGGCAAACAGGTAAACAAGATCTGATTGGATCATCCTTTATATACTGTACTGAAATTTAAGGTATTAAATGACACAGGCAGTGTGGTGCACTGGTTAAAACTTTGACCATGACAACCAAGACATGCTGATTCGAGCCGAGGACCGGCTGCGGCGTTTTTACAATTTTTATCCTATTTCCAAATATCGCATTATTTCTTTCTATTTTCTTTTCTTTCTATTTAAATCTCCAATGGAACTATATTATTTGTTACCAAAACTAACCTATCGGGGGCTTCGGTGGTCTAGTTCGGTGGTCAGGGCCACTGCCTCCCACCTCTGAGGTCAAGAGTTTGAATCCTGTGTTCGGGCATTTGATTGCACGTGGAAAGAGTTGGTCAACACTCTGCCGAAAGTCGTGGGTTTTCTCCGGGTTCTCCGGTTTCCTCCCACAGGGAAGTTGACAGGGCGGTTAGGAAAAATAGTTAGGAAAACTAATGATGATAAAAACTGTAAAAATAAATACCTAGCTAAGGTTAATTGATTGGGGGTACTGGGTACTAGGTACTGAATATAATAGAATAAATTGTCGATGTTGTAAAGCGCATTTGATCATATACACATGCTAATTTGCGCTATATAAATAGTAAACATTATAGTAAACATTAATATTTAGATCCCTTCCACATGCCTAATTAATTAGGTATTCTGCCAAATAAATTGCATGTACTGTATTGTTATAAATATATATTATACCTACATTGAGCAATTAGGGGTTATTGCATATACTTAAAAATAAAAATGAAATACAATAAACATTAACAAAGTAATTAATGATACCATAATTAATGTATTAGTCTAGAAAGTGATTTGCTATTTTGGACATTGATCAGTAAATAGACCAGCATTACGAACCAGTGTAAATTTTTAATAAATTTTATGTTCTCTTCTTGCAGGAAGATGTTAGTAATGAGATTAAAGAAAATAAAAAGAAGCTGCTAATGGGAATTTCTTATTACACAAAGCCAAGGTCTGTCCAACGAGGATACATTAATAATTTACTGAGTCATAAAACATGTTGTGCCGTGTAGGCAGTGTCGAAATGAACATCAAATATCTAAAAAGGTTGGTGTACTGCCGAAATAGCATGTAAGCTGTTGTCTAATGCTTCAAAGACAAAGAGCCTTTGCTCGAAGCGTTAGACAACTTACACGCTTTTCGCCAGTACACCAACCTTTTCAGATATTTGATATTTAATAATTTATATACCTGTACTATCTTGGTATTACAGAAGAGTTCCAAAAAAATAAATATGTGATGAAATCATTTACTAAACCTTTCCAGTATTTTTCTATTGCCATGCACAACAGTAATTTTTACTTTCCTTTGTTCAAAGTTTTAAAGGATAATGATCAGGTAATTCAAGGAAACAAAACTATACTCTTACACAACACATCAACACTAATTTTGACCAAAAATAATCCTGCCATCTTGCTGTAATATATAGTACAGTGCAGTACTTTGCCTAATTAACTAGGAAGTTGGTGATGTCACAACCTGGGTAAACCTGATGAAACTACTCTATGGGTGGCTGAGTTTCTGCAGAATGCTTTTTAAAATGGTGTGGTTCAATTGAAAAAGGAAAACATTCACAAAAATTGAGTTTCAGACTTATAAAGATGTGGATACATGTAGCTAAGAGAAAAATTTCACTTGTGATGTCACACACATATCGAAAATACATCTGAGATGATGGATGACAGGATTACGATTGTCTTTGGTGAAAATTAGTGTACAAGCTGAGTAGTTTTGTTTATTTGGATTACCTTCGTAAGACTAGCACACATATCAAAAACACATCCAAGATAGTGGACAATGATTCATGTAGCAACTACTGTATATGAAAGTGCACTGTCACCAATTTTATTTTCAAGTCCTCATTAGAATTGCTTTTTGCAACTTTTGTTATTTGTTTGCGCATATATACCTTTAAGTGAAGAGTATTAAATGTAATTTTATATTTTTATTTGTTAGTGAAAACTCCAAAGCTAAACTTGAAAAAGAAACCCGTGTCAAACCCTTAAGGAGAGATTTTGTTATAAAACTGAGCACATTTCTTGTAAGTTGTCACTTGATCTCTTCATGAAGCAAATAAAATGAAAAAAATAAAATGAAATAATAAAATATTATAATTATTAATAATAATAATAATAATAATATAATATTAATATCAATAAATTTCTTTTCTTTGATCCATAGGACCTTAATGAATGGCAAAGTTTGAAACTGTTTCATAGCTATTTACAAAATTCTTTCAGAGGATCAAGAGAACAATTGCAGGTTTGTATTGGGTTGTGCATGATAAATATATTACCTTATCTAAGAGTGCAAGGTCCGAATTAACACTTCGCAAATCGCAAATTGCTTGTTGCAAATTGCTTGTTTCAATATAAATGTTGTTTTAATGTTATATAGGATGTCCTGAAAAATGAAATCCACACAGAGACACTGCTGATTAAGGTACAGTATATGTATGGTAATTTAATTTGTAATTCTGTATCTTGGAAATATCATATAAGATCTTGGCAAGATCCTGTAAAATCTTGGCAAGATTGCATAAAATCTTGACAAGATTCTGTATGATCTTGGCAATATATAATATACAGTAAGATCTTGCCAAGATCCTGTACATCTTGGCAAGATCATATAAGATCAAGATCTTCTAAAATCTTGGCAAGATTGTGTAAAATCTTGGCAAGGTCATGTAAAATCATGGCAGGATCTTGGCAAGAAATTAACCAAGAATTTTGCCAAGATTGTCAACCTGCAGATCTTAGTCTCATTAAGATTTTAGACATCATTTTGTCAGACAGCTCTGCAAAAGATATTTGAAGGCCTGCCAAGTCATGTATAGGGATCAAACCTAGATCCACCACTGTAATAGATAATGGCTTTTAGTCAAAATGCTAGACTTCATGTTGTTTTCAGATTTCTGTACGTATTCAATATCTTAATTACTCTATTCATTCTTTTATTTTCCGCTGAGTGATGTTTGCTTTAATTGTAATTATGCCATTTTATTTGATCTTCTAGTTTCATCCATTTGATAAATATCTGTCTGTTTTCTTACGTTGTTTTAGGTCATGGAGTATTATTTTGAAGAGCGTATTTATCTATTGAGCAGTTTGGAAACCATCCTGAGCAATTGGCAGACACCATCTCATCCTTTTCAGGTACAGTACAGTACAGTACAGTACAGTTAGTATTGCATTTCAGGGTAGTATCCAGCATCTATTTGGTTCCGTTAAATGCTTGGTGCCCAAATTCAAGAAGAAAAAGTATACATAAATAAAATACCAAGTTCAACAATCCATATTCCTCACTCATCCATTCATTTCTTGTCTTCCAATATAGGAACCATTTTCTTTATTTGTGAATGACGTCATGGACAAAGATGAGCTAATTAGTGAGGTAAATGTGTAATTATAACAAAGTGAAATGAACAGAGAGAACAGCATACATGAATATGGTCAGAAAGGAGAACAGCACACATTCAACAGAGTCGGATTGCAGAACAATTTAACAGAGTAAAACCTCATCTTATATAGTACACTATTGTGTGGGAACCTCGCCCATAAAAGGAACTATGTCATTTTTTACTGATAGTAACACTTAACACCTACCTGTAAGGATTTCATTTTAACTGTAGGGAGGAACACGTCGTCACATTCTAATTTAATTACTGTATGATGTATCTGTCTACTTATCCTATTAGGTTCATCACACGAAAATCTATGCATGCTACACATAATTGTGCATTCTGCACCTGAAATGACATCTTCAAAATCCCACCCATCCATTTTCAGGTTTGGAGACAATACAAGGACTGTTGTAAAACTGCAATTCATCTCCCAAAGGGTGATGAGCTTGATATGGTTAGTATTATTTACTCCATTGAGTTATAGATACACTTGGCAAGTTGAGCTATCATCTTGAGCAATTCTTATGCTTTCTTCTTGTGTGAATCCGTAACTCAATGGCCATCATGCCAAACCATGAATGGCATTTCTGAAATTATTAATCATTCGTTAATGCAACAAAGACATGGCTTTTCCTTCCATTTCTTTTGTCTAGGTAAAACGCCATTCTCATAGATTCGCCCAGCAGCTCTTAAGGGAGCAGGTACTGTATATGGAAGAGCAAAACATAAAGTTTGTTTTCCAGTAAATGAAGTTATGGCTGGTTTACTGAGTCTTTACTTTACTTTACTTTACTTTACGCCAGATTGCAGTGCTGCGAGTAATTTTTTTCCTGTACAAAGAGTTTGAACAACCATCTAAAACTTTGCTGGAATCTGTCAAGTTGTTTCAGGTAATCATCATCATAATCATCATCACAATCTTCATAATCATAATAGTCATTGTCATAATAATCATAATCATCATTATCATAATCTTCATCATAATCTTCATCATAATCATAATCATCATAATCATCATTAATGTTATAATCATCATCATAATCTTCATCATAATCATCAACATCGTTATCATCACAATCATCATTGTAATAATCATCATATAATCCTCATCATCAATATCATCATTATCATAATCATCATCATCAATATCATCATAATCATCAATATCATCATAATCATCAATATCATCATAATCATCAATATCATCATCAATATCATCATCAATATCATCTTCATCAATGTCAATATCATCATCAATATCATCTTCAATATCATCATCATCAATATCATCAATATCATCATCAATATCATCATCAATATCATCATCATCATAATAATCATAATCATCAATATCATCATCATCAATATCATCATAATCATCATCAATGTCATCATAATCATCAATATCATCATCATCAATATCATCATCATAATCATAATAATCATCATCAATATCATCATCATAATCATCATCAATATCATCATAATCATTGTCAATATCATCATCATCATCATAATCATCATAATCATTGTAATCCTCATAATCATCATAATCCTCATCACAATTATCATCATTATCATCATTGATCATGCACTGATTATCATTATCATCATTTTTTTCAAGGCTTTGTCAGAGTGAAATGTAAAGTTTATATCATTCGTAAAATATGTCCCACATTAACTTCAGTAATAAACTTCACATTCATAAAATATACAAATCATTATCGTATTTATCGTAATAATCTTTATATCATTATGATAATCACAATCATCATAATCATCATTATCATCATAATCATCATCATCATCAACATAATCTCCATCAATCATTTCAGTAGGCAATCACAAATTATCATCAAATGTCATCATGAATGTTTTGATTCCAGGCGCAAGGTTTTGGTACACGCCAAGTGAACAGACATGCTTTTGATGGATTCACAGAGTTACTAGTTAACCAAATAGGGTAAGCGATGTTTGTCATCGAAAATTAAAACATATTGAACAACCCAAATTGCAATGGATATATAAATATATATTTGATTATCATTAGATTTCTGCAAGTGATGATCTTAGTGGAAGCAATGAATTTGGACAGTTTGATGCACTATACTGACAGGTGAGGATTGATGGAATGTACAAATGGAAACATTGTGCAGAAGGTCTATGTTTCGAAAGAAGGCCTTTTGTGAGACTTTGGCACCTGGAAATGATTCTAGCTGTATAGTAAATTAATGTATATACATTATACATTCTCAAACTCATTAATAATTCATGAGCTAATTATCCAATAATAAAGACCCATCTAGTCACGGGATTGCATTTGGATAACTAAGTCAAACACCGTGTCTCAGAACACTACAATACATTTGATCGGCATACGTAATTAGGATATTTGAGGAAGATCACCTAATTACGTATGCCGATCAAATGTATTGTAGTGTTCAACTATTAACATAACCCTCCCATGAGAGAATATCATCCAATCAAATATAACCTATATACTTGTGTTCATTTGAGAAGCTATTTAAACAACTCCAACTCGTGTCCCACTGGGATATCCAAACACTCGAAAACAATTGACAAAAACACTTGCGCTACGCGCTCGTGTTTTCGTACATTGTTTTCTCGTGTTTGGATATCCCGGTGAAACACTCGCTGTCGTTGTTCAAATATTACATATAACACAGATGTATAGAATGTACACGTATGTTCACGTAATGTTAACACAATGATATTTTATTGAATATTTTATGAATATTGATAAATAAATTATGATATTTTATGAATGTACACGTAATGTTAACACAATGATATTTTAATCTTTTGTCAGCCCTTATCTTCGTATTGCAAAGGAAAAGACTATTATCAAGGTATTTAATTTGTGAAGCAGTACTGACCACTGAAGTTACGGAACGCATAAGTCTGCATTATTCTAAACGATCTTTTTGTTTCCCATTTTTTATTCTTTCAAATTAGGAACTTGATGCGATTTTTTGGAAATGGGGTGATCTGGTCCATCACGGTCCCGTCATGTTGGCCTGGACTGCTGTGAGGTTTATGATCATGGAAGAAGACATGGATAAAACCCAGGTTCTAATTCACAACTTTCTATTAGAGGGAGGAGTTTATTAGAGGGAGGAGTTTATTAGAGGGAGGCGTTTATTAGTGGGAGGCGTTTATTAGAGGGAGGCGTTTATTAGAGGGAGGCGTTTATTAGAGGGAGGAGTTTATTAGAGGGAGGAGTTTATTAGAGGGAGGCGTTTATTAGAGGGAGGCGTTTATTAGAGGGAGGCGTTTATTAGAGGGAGGCGTTTTTTAGAGGGAGGCGTTTATTTGAGGGAGGCGTTTATTAGAGGGAGGCGTTTATTAGAGGGAGGAGTTTATTAGAGGGAGGAGTTTATTAGAGGGAGGCGTTTATTAGAGGGAGGCGTTTATTAGAGGGAGGAGTTTATTAGAGGGAGGTGTTTATTAGAGGGAGGCGTTTATTAGAGGTCAGATCACTAAAACGTCTTTATTATTATTATTATTAGTTTTATAAGTAAGAACATTGAGACTATTGTATAATGCTCCTAAAACGTCTTTATTATTATTATTATTATTATGCGATGTATTATGCTGATATTTTCTTGTGATGTTTTAGGAACATGTTAGAGGAATGGGCAGTAAAGCATTACAATGCAATGTTTTCACATATTTGTTAAATCTAATGAAATCACCACCATTTGATGCCGTTAGTGTAAGTACCATAAAAAAGATTTTAACATATCCGTGAATGCGGTCAATTAATAAAAACCAGTTTCTGTTTGTTATTTAGAACTTATCAAGTTCTGTAAAAAGCGTCATCTACACATTACTGTCCGCTGTGTTGACATTATTTCACGAAAGTACACTAGGAGATCCTCAGGTAAGAGAGAGACTAAAGTACTTTATATCAAATTTAATATAATGCTTTTGATTGACTTCTGATAAGTTCTTAATTTAAAAAATAAAATTTTAATTGTACTATAGCAAAGTCCCAAACAAGTAGAGTAGAGTAGAGTAGAGTAGAGTAGAGTAGAGTAGAGTAGAGTAGAGTAGAGTAGAGTAGAGTAGAGCGAGGTATTTCAATAGTAGAGTAGAGTAGAGTAGAGTAGAGTAGAGTAGAGTAGAGTAGAGTAGAGTAGAGTAGAGCGAGGTATTTCAATAGTAGAGTAGAGTAGAGTAGAGTAGAGTAGAGTAGAGTAGAGCGAGGTATTTCAATAGTACAGTAGAGTAGACTAGAGTAGAGTAGAGTAGAGTTATAGGGTAGGGTAGGGCAGGGTAGGGTAGGGTAGGGTAGGGCAGTGTAGGGTGAGTAGAGTAGAGTAGATTCTTGTTATAGAGTAAGCCTTATTTCCATCTGATTTTTCCTGACTGTCGGAAGCCTATTTAAAATCGTATGAACCCATTTAAGGTATGAACCAATTTAGGTGACACCTTCCGACAGTTGGTGAAAAATCGATGAATCTACGGCAAGCTTTATTTTCTGATTTGACGGATCAAGTTGTGCGTTTTTCGAAAAGTACTTATGCTATTACTTATCCTGATTTTTGTGCTCTCTTTCTTCAAGATACTCATAGCTGTATTAAAAGAAACGTTGACGTGTCACGAGTTGTGCAATAAATTTTGGCAAAGCGTAAGCTACTGAAATACAGTCAGATTTTAAGATTGTTGTTGTTGTTGTTGTTGTTGTTGTTGTTGTTGTTGTTGTTGTTGTTGTTGTTGTTGTTGTCGTTGTCGTCGGCGGCGGCGGCGGTTGTCGTTCGTGGTGTCATTCGTCTTGTTTCGTTGTCGTTCGTCGACGTCGCCGTTCCTTGTCGTTCGTTGTTGTTGTTTATCATATATCACATATTTTTATATTATTCTAGAAATTAGAAAGTGGGATGGCAATGCTCTTGAAGTCAGCAAATCACAAGTATGTGCGCAAAGATGTGTTTCTATTTTTAATGAAAGGACATAAGTCTGAAACTTATGTGAATGTCTTCACTTTTTCAATTTTCAATTATTGTCTTAATTTCGTTTTTGTTTTTATTCAGGTTTCCTTTTCGTTTTACACCGTTTATTCAAATCATGGCGTCACTTGCAAACGACGAAGATACCAGCGAAAATGTAAGAAGATATGTCTTTGTTTCTCTTTAGTTTAGGCGGGGGATGGAAGGGAAGGCAGAGTTTTCATTAATAGATGGTTACCAGCGGTTTACCACAACCTGTTTTTCCTCTTACCGCCGGCTACTTTTTGTGTACTGTAATTTTCGGGCGACACTTTATATGTAATTTTCTGGCGACATTTTCTGGACACAGACATCTATTTTTGAAATGTAGCCTGCTATGACAAATATTAATGAAAACTCTGGGAAGGAATGGCAGGGGATGTAATGGGAAGCAGAGGGGAGGGATGTAGTAAAGGATGGGGAGGGAAGGGAAGGGAAGGGAAGGAAAGGAAAGGAGAAGAGAGAAAGGGAAGGGAAGGAAAAGGAGAGGAGGTGAGAGAGAAGGAAAGGAAAGGAGAGGAAAAGAAAGGAAAGGAGAGGAAAAGAAAGGAAAGGAGAGGTGGGGAAGGGAAGGTAAAGTATAGGAGAGGAGAGGAAAGGAGATGAAGGAGAAAGAGAGGGAAGGGAAGGGAAGGAGAGGGAAGGTAATGGAGAGGAGATGAGAAGCGAGGAAAGAAAGGGAAGGAAAGGAGAGGAAAGAAAGGAGAGGAAAGGCGAGAGAAGGGAAGGGAAGGAGAGGTAGGGAAGAGAAGGGAGAGGAGAGGAAAGGGAAGGAGAGGAGAGGAGAGGAGAGGGAAGGGAAGGAGAGGAGAGGGAAGGGAAGGGAAGGGAAAGGAAAGGAGAGGAAAGGAAAGGAAAGGCGAGAGAAGGGAAGGGAAGGAGAGGAGAGGCAGGGAAGAGAAGAGAAGGGATAGGAAAGGAAAGGAGAGGAAAGGGAAGGAGAGGAGAGGAGAGGGAAGGGAAGGGAAGGAAAGGAGAGGAGAGGGAAGGAGAGGAAAGGAGAGGAAAGGAGAGGAAAGGAGAGGAAAGGAAAGGGAGCGACGCATTTTGTGCAGATTCGAATGTGGATGATACGAAAATTAAATTTCATAGATCTCCGACGTTTAGATAAGAGATATTTATCGCGTATAGTTCAACCCCGTTTTTATCATTTTAATCCGCATTCATTCTATTTCTTCAAGGTTTATAATTATCTAAACAACATGAAAAGTTATACTGAACCGTCAAATGTGAACAGTCTGAAAGACGTGGATTGTACTGATTCAGACGAAACCGTCTGGAAGTTGATAAATGCAAAGATTCTTTACAAGTCAGGTACTAAGTGATTTATTCTTCATTTATTAAGGTGGCTCGATAGTCTAAATCATGAGAAATTGCATTTTTCCGGATAAAAATGTTTGTAATGCAGATCTGAGCTTCATCGTGGTTCATTGCATAGCTTTAGTGGTGGTCGTGTTAACTGAAAAGTTTTCTACCCTCAAAGTTTACCTGAGTGACGAAATCGTGTTTCCAATAAGTCCAGAAAACTAATTTGCATAAAATCTGCCACTTATCATAAACAGAATTGCTGTAGATATACAAATGCTACAAGTGTGAAACGTTTCAATAATCAAGACCACTGCTAGAGCTATGCAATGAACCAAAATAAAGTTCACATCTGCATTACAAAATGTTTTATGGGGGGAAATGCAATTTCTCATGATTTAGACTATCGAGCCAATATAATATATTGCTCAAGATTTTTTAGAAATGTTAATAGTTTTACGATATCTGGTCTTGTATTTGATTACCTGGTCTTGTATTGCATTCTCTTGTCTTGTACTGGATTGTGTCGCTTGTCACGGTGGATGGCGTTGACAGACGACCAATATAACATATAACATTACACATATAACACATAACACAACACATAACACAACACATTTATTCTATTAAAAAAATTGGAGTTCTATGGAATAAAAGGACAGGCTCTTTGCTTGCTAAAATCATATCTAACAAATCGAAGCCAAAAGTGTCAAATTAATGGATTTGTCTCATCAGAACGTTCGATCAGATGTGGTGTACCTCAAGGTTCTATCTTAGGACCACTATTATTTTTATTGTATATCAATGACCTACCACATTGTCTTAATAATACAAAACCTCGGCTTTTTGCTGATGATACAAATCTTACAGCTTCTGGTGACTCGATTACTGATATTGAAATTGCAGTAAATTCTGATTTAGAAAACCTTAAAAAATGGTTGATGGCCAATAAACTCAGCTTAAATGTAGCTAAAACTGAATTTATGTTGATTGGCTCAAAACCAAAGATAAAAAGTACTTTAAATGCTCCCCCAAATATTGTCATTGAAAATAAACCAATTAAACAAGTTTATGAATGCAAAACGCTTGGAATAACAATTGACCAGCATTTATCTTGGAAGAGTAATACTGAAAATATTTGCAAAAAAATAACAGCAGGAATCTCTGCCCTCCGTCGTGTCAAACCTTTTGTTGATGAAGATACACTTATCTCCATATATAATGCTATCGTTCGCCCATACTTCGATTATTGTTGTGAAGTGTGGGATGTGTTTGGCGAAACACAATCAAAAAGACTTCAAAAACTACAAAATAGAGCTGCTCGAATTATCACAAACATGAGCAATGATATAGATCATTCTATTGCTTTACATGCCCTGGGCTGGGAGCCACTTAAAATGATGAGAAAAAGGGTAAAAGCAAAAATGATGTATAAAATTTTAAACAAAATGGGTCCCGAGTCACTCACTGACCTTTTTACTTATAAAAGTGAGGTGACAAACTATCAACTTCGGGACATTTCAAGTAGTCTTTGTTTACCACAACCACGCACCAACAATATGAAAAACAGTTTCATGTATGACGGTGCTCACCTATGGAACTCTATTCCAAACGAAATCAGGGAGAGTAAATCCCTTTCTTGTTTTAAAAAGAAAATTGCTACTCACATTTTTCAATCGTGACAAAAACAAACATTGTATTACTGTAAATTGTTACTTATTCATAAATTTTATTACTTTTTCTATATCTCATATTTTGTAAATATTTTGAATATTGCTATGTTGCTTGTTGGACACCATAACTGTGCCTCATATTTTGTAAATAACATTAACTATTGTATTCCTATTTTTTTACACGCCCCCTGTGGAAATCAGCTTCGGTTGACGGGGTCAGCGTGGTTAAATAAAGTTATTCTATCTATCTATCTACATAATACATAACACATAATACATAACACATAATACATAACACATAATACATAACACATAATACATAACACATAATACATAACACATAATACATAACACATTACACACAACACATTACACACAACACACAACATAACATAACACAACACATAACATATAACACATAACATATAACACATAACATAACATAACATAACAACTCGCTTCCTCCAGTCGATTCTGTTGCCTTTTACACCCTCTTCTTGGTTGTCCTTGCATTGGATTGTACAGATTATATAGCAATTTATTCATATGGTCTATATGAATTCAGCTCTTGACTTTCATCCTAATTTTATCAGGGAATTACCTTTCTTCTTATTGTTTCTTAGTCGTGTCAACTGCCGATAAAATCGTTATTCCTACTGGCACCTTCGGTAAAGTATACATGTCTATCGAAGGTAAGAACGAAAGAAAATTTGGAAGAAAACAAACGAGATAGAACTAAACTATCATACTTGAAAGAACTATAGAAATTCTAAAGATTTGCCTTTACAACTTTTCATATTTCACTTTGTTCTTGAGATATTAAGATTTGTTAGATATGTACACAGAACATTCTTGGTTGACACTGTAAAAACTATGGAATTCATTACCAGAAATATGAAATAACTCGTAAAATGAACCTAATCCTGAACCTAACCCTAACCCTAACCTAATCCTGAACCTAATCCTGAACCTAATCCTGAACCTAATCCTGAACCTAATCCTGAACCTAATCCTGAACCTAATCCTGAACCTAATCCTGAACCTAATCCTGAACCTAATCCTGAACCTAATCCTGAACCTAATCCTGAACCTAATCCTGAACCTAATCCTGAACCTAATCCTGAACCTAATCCTGAACCTAATCCTGAACCTAATCCTGAACCTAATCCTGAACCTAATCCTGAACCTAATCCTGAACCTAATCCTGAACCTAATCCTGAACCTAATCCTGAACCTAATCCTGAACCTAATCCTGAACCTAATCCTGAACCTAATCCTGAACCTAATCCTGAACCTAATCCTGAACCTAATCCTGAACCTAATCCTGAACCTAATCCTGAACCTAATCCTGAACCTAATCCTGAACCTAATCCTGAACCTAATCCTGAACCTAATCCTGAACCTAATCCTGAACCTAATCCTGAACCTAATCCTGAACCTAATCCTGAACCTAATCCTGAACCTAATCCTGAACCTAATCCTGAACCTAATCCTGAACCTAATCCTGAACCTAATCCTGAACCTAATCCTGAACCTAATCCTGAACCTAATCCTGAACCTAATCCTGAACCTAATCCTGAACCTAATCCTGAACCTAATCCTGAACCTAATCCTGAACCTAATCCTGAACCTAATCCTGAACCTAATCCTGAACCTAATCCTGAACCTAATCCTGAACCTAATCCTGAACCTAATCCTGAACCTAATCCTGAACCTAATCCTGAACCTAATCCTGAACCTAATCCTGAACCTAATCCTGAACCTAATCCTGAACCTAATCCTGAACCTAATCCTGAACCTAATCCTGAACCTAATCCTGAACCTAATCCTGAACCTAATCCTGAACCTAATCCTGAACCTAATCCTGAACCTAATCCTGAACCTAATCCTGAACCTAATCCTGAACCTAATCCTGAACCTAATCCTGAACCTAATCCTGAACCTAATCCTGAACCTAATCCTGAACCTAATCCTGAACCTAATCCTGAACCTAATCCTGAACCTAATCCTGAACCTAATCCTGAACCTAATCCTGAACCTAATCCTGAACCTAATCCTGAACCTAATCCTGAACCTAATCCTGAACCTAATCCTGAACCTAATCCTGAACCTAATCCTGAACCTAATCCTGAACCTAATCCTGAACCTAATCCTGAACCTAATCCTGAACCTAATCCTGAACCTAATCCTGAACCTAATCCTGAACCTAATCCTGAACCTAATCCTGAACCTAATCCTGAACCTAATCCTGAACCTAATCCTGAACCTAATCCTGAACCTAATCCTGAACCTAATCCTGAACCTAATCCTGAACCTAATCCTGAACCTAATCCTGAACCTAATCCTGAACCTAATCCTGAACCTAATCCTGAACCTAATCCTGAACCTAATCCTGAACCTAATCCTGAACCTAATCCTGAACCTAATCCTGAACCTAATCCTGAACCTAATCCTGAACCTAATCCTGAACCTAATCCTGAACCTAATCCTGAACCTAATCCTGAACCTAATCCTGAACCTAATCCTGAACCTAATCCTGAACCTAATCCTGAACCTAATCCTGAACCTAATCCTGAACCTAATCCTGAACCTAATCCTGAACCTAATCCTGAACCTAATCCTGAACCTAATCCTGAACCTAATCCTGAACCTAATCCTGAACCTAATCCTGAACCTAATCCTGAACCTAATCCTGAACCTAATCCTGAACCTAATCCTGAACCTAATCCTGAACCTAATCCTGAACCTAATCCTGAACCTAATCCTGAACCTAATCCTGAACCTAATCCTGAACCTAATCCTGAACCTAATCCTGAACCTAATCCTGAACCTAATCCTGAACCTAATCCTGAACCTAATCCTGAACCTAATCCTGAACCTAATCCTGAACCTAATCCTGAACCTAATCCTGAACCTAATCCTGAACCTAATCCTGAACCTAATCCTGAACCTAATCCTGAACCTAATCCTGAACCTAATCCTGAACCTAATCCTGAACCTAATCCTGAACCTAATCCTGAACCTAATCCTGAACCTAATCCTGAACCTAATCCTGAACCTAATCCTGAACCTAATCCTGAACCTAATCCTGAACCTAATCCTGAACCTAATCCTGAACCTAATCCTGAACCTAATCCTGAACCTAATCCTGAACCTAATCCTGAACCTAATCCTGAACCTAATCCTGAACCTAATCCTGAACCTAATCCTGAACCTAATCCTGAACCTAATCCTGAACCTAATCCTGAACCTAATCCTGAACCTAATCCTGAACCTAATCCTGAACCTAATCCTGAACCTAATCCTGAACCTAATCCTGAACCTAATCCTGAACCTAATCCTGAACCTAATCCTGAACCTAATCCTGAACCTAATCCTGAACCTAATCCTGAACCTAATCCTGAACCTAATCCTGAACCTAATCCTGAACCTAATCCTGAACCTAATCCTGAACCTAATCCTGAACCTAATCCTGAACCTAATCCTGAACCTAATCCTGAACCTAATCCTGAACCTAATCCTGAACCTAATCCTGAACCTAATCCTGAACCTAATCCTGAACCTAATCCTGAACCTAATCCTGAACCTAATCCTGAACCTAATCCTGAACCTAATCCTGAACCTAATCCTGAACCTAATCCTGAACCTAATCCTGAACCTAATCCTGAACCTAATCCTGAACCTAATCCTGAACCTAATCCTGAACCTAATCCTGAACCTAATCCTGAACCTAATCCTGAACCTAATCCTGAACCTAATCCTGAACCTAATCCTGAACCTAATCCTGAACCTAATCCTGAACCTAATCCTGAACCTAATCCTGAACCTAATCCTGAACCTAATCCTGAACCTAATCCTGAACCTAATCCTGAACCTAATCCTGAACCTAATCCTGAACCTAATCCTGAACCTAATCCTGAACCTAATCCTGAACCTAATCCTGAACCTAATCCTGAACCTAATCCTGAACCTAATCCTGAACCTAATCCTGAACCTAATCCTGAACCTAATCCTGAACCTAATCCTGAACCTAATCCTGAACCTAATCCTGAACCTAATCCTGAACCTAATCCTGAACCTAATCCTGAACCTAATCCTGAACCTAATCCTGAACCTAATCCTGAACCTAATCCTGAACCTAATCCTGAACCTAATCCTGAACCTAATCCTGAACCTAATCCTGAACCTAATCCTGAACCTAATCCTGAACCTAATCCTGAACCTAATCCTGAACCTAATCCTGAACCTAATCCTGAACCTAATCCTGAACCTAATCCTGAACCTAATCCTGAACCTAATCCTGAACCTAATCCTGAACCTAATCCTGAACCTAATCCTGAACCTAATCCTGAACCTAATCCTGAACCTAATCCTGAACCTAATCCTGAACCTAATCCTGAACCTAATCCTGAACCTAATCCTGAACCTAATCCTGAACCTAATCCTGAACCTAATCCTGAACCTAATCCTGAACCTAATCCTGAACCTAATCCTGAACCTAATCCTGAACCTAATCCTGAACCTAATCCTGAACCTAATCCTGAACCTAATCCTGAACCTAATCCTGAACCTAATCCTGAACCTAATCCTGAACCTATTCCTGAACCTATTCCTGAACCTAATCCTGAACCTAAAAGATCTCCAACTTGTAGTCCAACAAGTACTTGTGAACACACGGCAAGACTCGTCCCCCCATGTGTAAATACCGTAATTAACCTTTCCCTGTCATCTGAGTTCTAGTGGCTCAATGGTTAGAGCGTCTGGCTAACATTCAGAAGGTTGCCTGGTTCGAATCCTGTCTGGAGCTCAGAGTTTTTCTGAGTATTGACAACTTAACACAGCTTTAGCTGTGTGAAGTTGAGCGTCCGGTTGTTGTAGTCTTGAGAAAGACTATTTTTCGCGAGTGACGTTTCGACGGCCTCAGCGGCAGTCATCTTCAAAGTCAACCTGGACGATCAACTTCACACATCTAATGATACTCTTAAGTTCAAACCATTTACTTTAACACATCTTGTGCAGCAAAACCATTACAAATCTTAATATCTCAAGAACGAAGTGAGATATGGAAAAGTTGTAAACACAAATCTATACAACTTCTATCGTTCACTTTATAAGCATTTTAAAGCAGAGAACTTCATCCCATTTAACTTCTTTTTAATCTAGGAGTTCATCTTCTTCGCTGGTCTTTCAAATACTCCTGTTGGCAGCTCTTTCTTCTGGAACTCGACTCCTTCCTTCAGCGTCTCCCACACACCAGAGGTAAATGCCTTCGTCATTATGGCCTTCGTCATTATTTATGGGCGGGGTGGGCTGAAGAGAAAATGGTTGGGTAACTGAAAATTCTAAGACCTAAATGGTTGGGTAAAACAAATCACTTCTCTGAAGGGTTGGGTTGCAAAATTTTGATGAGTGTTAACATAAAAAGATTAATAGTTCATCATTTAAAATTGGAATCTCATCATCAGTTCTCCTTAGTCATCATTGCACATTAGCTTTTGTTATTGTATTCCTCTCCTTGTTTTCCTTAATTCCTGCTCTGTATATGGAGATAATAATCTGAAAGTTACAGTAGGATCTGTCTATATCTATTTGGGTTTGTTATTAAAACTTGTATCGACGATATGCTGGGAATTGGGCTTTATCTAACTTTTTTCTTCTTGGGTTGGGTAAAAGATTTTCTTTACCCATGAATGGTTGGGACGGTTAAATTTCTGATCTTAATTCGGTTGGCGGTAAAATCCAGCATCAAATCTATTTCTCTTTCCCTTACGTAGCGAATTCATTCATATAATTTACAGGTCTGTACTTAAAAGTATTTGCCCGAGGTTTTCGTACAGACCAAGGCAAATACTTTCCAGTACAGACCGGAGCAAACGAGGTTATAATAAAGTATTTATTATATGGCTTTTTGTTAATTTTCTTCCCCGTTTTAACGGTGTTTTCGTCTTCAAGTTCTTCAGAAGCTGCCGTTTACCTTACCTCTTCACTGGTATATTTCGCTTGATTTTACATCAGGCATTAATTTTCCGTGCTTGTAGATTATTGAAAACTTTAAATAAAAGCAATAATGATGTTCCAGTACATTTTATTGCTCGATATTTTCAATAAAGATGCCTAGCTCTCTTTTATTGTCATTCAAATCGACTCAGAAATTTTCCCGCCAAAACTTACAGATCCGAAAAAAGCGTATTGCCATCGCAGCCTAATGGTTGGCAGGTCAATATCATAGCATTTACGATATTGTAATACCGGACCTTTAATCACAGTGTAGATTAAAGAAACGTGGTGGTTTGTCAATGAAAGTCTTATCAGCATCATGAGTTAACACATTGCCAACACAACACTCTATAATTTTGCATCAATTGGACGTAGTCTGTATAGTCGTGAGTGGGCTCTTACTTCGTGTACCCGACACAGAATTTTAGCACTGTATATAACTGCGTCGTTCTTTAAGGGGGCAAGCTACCTTAAATTTTATGTTCGCGAACCTATGATGTAATAATGGCTCTATCTTACTATGGTTAAATGTATATGCAACATGCAATATATCATTTTAAAGCTTATAACATGCTCTAAACAAATAGCATTACAGACGCCCTCCCAGGCAAAAACATAAATGTAAAAAATCCTGCAAACCATCTTTGGATGATACCTAGTCAAAAACTAAGCATCAAGAATTGGTCATTTTAACTTGTAAAATAGATTACATCCCAGTCAACAAATTAATGGATGCTTTTTACCCTGTGATAAAAATTGAGTGTTCTATACCGAATTTGGTATTAAGATCCTCACAAATAAGATCAACAAATGTTGTTATGGCAATAAAATACAGTGTAACACCAAAAGCTTCCATTAATTTGTTGACTGGGATGTAATCTATTTTACAAGTTAAAATGACCAATTCTTGATGCTTAGTTTTTGACTAGATAGCATCCAAAGATGGTTTTCAGCTTTTCAGGTTTTTTTCCATTTATGTTTTTTCCTGGGAGGGCATCTGTAATGCTATTTGTTTAGAGCATGTTATAAGCTTTAAAATGATATATAGCATGTTGCATATACATTTAACCATAATAAGATAGAGCCATTATTATATCATGGGTTTGCAAACATAAAATTTTTAAGGTAGCTTGCCCCCTTAAAAAATCCCGTTTATGTTATCTAGGACAGGTTTATTTTATCTAGGATAGGTTTATTTTATGAATTTTAAAATTCCAGGACAAAAATAAACGGGATTTTGTAAAGAACGAGGCGGTTCTATACAGTGCCAAAATTCTGTGTCCGGTACACGAAGTATAAGAGCCTGTGAGTTAAGCATTGGATTTTTTAGGTTCTGAGACGCAGCAAATGATTGCCAAAGTGATAGACATAATAGAAATCGTTAACAATGTCCTGTTGTACAACTGGAGCAAGATCTCAACGTTGGTCCATTTAGTTGATCGAATCTACTACATACTACAGAAGTAAGTGTTGTATGTAGTGAATGTGGGAGAGCTTGGAGTAGAAAGATGATACCAATGGCCATTCGTCAAGCTCAATCGAACCAAGCATGATATAAGAACACTTGTATTCTACGTCAGGTTTCTCTCTCTGTGACGAAGCCTTGTCTTACCTAATCTTCTCTTTTTTTATCTCATCTCATCGCTTCTCATATTTCATCTCATCGCTTCTCATCTCTTTCGTCTTTTCTCATCTTCTCTCATCTTGTCTTTTCTCAATTCATTTTATCTTGTCTCATCTCGTCTCATCTTGTCTCATCTCGTCTCATCTTGTCTCATCTTGTCTTGTCTTGTCTTATCTTATCCTATCTTATCCTATCCTATCTTATCCTATCCTATCTTATCCTATCTAATCCTATCTTATCCTATCTAATCCTATCTAATCCTATCTAATCCTATCTTATCCTATCTAATCCTATCTTATCCTATCCTATCTTATCCTATCTAATCCTATCCTATCTTATCTTATCCTATCTAATCCTATCTTATCTTATCCTATCTAATCCTATCTTATCCTATCTTATCTTATCCTATCTAATCCTATCTTATCCTATCTAATCCTATCTTATCCTATCTTATCTTATCCTACCTTATCCTATCTAATCCTATCTTATCCTATCCTATCTTATCCTATCTAATCCTATCTTATCCTATCTTATCTTATCCTATCTAATCCTATCTTATCTAATCCTATCTTATCCTATCTTATCCTATCTAATCTTATCCTATATTATCGATTATCTTATCTTATTAAGTTCTTAAAGTAAATGGTTTGAACCTGGGAGTATCATTAGATGTGTGAAGTTGATCGTCCAGGTTGTTGTAGCGGGGACAGGACTAATCACATAGCTGAACACCACGTACAAACAAAACACGATATTGACTGGGACTCGGCTGAATGTATCGCCTTTAACACAAACTACAAACAGCGACTTACATTAGAAAGTTGATATACATGTACCATACCGATATACCATTACCATACCGATATACCATTACCGAATTACCGATACCCATACAAAATACTTCTTTGCACGCACCAACGAACAATAGACCTACCTACAAACAATACACCCACGCTTAACGCATGACGCAGCACCCACTCACACTAATTATGACACAAACAAACGATGACGTAATGAACCAGACGTTTATATAGCACGCTTTACTTGACTCTGAAGATGACCGCCGCTGAGGCCGTCGAAACGTCAGTCACCAACAATAGTCTTTCTCAAGACTACAACAACATGGGCGATCAACTTCACACATTTCATCTTATCTCATCTTATCTCATCCTATCTTATCCTATCTCATCCTATCTCATTGTTGTGCTTGTCTTGTAGATACTCGTCGAACCCAAACTGTCCCCCTGAACTGATTTCCTCTTGTGTGAAATGTCTGACAACTGTGACATCCCAAGAGCCCTTGCAGGCAAGTCTCTCTCTCTCTCATCCACTTGTGGGTTGACGAAGAATGGTGAGCGAGTCATTAGCAACTAATATTATGTGTTTTCCATTTTAGTCATGGATAAGTTTTCAACACACTGGATTTCTTCCCTTTTGTCTCTCCTCTTTACTGCCGACAGAGAAAAGAATATTAATTAGGTATTGATTGCTTTAGTTTTGTTATAATTATTATAATCATCATAATTATCATAATTATTAGAACTACTAGTATTATAATTATGATAATTGCTATTAATTATTATAATTATTTTGACTACTATTATAATTATTATAATAATTATAATAATTATAATTAGTATTACCTTTTTATCACCTCTTTACTGGCGACATATATTAATAATATTATATTAATTATGCATCGATTGCTTTACTTTTGTTATAACTGTTATAAATATTATAATTTTAATTATTATATTTAGCATAACTACTGTTATTATAATTATTATAATGATCATAATTATTATAATTATAATAATTATAATTATCATAATTATTATAATTATTATAATAATTATCATAATTATTATAATTATTATAATAAAACCAATATTTCTCATAATCATGTACTCTTTACATTTCTTTTTTAGTTCTATCGCAGTCGATCCTGGAAATTATGGAAATTTTATGTCAACGCGTGAGCGATCGCATGGTTCATATTCCGTTACCTTAGCAACGCTGGACTTGCTAAAAGAATTGGTTGCCATGGTTTCCCCAGATGAGACAAACAATGCGAGTGTCCCTGGAATTAACGACTTCGTTGCTTGCATTGTGTTTGTATGTAGGGATGTATTCAATGGATATCAAAAATGGCATTACAGAGATCTCAGAGAAAAACAGGAAATAGGTAAGACGATATTGTATGAATCATGTTGTTGTTGTTGTTCGTTGTTGTTGTTGTTGTTGTTGTTCGTTGTTGTTGTTGTTGGTGGTGGTGGTGTTGTTGGTGTTGTTGGTGTTGTTGTTGTTGGTGTTGTTGTTGTTGTTGTTGTTGTTGGTGTTGTTGTTGGTCGTCGTTGTTGGTCGTCGTTGTTGGTCGTTGTTGGTCGTTGTTGTTGTTGTTGTTGTTGTTGTTGTTGTTGTTCTTGTTGTTATTGCTGCCGCTGTTGTTTTCGGTGGCGGTGGTGTCGTTCTCGTCGGTGGTGTTGCTGTTGCTGTAAATAAATTATTCGTAATCCGTTCCTTGTTTTTGCTTCAGGTTTGAAATGTTTGGAAATATTTCACAAGATTTTGACCCTTAAAGAAACTCAAGCATGCCAAAGGCATTTCAATCAGACCTTTGACGTCTCCGTTGACAACGAGTGTGAAGAAATCAGGTTCGAATGAATACAAAAATATGTTTAATAACACAAATCCTCAATTTTCATTGGTATTGCAGGAGTTACTATCCACTAAATAGAAACCTCGGGCTTGTTGTCTAACCGTTAAATATAAACATAAAAACCATTTGATATTTATTTTATAAAAGATAATTAGACTTTCAAAGAGGGCGGGAAAATTTTGTGTTTATATTCTCTTATCTAAACAACCTTTCGGGATTTGTTATTAATGCTACTGCCCCTTTCCCTATGTCCCTCCCTCCCTCCCTTTCATTTCTCCACTCCCACTGACACACATTAAAAGACGACATCAGTGTTCGAAAGCTTAAAATCAATTCTTGTTTTGTCCTTGGCGTTAGCGATCTTTCAAAGTTGTGTGAAATGCTGATTGAAGCAATGCTGTGGGCAGATGTCGGACAGTCTCTCTTGCATGTCGTTGGAATTGGTATGGATATTCTGGACAAGTTATTTGCTGTTCACGGCAGGTAAATCCAGTTTCATTATATTATTATGTTCGTGTAGTTAAAGGCCTTTCTCGTGTTTTTTAAAGGCCTATCTCATGGGGTTTAATATATTTATAATCTTTGCTGTGAATACCGCTATACCCTTAAGATGTACTTACTATAGCTTGGGGCTCCCCTTTGCAATATTTGTTTTGTGAATTTATTGCGTGTCTGTTTTTTTTCTTTTTAGTTACAATGGTAGTCCGACTGAACTGGTAGTGCAACTTATTAAGACCTCATTGATAGTATTGAACATTGTTTTAAATGGAAAACCAAAGGTTCGCTTAGTTTATCAATATTTAGTACTAAAATAGCTGAAAGATGTTGTCCTTGTTGCTGTTAATAGTGATGTTGTTGTTGTTGTTGTTGTTGTTGCTGTTGTTGTTGAAGTTGTTGTTGATAATTATGTTGTTGTTGTTGTTGTTGTCGTTGTTGTTGTAGTTGATGTTGCTGATAATGATGTTGTTGATAATGTTGTTGTTGTTGTTGTTCCTGTTGTTGTTGTTGTTGTTCCTGTTGTTGTCGTTGTTGTCGTTGTTGTCGTTGTTGTTGTTGTTGTTGTCGTCGTCGTCGTCGTCGTCGTCGTTGCTGTTGTCATCATAACCAACTATTTACAACCAACTAATACATCTAACATTACTTTTCGACAGTGCTCTGAAGAACATGATCGTTCTCCATTGGAACAAACTTTGGTCACCCACATCAACAGAACACTAGGCAGTGATGCACCAGGTACAGTAAAGAAACTCATTCACTCCCCGAAACTCATTGTTTCTCATAAACATTTGAACTGATTCAAAATTGGTGAGAACGCATGAAAGTTGACGATAGTTCGCGGTCAAACGAGAGAGCGAGATATATTCATCTCTCATCAACTTTCATCTTTGTTTCACCTTTGTCTTACAACTATTATTTTCTTCTTGCATTCCTTCAGAGGGAGTTCATCTTGTCTCCACTATTGCTTCCTACTTATACCATAAGCAAGACAACGAACTACCGATCCTGGCCATGGAGTTGCTGAGGAAGATATCTATTGTTAGTACAAGACATTTGAAACTTGATGATTAAAGCCTGGTTTTCACGACCTGCTTTATTTTTATGTAAAAGTGAAAAAATTACACCAATTTTGTCCCACCTCATCGCGCGGTCAAATCACTTCTTTAACGTCACGCGTTAGAGTCGGCATAGATTCTAGAGATGAAAAAATCATTATTGATCTCTCTTTCAGTGGAGGAAGTTGACTCTGACTCAAATATCAGTAATATTTCCACAGCTAAGCATTCAAGGACCACAATAAACATATCGATATTATTGGCGATGTCAGTAGACCGCTGCTTCGGTCCCAGACTTTCATTTCATAGACACTCGTATTTATTTTCACCCGCATGAACATATTCCTTCGAAAATCTTATCACTTTTCTTCTAATCTTTTAGATTTCTCCCATGTCAATGTACGGCAGTTTAGGTTCCAGAGCAGAAAGCCTTCGAGATGCCTTTGCAATGCGATTGACATCCGTAACACAGGTAAATACATATTCGTGTTGGTTATATACAGGCAGAGTTGTTCGGAATCCTAGGGTACTACCCCCCCCCCCCCCCCCCCCTAGCACCAGCTAACCCTCAGTTCCCAGCACTCCTGTGTTGTCGGTATGAATGAAAATTTAAGATGTGCTGGGCCACGAAACTAAAACAAAATGTACAGTTGGGTCATGAAACCATCCAGGGAAATTTGGTTGGGTTACGAAACTTTAACAAGAATTTTCAGTTTTCCTTCTGCCCCCCTCCCTGGTGGAATTAATGACAGCTCTCTAAATGATCATACTTATGACATCACAATGCATAATAACTTATTGAAAACGCTTATATATCCTTGAGATTACGTAATGAAATCACTTGAAATGCAGGTGCATGTGCGTGGATGTATCCAATGACATCAAATATGCAAAACATCAAACGATTCCATGTGATAATGGTAAAGATATGCAGAATTTTTCAATAAGTCATCATGCATTGTGATGTCATAAGTATGATCATTTACAATTAAACAAATCTTAATATCTCAAGAGTGAAGTGAGATATGAAAAAGTTGTCAATGGTTAGTCTTTATAGTTTCAAGAGTTCTTTCAAACAAAAGAGTTATTTTACAACTGAATGTTTCATTGCAGGATGTTTTCGTCTTAAGATACCTCCGTTTACCTTACCTCTTCGCTAGAGTACGCTTCGCGCCTTCATTTTACATCAGCAGCGTTTCACTCTCTTTACGTTTCATTCTCTGACGAAGGGCCTTCGCTCGAAACGTTAGAATACTTACACGCTATTTCGGCAGTACACCAACCTTTTTAGATATTTGATTTGTATTTCTACACTGCCTAGTCTGCCATATAGAGCAAGGAAAACAATCAACTTTGTTTTCAGCCGGGTTTTCGCATTCCTGAACTCTTAGTCTCGAACCACTGAAATCCAAACTATATATACATGTACATAATTTCTGGGGGCAAGGGTTTCTCAAAACAACTTTTCTTTGTGTGTGACAGCTTTTCTTTGTGGATATTTCTTTGACTTACATAGCGTATATCAATTCCTATGTTATAAATATTTGTTTTCTTCGATTATACTTTTGATACTAATCAAAAAGGTTTCATGGCGCATCAAAGGTTTTCCAAATGTTTTCGTAGCCCCTCCAACTTTTGATTTATATGGCCCAGCACTTTTCCTTCTGCCCCCCTCCCTGGTGGAATTAATGACAGCTCCCTTACATATCAAACAAATCTAAATATCTCAAGAGTGAAGTGAGATATGGAAAAGTTGTAACTGGTTAGTCTTTATAGTTTCAAGAGTTCTTTCAAATAAAAGAGTTAGAGACGAAAATGAGCTAAACGCCATATAGTATAAATACCTTATGCTTCCCAGGTTAATAATAAGATATTTTTATCTACCCTATAGGACATTCGCCTGAAGGTATCCATCTTGGAGCTTTTGTCAGCTGCTGTTGAAACACAACCTGGTCTTATGGAGCTTTTCCTTGACTTCAATTCCACACAGTCATCCTCCTCCACCAACTCTAAGGTAAACCAACCTTACCGAACGGTTTGTAAACCAACAATTTATCCTCTTTAGCATTTAGGGCTGTTTACATGAGAATTCGGATTCAGTTCATTCCGGATTGAACGTGAATTCAAACCGCGTTTACATAGGAATTCTATCCCAGGATCGAAAATCGCGAGAAATCTGAAATTTCAAGATGGCGATCAATAACATTATAGCGGATATGTTTCTTTCAGCGATTTCTGCGCTTGTACATTTCAACATGTGCCTTAAACTGATAATTTGGCGAATAATAAACATAAAGAAAAGGGGAAAAGCATTGCTAGCAACGATGATCGATGCGGTCGCAAGTAAAGAAGCATTTAATTCACCTTCAATTTATAACGTCGTCGACAAAGAGTTATTTATATTGAACAATATGACGTCGGCGCAATTCCTGTCTCTAGCTGCAAATTGTCGTCTATAAATGTTAAAAGCACGCATGTGTTGTTCGTTTCAGTCCTCAAGGTCGTATTTTTCATTACGGAATGAAATCTCGCATCGCCTTTACATGACACCAGAATGAAATTTCAATCTCGAATGAAATTTCATTCCGGAATGAGAACCGGAATGAACTCAATCCAGATTGAGCTGCATCTCATTCCGCATTCATGTAAACAGCTAAAGGGATTTTAACAGAACCGGTATGAGTTTAATCCGGAATGAAACTCAATCCAGAATGAAACTCAATCCAGAATGAAACTCAATCCGGAATGAGAACCGGAATGAACTCAATCCAGATTGAGCTGCATCTCATTCCGCATTCATGTAAACAGCTAAAGGGATTTTAACAGAACCAGTATGAGTTCAATCCGGAATGAAACTCAATACGGATACATGTAAACAGCTCCTTAGAAGATCAGTGAGACTCTTCGACAAAACTGTACAAGATAATATTTTCACTGTTATAAAAGTATCTTATTAACGGTACATCCATTGCTAGATGTTGAGCGTCGCCAGTTCGGTGAAATATTTTGCATCGTTCACTGTTATTCTCAAGAATACTTCATTGGTTGTTTTTTAACAGTACCTATTATCTTACGTTTGGGGATTTTACATATCCATAATATTTGGGTCTTCCTGAGCAAAATCATAATATATATTGTCAGCCGAAAATTTCATCTTCATGGAGTTTTTCGCTGTCAAAGTTACCGGATGCGATGTCACAAGAGGCATTCCAAACCAGTTTTCTTTTGTTACTTGCCACAAAAATGCCTTTTGTGACATCATATCCGATAACTTTAACAGCAAAAAAGTCCATGAAGATGAAATTTTCGGCTGACAAGATATATTATGATTTTGCTCAGGAAGACCCAAATATTACGAATATGTAAAATCCCCAAACGTGAGATGGGCACTTTAACCCATAGCTCACGGCAACAGTCTCTCTAGATTCTTAGGATTGCTGGTTCAGTTCTCAGCCGGAAGGCCTTAGCCTGTGTACAGCCTGAATATACACCTGTAATTCAGTCTGTGAAAACTCGCATGATAGCTTGTCGACCCCCCGCTGAGCTACTCAGATCTGAGTAGTAGATTTTGATTGTTCAAATCACAACCCTTGACTTATTCCAGGTACAATTGGTTCTCTGGGAATTCTTGTGAGATCAAATAATCCAATCAAATAAACAATTATGAATCATATGAGTATTAAACCACTCAAAATCTACTACTCAGATCTGAGAAGCTCAACGTGGGGTCGACAAGCTATCGTGCGAGTTTTCACAGACTGAATTACAGGTGTATATTCAGGCTGTACACAGGCTAGAAGGCCTTGAAGTTGCATGTTTCGCAACTGGTCCTGGTTGGGTCTTGAAAGATATAAATAAAATGCACACTTCATTTTGAATCTAAGATGCCTTCGCAATGACTTTGTATTTGTAGGATTTGAAGATTGCCTCGTGCAGTTGTTTGAAACCTGTGTTGGCTTGTATAACGAGGGAGGTGAGATATAAACTGTATTCAAAAAACAAATTACTTTTAAATAAAAGGTCTTTAAGTATAATGTTTAGAAATGTTAACAGTTTTACGGTATCTGCTCTTGTTCTCGAGAAATAACGTTTTCATTCTCGTATTTTATGCCTTCTGGACGGCGCCATTTTAGAGTTTGCTCGACGGCTCAAAGTTTATGTACAGCGGTGGTTTTCTTTTCAATTTTGACGTCATTGAGTGCATGTCTTTTGTTCCTTGTACTCATGTGACGTCAAAAAATTGAAAACAAACACAGCTGAACATTGAGTTGGAGCCGTCGAGCAAACTCTAAAATGGCGGCGTCCAGAAAAATAAAATACGAGAATGAAAATGTTATTTCTTGAATACAGAGCAGATATCGTGAAATCATTGAGCAGCTCTTTAAATATTGTTGTTCGTTACGTTTTCTTTATTTTTATTTATTTATTTATGTTCAATTCTTAACTGGTGCCCTTTTCCAACAATCTTTCCTCAGGACACCACTCCTGTGTTTGCGCCAGTGGTGGCCGCGTCGTTGAAATTCATCTTTGCACTGTGGAAGAACAGAAGGGATATGGCAATGATGACAATAAAAAAATCGTACGTTGGAATTAATAGAAGGAATTAATTAATAGAATGGAATTAGAAGAAGTTGTGGTACGAACCCTTGTACACTACAAACAATATTCGCTCGTCCATGTAGCTCAATGGTTAGAGCATCTCACTAGTCATCAGAAGGTTACAGGTTGTACATATATGTAACCTTCACTCTACCATCTTAGTCCATGTAGCTCAATGATTAGAGCATCTCACTAGTCATCC